>JBBPBP010000002.1:18320112-18352125 GCA_037974735.1 Cicer chorassanicum
ATTACAATTTCTTAATAAAAATCTATTTTACTAACATAATAAATCATAATACCAAAAATAACTTCAATAAAAAAATAACACTTCATCAACAATTTAAAAAATAACTACATTCTAATTTGAGTATAAATTTTACAATTTAAACATTTTACTAGTACTTTTTTTTAACAAATCTTACTAATATTAAAGTTTAAAAATAATACTATACCCAATTTTAAAATAATATATTAATCTACATTCTAAAATAAAATATTAAGTCTAAAAATATTTTATAACAATAATAATTATATAAATTACTAATCTATGTTTAAAATGAATTACATACTAATTTGATGTCGGGTAGTGTCTGACTTGAAACTTACAAACAACTAACAACTCTTCGTAATAAACATAATAGCACCACTATCAAAATAAAAATTAAATAATATTCATTAAATAAATAACTTCAAATCAAAAATAAAATTAAAAAACAAAATATAAAATAAGAACTTACCGAAATTCAACGGAGAAGGTAGAGAGAAAAGTTGGAGAAAAAATATTTGTAGAGAGAAGGTGGAGAGAAAATTGAGAGAAAGTAGAAATGATAAATGAGAGGAAGAGCGATATTTATAGGAGAACATTGGGTCTTTGTGGCGGCCAAAGCAGCCACAACATTGGACCTTTGTAGCGACCAAAGCGGCCAGAAGTTCCAACGGTAATGTGGGCCTTTGCAGTTAGAAATGACTGCCTTTGTGGGAAATTATAATACTACCGAGTTGTACTATGCACCCCCTCCTGTACCTCCGACCCCCCAGTCCAAAGGAAAAGTCTATAATGCCCCTTAGTTTATCTATAAAAACCCCCCAAAATATTTACCTTCCTTTTTTTCACTCATTTCAATCAAAAATTTTATTTCTCCGAATCAGAATTTTTACAATCTTCGAACATTTGAAAGTTGTTACAAAGTTTCGAAATACAAAAAGTAAGAAAAATATGAACCCCTCGAAGATTTACATGAACATGAAATATTCGAAGGCAAAAATTTCGAAACTTTCATGCAATCTCAAATATTCAAAATGAACAATTTCAAAACTTTCATTGGAACTCAAATATTCGAAATGAACCTTTACACCAGCAAGGCCAAACATTCGAAATGCAACACTCGAAACTTTCATTTAGTCGGAAAGTTTTGAAATGTGAAATTTCGAAGGGTTGACATTGCTGGAAAGGTTCGACGGTTTAGGCTTTGAAAGTTTGGGGTTGATGCAAAATTTCGAAACCCAGCTTCGAAAGTTTGGGGTTGATGAAAAGTTTCGAAACCCAGATTCGAAAGTTTGGGTTGATGCAAAGTTTCGAAACCCAGTTTCGAAAGTTTGGGGTTGATTGAAATTTTTGAAATGATTTTTTATTTTAATTGTTTTTTCCATTTTTTTAATATTGATATATTGCAGTTCCTAGAATGAGAGGTGCATTTGGCCAAATTATTCGCAACATTGCCCGAAGCGTAGGAGTTGATAGTGGTGATGGCGTAGAGAGAATTCCACCAACGCCTTCAAACATACGACAGAATGAAGCAAACCGTCCAATTAGGCAGCGTCGTCATAGACAGGATGATGTCGTTGAACCTGTTGAGCTTACACATATGGACGAGGATGTACTCTAGACTGCACAGACGGAGCAGGTTGAGGAGCAGTATGCTGAGCCTGCACTTGATGATTCTGTTGATGCTGATGATGCTGAGCCTGAGCAGGATCAGCAGCTCGGATTCCCTGGAGGACCGATGGTGACATCTGTGTTGACACAGTATGAACACCACGTGGCTCGGAGGATATGGGAAGAAAAGGTATTTATTTCATTAATTTATTTAGAATAAGTATTTATGATATTTAGTAATTATTTGTATGATATTTAGTATATATTTTTATGATATTTGGTATATACTTTTAGTATATATATTCATTATATTTAATTAATTATTTATTTAAATAAGAATAAATATTTATTGTTATGTTCTTTAATTACTCTCAAGATCGTGGGTCGTTAAAGGTTATTACTCATGGATTGAAGGTGAAGAAGTTTTATGAAGTTCCTGTGCCAGATCCTGTATTGCATTGGATTCGGGAATCTGGACTGCTACACCTCAAGTCAGCTTATCTCACTATGGCTGATGCTGGTCTCATATCTGCCTTTGTTGAAAGGTGGCATAGAGGGACCAACTCATTTCACATGCCATTTGGAGAGATGACAATCACATTGCACGACGTGACGACTCTTCTTCATATCACACCTCGGGGTAAATTTTTTGATGTACCTGAAAATATGAATACTAATAATGCTGCATGAGTTGCCCATGAGTACTTAGGTGCATCATGCGAGGAAGCATTAGCATAGATTAGTTACAATAAATGTGCCCAATATAGATTGCAATGGTTGCGTGATTTATATAGTCGTCTCATTCAGACTAACTAGTTTGAGTGTGCGGCTAGAACGTACCTATTACATTTAGTTGGCTGCATTATTTTCGCTGATAAAACACATACACGTGTGGAGGCGAAATATGTTAGTTTATTTATTAAATTAGATAGTTGTCGGGACTATTCGTGGGGTATTGTGGCATTGGTTTTCCTATATGACAATCTCGGAGATGGAGCTGTCCACGACACTCGACAGTTGGGTGGTTACATGACCTTACTACATGTATATATATTTATTTATTTATTTAGGGTGCAGTGCTGAATTTACGAGCATTTCCCTAGCATCTGTAAGCGGGGCGATAGAGGAAAGGTTCATGCACATCTTCCTCGAGCATGTAGGTGGACTGCGAAACATGCTGTTGAAGGCGGACTGATGACATATCGTCAGAGACTTGATGCTTTGACACTCGATGATGTACTGTTTACACCATATGATGATAATCGAGTTAATCATCCGTTTGTCAAGCTTTCAATGTTCTCTGGATACCTTCGATGTGGTGGAGTCTCAATCCCGTATTTGCCAGAGCGATGTCTTCGACAATTTGGTCGTATTCAGTGCATACCGTGTGACGTTCCTCGGGTGTCGGACAGTATAGATTGGGAGTAGCACTTTACTATGAAATCATTTGTAGCTGCCTTTCGAAGCCTATATCCTGTTGCGACTTTTCTTGGAGAGGTCACTGCAGACTACTATACATGGTACACATCTGTATCACATCCTCTGATCCTCCCTCCACCTACAGCTGCACCTTCGAGTCCACCTACTGCTGCTGCACATGCTGGTCCATCATCTTCTGTAGATGGTGCTAGACACCGTAGAGATCGTAGAGCAGCTGAGATTGCACATAGGGCCTTAGATTTGATATCTCCATTTAGTGAGCTTCATGAATTATTAAGTGAATTATGCCGCTTGTACGACGATTAGTTATTGTGTTATGTAAGATTGTGTTATGTAATATTGTGAATTTTGATGTGTCACTGTTATTTATGAATTTTTATTTTGAGTTAAAACATAAATGATAAATGATAAAACGTTAAATGATGGATAAATGATAAAACAAAAAATGATAAAACGTAAATGGACAATCAGACATAATTTCTAATCTTTAGTTAATGATGGATCAATGTGTTCCCAATGCCTCATACCTCATGCATACGCTATTTCCCATGTCTTTGCACACTCACTACAAAAGTCTCTCCATTTTTGTGAGGTAGGTGGCAAAGGACAATCAGACTTCAATTTGATCTGGACAAGAAAATATTAATCATTAATTTATCTGAAGAACAAAATATTAAACATTAATTTATTAAACAATACTACGAATCATAAATTTTACCTGTACCCAATGATTTTCATTTACGAATCCAATTGCTAGTAAATTGATAAGAGAAGACTCTTTGGATGGTGATTTGTTTAGCGGAAATAATGTCATATTTAGATTACGAGACAATGAAACCAATATAACATTATATAGTGTTGCTATCACGTAACCCAAGTTTGGTATAGTCATCCACTTATTTTTTCCTTGAGCACCCAATCCTGAAATTTTCAACGAGTTCCGCACTGATTCAATATTGTCATCGAACACATTGGCATAAAGGTCTTGATGTAGATGGATCTCTTTATCCAATTGCGTTCGAACTAAAGGCCAAGATTCTTCAGTCCAACCTAACAATGCTGCAATTGCGCGAAACCCACAATTTCCATCAGGCACAACATCTATTATCTCTTCAATATACTGACATATAAAACTAGGAAAATGTATGTTATGAGATGTTTGCCCAGCAGAACGTTGAGATGGTTTCCTAGCAGAACACTGTGCTGATTGACTTCCAAAACGTTGAGATGGTTGCCTTGCAGATTGTTGAGATGCATCAACATACTCCCAATATGAAGGATCACGAGGAGTATCAAAATCTTTTTTCCTTTTACTAGCTCCCTTGGTTCTCACCTTCTCAGGTGGTACAAGTATTGATGTTGTATGTGGAAATACAAGTTCACGCACCTTTGCCTTGAATATCCTTTGACCAACAATATCTTGTTTCTTCATATACGTTTTCATTGCTTCCAACTCTTCTGAAAAGTCATATTCTGATAAAGATTCTTCATCCTTCAACTCATGCTCAATGCTTAAATTTCTCCAAAATACATGAATGCTATCTAAAGGGATAACATTACCAGATATTTGTAACTTTGCCAACTCACAAGCACATGGTAATCCATGAGTTGTTCTGATTGAGCAACCACGCTTTGTTTTGTTAGTACCTACAATCTTCCATCTCTATAACTGTTTGTCAATTTCTTTAAAAACTTTCCTTGATACACAATGATGTAGACTTTAACAAAATGGTGAATTATACCCGTGCTCAACATCGAGGATGGTTTTGTGAAAAGACGATTTAATGATACATACTTGGTTCTTCAACATAATATTCACAGCATCCCAACTTTTACACAAATCACCAAAACTAGTTTGCAGCATGTTTTTCAATCTCCAATGAGCAGACTCAACTCTACAAATAAATTAAATAACACAAATTAAAACAAATCACATAAATTAGTAAATCATATTTTCTAAAACAAAACAAATCATAATTTAAAAATACTTGTTAGATGTTGTGTTCCCCAAATGCATTACTCTATTGGTCCAAACCGTGACAAATGTTTCTTTGTAAGGTATCAACCATGAATCTTTCACATAATCAACAAAAAGGATAATATCGGCACACACTAGCTCAAAGTGTTGCAAGTGATGATCATACTCCTCCACACTAGTCGAATATACAATTTTTTTCCATAAATCCATCACTTCATCTTGTCTATCATTTTTCACATATTGTTTGCATCTTGCCCCCATATTTTTTTCAATATGAAAACGACATAGCAAATGAATTGAAGTAGAAAACACAACACTAATAGCAATCATCATAGTAAGATCTCTATCAGTCACAATAACTTTAGAAATTAAAGTCTCAGAGACGAACAACTGTCTTACCTTTTCAAATGCCCAGATAAAGTTATCTTGTCGCTCTTGTTCGAAGTATGCAAACCCAACAGAAAATGTCAAACTAGTAGACGTGACACCGACTATTTCAAGTAATGGTAACCGATATCTATTTGTTTTGTATGTGCTATCACATATCAAAACAAAATGAAACGTGTTTAAAACCTTTACGGAATCAGGATGCGTCCAAAATATATCTCTCAAAACATCAGAATTCTTCCGTCTTCTTCTCCAATGCACATAATTTTCTTGTTGTATTAACTTCAACAGATGCTGCATTTCTGTGTACGAGCCTCTCAACGAAGCTCGATAACTACTCCTTGCTTTATATATTTGAATGGGAATTGAAATATTAGCTTTATTTCTCTCTTTCAAAGCATTCAAAATGAATCTTGGTTCAAGCTTATACTTTGTCATGTCATGGACAAATTTTCTCTGTTCTTCATTTAAACGCCCCAAATATGAATGACCGGTTAATGTATCCGCTAAATCATGATTATGCGTTCCACAATGAACACTAATTTTCCATCCTTCACCGATACTCAATGGTATACATATGAGCTTAAACGGACGGTTTTCCTTGTGAGAACAAGTTATTGTTGATTTTGATTTAGATTTATATCTTCCGCCTCTTTCGCATCCCAAAATTAATCTGTCTTTTCTTCCCCTTTTTCCAGTTGCTTTGTCTGATCGAATGGTAACAATTAAAATTCCATTTTGCCTTCCAATGTTTTTTGCCCATTCAAATACGGCTTCTCGAGAGGGAAATACCTACAACATATGTTTCAAATATAACATCAAATATATATCTATAATCAAAATTTGATCGGTGGTGGATTATTAGTAATAATACCTGATCAGTGATGAATTTTTCTGTAGAATCGATAATTGTTGTTGAAGTTGAAACCTCAACTCTACTCATCTAATTTCAAAAAGATTAAAAAATTTAATTAATAATAATATTATAAATCATTTTTTTAAAAAAAAATTAATAAAGTTAAAAAAAATTACATTTCGAAACTTTCCCATGAAATGAAAGTTTCGAAATATTCAAATTCAAATTAATGAAACTTTCGAAAAAATGCATTTCGAATATTAGATGTTCATCCAAACTTTCGAATGTTTTGAAGAAATCTGGGAAAATGCATTTCGAAGGTTTTGAATTCATCTAAAGTTTTGAAATTTTGCTTGAATTCTGGAAAACTTGTTTCGAAGGTTTCAAGTTAATCAAAAGTTTTGAAACACAACTTTATTTCCTGGAATATTTCATTTCGAATTTTTCAGGTTTAACCAAAGTTTCGAAGGTTCCTGAAAAAAGAATTGCGTAAGTTTCGTTTTAAGCAAAGTTTCGAAAATATTAAAAAACCTTACTTTTTTTTCATTTCGAATTTATTAAATATTCGAATATTATAAAATATTTAGTAATTTTCGATTGGGGGTAGAGAGTGGTAAATTTTTTTTGTTGTTTTTTATACATGGTAAAAAAAAGACATTAATTATAGACTTTTCCTTTGAACCGGGGGTGGGAGCTATAGGAGGGGGTGCATGGTACAATTCTCAGTTACCGATGCTAGGACGGTATGGCACAAAACTGCATTGCGTTGGGCTCACAAGCAATTCCGTGAAATCAATATCCATGTTTGGCCTGTTTTTCTGTTGTATTCTGTGATGAGAGAATTAAAGAGATTTTTTTTTCAAATGAAGACCTATTTTAATCTCTCATCAAACTGTCAAATTTAAATATGTGTATAAGATACAATTAATTAAAATAAAAAATTGAGTAGTTTAATATATGATAAATTAAAATAAAGAATAATAATAGAAAATAAATATGTGTATTTATGAAATGATGAAAATATTATTAAGCAAAATTTATACATGATAAAAAGAATAAAAATAATTATTTATATTTCAATTTAATAAATTAAAAATATTATATTTTATTCTCTTTATATTTTCTATTTTTTTAGTTGAAATAAAATACTTATTTATATTCTTTTAATTATATCTAATTTTTTATTTAAGGACATTTATTCCATTTTACAAATATACATTTATTTTTTCATTTTCTCTTAGAGTTTAATTTATATACAGTAATAGTATAAAATTATTTTATATTGTCATCTAATAAAAATTTACATTTTGACACATCATCTTAATACATTTTTATTGTATTAAAATGAAAAAAAAGCTAAAAATAATCCTAATTAGGTAACCCTTATCTCTCATTCCTTGCACTCATGCTCTACAATCTCGTCAACAACACACTCTCCCTCCCTCCCTACCTTATTGTATGTTTATCATTTTGCATCAAGAATTAGTTCATTATGCAACAAATGTTACATTTAATAAATAGAAACATTTCATCCCATTCGTCACATTATATACAAATTAATTTGCATGAATCCCTATATGTTTTTGATAGTCGGTGAGTTTGAGAAAGAAAAAGAAAACGTTGCTAAATAATCATCCAACTTTTGTTATATTTTTTCATTGAATGAATACCACTATTATTTGTAATTTTTTAAATTTTAATTTAATTGAAATATATTAAATTGATGTGTTAAAATTAATTATTCTCATTTGTATGACTGTGTAATAAGACTTTATATTATCAATATAGAAGGTTAAATTTCTTTTATACTAAACTACTAAATAATCATAATCCCACATTATATGTTTCATCGTTATGAAAATATATTAGAAATAATTTGAAACTACATTAAGAAAGATTGAGATTGTTCTCTCCACCTTACACTTTGAGAAGGGAATGTTTGTGCAGATATTCTCGCCAAGATGAGATCAAGCTGTTCAGAATCGTTGATAGTGATTCATGAGTCTTTACCTAGTTTATTCTATGCATTGTTAGCTGATATTCTAGAGGTGTCCTTCTGAAGGACCTAGTTTACCTATTTTTGCTTATGTATTTTTTTTTCCCATGTAATGAAAAATACTACAAAATAACCATATTATTTTCTAATTTTTTTTAACAACTAATGTCAATAATTTGTATATTTTAATATTGTTAGTATTTTGTTGAGAGTGAAAATTAAACCGTTAGTCTCTTTATCACTCCAGTCTCAAACTCCCCGACTTTAGGCACTAAAATAACCTTATATTTCCTTCTTATTTTCTAATTATTCATTTTGTTTTTAATTTCTTTTTTTTCCTCCATATTTTCTTCATCGTTCAAACAAAATGTAAAGAATATAGAACTAACTTGTCCAACTTAATTTTCTTAAGGACTAAACAAAATAAGTCTTCTCTTTTTTGTTTTCACTAATTTTAGTCATTAATTATATTTTCAACCGTATCAAATTCTCCATAAATCAAATTTCGCATAGAAATCTAAAGCAATGTTCTTTGGGATACGTGTTAAAACAAGCACTGAAGTTAGCTTGCTTGATATGACGATAGAGTCATAGAGGGAATTGCTTAGTGGTGCTCAAAATGCTACTAGAATATATATGTAGATGATTAGCTAGTTCACTGTAGTATTTTATTTAATGATAATTCTGGGGTGGGAAATATTCTTCTTCTAGGTTAAAAGTCATGAATCTTTTATCTTGATATGTCGCTATGTGCTAGCTAAATATTTTTTACGTTGTTTTTTAATTTAAAGTAGCTAAAATATGTAACAACAAATTTCATACTCCATACAAAAACCTCTTTCGGATAGTTATTTTTTTTATAAGTCCTTTTGGATACGGATAACGATTACATTATAAAAATATTTGACTTTTATTTTAACTAAATCTTAAGTCATGCACGTGAATAATTGTGATGTGTTGATAGCGTAAAATTTTTTATATCAATAGTTCATGACAATTTAATTCAGAGTCAAAACCATAAATGACTCAGATGGTAACATCAATCAATGCATTTGTGCAATTCACTATAATGGCATGGCGTGTGTTACGCAAAATTTCCCACGGATTTGCCAAATAGTAGTATATAAGATTATCATATTCACATAGATTAATTTAAAAATTACCTAACTAATCAAGATTTTAGTTATTATTTAGACTAATAAAAATTATTGTTGGTTCGCGATAACGAAAACGTAACAATAACATAAGAATTAAAACGAGAGTATATAACAACACAATTTTGAATTAATGGAAATAAACTTAGGGTCATGGCCCCACTTGTAATATCAATGCCTCAAATCCTTGTTTTATATGAATTCTTATTTATTTTCTCAATTATCAAGCCGTCTTTAAAACTATTAACAAAAATTCGTCATTCAATATAATATTATTTTCCTTAAATTAATTCTTTGATTGATCATAATAAATATTATTAACAGAAAACATAAAGAACCAAGAGGTTGAATGATTGAAAGATTAGTATCAATGTTTTATCATATAAGAATCATAATATCAATTTTCCTATAGATCTACCATTAGTTGTAGTTGGTCACTGGTCAATTGGTTTTTTAAGACATACAAAGGTCGACCATCCCAAATATGTAAATAAAACAGTAGAATACTTTAATTGAGTTAAACAACAAAAATCTATAATAAAACTAGAATTAAAACTAAGACATATTAAAAATGTATCTTAATCACAAGATTCACCAAATACCCTAGAAGAGAACTTAGTTACTCATTGACATATAGAAAATAAAACAAATAATAGAAGATAAAATAGAGGGTAAATACCCTTTTAAAATTCTATAAAAATAGGTTTATCAACCCCCTCTCACTTAACCTTTACTTGTTCTCAAGTAAAGTCTCACTCTAAGACAAAGTTAATGAATAAAGAGCATCATAATTGAATCTGAGCAAGAATCTTTCTGAATTGTTTAGACTAAATAAAACAACTTCTACATTATGCCAACTAAGTAAAATAATTCCCAAAGTTCAAAGTGTGTATGTGGTTAACCTCATTGCTTGTTAGCATTCAATGCCTTAAGACTTTCTTCAATCAATTCATTTAATCATTCTCATTCATAAAGTTTCATCTTATCATAGAACACACAGGTTTATTTTTCTCAAGTACTTGGGACATTTTTCTTTGATTTAACAAGACAAATCAACCTTTTATTCATGACATTTTTTTTCTATTTTTTTTTTAATTTAGTACCATTCCACCTTTGACTTTACTATTAGTGCAAGTAATCCTCAAGCTACTTAGTAAAATAAGATTTCACCTCACATTTTACCTCACTACTAGTGTGAGTAACCCCCAGACTAATCAGTGAGATGGTATTTATCATATTTTTAATTCTTTAGATTAAGTTGTCAATTCCTTCTGTTTCTTGTCCCTTACTTCATGAAGGCTTTATTCCTCAGTTGTACTAAATTAAGGATTTTGTTTTCTTCAAATTAGGTTTATCTATTTTAATTTTGGTCCATTTCAAGACACCTAAACTTATTTACAATAGGAAATTTCTTGTGTCCAAACTAAGGTACATTTAAATCCTAGCAAACATAGTTTCAAAGTTTAAATCTAGTCCTAACAACATATTCATCATTAGGACTTGCAAAAAAATCCTTTAAAGGCATCATCTAAAATAAAAATATTCTTCATTGTTACACATAATTCAAGTTGCTTAAAAATCCTATAAAGGCCTTATCTCAAAAAAAATTCTTCATTCTTACACATAATTCAAGTAAAATAAGCCAACAAGTATGTCATAACAAGTACTACAACAGGTCTAGCATCAAAATATATTTCCTCCCCCCACACTAGCATAAAGCATGGTCCTCAATGCATAATATTCAAATAGACTAAACGAATAAATAAACGAGAGAAAGTAAAAGTGACTTCCCTGAAAAAGTTTGTAGTTGGAACTTTTATTTCCTAAAAACAAAAATAATCAACAAAAATAATAAATTCAAACTAGAATAAAATAAAAAGTAAATACAGTTTTTCTCATGCAAAATGCTTGTTTAACGTCTCGAGACTGAGGAGAATTACAAACTTCACTTGAAGAAGTTTTTCCATATAATGCTTAGCGCATTGGCCATTTTAAGGCATTGCCATAATCTTTTATGACTTCAAGAGACTCTAATGGAAAGATTTGAGACACACTATAGGGTCCATACCACTTTGAGCGCAAATTTTTTGGAAAAATTTCAAAATAAAAATCATATACATGAGACAAATTGTCATTTATGAAATTGAGCTATCGTACATAAGATAAGTTTTCACTAACAAAAATTTCAAATCACTATCATACACGAAACATGATATCACTGGAGAGATTGAACATTTAATAAATTTTATCTTTGCAATTATGCTGATGCTTTATCACTACAAAAAAAACACTCATTTTGTGGCCAACTTATAAAATATTGTGGCTGAAAGGAACCCTCACAAATTACTGACCGAAAAAGCCCTCACAAATACTAAAATTCAAATTTGTTGTTATTTGTGGCGGAAAAAGCCCTCACAATGGATTTGAATTTCAGCAGAATTTTGTGAGGGCTTAGGCTACCACAAAATCACACATTTATGAGGGCAAAAGCCGCCAGAAATTTACTCCTTTGTGACTGCAAATGCCGCCACAAAGTCACTCGTTTGTGACTGTTAAAGCCGCCACAAAATGCGTAGTGTACCGTTGGCATTTATGGCTGATTTTGTAGCCACAAAGTCAGTTTTTCTGGCTGCAAAGGCCGCCACAAAAGCCACATTACCATTGGCATTTGTGGCCGCTTTGGCCGCCACAAAGGCCCAATTTTGTGGCTGCTTTGGCCACCACAAAGTGTCATTGTTCTCTTATAAATATAACTCTTCCTCTCATTTTTCATTTCTACTTTCTCTCTAAATTTTCTCTCCACCTTCTCTCTACAAATATTTTTTCTCCAACATTTCTCTTTTAGTTGTTAAATTTCGGTAAGTTTTTAGTTTATATTTTATTTTTTTAATGAATATTATTTAATTTTTATTTTAACAGTGGTGCTATTGTGGTTATTGCGAATAGTTGTTACTTGTTTGTATGCTTCAAGTCAAACACTACTCGGCATCAAGTATGTAATGCATTTTAAATATAGATTAGTAATTATATAATTATTATTGTTATTTGGTTTTAAAATATTTTTAGACTTAATATTTTATTTTAGAATGTAGATTAATATATTATTTTTAAAATTGAGTATAATATTATTTTTAAACTTTAATATTAGTAAGATTTGTTAATCAAATTACTAGTAAAATATTTAATTTGTAAAATTTATACTCAAATTAAAATGCAGTTATTTTTTAATTGTTGATGAAGTGCTATTTTTTATTATAGTTATTATTGGTATTATCATTTATTATGTTAGTAAAATATAATTTTATTAAGAAATTGTAATTTTTTTAGCAACAAAATAACACTTATGAAAAACAAGATTTATAATAATGATCTAATCATAAAATATGTAATATCATAAATATAAAATATTTTTATATTATTTTCAAAATACATAAAAAGTTCATCATTCGAAATGTTGGTATATTTGCCCAAAAAAATAGAAATTATGTTGCTTACATAATATATGATAAATAAAAATTTGAAACATAATAAAAACATTATTAAAATTAATGATATTAATATTTGTTGTTAGTTATTACAAAGAGTTGTAGTTGAGTTCGAACAAATTTGTGGCGGACTTTTCCGTCACAATTTTGTGAGGGCTTAAGCCCTCACAAATGGTAACAAAAAAAAACTGAATTTTGTGCCCGTTTTGGCCACCACAAATCTTTGTGATTGGATTATTTGTGGCTGCTAAAGGCAGTCACAAATTTTTCTGTTGTGGCTGCTTTTCACCCTTTGTGAGGGCACTTGGTCCCCACAAATCCTTGTTTTTCTTGTAGTGTATATGTTTCACTTTAGTTTAGATATATAATTAATAAAGGAGAAAATTGTATAGTCATATTTTTCGGGTTGTCTTCATATTTCATTGTTTCTAAATTTCTAAGCAAATTCACAATTTATATAAATTAATATAATATGTAGAGTAACATAAAGAGATTATATTGACCTTTGGCCCATGCGTTTTAATTGATTAGCCAACTATGTTTTTTTGTTGAGGTAAATGATAATTTCATAAAAGAAAGTTTGACAACAAATTAAAAGTAAAAACAATATAAATACAAGGCGGGGTTACTTCAATCCTCATACAATTTGGATTATAAATAACATATTTAGCTAAATAATGAGTAGTTTGGTTGGCCTCATGCCTAACATGTAAAAAGTTTAAACTATGAAAGTAAACAATAAAATTAATACAAATCAACATAGGTGGGAGATTGTTGATGAGTGTCCAACGCCACAACTACAATTAAAACATCTGATTCCTCTATAATATTCAAGAAAGACATATCGTTAGCAAATTTAGGTGCAAACATGAGAAGGGGGTTGCATTGTGTTTTTCTAAGTTGGATTCTTTTGAATTATTTAGTGAAGAACTGGTTTGGGTTGATATTTGAACTAAAACAGAGGTAGTAGCAATCAAGTTTAAGTAATTAGAGGCAACAATAAAGTAAAGAATGCCGAAGTAAAGTGATACAAGTAGATTTATCCTCGTTCACCACCAATTTGGTAGCTACATCCAGTTCCTTCACTTAGAAGGATTTAACCACTAATTTAAATCCTTGAATTACACAACACCTGACCCTACAAGTAAGTCTTCTCAAAACGTGACACCTACAGACTTTTTGAGGCAAACAACACATTGACCCCACAAGTCAAGTCTTCTACACACAACCTGAAAATCACATATTGTTGAAGGCTACTACACCTTGATTCTACAAGTCAAGTATGCTCAACACAACCTAAAAACCACAAATGGCTTGAGGAACACTAAAGCCACTTTCGGGTTTGGTTAAACAAGTTTGGAACAAATTGTGTTTTGCTTCTATTAAGCAGATTGTTACAATTGATTTCTCACACAAAAACACTTTAAAAATATTTTTTTGGGCAAGTGCTTCTCTAGAACTTAATCCTTTGAACTTTAAATACTTAGGAAATTGGAACTCTCAAAAGTTTTTCTGAATTGTATGGATTTCTGAGTTTATGAGTTCATGTTTTCTTCTTTAGCCTTGAGGTTCTATTTATAGAATAGATTAGGGTTTCAATTTTGTCCTTGTAAAATCTAGATCATATATTTCTAGTGAACAATTCTAAATGTATCTTCTTGTAAACAAATTCTGAGTGTTTCTTCTTGTGAACAAATTATGGGCATATCTTCTTGTGAACAATATTTTGACCGTATTATCTTGTGAACAATATTTTGACCATATCTTTTGTGAACAATATTTTGATCATATCTTTTGTGAACAATATTTTGATCATATCTTCTTGTGAACAATATTTTGACCATATCTTCTTGTGAACAACATTTTGACCATATTTTCTTGTGAACAATATTTTGGTCAGATCTTATTTTCACTTTGGTCAAATATTTCTTTCAATTATAATTCCGAATCATATCTAATTTCATATTGTGTTCAAAAACTTATTGACGTGAACCTTCCTTCCTACTCTTGATTGATTGAAGTGGGAATGGATTTAGACATTATTGAATATTCAGAAATTCAGATACGACTATGTTTTTTCTTTAGAATGAATTCTTTCAATCAAAGTCGTTGACTTTCCATTCATGCCATTGACTTTCTTGTTGGAGTGAGATTTGTGTTTCTTTGATGATAAAAGTTAGAGGCATAGTTGCGTGACTTAGAATTAGTGGCTTTGAGAAAATCACATTGTCGAATCATTAGAGTCAGTGCAACAGTAGAGGCTGCATATTAGAGGCAACATTTTGAGTGTGTTGCAACTTTTGATTAACAGAATATGAGTTTTTAATGCATGACTTGAATAATATTTTTAGAGTTAATGATAGCTTGATATAAACTCTTCAGAGGCATGCTCAAATTCAGTCATCATAAGCAATCTTCAGACCCAATTTCAGATACAATTATAAGTGGCAGTCTTCAGACCCCAAACATCAAAGGAAATCTTTGTAATCTTCTTAGTTCGTACACAAATCATTCCGCATAGCTAAAGCTTCTGCTATCTCTAAATCTGGTAATGAAATGACTTACCAGTAGCAACTACTACACCATCAACATCTCTCACTACATAACCAATACCCCATTTATCCCCATCTATTGGACTTGTTGCATCATCATTAAGCTTATAACAACCACTAAATGGGGGTGTCCAACAAACATCAGATATAGAAAAACTAAGACCTCCACTTAGCGCTTCCAGCAACACTGCACTAGCACTATTAAAATTACAAATAGATATGTATGCCTTTTGAATAATGGTAGCCATATCAACATCAGTCCCCTAAAAAAAATTAATTCTAGCCCATCATATTTCATAACACAAGGCCAACACATGTACAATCACATGCTAATTTTCTTTAATAATATTTATTTCCAACCACTCGTGAAATGGTACATACTTAAATCATGCAAATTAAATACCAGACCTAAAAGGGAAGCACACCGATCTTCTTTAACCAATGACACTTTATAAAGAGATGTGAAATTTTCTCATTATGTTGCCCACAAAAAACACACAGTGGATCACAACTGACTCGTCTTTTAGAAATATCATTTTACTCATATATTTGCATGTAGAATTCTCCAAGAAAAATGAGTGTGTCTTGTAATATTTTTCTTTTATTTTCCAGACTTTCTAATCAATATCATGCGCTAAATTGTGAGAGGAAGATACCTCACGCCATGCCTTTAAGAAAATGATATGAACCCTTCACTGAAAAAATAGCATATCGTGAAGCACCTCTCATAAACGTATCTTGTAGTTGAGAGAATGAAAATGGCAAATCAAGAATTTGTTGAGCTTCAAAGGAAAGACAAACTTGATTAATTAAGGGGCATTCTAACACTAAATATCGTAATGTATGAGTTCCGAGACAAACATAATATCATAATTAAAAGGTTTAGGAGATAAAATCTTATGACCATTTTGATATGGATGCCAATTATCCTCATATACATGAATTTGATTACCATTCCTTACTCTCCAAATACCATCTTTCTCAATAACATCTAGAAGAGCTGGCAAAATACTTCTCATGTATAACTTGGGAAATAACCAATTGAAGCTCTCAAGAAATTGTTCATAAGAAAATACCTTGCTTTCAGACATTGTGAGATCAATAAATAGTCCTTATGCATGACACACCACCATTATTTAGACAACATTGCAAGGTTGATATCATGGAATGTTCTAAAGTCCATCGGAAGTAGAAAATAACTCATAGCATATGTAGGAATTGCTTGATTCAAAACTTCTCTCCGCGTAGTTGATAAAAATGTTTCTTTCCAACCCTTCAGCTTCTTCCACACCCTATCTTGGAAAAAATTAAATACCGATTGCTTACACCAACCAACAAAAGAAGGTAACCTCGAATACATCGAATGACACTTAACAACCTTAATTTGTATCCACCTTTGGAACAAAATTTTTTTTATCATCAAACTAATTTTGGTTGAAAAAGATTTCTGATTTATCCAAATTGATAAGTTAACTAGAAGCAGATTGATAATTATTGAGCACTCCTTGAATGGGTTGAGCATCTTAAAGAGAATCCCTACAAAATATGAGGCTATCATCTACCAAAAATAAATGATTAACTTTTGGAGTCCTTCTTGCAATTTGAATTCGATGAAGGACTTTATTTTCCTGTGCTATATTTAAAAGACTAGAACATACCTCTACACATAGGATAAAAAAATAAGGTGACAATGGATCCCCTAGACGAAAACCTCATTGAGTACAAAACTTATAACAAGAACTACCATTAAGAAAAATAGAAAAATACACTTTGAAAATACAATTATAAATCCAGCTCTGCCGTTTTTCAGAAAATCCGTTAGATTGAAGAATCTCAATCAAAAAATTTCACTCGAAGCAATCACCTACCTTAGACATATCCAACTTTAGGCGAACACGCCACTTCTTGCCATTATTTTCCCTCCTCATAAAATGAAAAGATTTAAAAGCTAATAAGGCATTATTAGTGATTAAACTTCCTGACACAAAAGTACTTTGAAATTCTCCAATGATATCAGAAAGAATCAATTTCAATCTATTTGCCATTGTTTTGTAATTCTTTTAAAAATGACATTGTAAAGAGAAATAGTTCTAAAATCACCTGGCGCCTTCGGCTTGTTCTTTTTTGGAATGAGACATATATAAGTATAATTTATGCAACTTGAATTTCCACCCTCATTGAGAATCTCTAAAGAAAAATAAGTGACATCCTTACCAACTATACTCCAAAAATGTTGATAAAATAAAGTTTACATTCCGTCAGGACCTAGGGCAACATGAGGCTTTCAATTTTTAGCAGCTAAGAAAACTCCATTTTCTGTGAACTCTGATTCCAGTATGTTACACATAGAATCTAATAGTCTAACTTTGACAACTTCCACAGCTTCAGAAGTTCTTTCATGATGACTAGTAGATAAAAGATCCTGAAAGAAATTATTAAAAATAAAGGTTATGTCTTCCTCATCATCAAATTTTTCTCAATGATTATTTCAAATACAATCCACCCAATTTCTAGATTTTTTTTAAATAAAAAAAAAACACTTTTGTTGAACTTTTTTTAGATTTTTTTCTCCATGCTTTAACCAAAAACCACAAGAACTCTTAGTTCACCAAATCTTCCCACACTCTACCAAATCATCTAATATAGCCTCCATCCTTCTAATTTATGAAATTACTCTCTTCTATCGTGATTGTTTATTAAGATTGTTCAACTTCTTATGAGAAATTTTTATCTAGTTCACTACAAGAATAACATCAATTTGTGCCCAACTTAAAAAAGATTTTATGGCAAAAAAAAACCCTCACAAAATTACTGATCAAAAAAACCTTCACAAGTACTAAAATTCAAATCAATTGTTATTAATGGCTGAAAAAGCCCTCACATATCAAAAATGTATATTTTTGGCTGATTGTAACGTTTATGGCGGCCAAAAACGGTCACAAATAGTTAGATGGAAAAATTATTTGAATTTGTGGCAGTCAAAACCCTCACAATGGGTTTGATTATTTGGAAATATCAGCAGATCTTTGTGGCGGCATGTACAGTCACAAAAATATGACCATTGCAGCGTAATGACTACATATACTGCCACAAATGCTATCTTTTTCGCTATATATATCATTCTACCATTTTTCATCTCATTTCTTACTTCTAACTTCTCTCAACCTTCTCTCTAAAATTTCTCTCTACCTTCTCTCTACAATATTTTTCCTCAACTTTTATTTCAAAACAATTGTAACGTTCTCCAGTTTGTCTGTCTACCTTCTCTCTTGAGTTTCAGTAAGTTTTTATTTAATGTTTGGTTTTTTAATGTTAATTTTTTATTTGAACTTATTTATTTAATGAATATTATTTAATTATTTTTTGAAAGTGGAGTTATTGTGTTTATTGCGAAAATTTGTTATTTGTTCATAAGCGTCAAATCGAATGCTACCCTGAATCAAGTTAGTATGTAATGCATTTTAAATATAGATTAGTAATTTATATATTTAATATTGAAAAAAAAAGTTATATGGTTATAAAGTATTTTTAGAACATTAATATTTTATTTTAGAATGTTGAGTATATTATTTTTAAAATTGGTTATAATATTATTTTTTAAACTTTAATGTTAGTAAGATTTGTTAAGAAAAAGTGCTAGTAAAATTTTTATATTGTAAAATTTTTACTAAAACTAAAATGTAGTTATTTTTTAAAATGTTGATAAAGTGTTATCTTTTTTATTGTAGGTATTTTTTCTATTATTATTTATTATGTTGATAAAACATATTGATTTTAATGTAACTATTATTTTTTAAAAAATATCAGTAAAATAAATGATATTAATTTTTGTTGTTAGTTGTTACAAAGAATTATAGTTGAGTTCGTAAAAATTTTTTATATACTTTTATATTTTCTAATTTGGTTTATAGGGACTTATTTTAGGATAAAATCAATGAAATGTCATTGAATATTTTATTTTATTATTTATATAGTTTCTATTATGATTTATTATATTGTATGTAAACATTCCCTTAATTGACATATAAAGTATGCCATAAATTATTATCTAGTAATTTCTAATTGTTAATAACAAAATAATGCTTTTGATAAAGGATCTAATTAAGACCCTTCCTTCCAGAAAAATTTCTATCATACATCAAACTATATATATATGATAGAAATTTTCGTGGAAGGAAGGGTCTTAAATAACGTTTTGCTAACAAGGTTGAAGAGTTTCTCAATTTTACAAGAGTACATAAATTGTCGAAGATAATGGAGATAAGATGTCCATGTTTTTGATGTCAATGTAGATGTTTTAAAAGTGAAGATGAAATAAGAGTGCATTTATATGAAGATAAATTTTTGCCTAACTACTGGATTTGGACTAATCATGGGAAAGAGTCTCTGACGACACCTAGTACTAGTATACATGTGGAGAATAATGTAGGTCCTTCAAGTAGTTCTAACATGTTAGGTGTAGATTATTATAATTATCAGCACTTTGAGGTGATGAATGATATGATTTCGGATTTTGTTGGGGTTAATTTTTCATTCAATGATCAATATGTCGACACCGATGGACTTCCAAATGAGGATGCTCAGAGATTTTATGGTCTTTTAAAAGAGACAAACAAACCGTTATTCGAAGGTTCTCCAAACTCAAAGTTATCGATGTGTATTAGACTTTTTGGTCTAAAGTTTTAGTTTCATGTTCCTGATTTAGATTTAGATTTAGATTTGATGACTAAAATAATACTAGATGCAACACGTGTTAGAGATGGTTTGCCACAAAGTTATTACGATGCTAAACGGTTAGCGTCGAAGTTAGGATTATGTGTCAAGAGGATTGATTGTTGTGTTAAAAGTTGCATGTTGTATTACGATAACGAATTTGGTATAAATGATGTCAATTAAGTTGAATGTAAGTTTTGTCCACAACCAAGGTATTGCCAAAGAAATAACTATAGGGCAAGTAGGGAAAATAAATTTCTAGGAAGGCAATGTTTTATCTACCTATTTTATCAAGATTGTAGAGAATGTTTGCATCAATGTAAATTGCAGGAAAGATGATGTGGCATTATGAGAATTGAAGGAATATAGGTTCATATGATGGTCAGGCATGAAAAAACTTTCATCAAATGTATTGTGATTTTGCGTCAGATCCACGCAATGTAAGACTTGGATTATCCTCAAATAGATTTACACCATATATACAAGCATCGTCTACTCCTTATTCTTGTTGTCCTGTTATTGTTACTCCGTACAATCTTCCTCCTGATATGTGTATGTCTAAACCTTACATGTTCTTGGATATTGTGATACTAGGTCCTTCTAATCCTACAACCGGTATTGATATTTATGTACAAACTTTGATTGTTGATTTGAAGAGGCTATGGAGTGCTGTCTTGACATACGATATTGCTCGAAAACAAAATTTTATGATGAAAGCTGCTTTGATGTGGACCATTAATGATTATCTCGCTTATGGGAGGTTGTCAGGATGGGGGACACACGGTAAATTACCTTGTCCTATTTGCATGGATGACACAAAAGCATTTACATTAAAATTCGACGGGAATGCGTCGTGGTTTGACTTGCATCATAGGTTATTACTTTCTGATCATACATTAGAAAGGAACAAAGCTGCATTTGTCAAGGGCTATGCATAAAATCTAGGGCCACCGTTTAAATTAACATTAGAACAAGTTTGGAATAAAGTAAAAGATATGCCAAAGGTACAAGTTGTTGTTGGTGTGGCTTGTAAGCCACAAGAATACAAAAAATCACACAATTGGACAAAAAGACATATTTTTTTGGGATCTACCATATTGGAAGAATAACTTTTTGACCTATAATCTCGATATTATGCATATCGAGAAAAATTTCTTAGACAACATATTTAATATTGTGATCAATGTGAAAGGCTAAACAAAAGATAATGTTGGAACCAAGTTGGTTTTACATTTAGAGTTTTAATGTTAACAAAAGTATTTTATGAGAACTATATATTTGACTTTAAAGAGTATGAAAAAAGAGCCATGTTTGTGAAAAAAATCTAAAATATGATTTGATTCAAATTTATAATTGAAGAAAATCTTAAATAAGATTTTATTCAAATTTATAATTGAAGAAAATCTAAAATAAGATTTGATTCAAATTTATAATTGATGAAAATCTAAAATAAAGATTTGATTCATATTTATAATTGAAGAAAATCTTTGACCAAGTTGAAAAGAAGATATGGTCAAGATTTGAAGAATATTTGAAGAAGATTTGATCAAGATTTATCTACAACAAAATATGAATCGAATCAACCTGAAGAATTTATAAACTCAATCTAAACAAAATAGAAATAAAATCAATTTGAAGAATTTACAAACTCAATCTGAACAAGATACAATTCAAAATTAAACAAAGACTAAATTGAAGCCCAAATTTTCACTATAAATAGACACTCAAGGTAGAAGGAGAAAAGCATCAAAAAGTAGAAGAGTAGAAGAACTCAAGCTCAAGATTCCAAATTCATCTTAGAGCTCAAAGAGAGAAACACTTGTTCAAATGAGAAATATTTTCTGAGTGTTCTTTTCTTAGAGTGTGAGAGTTATTATTATTATTATTATCAGCTTTGTTAGAAGCAAACACTTCAAGTTCCGATCTTTTGTATCCAACCCGATAGTGGTTTATTTCTTTCTTCAATCTGGGGTTGTCAGGAGAAGACTTGGCTTGTAGGGTCAACGTGGTTAGTTCTTGAAAAGTCTGGGGTTGTCAGGTTGTTTGGGAAGACTGACTTGGAGGATCAGGTGCTTTGTAATTAGAGGTATTTGAATTAGTGGATTAAAGCCTTCTAGATGAGGGGATTGAATGTTGCCAAGTTAATGGTGAACCAAGATAAAGCTATGTGTCAAATTATTTATGCTTTCATTGTTTGCTGATTCTGAATCCGATTGCTTCTTATCTAAGAAATTCATAAAAACCAACCAATCTTCATCAAATTAGCAAAAAGTTATC
Source organism: Cicer chorassanicum (assembly GCA_037974735.1). Classification (NCBI taxonomy): domain Eukaryota; kingdom Viridiplantae; phylum Streptophyta; class Magnoliopsida; order Fabales; family Fabaceae; genus Cicer; species Cicer chorassanicum. Next base: position 18,342,580 of record JBBPBP010000002.1, read on the forward strand.
AACTTTGGCAATACACAATTCAACCCTTTTCTCGTGTTGGCACCTTCAATTGGCATCAAAGCTCAGTCTCAAGGCTGAGCACTTTACAGTGTTTGAGGAAAGATCCAAGGGTTCAACATGTCTAGTTACAGCGAATCAACAGATGAAGAAATTGAGGTATTTTTATGAATTTACTCAATCTGATTTAATTACTATTATAAATGATTTTTTAAAGAACAATTACAAATTGACTTTAAAATTGAAAAAGTTAATGTTTTAAAGAATCAAAGTGTTGAATTTAAAACAGAAAATGCACATCTGAAAACTGATATTACTGAAATTAAAATAGAGAATGCAAATCTGAAAACTGATATTACTGAATTTAAGACAAATAATGCAACTCTGAAAACTGATATTATTGAACTTAAAATAGAAAATGCAAATATGAAAACTGATATTGCTGAACTTAAGGCTTAAAATCTAACCTTGAAAAGTAAATATAGTTCAACATCAATTGAAAATACCACATGTAACTTTGATAAGCATGTATAAGTATTTCAAGATTTTATTGTTAATGGTATGGAAAGAAGCAAGTATGCATCTATGATTTATGGGGTTAGTAGGAATGGTAAAAGAGGAATAGAATTTCAAGAAAAAGTAATTGAATCTATGTTTATTCCCTCTGGTGATTTATGTACTATTTGCTATAAGAAATGTCACACTAAAATATCTTTTCCTATGTTAACCACATGGAAAGAGAAGAAATCTTTAAGATCTAACAATCTAGGACCCAACCAGATTTGGGTACCAAAGGATAAAATTGTTTATGTTGCAGATGTTCTAAACAACCAAATTGAAACACCAGTCACGGTGCCTGGTCAATGGATGCTTGCAATATATGAAGGCAAAAACGTCTATGTTCCAAGACCTACCAAATAGAAGCCAACTGACTCTTGTAGAAGAAGGACTGGTCAACACAATACCTAATCAGAACCAAAACCAAATGAAGAACCAGAAATATACAAAAAATTTGGAGTATCAACATAATCAAAACTGGCAGAGAAATCACACATATCAATAGAACCAGAACTACCAAAAGAATCAAAATTACCATCGGTTCCAAAATTACCAAAGGAACCCGATACATCAGCAGAAACAGAAGTGTCAGATTAACAATCAGAATCAGGAGACTTCTTTGAACACTCTAATCAAATTCATCAAGACTACAAACCTGGATGGGAATTCAAATCCCTTCATCCAGACCCTCTAATCAGAGCATATGCAAATTTAGAATCTGAAAACCAGAAAAGAAGAAATAAAAGGGTTTTTAGAGTGAAAGTGAAACTGTTGACATATAGGTTATATCTTTCTTTAAGTTTAATTATTGTTTAATATTATGTTTACTGTGATAACAAGAAGCTTGATCTTAAAAATCAAAGCTAGAAAAGTACTTTGCAGGTTCATAATTTTTTTAGAGGAACATAGAGATCCACATAATCTAAACACTTCAGCAAAAGTAGCATACAAGTTTGGTTTTCTGAATCAAGCGGAAACCACCAGAAATAAAATTGATGTTTTGGCTGTATTGATTTCATTATCTAATTTATACTATGTTATATGACAAACAGCTTGACCTTAAAAAGTCAAATAAAGTTTAGGATATTGCAGGTTTACCAGAACTAGAGGAAACAGATGCAAACAAATCAGAAGATGACAAATCTTCAGAGGATGAATCTAATCAAGTTAGAATCAGTCAAGATAAGTCAGAAGGAAGATCTGGATGGAAGTACAAGACATCTCATCTCATTGGAAGTTCAAGTGATCCTTTTAGGATCAGATCGTCATTAAAAGATACCACTTTGTTTGGCTAACTCTCGTCAATTGAGCCTACCAGTGTTGATGAAGCAAGAAGAGTTAAATGAATTTAAGGGGAATGATGTTTGGGATCTAGGACATAGATCAAAGAAGAACATTATTAGAACCAAGTGGGTTTTCAGAAACAAGCTAAACGAAAAAGGTGAAGTGGTCAGAACCAACGCAAGACTTGTCGCACAAGGCTATAATCAGTAAGATGGCATTGATTACACTGAGACATTTGCTCCAGTGGTCAGTTTAGAAGCTATTCGTATCCTACTTTCTTTTGTTGCAAATAATAACATTACATTATTTCAATTGGATCTTAAAAAGTGCTTTTCTAAATGGTTATATAAGTGAAGAAGTATATGTTAAACAACCCCCAGGTTTTGAAAGTTCTGAATTTCCAAATCATGTTTTTAAACTTAGGAAATCTTTGAATGGTCTAAAACAAGCACCTAGGGCGTAGTATGATAGACTTAGTAACTTCGTGCTTAAAAATAACTTTGAAAGATGACAAGTAGATAATACACTTTTTAGAAAATCAATAAAAGATAACATTCTTATTATTCAAATTTATGTTGATGACATTATTTTTGGATCTACTAATGGTACTTTTTGTCGAGAATTTTCTAAATTGATGCAGCTTGAATTTCAAATGAGTATGATGGGAGAACTTAAGTTCTTCTTAGGGATACAAATTTAGAAAAGTCAAAAAGGTATATACATTCATCAAACTAAATATAAATAAGAGCTTCGTAGGAAGTTTAAGATGAGTGATTGCAAACCTATGGCTACACCAATCCACCCTACTTGTTGACTTGAAATACATGATTCAGGCGAAAAAGTTGACCAAAAAACTTATAGAGGAATGATAGGATCCCTACTTTGCCTTACTGCTTCCAGACCTGACATCATGTTTAGTGAATGTGTATGTGCAAGATTTCAAGCTGATCCTAGGGAATCACATTTAATTGCTGTTAAGAGAATCCTTAGATACCTGAAAGGCACTACCAACCTTACCTTGTTCTACAAGAAATCTCCTAAGTACAAAATTAGTGGATATTGTGATTCTGATTATGCTGGAGATAAACATGAGACAAAGAGCACTAGTGGCAACTGCACATTTTTAGGTGACAACTTAATATATTGGTCAAGTAAGAGATAAAACACCATTGCAATGTCAACAACAGAAGCTGAGTACATTTCATCAGCTAGTTGCAGTTCTCAACTACTTTGGATGAAGCATCAACTTGAAGACTACAAAATCCTAGAATCCAACATTCCCATCTATTGCGATAAAACTTCTGCCATTTGTCTAACCAAAAACCTTATCTTACATTCTAGAGCTAAACACATATAGAGCAAACACCACTTCATTAGGGACTTTGTTCAAAAAAGGGTACTAAACATTCAATTTGTAGACACTGTACACCAATGGACAGACATATTCACGAAACCACTATCTAGAGATTCGTTTGACTTCATCAAGAAAAATCTAAACCTTACCTTCATACCTGACTGATGTTGTGATAACTTTAAAGTAGTTTAGTTTTACATTAGTTTGTATATTTTCTTGTACTATATTATATTCATGTTATTAAAAACAAAAAAGAAAAACAAAAAAAAAAAGAGAGAAAAAAAAAACAAAAAAAAACAAAAACAAAAAAAAACAAAAAAAGAGTTTCACTTTCAAGTCTTTTTGTCTGATGACAAAAGGGGGAGATAAAGTGGACAGAAAATGATAAAGTGGACAGAAAATGATACTTAGACATAGGGGGAGCTCTTAGTTAGGGGGAGTCAAAGAAATATAAAGAAAAGTTGTTATAAAAAATACATGTTTTGTCATCATCAAAAAGGGAGAGATTGTTGGAACCAAGTTTTACATTTAGAGTTTTCATGTTAACAAAAGTATTTTATGAGAACAGTATATTTGACTTTTGACTTTAAAGAGTATGAAAGAAGAGTCATGTTTGTGAAGAAAATCTAAAATAAGATTTGATTCAAATTTATAATTGAAGAAAATCTAAAATAAGATTTGATTCAAAATTATAATTGATGAAAATCTAAACTAAGATTTGATTCAAATTTTTATTTGATGAAAATCTAAAATAAAGGTTTGATTCATATTTATAATTGAAGAAAATCTATGACCAAATTGAAAAGAAGATATGGTCAAGATTTGAAGAATATTTGAAGAAGAAATGGTGTAACGGAAGACTTATACGGCATAATTGAACATGTTGACGAAATTGACTATATATATATATATATATATGCGTGTGTATGTGTGTTTTTATTTATATATTTCTTTATTTATGTAAACTATTTAAATATATAGAATCCAGGGCGGGAAGATCGAGATCAGTTGGAATACGAGGAATATCTAGAACATCACGTGGTAAAACAATTTTTGTATTATTTCAAAGTAAGTGATTAAATTAATTTATTTAATTACTAATTAGACATTTGCATGCTTAATTAAGTTATATTTTTAATATATTTTTCTTTTTTTAATTTAAACAAACAGCAAAAAAGAGAAGAGAGCATAATGTTGTAATTTTGGCTTCTTTTGACCTCAGTTCTCCAAACATCTATCATCTAGTGTTAGAGTGCTTTGTGGACGAAATGAAACACAAATGCTTACAAACAGAAAAGAGAAAAAGCAAATATTAATAAATATCTGTTGGAGAGATTAAATGTTATATGATAATAATAATAATAATAATAATAATAATAATAATAATTATTATTATTATTATTATTATTATTATTATTATTATATATCTATTAATTTATATTCAATAAATTATTAGATTTCACCAATTAAACTTGACATTTATTTAGGTAAAGCAACTTGGACGAAAGGTCACTCAGGTTGAGATACATCACTATCTTCATGTTAATTTTAAAACAAATGAGTATACTAATGAATTTTCACAGATGATTCAGATAAATATATATTTAATGAGTATACTGATGTTTATCCATCGACTAACAATGTTGACCAATTAAAGGAACAACGGATGAATGAGCAAGAAGAAGAAAAACGAAAGTTGATACAAGCAGCAATTGATAAATTAAATGTAGAAAGGAAAAAAAAGTTTCAACAGCAACAATTTTCATCTGAACAATTGTCTCTTACTTTTCACCAGTAGTTCCCGTCTCAGTAGCAAAAACAATATTCACGTTCTAAGAACTTGCAGAAATAACCACCAACGTTCCAGTAACTGCAACAATACTCCTAATACTCATGCATCAGTAACAACAGCCTCCAAACTTCCGGCAGCAACAACAGGAGCCTCCAAACTTCCGGCAGCAACAACAGGAACAACAACCACTATTCCAACAATAATTATATTTTAATGGAAAATTGCATTTACCTCCTTTGAGGTCACCTTAAATGATATTAACACCTCATCTAGTTTTTGTGAAAACACCAACCTCCCCAATAGTCACTAAAAATTTTGTGCATCAAATTTATTTTCTATCTCTCTTTCAACTTTATCTGTCATTTATCAAGAAAAACTAGAATACACACTTCGGTTGAGCTACTAAGAACATAATCATACCTTTTAAAATTGCAAATATCATATGTATAGTACTTTTGCAAATTAAAGCAAAACTCTAATTGTGTCATATAGTAAATAACATAAATAGATGTAAGTGTGAAAAACAAAAATGTTTGATGTAGTTTTTTTTAGTGAGTATAGTGCAGGTGAGTGTTTTTTTTTAAACTAGAGGGGATGTTAATGTCATTTAAGGTGCAATTTCCCATATTTTAATAATTATCAGTATGCGACGTCTCTTTCACAACAACTTCCTCAAGCTCAAGTAGATCAAACTCCATACCGACCAACTATGCCAACAACTTGCATGATCAATCAAAATTTAAATCAACCTCAACCAGCTATGGTTGCGTCGACTAGTGGTGGTGTACTTGAAGATGAAATGCAATTTCAAACCATGTTGTCTAGAACACTATACTTCAAATATTATGATGATTGATGGAGGTAGTGGAGTAATGATTAGAGGAATTATTATAATGATTGATGTATTTGAATAATATTTTGTATATGTGTTTTTGATTTGTATGAATAATTTATACATTATTATTTAATTATGGTGTATTTTATTTTTGGTTGTATGATATAATCTATTAATTTTGAAACATTTTATTTTGTATGGTAATAATAATTTAAAGAATTATTGACAATTTAATTAATATTGAAATTATATTTTTGTTTTTATATATATTATTTAATTTAAAGTTATATTTTCTTTTTTAAATTATATTAATATTAAGTTTTTATATGTATTATATTTTTTTAATATTAATTTCGAATTTTATATAGTTATTATTTTTTAATAAAGTTACCCATTTGTGGCGGCCAAAACGATCACAAATGAGACAATTTGTGGCGCTAGAACATTGTGACTGCCTTTTCCATCACAAATTTATGACAGCTTAAGCCCTCACAAATGATGACAAAAAATCCGCCATTGCAGTTGTTTTGGCCGCCACAAAATTTTGCGACTGGGTTATTTGTGGTTGTCTTAGGCTGCCACAAATATGATTTTGTTGTCATTTTTCCTTCCTTGTAAGGGCTTTTGGCCGCCACAAAACACTATTTTTCTTATAGTGGTTGGGAACATCACCAATGCAATCTTAACCCTAATTAGAAAGATCATTCATACAACGACTAATTCTATCATACATAGAATATGTTGTCATCTCCTAAGCACCCCTTATTTCTTCTAGAATTCCACTATCACGTAACCAGCATTCTTCAAATCGTTGTATCATAAGAATGTTTTGATCAGAGGCAAGTGATCTGAAACATGCATTGGTAAAGGTACCATCGAAGTTGAAAGGTAAAATGATGACCATGCTAGTGTAGCAACCATCCTATCAAGGGGAACGTTAATTTTTGAAACTTCATCATGATTATTATGCCAAGTATATTTGAAATCCCAAATAAGAAAGATTGTGATTTTGAAGAGTGTCCCGTAACATCGAAATCAGAATAGAGTTACCAAAATTCTCACTTTCCTTCTCATCTTGTGAAAGAATCATATTGAAATCCCCTATGAGGAGCCATTTATCAGTATTTTCCACCAATGCTAATTGGTTATTTAATTCATAGGTTTTATGTTTTATTTCAGACTCCAAAAAACTATACATCCTAGTCAACCTCCATTTCTCATCTCCATCAGCCATAACAAATAAGACATCAATATGGTTAAGGAAAAAGATAATACCTCCACTTCAACACCTTATTTCCAAAATATTGCAAGACCAACGACACATCTTTTACGTTCTCCAACACAACTAACAGCAACAACCCCAAATAAACCTTGTACATTTCAAAACTTAATCTCAAAATACTTTTTCTTAGTTTCTGAGAGGAATACACATGTGGGATATTTATCTTGTAAGAGCTTTTTGAACACTCTAATTGTTTGTGGGTTTCCAAGTCCACAACAATTCCAAACTATGCAACTCATTGTCTTTGATAGCCTCAAAATCTCCTAATTGAAAGGGGAAAACCCAAGACTCCTTATTGAAAGGGAAAACAAAACCTTCTTATTAAAAGGAAAACCAAAACTTGTTATTGAAATATGTTTTCAAACAAGTCGATGTACCCAACAACGAAGTCCAAAAGCACTCAAAAGATACAATTCAATAAAAAGTGTTCTTCATAAGAAATTTATCAAACAGGTTAAAGATATCTTTAAATTCCAAATGACTAATCAATAAAGCCACCCGTTTTAATTGTTCTAATAAGGGTTAATCAATAAGAATAGAGACCAAATGAATAAGAAGTCTAATGTCTTGATATATGGTGAATGGAAATGAGTTAAATGCAACTTCTATAGCTCTCAACTTCTATTCCCATATGGCCAAAATGCAAAATATGGGCCAAATGATCACATGTTTTTCGATTAGTTAATCCATAAATGCATTTTAAACACTTTTGATAACATAAGTGGATGAGAGAGGAAGTTACCTTTTATCAAAACATATTTTTCAATTTAGTTATTCTCAAACCCACATTTCTACAAAAAAATTGATTAGTCAAACAGACGAGACCAAAATAGGCTTATTTTTTCAAATATGTAATTAAAAAAATTAACTCCGACTTAAATCCAAATGCATTGTGTCGGACAATAATTGACATTGTACATGAGATTCCAATGTTTATGTCTGAACCATAATTCACTTTGTACATGAGATTCCAATGTTTATGTATCCACTAAAAGTTGAGTAATCAATGCAAAGTTGTTTATTTCTAATTTGGGCTTATAAGTTTTTTCTTTCTAAAATAATACACAACCATTTGATTTATGGAAAACATAAATCTAAAATAATTTTACACGAAGTCTAATAAAAATGAAGGATACATGATTATTTTAAAAAAAACAGTTACACAAATAGGTTTATAGTACATCAATATATGAATTTGAAATTAATCATTATTTTGTCTTAGTAAATTTATAATGAAGTGTATTTGAAAAAAATTTAAATCCCAACTTTTCTCACCTTACAAGTTCAATAGTATTAGGCAGTTCAATAGTATTAGGCATGAATGTCTTACAAACCTAATAATATAAAACGTGAATGAGTATATTAAAAAAAACTCAAATATCTCAAACTGTTAAGATGAATTAGATTTAGAGTCACATGACTTTGGATAAATTCTTCTGCGTTGTTACTTAAGTGAAACGAAAAGTAACTAAAGCGGAAAAAATGATAAATTAATAAGTAAAACAATGAACCAACTAATGTCATGATCGATGGGGAACATACACGCTCCAATACCTTAGAATTGATCGTACTCAGAGCAAAACTAACCAGACAAGTGTCCATGGTACACAGAATCTGACTGGGATTTTATTTTATGTTGCGGTTTGAAAACGAACAGTTTTCACATGCTTCCCAATTTTAACCACCCACGAGGAAAACACCACTTTAAAGTTTTCAGAGGCCCAATGATTACGGTTCTTCCCAAAATCACTTTTGTGGGCCAAGTACTTTCTTTTTTTTTTTTTATAATTATTTTCTTTAATACAATTGATTTCCTATTCAGGCAATATTTCTCTTTTGCTTTAATTAAATTTGTACCGTGATTAATGCACAAGAGGTTTACAATTCTCTAGTTGATATTTTGCTGATAATAAAATAAAGGTTTAAATACGTTTTTGGTCCATGTAAATATGACCTTTTTTTATTTTGGTCCTCGTAATATTTTTTTTTTGTTTACATCCCTGTAATATCAAAATAGATTTATTTTTGGTCCTTGCCGTTAAGTGGACGTTACAAAAATGTTAACTCACAAAGGGAAACAGTTTTTGGTCCTTGTAAATATAACATTTTTCTGTTTTAGTGCCTGAAAAATATTTTTTTTGAATTTCATCCCTGCAATATTAAAAAATCTTTTTAAATATAAAATAACATACAAATTGATCTTTATTAATAATAAACTTATGTCAAGTGATGTTTAAAATATTTTCACTTCAATAATTTAAAATTTATTAATTTTCTGTTTTATTTATTTATTATTATTAAATTAATTTTCATTTCTTGTTTCAAAAAAATCACTAAAATCTTCTGTTTTATTTAATTATTATTATTAAATTAATTATATTAATATAAAATAATGATTAAAATAACTTTAGATTTAAACTTTATAATTTTAATTAAAATCTCCT
>JBBPBP010000002.1:18352326-18420833 GCA_037974735.1 Cicer chorassanicum
TAATAATAATAATAATAATAATTAAATAAAACAGAAGATTTAAGTGATTTTTTTGAAACAGAAAATGAAAATTAATTTAATAATAATAAATAAATAAAACAGAATATTAATAAATTTTAAATTAATGAAGTGAAAATATTTTAAACATTACTTGACATAAACTTATTATTAATAAAGATCAATTTGTATGTTATTTTATATTTAAGGAGATTTTTGAATATTGCAGGGATGAAATTCAAAAAATATTTTTCAGGGACTAAAACTGAAAAGTATTATAATTACAGGGACCGAAAACTGTTTTCTTTTGTCAGTTAACGTTTTTGTAACGTCCACTTAACGTTAAGGACCAAAAGTAAATTGTTTTTGATATTACAGGGATGTAAACAAAAAAATAATAATTACGAGGACCAAAATCAAAAAAGGCTATATTTACGGGGACAAAAAACATATTTAAACCTAAAATAAATTAATATGAAAAATTATTCTATAACTGTATTCATTAAGTGTGCAGATTAAGTTAGAAAACAAAAAACTATACTGATGACTATCTACTTTAAACTATAAGAAGCATTGCAACAAACATATGATAATCTACAGTATGAGTCAAAGTGTTAAAGACAAAGAAAATACAACTCAATGATGGACTCTTTAAAGACAAATGAAAAGAAAGCTACAATGATTATTTGACTCTGACTAAAAACTCATGTTAATCATATGACTCAAAGATCAAAAGAAGAAAGCTTTAAGTAAAACCTATGATAAAGTCAATGTTATGGTACAAGCTAAATCTTCTGATAAACAAAGACATAATTAACCAATCAATTGCATCGTGACTCTAAAGAAATTGTTGAAGCGATGTTTGACTATGTTAAACGCGTTCTCAACGCGCCTCTGATTAAACTAATGATCGAAGTTCACTCTGATTATTTTGCGTCTGATAAATCTAGTAAACCAATTAACCATAAGTCCACACTTCAAGTCAACACACTAATATAATCAACGCTCCAATAAGACGTCAACAGTCCAACATCCTCTGCTCATCATAGCGGACTTATATGTAGAGAGAAAAACACAAGAAATAGGGGTTTGACTTGTGTCTTGTTTCAAAAACTCAATTTAAAAACTTGTGATGTTGAAAACAAGAATGAGTAAAACAATAAGTAAGGAGATAAAGGAAGAAAACACAAGTCAATTTATATTGGTTCACCGTCAACACGCTAGCTACATCAAGTCCTTTCACACAAAAGAATTAAATCCACTATTCACCAATGGAATCACAAGTTCACTAAACACCTTCTAGTCAACTAACTATGTTCAAGTATTCTCAATCTTCTAGCCTAGTATAGTCAAGTTGTTGAGGACGAAAGACACTATTAGGCCAAGTTACAAACTGTTTAGATTGAGTTTGGAACGAATTTTCACACAAGAGTGTTTAGACATATTTTTTCTCGTAGAAGATTTCATAGCACTTAGAGCTAATACAAGAGATTTTTAAGAGGTCGTAATGACATAAATGTTTCTCTTATTTTTCTTTGTTGGTCTCTGTTCTTAGCTTGAGCTTTCTCTTTTTCTTTATAAACCTGTTCTTTTATTGAACCACATTTTTTAGCAAGAAAGTTTGAATCACTTAAAAGATTATTAAATTACTTTTCCATTTGTTCACATAAAGGACAGAGTTCATAGATGGTTACCTCATCATTTTCTGAGTTCCCCATTAGGCACATGTTGGCTTCTTCGTTATCTTCTATGTTTGATTCTTTAGAATCATCCTAAGTGACTATCATGGATTTTTTCTTGAATGGAAATCTTTTTTGTCCCTTTTTGTTCAAAAGACATTTAGTTTTATAATATCCTAATTTGTTGCACCCATAACATGTGATTTGGCTTTTATCTATTTCTGTTTTAGAGTTTTCCCTTTTGCTTGAAAAACTTCTTTTGATCTAATCTCTTCTTCTCATCAATCTTTGAATTTTTCTTATAAGAAGAACAACTTCCTCATCAGCTTCTTCTTGGCCAATTTCTGTTTCCTCTAAAACTTCCTGTTGTGAGGATGACCTTTCCTGAAGGTTTTGTGAAGCTTTTAAGGCTATTATTTTGCCTTGCTATAAAGTTTGATCTACTCTTGGTATAAAGTTTTTATCTATAATGATACGCCATATTCCTATATTCTATGATTTTAGGAGTAGTTTCGTTTTTCCTTTCTAGAAGTAGTAACTTGTACCATCGAAAAAAGGTGATCTATTTAATGATCCTCCTTCAACAATATACTTGGCTTTTGACATTGCTTTTTTCTTCCTGAATCTTTTCCTCTTACACTTGTTAGGTGCTTAACCTTAGAGGTAGAGCTCTGATGCTAATTGAAGTAGCTATATCATTCACAAGAAAGAGGAGTTTGAATTGTGATCCCTTTTAAAAATCTTAATTCCCAAACTTAATTCAAATTAACTCAAGATCAATCTTGATTTCAAATAGAAAGTCCAGAACATTCTGGGTGATTTAAAAATAAATAATGAAGTTAATTTCTAGGTGATATATGATCAGTGAATGAAAAATAAATAAGGATAAGAAGTTCAAACAATGATGTATCTTGTGAGATTTTCCACTAATGTGCTTAGCATCATAACGTTCTTGCTTTCACACTATCTTTCTTGATCACTCTTGATCAGTTTCAGAATTTAGCTTTCAACTTTGAAATGATTTTTACAGTTACCTTTCAGTCTAAAAAGAATTTTTACAATTCACCTTTTAATAACTAAAAGGAGTTATTACAACATACTCAAACTATCTTAAGAGATAGACTTGAGTTACAAATGATGTGTATGATGAATAAAGTTTTTCTTAAGAGAAAAGCTTTATTGCTTGAGTATGATTGCTTAAGTATGAAATGATTGCCTTTAAAACTCTTGTTGTTGTCTTCTCCTTGATATTCTTTTTATAGATGAGGAAAATATTAAAAAGGCTCAATATAGTCGTTATTGAACATCTGCAAGCTATTAGTTTAGATTGAACTCTATTAAACACATGTGCTATTTGGACCAAAATATTCTTTTATATAATCAGAATGTTATTGGTTCTGTGTTTTATGGAAAATGTGGATAAGTGATTGAATGGTTGTAAAATGTTAGTCTTTTAACTCAGAAGCATGCAGAGCTTTTTGCAAAAAGATACAACAACAGTGTACTCATGTCCTTGTTGTCCTTGCTCTTAGCTCATCAATCTAGAGATCAATTTGTTCACCGATCTGGAGGCTGCTTTGCTTTTTTGGGCATTTAGCTCGAGTTCTAAGCTTGATTATTAATTTGAGCAGTCTTAATACTCTTTAACTTGAGGTTTGAACTGTAGAGAATGATATGTCTTAATGCAAAGAAAATATGGATAAACATTTTCTCTTGGATGGGTTTGGAATATCAGCTTGATTTGGGGGTTATGCCACACTTTTTAAAGTTCAGGAAATTATTTTAAGGAAAGTAAACAAGAATAGGAAAAATCTGTTATAGTTAGACAACGTTTGAAATGCGAAGATCTACAATGTAAAAGTATTATCCTGGACATGGACAACAACATAATAAATAGGAATTCAGGTTTTACTTTTGCAAACTGGTGGAACAATCAGTTGAATGTGTTTACAAAGCGATTAATTATAGTTATGCAATGAGCTAGAATACTCTTAAATTTCCATTAATTATATATTTTGCTTATAAAATAATAAAAGGGCACGTAAAACCTCCAATTAGGCATCCCACAGTAGCATATTATATTGATTCTGTGTATGTTTAGTTTCACAATCAAATTTATAAAATTACGATCATAATTTAATAAAAGTTATAAAATATTTTTTTATATATATTCTAATTTTAAAAATTGGAATCTTAATAAAACGAAAATGCAATTATAATAATTTAAAAAAGAGAAAAATAAATTTTTAGTCTCTTTAAAGTTTTAAAATTTGATGTTTGATCTTTATACAAAAAATTTCACTTTTTAATCCTTCAAATATTTTTTATTCACTTTTATTTCTTATTTTAAAAAAAAATTGATATTTTTTATCCTTAAAAAAATTCCTATAAAATTAATATAAAATTTTAGAAAGTAAACTTAAAATACTATAATTTTTTAGAGACTAAAAATATATTCGATCCAAATAAAATTTATCTTCATTTTATTATATTATTAAAAAGAAAATTAAAACCCTCACTAATTGAGTTTGGATATTAAAAACCAAAATATTTTAATCCATAATCAATTCTGATGCTTATAATAATTTAGTCAATCACATTGCGAAATCAATCGGAATACTTTTAGTATATTTTATTGGTAATGCCAATTTAACTGTGCCATTTAAAAAATGGAAACAAAGCAAGTTAAATAATGACTTTTCAATCCTTAACATTTATATAGCTTAAATTTGCCGACTTATGACATTATTGATAGCGAATTTTGGAAATGGGTGATCATCATGTCACAATTGATTTAGTCAAAAAAAATCATATCACAATTGATAATGACAACCTAAAGCAAAAGTGAAAAAGCCTTGTTTCTCTTTCCATGTTCAAAGGAAAAATAAAGCAAAAATGATATAAGAAAACATGAGATTTAAGAAGAAAAAATAAAGTAATGGACGGAAAAAGAAAACGAAATAACGGAGGAAGGTTGTGAGCAAAAAGAAAAGAGAAAACTACTTTTATTGACTACGACAGTTAGGAAGCTCAAGAAGGATTAAAAGGTCGACTAGTATTTTATCTTTGAATGTCCAAGGCTTTGTTGCATTTCTTTTCTGAAATATATCAAAATTAAAAAAATATGCTTAAAATTATCTTTTGCCACTTTAAATGTGTTGTTTTTAACGTGTTTTTATTAGTTTATTTAATTTATAAAATTATTAAAAGAAAATATTTAATAAGATTCATTTTAAATTTTTAAATGTATTAATTAATTTTTTTAATAATATATTTTTTTAACAACATTTTTTTCTATAATATGTAATAAATATTCTAATAAAAAATTAACTTAAGAATAGAAGTAGTATTTACAATTTTGATACTTTAAACACTATAGAGATGGTGTCTAACACATTGAGAGTTCAAAATGATTATTTAATCGACGATAAATTTAAAAAGATAGGTTTATTTACAGTTTTAATCTTTTTATTTTTACAAATTCATGAAATTGCTCTCTCTATTTTAAAATTTGATAATTTAGATTTTTATTTTAAATTTTTAACTAAAAAGTTGTGAATTGACATGTTTTAAATAACGTAGCGTATGATACGATGAATTTGAATGTTTAACACAAATTGCAATAAAATCCTATAAAAATTTAACTTTCAACTTCGAAATTTTTTATTTATATAATTATATTAATGACATATGATTAATTAATGCATCTAGATGATTCTATATTTTACGTTATTTAAAATATATCAAATTATTATTTTTTTAATTCAAAAATCTAAAAAATGATCAAAAGTGTCAACTTTTAAAATAAATAAACTAATTTCGTGAATTAATAAAAATAAAGGGATCAAAACTGCAATTGAGAAGAAAAAAAACTATAACAAATGCCAACGAAAAGAGAAATTGAAGAAAAAAAGGTTATAGTATGGGTTGTTGCTGAAAATAGGAAAATTCAAAGGAATCATGGTATAATTGGAGTAAAAGAATTATTAAAAAAAATTGCAGTATAAGAAGTTCATGATACTTTAAACAACTTCTTTAACATGCGTGTATCTCTCTCGGAGGGACGAGGGATCAGATACAAAATTCAGATTCTGACGATATTAATTCAAATAAAAACAAATTAAGAGAAAAACACAATTAGTTAAATTTTGTATTTTAAGAAAGATCCTTTGAAAAGGAAAAATATAATATCATTGTTTATAAATATAACTATTTTACTGTTTTTATTTTTATTTTTTTATCATTAAACATATTTAATATTCACTATTATGAATAATAAAAAATTTTAAAAAAATTAAATTTTATTTCGTGACACTTCTGATAAATAATAATTAGTTATTATAAGTTTTTAAATGATAGAAAATAATAAGTTTTTTTTTTTTTTCAAAAAACAATTATTTAACTGTTAATTTAAAGACCAAATGTACTAGTACATGTCGAATTGTCGACTTTTCAATAGATACTCTTTTTTTTATTATAAAAAATGATATTCATTCATTCAAATTTATAGAATCGATCAAGATCAAAACAAAAACAAATTTGCTAAAACAAAAATAGATGAATCCATACAAATTTGCAAAAGGCCTACAAATTTGACAAAATTAAAGTGACCGGTGACTGGAGTACCCATGCCTCCACTAGTAAAGTCATTGTTTGAATCTATCTGTATTGGATCAAAGTTAATATGTCAATCTAAACAAAATGAACAATGCAACAAGACGAGAAAATCACACAATACCGCATCAAGACCATGAACAAAAATTCGTCGCACTCTAATAACGAAAAAACACGAAGAAAAAAAATATATTTATGTAAAAATTACTTATTTGAATAAAAAAGTAGAAGAAAAACGATGTTGAAGGGTAGTTCTAAACTAAAAATTGCCCCAAAATCACCCCTCTTTTACGATGAAAAAGAAAGAGAGCTAGAGAAAAGAATTTGTTGTGATATTAGTCCACTTTTAGGCTTAGTATCACTTCCACGTCATTTACATGTTAGGATTAGGCGTCATAACTTAAGTATTTGACCTTTAATTCTAGTGTAAGAACTTGTATTCATAGAAAAAATAAACTAAGTAATTGTTCCCTTAGTGATATGCCCCGTTCATAGCTGTTACTCTTGCTAAACTATGATTCAGTATCTACACACTATGAGCGGACATATAACTAGTTAGTGTTGCGGCCACCCTAATGACCTGATGTCTTGCATTTAGCCTTTATAACTTTAGATTGTCGACTCCCGTAAACAACTTTAAATACGATGTCAGTTGCCAATTTTACTTTTTGTATGTCAACTCTTTGATTGAACTTCTATTATGAAATATTTGTTGTCTTCACTTAAATCCGAGTTCACTCAGTATGTAAAATATTTTGTTTACATATGCCCCCAAATTTTGGTCACTTACAAACCATCAAGACACTTCTATACTTTAAGTAGCGGGCTTCCAATTGTTCAAGAAGAATGTCACTCACCATTGAGACAACTTCAGATTGTGGGATTTCCTTATTCTCGGAAGAGGAATGTGACTTCCATTTCCTACAAGAAGACAAACCAACATCCATAGTAGATGAGTTTGAGAACGGTACAAGATGAACAGAGAGAAGACACAGGGAGTTGAAAGATAACTAAAGGAGAGTAGTTCGTGAAACTTAAAATATTTGAGGAGACGTAATGATGAGGGCGCAGAGGAAAACAAAGAGTGAGATAGAGTACAAACCCATAGTTTGACAAAAGCTTTAGGGCACGTGGGATAGTTTAAAGGCACGAGACAAAAAGAAAGGAGATGAAGAATTGTGGTTAAGGAAGAGAGAAAAAATAATTTTTAAAGAAGAAAAGAAATAGAGAAATAAAATTTTAAAGGAAAATAAAGAATGGGAGAAGAATTTTGAAAAAACAGAGAGGCGTAAGAGAAAACAAAAGTTAGCAGAAAACAAAACAGAATAAAGGATAGAAATAGGTAGATCAGAAAAAGGGATAACATAATTCATAACTCATATTACACTTGTAACACATACATATCATGTTACAATTGCAATACTTATTACAAAATGGCTTAAAAGGAAAAACAAGAATCCTAAAGTCTTTCTAAGGCTATCTATATTGGATCCATTAATTTATTTTACGTATTAGGTTTGAATTACGAATTCCTAATGCATAAATAAACTAAGTTTCTTTATTTAACATCTTCACTAAAAGTCTTCCCTTTTCTCTAATTATTTTAACTTGTTTGGTGAAACCTTCTGTGAATATAGATTTGGAGATATAATCTTCCAGAGATAAATCTTTGATAAGATTGTAAGTGCTCCAACTTTTGTTTGTTATTTCTTTTAGATTTCTATCCAATCCAGAAGATTCAAACAAAATGAGGCACAAGCCTTTCAATGTTCTTTTTCTTATTTCCTCCTTGTACTTAAGGTACTTAGTGAAAGAAAGAGCCATTGATACCCAAGAAAGTGAACCTTTAAATGCATGTTTTGAACCTTCTTGTATAATCCATCTTGTTGATTGTTGTTCACAGATGTAACGAATTCAAGGTTTCTGAACATTTCACCATTGAGTTTAAACAGTTCATGTTTTAAGAAAATCTTGAAGTCTCTGTGATAATATAGTGGAATAAGAATATCATTTAGGAAGATGAAGACCTAATAAAGGATGAAATATATAACTTGTTTTTCCTAGAGAATTTTAGGTTTAAAACGTTTTGGATGAAAAAAAGAGATTTGGGTTGGGAGAGAAATTTTTTAACGAAAAATTATGATTTTTGAAAGACATTGGAAAAGAGAGAAGTTTAAATAAGTATTGAAGAAATATCAAAGTCATGATTTTATTGAAAGTGATCAAAGAGCAATTTTCAAAAAGAACACAGACAATACGAACAAGGACAAGACAACACGAACCCAGACACAATAGGGCAAACAAGAGAACACAAACACGAAAAACAAAAGCATATAAAGCAAGACAAACAAGTGCACAAAAAATAATGAAATAAAATGCAAAGTACCTAACCGGTGACAATTGAGGGTAATTTAGCAAATTTATCCTTTCACTTGTCTTATCGGAGTTTGTTTGATCTACCTTTTATAAGCATTGTTGGTTTTGGACTTGATTTTAGCCAAGGATGCTTGAGAGAATCTTCCAACCTTCGTTTTGACGAGGGTTTTCGACTTGTTACCAATCAACTTTTAGATTTTGTGCCGTTAAGTGAGAGGTTGCACTACTTACCATTTCTTCTAACGGGTTACACATTTGAACATATATCATGGATCATTGAAGTTTTCAGAAAACTTTTCCCTGATTGGTTAGTTTCATTGTTGACATGCATTATAATGTTCCCATTATTTTGCACTAACAATTCAATTGTTTCAACTAATACTTCTTTCTAACAGAGGATAAATTTCAGTATTAACATATTAATTTTTCTCACTGTTTAACTCACTCTGCCTTATTGAAGGATACGAGTTATGTCCAGTTTGTCATTGAAGAGTTTCAAGAAACACACCCAAAAGATATAATATAATTGAAAGAATTTTCAGAACATATATAAATAGTTCTTAGAAGAAGAAACATAATGGAGTTTCAGTCTGCTGTTAAAAGCTAATCATATGATGAATTATTTTCTTATATAGTTTCAAATCTATGATAATGTTTCTCATATAGATGCGACTTTGTGATGTTTACTCTATTTTAGGGGACATTGTTAGAATCTTTTTTCATGTATATAGTTCTCTTTGAGTATTCACTTATCTCAATATAGAAATTCTATTTTACGACGCAAAATCTCATTGAAGAGTGATTTCCATAAGAACAACTTTAACACAAATGCCCTTGCCCTTAAGCAAAATAAATGCCTTTTAAAAAAAAACTTTGAAAAGGAGATGAAATTAACATTTTAGAAATAGATGTTCTACTAAAGCGTTTTATATATTTTTCAGATAACATTTACAGTCCTTGTGAATCAGTCTTTGTCAATATAGGTTTTCAAAGAAATTAAAAAAAATCGTAAAAAAAGAAAACAAGATTGATCCAAAACATACATTAATTCAGACAATTTCACTGGTATTTCCAGCAGTAAAAGATATTTACTCTTTCATGGTAAAGTGCTTAATCAAGATACCAAGTTCTGATACCAAATGAACATGTTGGAAAATACAAGAAAGGGGGAGGGTTTGAATTGTGTTTTGCCACTTTTCTGAAAAATACTTTGATTGCTTCACATAAAAAATATTATTTATCAAAACATTCAACTTACTCTTATCAAAACATTCCCCTTACAAAGAGATTTTGCCTCAGTACAATCGAGAACTTAATTCACTATTTCAATTAATAGCATACAAGTATTCTTTACTCTGCTTCTTCAGGCTTTGAGTATTTTTTTCTAGCCTCTCCAAGTTGTCATCATAAGAACCCTTCTTCAACTTTCTAGCAACCTATCATTGAGATTTGTGAGTGTTGTTATACCTTTTATGGCATCTCTTAGGGATGATAGAGTTGTTGCCACTATCGGTCTGATTTACACTAATTCTAGTTTGTGTCTAAATTGACACAAAGTTTGTTTCTAGGATTCTAACTCTCATTGAGAGGATGTTACATATCAAGTCCTATATTAGTTCAAGTATGTGAAAACATTGTGATTGATTTACATCAATTGTAATAACTCTCTATTGAGACGATTTTTAATTCGTACTTCTCTTTTGATGTGTTCTTGGCTTTTTAAATTTTTTTCTTAACACATTGCCTTTTTCATTCTCTCTCACTTCTCGAATGACTAGACGATTTCTTCTTAGATACATTGAAAAAATGTTCGTTTGAGAATATTACCATTAGAGATCTTCAATCAACATTTAAGGCAGATCAATCTTTTAATATGTATCCATATATATATATATCTTCATGATTGATTCTGCACATCTTCAATTTAAGAGGGCAAATCTCAGAGGATGTTACTAATAGAGTATGTCACGTAAACTTTCAAACAATTTAACAGATTCAAGATGTTGACTAGATGATGCATATATTTATCTTCTTTAGAGGGTTGATTTATTCAGATCGTTGACTTTCTAGAACGTTCACTACAACATTTTTGATTTTCAACAACATTTGAAAAATGTTGTCAAAACACGGAAAAATGTTGCCAAAGAGAATAGGCAACATTTTTCATGCGTCTCATATACGAGCGTTGCTTATTACTTTTGACAACGTTTTTCTCGCACTTTTGGATACACTATTTATAAATGTTGCCTATACTATAGGAATAGGGAACAATTTTTCAACGCATCTAAGGCAACATTTTGTAATTGTTGTGGTGATGAAGACGACGCAATGTGGTGATGAACTAGAGATTTAGTGAAAAAATCTTGACGGTGATGATTTAGGGATTAAGAATTAGTGAAAAAGCTTGAGCTTAATTTTTTTCTTCTGTCCACGTTAGACTTTTTTTTTAACTTACTTTTATTTTATGTAATAAAAAAATAATACAATGTTTAAATATTAAATATATATATATATATATATATATATTATATTATTAATATATTATTTGGAGGTAATTATTCCCGCAAAAAATTTAATGAATGTTAAATTTTTAAATAACATTTTATAATTGTAGCCTTTTATTCAAAACAAGGTAACAATCAAAAAATGTTCCTAGACGTGTCTAAGAGAACAATTATCAAATATTGTCATAGAGTTATCATAGGGACATTTTAAAACTATCTCCAAAAATATTTTAGAGAACATTTTTTTGGTGTTGCAAAAACAATACTGACAACAGACATAAAATGTTGCCTTATCTATTTTTAGGCAACATTTTATACATGTTGCTTAAAAAAAATGTTGCCAGAGACCATAATTGTTGTAGTGGTTGACTTTCATCAATGTTAGACAATACAGTACTTGCAAAGTTATCAGAGACAGACGAAAATTTTGCTTGACACATTTATCAGAGGCAGACGATCATTTTGCTTGATACACTTATCAGAGACAGAACATTCATATCGTTTCTTGTATTAACAAATTCACCAAAGACACATTTGAGAGCGCGCTCATCAGAGTCAGACACAACTTTATTAGCTTCTTTAGAGTCATTAAGAATTTTGTTTAGTAGATTCTTTTTTCTTTGTTTAATCTGAACACTTAGCAAATATAGTTATGGGATAATTGTTCTTTATTTGTTTGTTTTTGTTATCATCGAAACATCAACTAGAAGATTGCATCTAAAACCACTTGTGCACTAACACTATGCTATTGAGAATTGTGAATTTTCTGCTGTATTAGATGGGTACAGTGATGCTAACGAGATCTCGAATTCAGATGAGATAAAATCCACTAGTGGTTATGTACTTACACTTGGTGGTGGTGCGGTTGCATGGAGATCAGTCAAGCAATCCATAATCACTAAATCTACTATGGGGTTAGAGTTTATAGCTCTTGAATTGGCTAATAATAAGGTTGAGTGGTTGAAAAACTTCTTAGCAAATATTCCTTTGGGAATAAAACCAACACCATCAGTATCAATGCATTGTGATAACCAATCAACGATAGCTATTCGGAAGAATAAAAATTTCGATCGTAAAAATAAAATATGCAATTGAGGCATAATTTGGTGAAGCAGTTGCTAAAAGATGGAACAATATCCATTGATTATGTGAAGTTATTAGTGAATTTGGCCGATCCTCTGACAAAGCCTCTTGGAATGAAATTAATATTCCAAACATCGAAGGGAATGAGACTTAAGCCAATTGAAATTAATAGTATTGGTAACCCAACATTTGTGATTAGAGATCTTATGAAGAAGGTTCGTATGGGTAAAAACAAGTCACTTGTTAGTTGTGCTAACACTACTACTTTTTTCCCTTACTATGGTGTGAGAAGCATTAGACTGCATTATTGAGAGGATAAGCTTAAAAGGCTTTTAATGATTTTCATATCCCTTATGAGCGGTGTATGAATTGAAGCATACACTTTATGAAATCACCTATATGAGTGTAAAGTGGTGTCACTTGTATGAGATTGTGGCGAAATCTCTAGAACACTCATGATCTTAGGCGTGGACTTGGCCTTTTAGCACAATCCAACGTCAACAATGAGCATTGTGGGGATGTAGTGTGATTGGTAGACCTCTAACACATACAAAGTGTCTTGGTTCATGAAGTTTGTTTCACCGGTTCACTATGAGTTAAATCTTATCAATCTAGGTGTGATTCATAATCCAAAAGACACCAGATTCAATGCTGTTGGAACATAATATGTTATTATGTGAATTGAAAAAAATAAATAAATAATATTTTGTTGAAGTCCCACATTGGAAAGAATTGGTTTTTGTAAATTCAAGTGGAATGAAACATGTTTTTGAAATTCAAGTCCCACATTGGAAAGAAATTTTTTTTTTTTTTTGAACTCCCACATTGGAAAACTCTCCTATTTTGAGAATGCTAAAGTCCCACATTGCTTAGAAATCATATGAGAGCTTGCTTCCATCACTATATAATGAGTATCAATCTATTGAGAAAAGCACACCAAAGTTGGATGCTTTTCCCAACTTTCTCTTTTCTCCCTCTTTTATTCTGCTCGCCAATTTTCGAGCCACTTCTCCCCTTTCTTTCTGTCCCTTCGGTTTTTTTTTGAGCGGTTATTATGCCGCAGTCCCTTCGGTTTTTTTTGAGCGGTTATTATGCCGCAGTCCCTTCGGTTTTTAGAGCGGTTATTATGCCGCAGTCCCTTCGGTTTTTTTGAGCGGTTATTATGCCGCAGTCCCTTCGGTTTTTAGAGCGGTTATTATGCCGCTGTCCCTTCGGTTTTTTAGAGCGGTTGTTATGCCGCAGTCCCTTCGGTTTTTAGAGCGGTTTTTGTGCCGTAGTTCTTTTAATTTAGAGTGGTCATAGTACCATATTGCGAATGACTTTATCGTCATATTGAGAGTGGCTTTAACTGCCATATTGAGGGTGTAATTCTAGAACGGTTTTCTACAGTGCAGTGGAACTCCGATACAGTGAATCTGGGCTGTTTTATCCTGGGGACTTCGTGGTTGATAGTCTGCCTTGCACAATTTGGGCAGTGCCGCGAAACGTCTTAAAGAGAGCGACCTAGTCCGCGACTCAACCCAGTAATATCTTCGGTGGCATAAATTGTGATTTTAAAGAGTTTTTCGAAACTCAAAAACAACAATTTTAAGACGTTTCGTTCTGCCAGGTCAACCGAAGAGATTACTGGATTTGATTCTGTTGCCTCTAATTTCAATGAATTGTTTCAGTTTGAAGCAAACAGAAAAGGATAATAAAGCTGAATAATTAACCCATGATAAGAATTATATTCTTAAGAGACTTGATGATGATCTGTATAACTACTACAGTTCCAGCAATACTGCTAGTGATGATATGAATAAGTATGTTGTAAGCTGCTACTCAAAGTATCATATGTCCGATGACATATTCGTGGAGGCTGAAGATAACTCGTGAGATCATCTATTAAGGTACGTCACTCATGACATATTTAATTTAAATGTTGAAATTTAATATGTCTCTTTTTGTTTGAATGTTGAAATCAATAAATGTCTCCTGCTTACATGTTGTATGATTTTAATTTTTGACATGCTAGACTATGTGATGTGAACACATTTGATTTCAAACTTAAGTAAGTTATCTATGAATGATTTTGAAAAATGTGATTTTTTTGTTAAGTTAAAATAAATAAAAAAAGTTAACATAAATTTGTAGTTAGAGAATCTGAGTATTTAGATTTATTAACATTATGATATATGTGAATTTGATGGGACGTTAACAAGAAATGAAAATTTTTACTTCATTACTTTTATTGATGATTGTTCTGACTATACTTTTGTATATCAAATGAAAAATAAAAGTGAAAAGCTTGACATGTTAAGAATTTTTGTAAATGAAATTGAAAATCAATTTAGTAGAAAGCTTAAGAGGTTCTAAGTATGATTCTAGTTTGTTTAATGAAATTTATAAACTGTCTGTAATTATAATTGAAACAACTGCACCATAATTGCTTGAAGTGAATGGTAATGTGGTAAGAAAGAATAGAACTCTTATTGAACTAGTTGTTGCTAGTATGTTTAACTCTAGTGTTGTATCTCATTGGTGTGAGAAATATATATTGCTATGTTTTGAATAGGAGTTTCTAAATTTAAAAACAAAACATCTCCTTATGAGATAGTGAATAAAAGACAACTGAACTTGTCTTATATTCAAACTTGGGGCTGTCTGGCTTATGTTAGAATCCCCGATCCCAAGCAAATTAAACTCCCCAGCAGAGCCTATGAATGTGTATTCATTGGGTATGCAATAAAGAACAAAGCGTATAGGTTTTATGACCTAAATGCAAAAGTGATCATAGAGTCAAATGATGTTGTCTTCTATGAAAATAAATTCCCTTTCAAATTGAGAAATAGTGGGGGCAGCGAACCAAGTCAAGTTCCTGTGACAAGAAGCACTGAAAGCAACAAACAAGACGAAATAGAAACTCGAAGGAGTAAGAGAGTAAGAGTTGCTAAAGATTATAGACCTGAATATATGGCCTATAATTTAGAAGAGGATCCTGCAAATCTCAAGGAAGCGTTGTCGTCTTTGAATGCAGATTTATGACAAGAAGCTATAAATGATGAAATGGATTCTCTAGAGTCTAACAAAACCTGACATTTAGTAGACTTGCTTCATGGTTGCAAATCAACAGGTTGTAAATGGATTTTGAAAAAGAAACTAAAACCTGATGGATTTGTTGATAAGTACAAGGCACGCCTTGTAGCCAAAGGTTTTAGACAAAGAGAAAATATAGATTTCATCGACACTTTTTCACCAGTCACTAGAATAAAATCCATTAGGGTGCTCATATCACTTGTGGCTATTCATAACCTGGTGATACACCAGATGGATGTCAAAACAATTTTTTTAAGTGGTGACTTGGAAGAAGAAATCTATATGGAACAACCAGAAGGTTTTGTGATACATGGGCAAGAAAACAAGGTCTGTAAGTTAGATAAGTCTATGTATGGTCTTAAACAAGCTCCTAAACAATGGCATGAAAAATTTGATAACTTGATTTTGTCGAATGAGTTTAAAGTGAATGAAAGTGACAAATGTATTTATTACAAGTTTGAAAATGGCATTTGCACTATCATATGTCTCTATGTAGACGACTTACTCATATTTGGTTCAAACATTCATGCCGTCAACAATGTGAAATCACTGTTGAGTAACAACTTTGATATGAAAGACCTCGGAGAAGCGAGTGTAATCCTTGGAATAAAGATTACTAGGTCAGAGGAGGGAATTTCTTTGGATCAATCTCACTATGTTGAAAAGATCCTAAAGAAATATAATTACTTTGACTGTAAACCTGCTTGCACACCATATGATCCAAGTGTGAAACTTTTCAAGAACACTGGTGAAAGTGTTAGACAAACTGAATATGCGAGCATCATTGGCAGCCTCAGGTATGCCACTGATTGTACTAGACCCGACATTGCCTATGTCATGGGATTGCTGTGCAGGTTTACTAGTAGACCTAGTATGGAGCATTGGCACGCTATCGAAAGAGTCATGAGATACCTTAAAAGGACCATGAGTCTCGGATTACATTATCGAAGATTTCCTGCTGTTCTTGAAGCATATAGTGACGCTGATTGGAACACCTTATCAGATGATTCCAAGGCAACCAGTGGCTATATTTTCTGTATAGCCGGTGGTGCGGTATCTTGGAAATCGAAGAAACAGACGATACTGGCTCAGTCCACTATGGAGTCTGAAATGATTGCACTAGCTACTGCTAGTGAAGAAGCAAGCTGATTGAGATGATTGCTAGTTGAGGTCCCCTTATGGGAAAAACCTTTACCAGCTGTGTTGATCCACTGCAATAGTACCGCGACTATTGCAAAGATTGAGAATCGTTTTTTACAACGATAAGAGACGACAAATTCGTCAGAAGCACAACGCTGTTAGAATGTTACTTCTAAATGAGTTGTTATAGTGGATCATGAACACACTGATGAGAATTTAGCAGATCCTTTGACGAAAGGATTAGCTATAGAGAAAGTCATAAATACATCCAAAAGGATGAGACTAATGCCTATAGAGTCACTCATGATGGTAACCCGACCTAAAAGACTGGAGATCCCAAGAATTAGGTTCAATGGGTAATAACAAGTTGTGAAGTGATATGAGATGAACATGCTATTATAAATCAGAGAAGCATGATTCCTGAAGCGATAATAGGATGAGGTAATAGAAACTCTTAATGAGATCTATACTCTATGTGGAGGGAGTACCTAGCTACAGGAGTACTCTTGATAGACTCACCTATGTGAATGTGGAAGTGGGGTCGCTTCCTATGGAATTTTGAGGCAGAATTCCTAGAGCGTTCACTATACTGGGATACACGTGCAGGACCATTAATGCACGAGCTTTTGAGAATACACCCTATGAAAAGGTTGTGTGTGGGTTTGATGTCAGAGATAGAGTTCAAGACTACGAGTCACTCTTGTTGAATCTGAATCTTACTTACTATGCAAAGGTTCAAGTCAAGAGACACCTTTGTTTATGCACGATCTTATAGAAGCGTTTGACGCTATTTCAGAAACACTTTTTTAAATTCAAGTGGGGGATTGTTGGAACATAATATGTTATTATGTGAATTGAAAAAAATAAATAAATAATATTTTGTTGAAGTCCCACATTGGAAAGAATTGGTTTTTGTAAATTCAAGTGGAATGAAACATGTTTTTGAAATTCAAGTCCCATATTGGAAAGAATTTTTTTTTTTTTTTGAACTCCCACATTGGAAAACTCTCCTATTTTGAGAATGCTAAAGTCCCACATTGCTTAGAAATCATATGAGAGCTTGCTTCCATCACTATATAATGAGTATCAATCTATTGAGAAAAGCACACCAAAGTTGGATGTTTTTCCCAACTTTCTCTTTTCTCCCTCTTTTATTCTGCTCGCCAATTTTCGAGCCACTTCTCCCCTTTCTTTCTGTCCCTTCGGTTTTTTTTAGCGGTTATTATGCCGCAGTCCCTTCGGTTTTTAGAGCGGTTATTATGCCGCAGTCCCTTCGGTTTTTAGAGCGGTTATTATGCCGCAGTCCCTTCGGTTTTTTTGAGCGGTTATTATGCCGCAGTCCCTTCGGTTTTTAGAGCGGTTATTATGCCGCAGTCCCTTCGGTTTTTAGAGCGGTTATTATGCCGCAGTCCCTTCGGTTTTTTAGAGCGGTTGTTATGCCGCAGTCCCTTCGGTTTTTAGAGCGGTTTTTGTGCCGTAGTTCTTTTAATTTAGAGTGGTCATAGTACCATATTGCGAATGACTTTATCGTCATATTGAGAGTGGCTTTAACTGCCATATTGAGGGTGTAATTCTAGAACGGTTTTCTACAGTGCAGTGGAACTCCGATACAGTGAATCTGGGCTGTTTTATCCTGGGGACTTCGTGGTTGATAGTCTGCCTTGCACAATTTGGGCAGTGCCGCGAAACGTCTTAAAGAGAGCGACCTAGTCCGCGACTCAACCCAGTAATATCTTCGGTGGCATAAATTGTGATTTTAAAGAGTTTTTCAAAACTCAAAAACAACAAATGCATTTACACTCATTGTGTAAACCCAAGAAGAATGGTTTTTTTTATTTTTTTTATTTTTGAAATATGTGGGGATTGTTGTATTATTTCAAAAGTATTTTATAATTTAATTCAACTTATAGCACTAATATTATTTTTCTTAAATCAAAGCTATTGTCGTCACCGAATTTTAATAGAATAAAGTGTAGTCGTATGTTTCATAATCAATTGAATTGCACCTTAATGCCAACTAAAAAGAATATGTTGAATCCCGAAGGATTTTCGTCTCAAAAAAGGTAAAATTATTGAAGATACTGTGCCTTCATACGCCTCAAACTAATTTTTGGTATTTGCAAAATGTGGTCATTGGACGTGCTCATTGTTGCACGTGTTCGTGACAAAAAAATTTCAACAATTGAGGTCATTGCTGTGATCGTGATCAAAGTCCCGTTGTGTTCATGGTCAAAGCCCTGCTACTCTATAAATATTACAACATCTCTTTCCCAATTAAAAAGAGATCTTCGCCAACCAATCCCATGAGCACTTTAAATTCCTTATTTGCGCTAGCTGAATGCAGTCATGGGAACAACATGTTCAAAGGAGTTTAACACAACCATCTATCATGCCAAAATCGAATTGAAGAGCCACAATCGAGTCTGATCCATACTGATTAATTATTTACAATATCAAAAAAGACATAGTTAATTTATTTAATACAACATCAATTATGAATGAATTTAATTATTTAAAGTGTTGTCGAGTTCAATTTTCCTAAATCGATGTTATAAAATTTTATTTCTTTTTTATGTTGTTTTAAAAATTTATTGTGAATTTCTTGTTTGATTTTAATTGTCAAAATTAGTAATTAGTTGTTATGTTTGTATTTTTACTTCACTCATGTTTGAATCCTTAATTGTTATTTGTTATGTTTGTATTTTTAATATATTAATCTAAAAATATATTTTATTTTATTTTATGTTTATATTTATATTTATTTTTTTTGACATAATTTCTTGCTTATATGTGGTCTCCCATAAAATTAATTATATAAAGACCAAATAACTATATGTTACTGTAAAAAAACAAAAACAAAAACTATGTAGCGAAGTACCAAAACACCACCTAATAACGGTCTCCACAATTGTCACTCACTTCTTTAAATAGAGATGGGCCAACCTCTTGTTAAGAGAATGTAACGAAAGGAAAGGAGTTGAGAGTAGTGCTACAAAATAGAAAAACTTTCATAGGTTTCGGCACTATTGAAGATAAAGAAGATCTTGCAAAGATATCTAAGGAGTGTTCCGAGAACTTGTTGATTCAGGCTTCCTTTGGAAGTTTGAAGGGGAGAGTGAAGAGTTTTGGAGAAATAGAAATCACATAAATAGAGAAAAAAAAATCACTTTATTTGAGGGAATGTTTTATAGAAAATAATAAAGAATACTTACGATTAATATATTATAATTTTTAGAGTATAATAACAACATGAAAATTATTTAAAGAATTTATATAAGTCATATTCTTCAAAATCTTCATTCAATACATTTTTTGCCTCTACAAATATTAATCAATTTTTTTTTAAAAAAAGTTTGTAGGACTTGAATGCACAATTTTCAAAACAAAGTTTTTATTATTGATTCTTTTAACATGTCCTATTATTACACGTTAACATTTGCTTTATTTTTATATTAAAATAATGTATAATGTAAAATACTAATATTAATTGATTATCGAGAAACATTGACTTCCTCTAGACGAAAGTTTATTAGATGATTCTTTCATTTAAATATCAATGACTCTTCTATGGAAGATCTTGATTAACGGTAGTTAGAGAATCATTAAGGTGTTGACTAATAGTTAATTTTTCTAGAGGTAGATGAATATTGTTGTGTTCTTTGCTTTGTAATCAGAAGAGCAAATATTGACTATTCACGATAAGCTTCTAATTGTCAAGCCCTTGTTCACATTACTTCAATGAATCGTCTGACACAATCAGATCAAGACTTAATAATGTTCTCAAATACCTTCTTTATTAAACCAATATACATATATGGTTTATTCTAGAATGTCATTGCTTTAATCAAACATACTTACACTTATAGATTATGACTTACTCTATTAGTAAACATAATTGATTGTTTATTAGAACATATCATTCTTTGTGGTCATTCAATTGAATAACATTAAGATTATTATTCTTAACTTACTCATAATTTATGCTACCAGATAATCATTAACATATACTTTATCTACTAACTTATTCTACACATTCAACAAACACAGTTAGAGGATAACTATTCTATTATTTTTGTTATTATCAAAATATCAATAAGGGGTGTTGTTGTTAAATAAATGCTGCATTAAAATAATTAATGTCTAACTTTTGCATATCTTTTTTGTGAAATGTATGACCAGTTCAAGGGTCAAGCAACTAAAGGAATGATTTTAGGCCTAGAAAAAAGTTTACTTAACGAAGAAAAATAAGGCCTTCAAACTAGAGAGTTTATAATATTATTAATTATGTTACAAATTTAGTTATTATAGATATATGTTATCTTGGTTGGTTATAATGTGTAAAGTTTAGAGTCTTTTTTCCATTCAAATATATACTCCAATCAACATATTTTATGGGCCGAATTTGAACTAACACGACCCAAGACTAAATGTTAGGGAATGTTCTTGAATTAGGGAAAATCACCACAAAGCAAACAAAATCCAAAGTTGACATGCCATTGTAGCTCACATGCGCCCTCATTACTAGCCACATGATGGTTGCTAGAGGAATTCAGAGTCAACGAAACACATTAGCTTACCTGTACCCCTGTCTTTAGCCACATGATGGCAATCAAACCGTACTCACACTCTCAAGATGGCAATTATCATCTCATACCAAAAAGGACACACATCTTATACTTAGAGTGATTCGAGAATCACGAGACTCCTCTATCTAACAACTCTAACATAATACTTCAAAAAATCGTAGGTAATGTCATATAAAAAAGGACATCTGGTATAGAAAAAAATGTACACTAAATTTTAATCTTAAAAAACTTTCTACTCAGAAAAAAAATTGACTCTATCATTATGTGAAGGTGCACATTACATGCATTTTCCGTTTGAGAAGGCATAAAATAGGCCCAACACAACTTTGAAAAGCTCCCTCTTTTTCCTTTTGATATTTTAATTTAATATTTCTTTTTATTTTTGGAAAACATTCTCTCAATCTATTATTATAAAGTGGAAAAAAAACATACTTTCTTAATGTCTCTCGATAAAGGTTATATTCGAGGTTTAAAACTTCGGGAACCTTATGTAAATGTGAACCTAACTAAAATTCCCAAAGATCGTCCACAAACTTTCCACCGAACTTCTAGGAAAGAATTAATAGTATTACCAGTACTTTATTTTACTTTTGTTTTCTGAATTAGTATTTTTTTTTTTAAGATGCAAAAGAATGATATTACGTTTACTGTAGGCTTTTTGATGAATTAGTATTGCTAGTACTTTTGTTACTTCCACTATACGACAAATATTTTCTTGCATTTCTCACAAAAAATGTGAAGAAAAATGTCGATAATTTTTTTTCTATAAAAAGTATTGTAAAAAAGTTTACTACTCTTTATACTAGCAAAAACAATAGAATGAAGCGGAGCATAATCGGAAATTTTTTATGTACGTATTAAATGTTAATGGATATTCATAAACGTAATTCAGGAAATATATGTGTCTTTTTCTAGAATCATGCCTTCGAGTTGATCGTTAGTGGTGCTAAAAATAAAAAATGAGTGCAACTACCAAATTATCAAGTTTAACTAAACTTTAACCCATTCTAATGCCTCTGCAACCTTTGTAGACTCAAGAAAGATTTGACTGACTCATATTCAGTTGTTCCTTACACACCTGACCTGACTTCGACTAAGAGAAATTTGGCTACCCAAAATTCTCCAATTTGTCATTCTCAGCTAAAAAAAATTAACTACCCCTACATTGTATTATCAAATAGCTAATAGCTTTTAAGATGATGTGATGCAAACAATAATTATTGGGCATGAATAGTGTTATCACTACGCCGTAACACATAAAAGTAGATGTTATAAACCCTTCCTCGACTTGCAAAAGGTGAAACTTATTGATCCCTATTGATTTAATTACCTTAATGGTAACTTTGATTATCTCAACTAATCAATTGCATATTTCCTGCCTAATCATTGGATTATAAATAGCCTTAGCCGATTGCTTCGCTCCTCACTTCTTGTTATTCCTTGACTTCTTCTTGCTGCCTTAAAAACATTCTTGTAATCTTCTTATAATCGTATTTCTCTCCCTTGAACATTTTCTTTCTATATTCTTAATCATAACTTTCTCTGATTCACAAAGCCTTAACCAAAACAAAGGAAAAATCCCTAGTATGCTTCGACCTCTCCAAGGGCATCTTACTCTGTGTCGTTCTACTATAGTGTGACCATTGAACCCTTCTTTCTAGGACCCTTCAGCTCCAAAGTACCATTGGATTGCGAATGATTTGATGCTGATAAGAAACCTAGAGAATTATGAACACATCTGCGTCTTATCCCTAATTATGTAAGATGGCTTTCTAGGGTGAGTTCGACTAAAGAGAAGGATTAGAAACGATGGGGCATTTCCGACATGATCAAGCTTTCAAAGATAGATGTGACCTTTGACATGGAGCACCTTTTTGGTCTCCTCAGCTACTGGTCAGAAGATGCTAACAATTTTGTTTTTCTTTGGAATATGATGACCCTTATCTTCCTTGATGTGGCTTCCATTCTTGGCATTCCCATTTTAGGGGTTGAAGCTCTAGTAACGCCTCAGCTCTAACCGTTGAGTCCATCAACCTTCTACGTCCTTCCTCCAAACCATCCACCAGAAGTAAGGCTCAGTCAAGTTGCCAAAAGGGTGATTATGTTATTTACACTACTCATCGTTTAGTTTGCCAACTCTTTAGCCACTTTTTCCATTAGTTTCCTTTTCATAGGGAAGAACGGGACAATAATTGACTTGGAAGAGAAAGACGGAGAAAAACCAGCCCCCAAGAAAGTTAAGGAATAAAGCAGTGCCAAGATCCCCTTCAAAGGTAAAGAACATGCTCAATCATTTACACATTCATATCAATGGGTCAACCATTAGTTTTATAACCCATCATCTATTGGTATTTTTAGGCCTCAACACATCTGATACCTGAAGCCACTAAGTCCTCTGGCATCCATAGACAAAACTCATCCCTAACGGCCCAAACGCCTCCAAGGAAACCTTCTCGTCCACAAACTTATAAATTTCCTCCCCCTATCGAAGATCTTTGAAGAAGATTTGAACAAGTACTTTTAGCTACCGTCAACCGATGTAATTCCTTCTTCATAGCCGAAGATTTTCAAGAAGATGGGCATGGAATTAAGTCACATCTCTAGGGACTACCATGGGCTCAAAGAGAAATATAAGCATGATGATAGTAGTTGTTAGACTCAAGTTGGTTTGAAGAACTATGACTTTTACTTGTTTTGATGATAACAAAATCAATTTGTGGGAGCAATTTAACGCACTAACATTTTGATTAAGTGTTCAGGTCTCAGATCCAGTGAATTATATAGATTCTTATTTCATATCCTTTGATGATTGGACAAAGACAAAGGAACAACAAGACTCCACTATAGTATATTTTTCTTAGTCTGATGTAAGCACTTTAACACACGCCTCTAGTGATGCAAGCGACACTCTAGTAATGAAAGCAATGCTTTGGCTTTAGTGACTCTAGAAATATATGATATGTTATATTTCAGTTGCCTCTGTTGAACGCAACTATGCCCTGTTCGTCTGTTTGTAATAAGCTTGACAAGCAAGTGATCGTATGCCTCTAATAATCACATCATCACTTCAAGCATCTGATCTTCTAACTTGATTTATGTTGTATACTCTGAAAGAAGTCAACGATATGATGAAAGTCAATGCTCCAAAGAAGACAAAGCATTTGCGTATCTTCTGATGAACATCCTAAATCTGCTACTTGTCTGAAGATCTTAAGACATGCTCTGATCTACCCTCTATTTTACTACCTTCATACCAAGATACGCTGAATCAATTACAACGATTTGTTTTGGAAAGTTACTATAGAAAATCAATCTCAAAAGGTACGATATGAAACTTCATGACTAACAAGAACGTGCATTCCTCACTGGAAAAACAAGAAACGCACAAGCTATAATCACATACATCATCCTCTACATTGTTGTTCATAATTTTTTGTTTTACTTACGTGCTGAGAAAAGATTTTTGAAAGAAAATTTTTGCAAACATTATTCTGTAAGAGATATTTCAAAAAAACCTAAACCTATTCTCTTGTAACCTAGCCCATTAGTGGCTGCCTTTCTTTGTAGCTTGATTGTATTAAGCTAGAAGGTTAAGAAGACTTTAACATAGTCTGTTTGACTAGGAGGTGTTTAGTGAAAGTTTTATTTTGTGGTGAACTAGTGGATTAAATCATTTAGGTTGAAAGGAGTGGACGTAGCTACCGTTTTGGTAGTGAACCAGGATAAATCTTACGTGTTTTTCACCTATGTTGTTGCTCATTTGTCTCACTTTCTTTACTATAGCTTAGTCATGTTAAATAGATCTGAAAAAGAAACACAATTCAAACCCATGTTTCTTGTGTTTCTCGTTCTACAATAGTCTTAATATAGTGGACGTTCTGCAATTAACTAAAAAAACCCTTCATGAGTTGTAGTTAGAGCTTGAAGAAGAACGAAAGGCCTCCCTTTAGAGAAAGAAAGAGATGGAAGATAGGATGATTTTTCTAAAGGTTGAATAGGACAAAATTATAGAAGAAATGGAATAGCTACAACCAGGATTTTCACAAGTAGACGTGAAGCTAAAAGTGGCTAAAAGTTGAAGAGTTGGCTTGTACAATGAGTCCATTCGCATTGATGGTGAGCTAAAGCCTTTGATGGATCAAAAGGAAGGTCTTGATTTGGACTTTTCCCACCATCCAAGAGGGATTGAAGCTCAAGTGCTAGGCTTGGGAGCAATTCTGTACACTTTCCATAGCCGAGGTAAGGGCACTAGCTCATGTTCATCCAACTGCAACATCTTCTTCTCCCACATCATGACTACGTGAGGAGCACATAATTTCAGAGACTGCAGTAGTAGAGGACTCTCTGAATGAAGAGGTAGAAACCAAGGAAGTTCCGTAACATGAGGTTCCCACTAAAAGTTATCTTCCTCTCAATGAAAAGAAAATTGAAGACCCCTTGGAGGAAGCAATTAAGGACCTAGCTTTATAGGCTTTTCTTAGT
Organism: Cicer chorassanicum; assembly: GCA_037974735.1. Lineage (NCBI taxonomy): Eukaryota > Viridiplantae > Streptophyta > Magnoliopsida > Fabales > Fabaceae > Cicer > Cicer chorassanicum. The sequence continues at coordinate 18,377,863 of JBBPBP010000002.1, forward strand.
AATTTTATGGTATAAACTAAGTAGACGACCTTTGACTACCAATTTATTTGAAACATTAATGGAATTTTAATTAAGTTGTTCTTCAATACTCTCCCAAATAGTAGGATAATGTTTTTCATACATTTTGAATATATGCTTTTATTTAGCTCTTCGACTTCCATAATCACTAGCAAATATGATCCTGCACTAAAAACCTTACTAACAATAAAGTTTCCTTCCTAATTTGGTGACAATCTTCCAAACTTAGGATCTTTAATCCCAACTAGTAAAAAAGTTTTCCAAACCAAGTCACCTTCCACAAATCATTTGAGCTTGACTCATTTTTTATATGCTTTATCCATTTTAATCCTTTGAATTCTCAATCTTGGTTATGTCTAGTAGGCGATACTCATCTAAGGAATCCAATTTCATTAACACCGCTTGCTAATATTCTTCAATACCAAGGTTGATTTCCAAAGTTAATATCACACCCTGGCCATAGATTGGGCATAATAAGGAGATGAATGTATTAGTTTAATCCAAAACCCTTGTAAATATTGTATGTTAATCTACTATAATAGTCTTTGGAATACCAAACCTATAAATTATTTGGTGTTATTGAACCTAATTACTTCACCTTGCCCTACGTTTATCATTAATTAAGCTTATGATGAAGTAATCAGTAGCCACTATGATGAACGTATGTCTTTTGAAGGAGGCTGGATATATTTTTCAAATTAGGTCTATAGCCCACCCTATAAAGGACCAAGGTTTGATTATTGGATGCGTTAGTTTGGTCGTCACTTTTTGTATAGGTTCATGCAACTAACATGTTTCACATGGCGATATTTGACATGTTAGTTTGGTTGCCACTCTTTGACATGTTTGGTGGCCAATCTTTGTAAAGGTTTTGAAAGCAGTCGGTCGTTATAGTTGGCCAATAGTATCCATGGCGATATATCAACCATTTCATTATGAAACTAGTCTGTGGGATCTATAAAGTCCTTAATGAACTTCAACCATGATTTTAAAATATTATGCCTTTCCTACACATTTCAGGAAAACACCATTATTCCATATCTTTTACAAATCCCAATCTAATAAGATATAGTTGAGTGGTCTCTTATTCAACTTGAAATCGGCTAAGATTGAATGATCTTTTAAGTAGTCAATGTTGGAACCAAGTTGGTTGTATACTTAGAGTTTTGATATTTTATGACAACAATATATTTGACTTCTTAGAGTATGAAAGAAAATTCGTATTTTTGAAGAAAATCTAAAATAAGATTTGATTCAGATTTATAATTAAAGAAAAACTAAAATAAGATTTGATTCATATTTATAATTGAAAAAAATCTAAAATAATATTTGATTCAAATTTATATATGAAGAAAATCTAAAATAAGATTTGATTCAGATTTATAATTGAAGAAAACCTAATTATACATATCATTCTCCACTGGGTGCCCCCTACAATTAGCCTTGGCAAAAGTGAAGGTGGAAAAACACAAGAAGAGGGGGTTGAATTTTGTTTTGCCTTATTAAAAACTTATTTTCAAAAATCAGATTCGGGATACTTGAACAAATATAACAAATCAGAAGCAGCAATAAAACAAAGTATCTGGGCTGAGGGAAAAACAAAAAGACTTATACTGGTTCACAACTAATGTGACAGCTACGTCCAGTCCCTTCACACAAAATCATTTATCCATTAATTTAGAACCTAAATTACAACACCTGACCCTACAAGTCAAGCTTCTTAACTTCCAGCCTAAAACCTACAGACCATTGAGGAACTACAATACATTAACCCTAGAAGTCAATTCTTCTCAACTTCCAACTTCAAAACCTACAAGTCATTCACGAAGAATAGCCACTACTGGGTGGGGTTACAAAAGGGTGAAACTAGGTCTTATGTTGCTTCTTCTAAAAGGATTGATTACATTGAACTTCACACTAAAATAGAGCACTAAGAAGTAAGTAATATAAAGTTGAATAGGTTCCTTTGTTAAAACTGAAACCTTGAATTCTAAATACCTTGAGAATTTTGAGTTTGTAAGTTTTTCTGAGTTATTATGTTGTATGTTCTTCTTCAAAATTGATCCCTTTATATAGCATGAATTTGAGTTTCAATGTTGTCCCAAAGAAATTCTGAGGGTATCTTCCTTGTACGAGGTCAACAGAGATCTTCACAAAAAATAAACAATGATAGATATGTTTTGGGAATATGACAGTTAAAGCTTGATTAATTCCAAAACGAATCTTCAATCAAATCTTTTAGAATGATTCTGTGTGAGAATGTCCTGATAGCACTTGAAAGGAATTCACCTTGAATCTTCTTTCATACGTTTGCTTAAGAGTAGTGGGAACAAATCAAAATAGGTTCTTGGACCATCAGAATTATGAAACATCTCATTCTTCCTCAGAGTGTTCACTTTCTATTAGATCCGTTGACTTTCCATTAGAGTCGTTGTCTTTCCTCATTAGAACATAACATGACTTAGAATTAGTGGCATGGGCAACGTCACCTTTTTACATCATCAGAGCATGTTGTGTATCAAAGGTAGCATCTTGGAGCAAGTTGCAATCTTTAGAGCAAGCAGAACTTGAGCTTTAGAGGCAACATGAATAGAAGCTTTAGAGTTACTGTAGTAGGCGCTTTAGAGACATGCTTCAAACTTCAAAGGCATGCTAAATAGAGGCATGATTCAGTCTTTATAAACACTATATATTGGGAGTTTCTTCCCTTTCTTAGATTGTATTTTTTTCGAATTAAGAATCAGAAAGCTTTATAAACACTTTTTAATTTCATGGAAGGCTAATTTCATAAGATTAATCCACGAGTTCAGAGTTTGATCAACACTTGGAGATTCATGTTACACCGTTAATCCTGATTCATGATTCATTTTCTGTTTATTTGATTATATTGATATTCTGATTGCTTAAATTGAATTTCAATAGGATCGATTAAATTCATTTGACAGAATTTGGTTTCAGTTTCTAATTTAATTGAATTATAATTTTGAGACGCTTGATCGTTAATTGTAATATTTTGATGATTGTGATGCTTAATCCAGTCAACGAAACCGAATTCACGTAGGATTGATTATATGCTTGTTTGATCAATTCTATAGTCAAATAAGGATAGAATCGCGAATTAGAAATTAAACTCATTGATAGAATCTATGATAGGTCAGAAACTCGAATAAGTGGATTAATCGTTTTGCTCATCTGTTAAAACTAAATCATTATAAAAAAGAAGAAAAAAAAAACCCCTTTTCGAATTTCAACTCTCAATTCGGTTAATATTATTATATCAGAAGTCCTTGCGAAACGACTCAAGTTATTACCTCTATTTACATTTTATCAATTGTATTTGACTTGTGTGCGACAGCAGACTGCATGACTTAGAATTAGTGGCATGGGCAACGTCACCTTTTTACATCATAAGAGCATATTGTGTATCAAAGGCAGCATCTTGGAGCAAGTTGCAATCTTCAGGGCAAGCAGAACTTGAGCTTCAAAGGCAACATGAATAGAAGCTTTAGAGTTACTGTAGTAAACGCTTTAGAGACATGCTTCAAACTTCAGAGGCATGCTAAACAGAGGCATGATTCAGTCTTTAGAGGCAGACGCATAAAAGCTTCGAAGGCATACTAAGCAGATTATTCAGAGGCAAATCTTCAGAGGCAGATGCGCGTGCACAGCAGTGCATCTAATAACTAGAGTTTGAACGTTGCTTTGACATCATTTTACTTCACTTGACTTTTGTGACACCTTTAACCCCAAAATAATATATAATAATTTATGCAATAATTTTTAACTTTAATTCACAAAGGATAAAGAAAATATGTTTTCAAGGACATAAAACTTTATAACAAATTTAGGATATCACATTTCTCAAAATTCAAAAGGAACACTTTAAACTTTTTTACTCTTATAAAACATTAAGATTATCATACAAAAAGTTGTTTCTAATTTTATAAATAAAATACGACTTATGACTCTCATTCCCGTATCACCTATCAGAGCGGGGTTTCCCTCAAACCTGAACTTCAAGACTCATTAACCTGTAATAATTGCGATTTCACAAACGCAGGGCCAAGCCAGTCAAACACAAACAACGAAGGAGGTGAGTTTTGAAATCATGTTAATAGTATAATATAAGAAGAACACGCAATTAATCATAAATAAACCGTATCATTACACAAACATTCTTCAAGGAAAAACATAAAATTATAAAGTCAAAACCACTCAAAGAAAATCAATACATTTCGCTATAACATCAAATCATCTAAGAAAAATTATTATCGCATGCGACACATATTAATCACAAGAAAATGCAATGCTATGCATGAGCTTAGACTCTATTTCACAATGTGGTACCATTCTAACTCTGAAGTATTTGGTTAGGAGGCTTGATTCTATGCCACCATCCCAGTGAACGGACAATTCAAATTGGCCCTGTCCTTATAGATCCCATCAACTCAACCCGAGACACATATACGCGATAGTCGAAGTATACGTGTGCCGAATACCTTCAAGGTCTAACAATCTTGCCTTAAGGCTCAACAGCAGACCGCCACGATCAGGCTCATTCAGTTGTACTTCCCCGGAATCACCAGGCTTGTCAGGCCCTACCTATATGATGATAAAATAATCTCCACTTCACAAATTCTCAATATTTATTTTCTCCCCTCATTGGCTTATGATACTCCATTAAGACCGTCATCTCAAACACAAATTGAAATCACAATTATTTCATCAACTATGGGGTTACTTCAATATTCTCATCACAAATTTATAACATCGCTATCATTAATCACACATCATCTTCATCACATAAACTCATCACAAATTTATAGCATCACTATCATCAATCATACCTCATCACATAAACTTATCACAAATTTATAACATCACAATTATTAATCATACATCATCATCATCATCATCATCATCATCATCATCACATAAAATTATCACAATGCATCCATCGTTTATTATCACATCACATAACTCATCTAATCAAACATATACCAAAAATTCATTTGACACCCAATATCACAATAATATCAAATACCACACATTTAAAGAAATTAAATCAATCAACACCTTACAAATATTTCTATTCTATATTTTAATCTCACAATTTCCATATTTTCGCATTAATTAATTTATCCCTCAAATGGGTACTACCGTATGTAGCAAGCCCTAGGTGAATTGTTGGGAAATAGAGTTTTCCCGTTCATCTCACAATATATTATACTTATGAATTCAAACGCTCTCTCACCCCTTATCTTATTTCGACGCTTTCAAACACGAATACGATTCCACGAGCAAACAACCTTTGTTCATTGACTCTTTGTCCTTCAATCGATCTAACTCCACAGTTTATGGGTAAACGTTAAAAATAATTCCAAAATTCGGTCAAGGAAACTTACCATAAATCAGAAAACCAATCAGTGGATAATATAGCCATTTTTCACATGATCATTTTGGTGTTGGTTTCATTCAAATCGGACTTACGGTGAAGAAGAACGGTGCAAAATAACCAATTCCACAAACGGAGAAGTTGGGTATTTTAGAGAGAAATTGAGATGGTTAAAAATATGAGAAGTTGAGTTTATTTGACTAACTAAATGAGTGAAACAACAAACTGAGATTTGAACAAAAATAGTGAAAGTTTTCTAGTAGCGTTGTTGTGTTTCCTCTCTCGGCGTCAAATAGCTCCCTTTTTTATTTTATTAGGGTTCACATACCCGGGTCAAGCCCATTGGTCTCCTTATTTATTTTGTGTTTTACTATTATTATTTTTCTTTTACTAAAACAAAATTAATAGTTACTTAATCTCATTTTTCTCATTTTTGATACTCCTCCAAACATCATTTAATTTTCAAAACATTACTATTATTTCATAACTAATATATGATAAATTAGAGTAATTAAAATAATTAACCTTTTAAAAAAATACATATTACTAACAATTGAAACTCTCATATTCAAAATAATCACTATAGTTATACCTATTTTTTCAAAATACTCAAATACTACAATCATTAGATAATACTCAAAATCGCAAAATAATTAATATAACATCAACACTTTATATTAATTACTAAATCATAATAAAATTATATAAAATCACAATGCCATAACAAGTATATCAAAATAAAGGGAATCAAACACAACATTACTAATATCCTAAGATAATTATTTATAAAATAAATAATTAAAATAAAATAATTTAGAATTAATTAAATATAATTAAGTGCATATTTAATATTAGTCAAACGCACAAGAAAATATCACATTAATTACCAACTCACATATACACGTAAGATTGCCTAAATCTTATTCTCCAAAATATTTACACTAAAATACTGTTATTTTTAGAAAAATATATAAAATAATAAATTGTAATATTTATTATTTACATCACTCATTTATTCAAATAGGTACATATTAAAACATCATAGAAAACACACATATAAGGAAAATTAATCATAAAACTAATTGACATATATCTAAAATAATTTTAACACCAGATTTATTATCTAAAATAATATTTAATTAATAAAATAGTTTCTTATAATATTTGGGGTGTTACAACACTAATGTCTTTGTTTCCTCTGATGTCTTCACTTCTTTTGATATCTTCTGGTTCTATTTACTATGCACTCAATGAAATTATTAGTGCAATAATACTTTTGTTATCATCAAAGCATGATGAAGGAATTGTTCCTAGAACCAACCTGGTTCCAACAAAAAGTACTAAACTAGGTATTACAAGGAATAAAATGTACTTGTCGTATAGGACTCGACTGCACCTGAAAAAATCATGTTATGACGATCAACTGACTTTACAATGCCTAATTAGCTCTGGTTTCTCTGTACCCCTTGGATTGCAGAAGTGACATAATTGTCACCAGAATTGGCTCATTTGGCCTCCAACTCTTTGACTTGTTGAACCTTATTGTGGACCATGGCCTGACAATATGTCAACAAGTTGGTGTGAGACGTAATACATGACGTTATGTATCCACATGTCAACTTGTTGTCTAATGAAAGATGTGGTCAAAACCATTGGTTGCTCAAGTGGATTAGCCGCTTCGTCCCTAGAAACATTAAGAACGGCCACATACGCTGACATTTATGACTTTGGGGGAGGATCATTGGGCATATGTTGACCTGACTTTTTTGACTCTGATGATGATGGTTGGTCTATACTATTGAGACATTTTTTAAATTTTGTAAATATAATTATTAATATTATTTAATTCATATTTATAAATTAATAATAATGAAACATAATTAAAAAAAGAAGTGATATGCCTCCAATTTTTACAACTCATGAATATCACATCAGAGTCACATCATCAAAAATGGAAGGGGTCGAGAAAAATCCATAACATGTAATATAAGAGAACCAAAACTCCAAATTATAAATATGATGACTAAAAATTAAATTTAAATAAATAATAAACCAAAATTACATTTAATTTCGTCATTTACTACAACATTACTAATGAGTCGTTGTAAAACCAAAGTTCTAGCACGAGAGAGGCATAAAATAATATAATACGGTAATAATTTAAAGTTGGATTTTGTAATATAATCCATATATAAATAGCTATTAAATGAAATGACTTATAACAAGACATCATACATAAGTAGATGCCCACCAATATTCAATCACATCTAATCATTTCACACTAAACAAAACATAATTAAAATGTTAAGAAAATGATGAATAATTAACACATCTTATTTGATTTATTACAATTAAAGAACTAAGGTGGGGTATGTCGACGCACCCCTGCTTGTACTAAAGGTCAAACGCATTGAATATGAACTGGACTATATAACATTAGCAAATACTAACACTTAACTATTTTCAAAGTTACAATAATTAACATTTAAAAATTTCAATCAGAAAAACAAACTACACGGTTCGAACACTTGTCACGTCACCCGTTACATTTTATATTTTAAATAACTCATACATATATCATTGAACCAACATGCTTGTTTGCAGTTGAATTTTATACATTGAGATAATACAAAGCCAGAGTGGCTAATACGACTCAAATAACTAATATTTTTGTAGAGCCGGGCTAAAAAGATATCAAATGGTTGGCTCTAAGTAAATATTGAATTTTAATTAACAACGAATTGTCGGTAATTTTCTACTATATATAGTAAATTACAGTTAAAATTTTAGTTAAAAAATATATTTAAATTAAATGTCTAATAGTACATCATGATTATCTCTTGTAAATGAAAAATGTGCGGAAAAAGATAAACAACTATGACGATAGCCGTTTGAAGTTTCAATTACGACTTCACTGATTAAAAGAAATCGAAGTTTATTTTTTATTGGAACAATGACTACTAATTGAGTCCAATTGAGAGCATATTTTTCAAAATGATTGGGTCCCCTATGTGACAACTATGCATGACGATATAAGTCGGTCCTTCAAAGTGACTTAAGTGATGATGTCATAATAATTCACCAAAGAAAGAAAAGAAACACGTTAAATATCCTTAAATCTTACTTTCATAAGTTATTTTAGTCCTTAACATCAATTTTAGTTCATTTTTTTATTAATTATGATGAGTAGTCATTAATTTGACATGTCATACATTGATTTAACATAAGATATCCTCTAAATGTCAATTGTTACTGTCAATATCATTTTATTCTTTCGATGGTCACAATTTATTATCACAGAGGTCCGTAAATTTTTTATAGAAAAATTTAATTATTTATAATTTTTCATTATTTAAACTCTTTTGTATGTATAATTTATTCTTCATTTAAACTTTTTTTTATATAATTTTATCTTTCTTAATCTAATAATTGAATTTTATTGAATTATAAATTATAGACAAAACACATTTCAAGGTCTTTTATATTTCACGAAAAGAACAGTTTCATCATTTATATCTTTTAGTCTTAAGGACTAAAATAATGGCTAAATTTAATGGACTACATGCGAAACTTAATATAACTTAAAGCCTAACAGAGAAAATAAAATATAACTTAAATGACTAAATTAGAAAAATAAAAACTTAAAAGTTATAAGTGGAAACTGAGCTAAACTTAAATATCCTAAGCGTTGCAGAAAAAAAAAGACCAAATTGTTACTTTTGTGAAACATAAAGGACCTTCATAATATATTTTGCCTAAATTATATAAATCAGTTCTTGAACTTGTTTCCTGTAAACTTAATATAGTAATTTTATGGAAACAAAAACACATTGATATACTTAATCTCTCTTCTCTCGGTTTTAATTTTGTTAGGTTTGTTATGGTTTTGATTTTAGGTTCAAGAGGTGCAATATCTCTTGCATTATCTCTTCTCTATGATTTTTATTTTGTTAGGTTTAATATGGTTTGTTATGGTTTTGATTTCAGGATCAAGAGGTATAATCTCTCTTACATTCCTTTTTTTTTTTCTGTCATTTTGATTTTTTTTGGTTTAATACAGTTTAGTTTGATGATAGGTTTTTAGCACATAGGGACGACAATCAACATGTGCTCCCAATCCATTATACTCTTTAGTTTGAAAAATTGTATTGATATCTTTAATATTTTACATTCTAACCACGCTAAAATTTTATATTTGCACCTCATGCTCAAAATACACAAAAGTATGAATCTTATAATTCCACTACACGCCTCTATCTATCTTATCTCTAAACCAAATTTCTCTCATCTCCTCTCCACATCCACCATCACTGCGATGGCAGCAGTAGCCTGCTAAGTCCCACCACCAGCCACTAACTATGCCTCTAAGACATTCTCTTTCTGCTTTTTTGATTGCGCGTTCTGTCTTTACAAATTGCGCCTAAATCGTGTGACCCATTGAAGCAGAAAATTACGTTTTATGCATATTTTTTCTCCAAATCGTCTTGCAATCCTCCATCCAACAAAGAAGATTGATCGTTCACCAAATGTTAGAATATTAAATCTTGGTTGTTAGGTTTTTTATTTAAGTGCTTTCTAAATTGGTAGCTTTTGAATCCAATTTTGTTGTTGTTGTTAGTTGTTGAAATTGATTTTGAATCCAATTGTAGTTTGATTTTTTCTAAATTTTGAATTTAATTCTGCATTTTTTACTGCAATTCTAATTCAAACATTATTTTGTGATTCTAATTAGGTAGTAGACTTTGTAGATTAACATCGTTGTGTTGGTAATTCCTATACTTAGCTTAATTGATTTTCCTTGGTACTAATTTATTGTAGGAACACAATGGTAATAATAAATCGTTTGCTAGTAATCTATTAGATCGTTTGCACATAAACACTTTAGAGTTGATTATTAGTTGACACAATTGTGTTTCAGGTTTTTTACTATGCCTCATAAGATTAGAAAGTTGAATCTGGATATGAGAAGCGTAAGAAAAAAAAAACTTGAAGAGTTAACTAAATTTCAAGCAGGAGCTCTTGATAATTTTTTTATAAAAGAATCACTAATTTCTATTGAAAATCATAATCTTGATAATTTTGATGTTGAAGTTCTTGATAATGATGATGTTGTAATGTTGATGGTGATGATGTTAATTTGAATAATTCATTTGATAATGAAGAGTATAATGTTAATGACAATGTAGAGCAAGAAAACCTATTTGAACATTTGTTTGATATATTTGATCCAAGAAACTAGGATGCTCTTGATTCTAAAATGATTGAGTTATTAGTTACCAAAGGTCTACACAGAGATTTTTCCATTGTGAAGGATAATTAGGACCTATTGATATATTAATTTTTTTTGAAAGGCTTAGATTATTTTCGTAATACAATTATTGGTATACCATGCTACAAGAAAGGGTTAATGGATTAGCATTGATAGTAATTGAGAATTATCTTTTGGAGACAATACAATACAAAACCTTGGTTGATGAATTTGTTTCAAAAAAGTGTTAGAAGGATGATTTTTTCTAAATAATTAGAAGGTTAGTATTAACTTGAACTTATATTTAGATGTTATTTACAATATAAGTAAAAATATAATATTTTAAAATAATTTATAATTATTAAAATTATATTTTTTTATTAGAGGTCCGAATTTTTATATTCGAACAAAGCTTCTGAAAACATTAAAACACTCCTATACATCTAATATAGTTTGTTTACCGACTTTGTTAGGTTTAAGCGCTTGCTTTGTTTCTTTCTCACATTCTAATTGGTAGCTTTTTCATTAATAAATTAATATTGCAAGAAAATTGATTTTATATGGTTTAGATGTTAGAGGTTGGTTTTTGGTGCAAATGGTTTTTGTTTCTTCTTCAAATCTTTGTTGGTAGCTCTTTCGCAAGTGGTGATTTTGGTTTCATGTGTTTGTTTTTTTATTTATAGGATTTAGATTATGTTTATATTATTTAGCTTTTGTTTATAGGATTTAGATTAATGTGCTACTGAGGAGAGTAGTTGTTGTTTTCGTTTCAAACGTAATTGTATCTTAATTAGTAAACATCAAACTACTTTCCTCCATATTTGTGTTTTTCATTGAGGAATTATGAATTAGAGTATGTTGCACATCTTTGAGGAGTCTATTATACTATATGATAAAAATCAATTGTATGTAAGTTTATGTCATGGCGTTCTTCTTGTTGTCTTCAAGGCTTAGTGAAAAAAGTTTTCAACTGAAGGTTTGAAATTGAGTGACCACAAATTAACATTATATTAGGAGTATGACTAAAATTGAATTGTGCATAACTTTGTGATGGACTGACCTGCCACTTCTCATAAATGTAGTAAGATGCTTTCTTTTTCTTCCTCTTTCCAAAATCTATTAATATATTTAAAAGTATTGTGTTATGCTTGTATTGTCATTTGTAGATATTATAAGTAAATATTTCTTTGTAGTTGCCTTCTTGTCATTGATGTAAAGCTATATAGTTGTTGTTATGTTATTTGTCATGTCGGGTTTGCATTGAGTTGTGGTTTCATGGTGCGGCGAAAGGCCTTGTTGTAAAACTAAATGCATACACAATAGAAATTGAGTGTGGTGTTTGAAGAGAAAAAACACAAGAAAAGAGAATTTGAATTGAGTTTTTTAGATTTTTAAACACTTTTAATAAAACAGATGATAACATTAACGTGTGATAAAGCAAAAGTAAATAAAGAGATAAAGAGCGGAAACACACAAGCCGAATTATCCTGGTATATCACCAATACGATACCTATGTCCAATCTCTTCACTCTGAAGTATTTAATCTACTAATCACCAAAAGTATCACGAGTTTTGTGTTTAAGTATTCTCAACCTTCTAGCTTAGTATAGTTAAGTTGTTGAGGGCAACAACCACTATTGAGCTAAGTTACAGAGAGTGTTTAAGATTGTTTTCTAAATAACTCTCATAAGAGAATGTTTACAATGCATGCTCTCATAATGTATTTGAGGTTTTTCAACAATTTAGAAATAATACAAAGTTTTTCACGCGTTTTTGTAAATGACGGCAATAGGTTTCTCATATCTATTTTTGTAGTGAAGATCACAAGTCCTTTTATAGAGAAATTTTTTACTTAAGAAAGTTGACTTTCTCAGAGCATTGACTTGATGCGTTGATTAGATGGTCAACTAGTTTGCCAGAATTATCATACGCAGAATAATCAAAGTGAACTTTAATTGCCAAATTCATCAGAAGCGTGTTGTTCAAAGTTAGACACATCTTTAACAAATTCTTCATAACATTGTCAATTGATTTCTTCATTTATCTTCTCATTTTATCAGATGAGGCAGCATAAAGTCTTTCAAACTTCTGACAAATGGTCTACTCACTTGAACATTTTCATTAGCACAATAAATTATTTCCACAAAAATAATTTTAGTTATCATCGAAATAATTAAAGTCATTATTCTTCAACCTGACTTGGTTCTAACAGTGATTGCGGCTCATGATAAGCACCAAGTTGCTTTCCTCCTCCTAATAAAGATTAATTAGTAATATTTTTAATTATATTAGAGTTAAATAAGTTTTTAGTCCCTATAAAATTTTGAAATTTTCTTTTTAGTCCATACAAAATCATTATGCAAATATTTTTAGTGCCTGTTAGAATGTCGACATATATTTTTGAATGATTTTTTATAGACTTGTTTACATCATTGTAAAAAGTTCCTCTACAAAAAATGAATTCAACATTCAATTTCTAGGTTCATATTGTCGTTACTTTTATCTTAAAATTATGACATTTAAAAAATTTGTATTTCATTCATCTTCAGTTAAAAAAATATAAATTATTATGGAGAAACTTTTTATAATGTCTTAAATATCCTTGTAAAAAGTCATTTAAAAATTTAAAAGTTCAAAGACAATTAAACATGTTTTATTTTTAATAAGGATTAGAATTGGTTATAGAAAAAATTTATAGAAACTAAAAAATATTGTTTTTTTATGGAGACTAAAAGAAATCGATAAGGTAATGCAGTGAAGAAACAAATTTGTACTTAACACTAATCATTAATGATCATCTTGTTTGGAGGTGTATATAATACTATTTAGGCAATGCCTTTCTATTTGTGAATTGAAGGTTGTAGATAGATTATTATATTTGGATTCTATTTCCTTGACATAAGGTTTCTTTTCTTGGTTTTGGATGGAAGATAATGATCAAAGTTTTCTATCTTTATTTTTTTGTTTTTATTTTGTATCTTATCAAGGAGAGAGTGATTACCTAATAATGTATCGATAACATGTAATTATCATTAATATAAACTTAATTATGCAATTATCAAATAAGATTATCAAAATTATATTTGTGATAGACGAAATTGCAATTATACAAATTAAGAGTATTTTTACACAAAGAATATGATAAAGTTATATCATGCAAAATAATATAGTATACACCACATATAGAAGTCCAAAACTTATTACACATCTAGGATTAATTGATGGACATAATTTTATGTATAAAAAAATCACTAGAAAAGAATATGAAAGTAACACAAATATTTTAGACCAAAATTATGAGATTCTAATATTTATAACAATAATTTAATATCATAATTTGGTAGAGGGTTGTGTGCTAACTAAGACATTTTCATAGCTATTCTTGAATGGAGGATTGGTAACGGAGTTGATATTAACTTTTGGACAGAGGTTTGGTTTAATACCATCGATGGAGCGCATTATGGATATCACGAAGAGTTAAATTATGGACATTGAGAAATGGAATTATCCAGAGGATGAATGAAGACCCTCAATTGAGATCTTGCAGTCCAAAACTCAAATGAAATTACAACTTGTGGAGGAGTGATTCGTGATCACATACGTGTTTTCATCTTTGGTTACTATTATGTCTTAGTGGTGTGCACGATCGATGTCCGAACTTTTAGCATTATATAATAGTTTAAAGCTTTCCTTTTCCATAGGGTTTAAAAAGATTGATATCATATTAGAATCTCAAGTAGCAGTGTCCTTAATCCTACAGAGCTGCTATGGTATGGTCTTCTCACTCGTATAAATGAGGTACTTGTGAAGTTGTATATATCGTGAATCTAATCATGTGACGGATACTTTTGGTAAGTTCAATCTTTCTTCTCCTTGAATTGATCTTGTTTTTTTTATGTAATTCATGATTTCTCATCCCTCACTTTATTGACCAATAGAAGTTTGGTTACCTTTCCTTTGGAATTTTAGCTTTTGTTTTATGGAGTTTAACCCCTTCTTTTCAAAAAAAAAAGACTAATTAATTAAAATTATATAAAAGTGTCAAAGAACTCCAGAAAATATATCAAACTATTCATAAAATTAAACAATCATTATTTGATAATTAAATTTCTTTTTTTAAAAAAATAAAAAGGCTTTTCTTTTGTTTTCTCACGCGCTAGAGGCGTGAGTGGGAAAAGCAGGTGAGGGCGTCTTGTTCTCCAGTGTTAAAACAACCAGATCACAGTGACCGTCGGCTGGACCTGATCGAATCTTGATGATATCTGAGCACAGTGCAGTGGATTTTATCACGTTTTGATCGTGATCATATAACAAAGGGATTGCCAATCTTCATTTCGTGGATCATAAAGATCAAAAGTGGTTCATCGCATTAACGTTTATACATGAATCAAACATCATGCTCAACAATTCAAGGATTATCGATTCAGATTTTGTGGTTCTAATCACAAATTAATTTATGTATACCATTTAAATTCATGCGATAACAGAATAACAACTCATAATAATTTGCTTCATTTTACAAAATATACCATTCATTCTCGTAACATGATCATAACAGTATCACAACTCAATTTACAATACCAATAAAGTGTATCATTAGACTTTCATATCAATTATCTTTCACTACGCCAAAAATAACATTTTATGCGCCTTTTATCGTCCTTTCTAACTAAAAGCTATGTTGTATAATAATTTAAAATTAACAGATGATACAACAACGTTTTTCTGACAAGTGCTTTTGCAAAAGCACTGTTGTAGGGTCATATTGGGTCATAATGTTAACATCGTTTTTGCTGAAAGCGCTGTTGTAGGGTCACATAGCGCTTTCACATAATGTTTACAGCGTTTTTTAGAGCGCTTTGTATACAAGCGCTTGAAAATATAGCGCTCTCACATAATGTTTACAGCGCTTTGTATATAAGCATCGTAAAATATAGCGCTTTCACATAATTACAGGGTCTTTTAGAGCGTTTTGTATATAAGCGCCGTAAAATATAGCGCTTTCTAGCTATTATATATTATTGATAAATAAATAAAAACATATTTAATAACGATGAAGATGTTGGTGATGATCTTTTCTTTGCTACATCACAACCACGTGAAATTGATTCAACTAATGATGGTTTATATCTTAGAGATGATCATGATGAAGGAATTTGGATTAATCAATCGTTTTGTATCGTTAAGGGACAAACAAATGTGAATCCCATCAGGAAAAGAAGAAGGACATCTTAAGTTGTTTAAGTGTTTTATATAAGCCATATAATCTGAACTCATCATGTAATTTATACTAAGTTCATGTAACTTGAACTACCAGAACTAATTTCATGTAATTTATACTTAGCAATTTGTTTGATCTGCCAGCACTGAGCATTTAACATTTAACTTGAACTGTATTTGATTTTCTGATTATACTGATTTTCTGCCAGAACTAAGTCTTAAACTGTTTAATTATACTGAACTTGAACTTGAAAAAGCTATGTTTGGCTGGGCATTTTCCTTGAACTTGAACTGATCCCAATCTGAACTGATCATGTAATTTAGTATTTAGCATTGATATACAGGTGTTTAACTAATTATTTGGAAGAAAAAAAAATCCAAATATAGGTATTTAACAGAAACTGAACTGAAATTGTAATTTAGCATTTAGCATTGATATATAGGTATTTAACTAATTATTTAGCATTTTACAGAAACTGGACTGAAATTGTAATTTAGCATATTTAACTTGAACTGAACTTGTAATTTTTACGCACTTTTTTTTTCATAAACGCTGGAAAATGCTTTTAAAAACTAAATTTCAAACCATTTACACAGAGGATTTAGATCTCATTTGTTAAATTGCTACTTAAGATATCGTGATGGAAATTTGAATGTTGAAGCTCTGAAAATATACAAACATTACATATCAAATAAAGAATGGAGCGCTGTTGTATTTAAACGTGTAGACCCTGCTTTTGTGGTAATATTAATTTATTAGCATTTGTGTTTTATTCATATTCATAGAGTATTTTTTTACACGATCGTTAATTTTTTTTTATATAGAGTATAAGTATGGCCAATCGCGAGAGAGCAAAAAATCGCGTATGGGGTATGCACGTTTAGAGCAAAAAGTTGTAAGTAAACATTACTTTTATATAATGTGGTAGATTATAAACTATAGTTTCTAACTAATATTTTATTTATGTCTAGCTTCAAGAGACGAAATCCGATCAACCATTAGGTCGTTATAATTTGTGGAAGGAGGCTCGTTTGAATAAGGATGGAATAATTGATAATGAAAATGTTCAACAAGTAATAGAACAATGTGTAAGTATATTATCACTTTAATATTTTTTAATATTGTCTTTTAAAAATGATATTGAACTTATCTTTTTTAGGAGAATCTAGAACAATGTTCTGAAAATCCAGAGGAGAATAAACAAGTTAGTTGTAAGGACATACTTGGTAATGTATTTAATGTTCCTGAATATTCTAGCCGTGTGAGGGGTAAAGGATTTGGCGTAACTCCAAAAAGCTATTTTTCACATGAGAAGCGCACAAATCCATCTAATGAGGAAGTACTAGATAAGCTAAAAATCCTAACAGAGCAAGTTTCATTTTTGATGAAAAAGAACAAGGAAAAACAACTTCCGGAGTGTCAACATGAAATACAACTAGAGAATGAAAATGGTAGTTGCAACATTTGTCGTAAAAGTCTTCAAGAGGTAATTAAAATAAGAAATTCATTCAACCTAATTATTTCACATACTTATGTATTAACCATTGATTTAGGGTGTCTCATCTTGCGTGCTATATTTATCCTCACCTACTCATCGCATGGTTGGAAAAGGAACATTGTACAATACCTTGGGAGAAGTATTACACCATAATCTGATCCCTGTCGGCCATGTTAAAGTTTCACCAGTGATTGCTTTTGAACCACTTGCACCATTGCCTATACCCGACAACGATGGAGATATGAAGTTTTTGGGAGAAGAAATAGGTAGTTACGCGGCATGACCCAATAATCTTGTTGGCATACATACGGTATGTTTAATTACTATGTATGTTTAATTGTATGATTATGATTGATTATGTTTAATTGTTGATTTTTCCGTTGTTAACTTTAATTTCACATTTATTTAGATTCTTACAAAGTCTAAAGGGAATGATAAGAAGATTCCTCACAACGAGTTAGTCACTTCACCATAAAAGGTTTGACATATACATCAATTGTATACGAAATGATTAACTTACTATAATAACTAACAAACTTATCAACCTCATTTTTAAAGATTCAAGCAAAACCTACCGAAAATTGTAAGAAAGTTGATTCAAAAAATAAACCCGTCGCACCGCAAATCTGCCATAAATCCACCGCACCGCAAATCTGCCATAAATCCGCCGCACGACAAATGCAGGTTCGTGGTAAAAATAAATCTGCCAATATTCAAAAACTGGATCGTGGAAAATCAGTTGATGCTCTTAAAATAAGTCATTAACGCCTTTCTCGATTTGGGTCGTGTCTTGACATACAAGCAAAAATGAATATGAACGGCAATGATTCACGTATCATACATATGGAGAAACATATTTTCGGAGATGAGTATGAAGAATTACTTGATAAAGAGTACATATATGAACTTCTCAATCATAAGGAGCTGAGTGCTACAGTCATCAGCATATACATTAGGTAATGAAAAATACTTTATTTAAGATAAAAATTACTTTTAATTGCATCACTGCCACATTTATTGGTAATTAATCTAATTTGATATTTTAATTGAAGGTATTTGTATAAAAAATTGGTTTGCATGCGCAAATTGACAGATAGATTTTCATTCTTATCTCCACATATGCTGTCCACGTTTAAACTTGATCTAGTTAACGTAAAAAAATATGTCGTTGACATACTTTTGGAAAATAAAGAGAAGGATAAGCTATTTCTTGCACCATATAATTCAGGGTAAATAGATATTCTTTATCTATATCTTTTTTAATTTATGATTCTTTATCAGTTGTGTGAACAAATTTGCCAACTAAATTTTTGTTGTTGTAGGCAACATTGGGTGTTGATTGCCATCGATGCCACCTCTGATATTATATACTATTTAGATCCACTGCACGGTCATTATAACAATCACTCGGATATAAAGAATATCTTCGATACATAAGTAATATTCATTTATTTATTACATATATAAATAATGAATTTGGTAATTGAATAATAATCACATTTATTTGATAGGCTTTACAAGTTTTCCGCGCTCAAAGCGCTGCTACAGTGTCGAAGCATAAGTCAAACAACATCACATGGATTCAAATAAAGGTTTGAAATTTTTGTTATAGAACTTAATTATATGCCTTTAAAATTTCATTTACAATCAATGTATAAAAATTTATTGGCGTACATGTTTTATTTTATAGTGCCCTCGTCAAACTAACAACATAGAATGTGGATACTATATACTGTGATTCATGAAGGAGATTGTTGATATGAATCAAAATACAATTCTAGAAGCGGTACCTTATTTTCATTATATTTTGATTTTCATATATATATATTTGATTCTAATTTATTTATGTTAAAATATTATATCGCATAGTACTTTGACAACTGCAATTCAACATACTCTGAAAGTGATCTAACTAAAATAAAGGAAAACCGGTGTCAGTATGTGATCGAACTGAAAGTTATATAATATGTTAATAGGTGAGTTTCACATTGTAAACTATTATATATTTTTGTGTGAACATATCATTATTCTAATTAGTTTATTTTATTTTTTGTTACCGTATGGTAGAGTAAGAAATTGCTGGGAAATTGGCATGCTGAAAATTGTTGAAATTGTTGATCATTATTCTAATTACTGGCATGATATTGTTGTTGTGAATATGTTGCTACTGATGTTGATAATAGTACTGATGTAATTGAACATGTTATTGTGGATATATAGTACTGATGTAATTGAACTTGCTGTTGTGAATACATATTGTGAATATGTTTGAATTAAAAAATTGCAATTGTGTCAATATGTGCTTGATGAATATGATTTTTGAAAAAAAATTGAAATCTCATTTAAAGACAGCGCTTTTGAAAAAAAATGACATTAAAGACCTGTTTATACAAACCAAAATTTTACATTGCTTTATAGAATAGATTTACAGCGCTTTATAAAAAAAACGTTGTAAAATTAGTATAAGAATGCTCCTATTAGAACATTTTTTAAAATTTACCTATTACAGCGCGTTTTTGAAAAAAAAACTATGTAAAACTAGTATAAGGATGCACCTATTACAGCGCTTTTTTGAAGAAAAAACGCTGTAAAACTAGTATAAGGATGCACCTTTAGAACATTTTTTTAAGAAAAGCGCTGTAAAACTAGTATAAGAAGCGCTCTATATATGCACCCATTACAACGTTTTTTTAAGAAAAGTGTTGTAAAACGAGTCTAAGAAGCGCGCTATATATGTACCTATTACAACGCTTTTTTAAGAAAAGCGTTGTAAAACGAGTCTAAGAGAAGCGCTGAGCGCTATATATTTATACCTATTACAACGCTTTTTTTTATTTTAAATAGCGTTGTTGTATATTTTAATAGCACTAGATACTACAACATTTAAAAGCGCGGTAAAATGCTATTTTCGGCGTAGTGTGCATTTTCATAGTAAACCTACATATAAACAAATATATAGCAAATTAAAAATGTTAATTAATATAAGTCGTACTTGTCGTGAGAGTAGGGTGCATTGATAGAAAGATTCTATATAGTTGCAAAAATAAATTATAACTTGTGTACAAATTATTATTTTTTAATAAAAATAAAATATAGGTGGACATGTACAAACATCCGTGGATACCTTAAAATTCATTTAATTCCCGTCCATTTAATAACTGCATGGATATGGATATCATATTTTTACAATATAGCAAGTGATTGGTATATGTTGTACATGTGGAAATATGTCATCTATCTACTACTGACAAAATTCGGAATTAATATTTAGAGACAATGATCAAAACTCTAATATTTATATAAAACCAAAGAGTTATTTTGATTTCTTAAACGTGTAAGATGAATCATACAATCAAAAAATCATCATCAAACCCCTATTTTATTATCCAAAAAAATATAATCTAGAGCTATAAAATAAATGGTTATAAATAATTCAAATAAACATATAAAACAAGGGGACTGCGGGCCTAGGATTGTGCATGGTTGATCTTTTAAAAAAACTAAACCATATCTATTTTAAAACCATTATATGGATTAAGATTTATAACTACACCCATCTTTTGGTATAAAATTGGTTCTATAATCGATTGTAAAATTGGTTATGGTTAAATAACCGGTTTTTGGTTATGCAACCGGTTTCGACAAATCCAATTTTAAAACTGATTTTTTTTCAAAACGGGTTAAAATCTAGTTATATTTTAATTGATTTTCATACTTTTAATTGATTTGAAAACTTGACATTATATACGGAAAATTTGATATAACTTTTTAATTTCAATAATTTGATACATTATGAAACTATGATGACAAAACTACAAGCTAGCTTTCTTATCATTTTCTGTTTGTTCACCTGTTTCTGGAACAACAAGAATGTCATCTTTTAGAACGTTGGCAACCTTTTTCATGGTTAAGAAAAATACATCTTTTGTTACCATCGTTTGAAGTGGCATCCTTCAAAACGAAATGGTTTGTAGAAATTAGAAGCAGAAGAACCTATCCCAGTAATTTTTTCGGTAGACATGGCAGAAGGAAACCTCTTAAAATTGTTATTTTTTAGTTTCGAAAACTGTTTCTAAATCAATTTATGTCACCAAAGATATTACTAGATTGAGTCGAGCACTAGGTCGCTCTCTTTAAGATGTTTCGCGGCACTGCCTAAATTGTGCAATGCATACTATCAACCACGAAGTCTCCAGGATAAAACAGCCCAAATTCACTGTATCGGAGTTCCACTGCACCGTAGAAAACCGTTCTAGAATTACACCCTCAATATGGCGGTTAAAGTCATTCTTAGTATGGCGATTAAAGTCACTCGAAATATGGTTCTAGGACCACTCATAAATCAAAAGGATTATGGCACAATCTACGGCACAAAAACCGCTCTAAAAGACTACGACACAAAAACCGCTCAAAGTGGTATTAGGACCACTAAAAAATCGACGAAACTACGACATAAAAACCGCTCTAAAAGGATAGTTGTATTAGGACTACTAAAAAATAGACGGAACTACGACATAACAACCACTCTAAAAATCGAAGGGACTACAACATAACAACCGCTCTAAAAATCAAAGAGACTACGACATAACAACCACTCTAAAAATCGAAGGGACTACGACATAACAACTGCTCTAAAAATCGAAGGGACTACGACATAACAACCGCTCTAAAAATCAAAGGGACAACGATATAAAACCACTCACAAATATCGAATGGACAAAAAGAAAGGGGAGACGTGTTTCGCAAATAAGTCGAGCAGAATAGAAAAGGGAGAAAAGAGAAAGTTGAGAAATGCATCCAACTTTGGTGTACTTATCACAAGAGTTGAAACTCATTAAATAGTGATGGAAGCAAATTCACATTCATTAAACAGTAACACTATAGCGGTGCCTTCCTAATCAATCATTTTGTTTTATTTCAATTTGAAAACTCCAATATGAATTAGGAATTAAAATTGGCAAATCACGTATTGACTGAGTCGATACATGGTGGTTGTTAGATAAATTTGGACAATCTAAATTTTAATGATGGTTTTCATTTTTTTTTTAAATACTATTAAGTTTGAAATGTGAATCATCTAGCCTTAATTATACACGCACTGATCCGTTAACAACATGAAAACGTGATTTTTCCGATAACTAGAGATCGCAATTCGTGAATTAGAGGTTAATCCTAACTGAATGTTTGGATGTTTGAAGTAATAACTTCTCATGTAATGTAAGCTAAATAATAAGCTTTGACACTAACTTTTTCTAATTCTAATGGACTTAGCTAGTAAAAAATATTCTCATGTGACTTCTTCATGAATATTCATAAAAAGTTTCAAAAAAGGAACTAAACACTGTTTATGAAGCATTTAAAGTATAAAAGTTTTTTTTTTTATATATATGGAGATAGAATGGTAAAGAAAATCATATTCAATTACGAAGTTCGAATTCGATCTAAGACATAATATTCAACTTAACGATATCAACATTTAAAATATGAAAGTAATTAAATTCAAATGAGGTAATTTTGATATAAAAATTCAATATACAATATCGTCATATTTTATAGACATAATTTATGTGATTGTAGTTTTTAATCAAATTATAAATTTTATAAAATAATTTTGCTATAAAAAATTTATCAAAATTGTCTAAATATTAAGTTTGACACCGTGAATGTATGGCCTTTTAATTTAAAATTACGTTTATCCACCTTTCATTTCATTATTTTTCTTTGGTACACTATAGCAGAAATCATATATATATATATATATATATATATATATATATATATATAGAAAATGTTAGATAGATAAAGAATAATAAATGTTATATATAGATGATGATGCCATAGAAATGAAGTGTTGAATGAGTAAAAAAAATTAACATCACATGTTTTTGTTGTTGATATATATATCTTCAATATTAAAAGCTAGTATTGTTGAGTGTTGTTAACTAAGGGGTACCCACCCTTGATCTGCAATTGAAAATATCGCACTATAAATAATGGTGGTTTATAGCACATTCTCGGCATTTCAGTTCATAACGAGGAATTTTTCCGTACAAAAATAATTGTTAGTATTATTTTTCACATATTAAAAAATATTGAAAAATAAAATGAAGTTGATAATGATTTTATTAAAACATTTTTATTAATGATTAATGTATTCTATTTATCATGATCGAATGTAGAAAATAATAATTTGAAAATAATGTATTTAATATTAACTAAAGGGTTCAATTGAAAATAATAATTAAAATTATATTGAAAATTAAATATGATAATCTTTTTTAGACAAATTATTTTTTACAAATATAAAATTTATTGTTGATCGAGGGAATATAAGATCTTGTCGGAGTTTAGCTTATATTTCACGAGTCCTTTTGATGGTTGGGTTATTCTATTTTTATAATAATACTAATGATTTATATTGTCTTAATCTATCCGATTTCGTATATAATTAAATAAAACTAAGTGAATAAAAATAAATGTATTCAATGTAAAATTTAAATTAAATATATTAATTTTTTATTTATATTTAAAACTGGAGTAAGTGGATTCTAAAAGTTTGAATACTTTGGAGTTAAAAGTCTATAAGTTTAGGCAAATATTTTGTCAAAAAAAGATTAGACCACTAAAGTACGACACAATTTGTAAATCGTAATCTCTTAGCTGATGAAGGAAGTTTCTTACTTTTATTTGCTTTTCTTAGTTTTCTGTGAACGTAAAGGTAGCTGACAAAGTGAGATTTGAGAAGATTAAATAACAACAATTGAAAACATGTGTATGATTATGCAATATTGCAACCACTGCAAGGAATATATTTGTCATTTAACAATGGTTAAAAGTTAATCTTTGCACCCAAAAAAAAATAATCTAAACAATGTTTAAAAGTTCACCCTACAAGCAAAAAATGGAAGTTTCACGATAGTTTGGTGTTGGACATTGGAATCAAGATTAATTAATGATACTAATGTCTAAATCAGTAAAGATAAGCACTTGCGTCTGGGCGCTAGCTATTTAGCGTTGGTTTGACCACCATTAAATATCGTCAGAATTAATACTATTTTGTTTTTCAAATTTTTCAATTGTGTAATTTTAATTTCCTTTGTTGTTTTTTTTTTAATTTTGGCCCCTCAATTGTAGTAATGTAGATTTTTATTAATATGTGTCCAATTATTATTAGGCCAAATTGTAAATTAATTATTTGAATTAAAAAAGAAAAACAAAACAAACACCATTTAGACCCTCAAAGTCTCCAAAATAAACATAGTAAAAATCAAAGAACAAAAAACAGAGAGAATGATGAATCGATCATGGAACATGTAACTAGTGACTACTATTCAAAATGGAATGTTGCTCTATAATTCTCCTAACTTGTGTTTCCTTCTCGTCACCAAAAATTCGAAAAATACATAGTAGATCTTCTATCAAACCAGATATCAAAAAACCACAGTTTGAATGTTTAATTTGGAGGTTGATGAAGGATACTTCAATGCAAGCGGTGGCAGAGTCACGCTTTTGGCAGCTATCAATTTTGTCGCAAATTTATAAATACTATGCATTTATTTTCTATAGCTTTTTCTAGGATTTTTTTTTTTAATTCAAATAATTAATTTACAACCTGGTCTAATAATAATTGGATACATATTAATAAAAATCTACATTAATAAAACTTAGTTAAAATTAGAGTGAGAGACTATAAAATCAAAAAACCAATAAAATTAAGAGATTAAAATTGCTTTAGATGAACCAAAATAATATAGAAAAACTTGAAAGACTAAAAACGGATTTAAGCATATAATTAATTAGAACGTGTTATAATCAATAACCAGAAAGATATGATCTAGATTTTACAAGGACAAAAGTGAAACCCTAATATATTCTATAAAAAGATACTCAAGGCTGAAGCGAACTAAAAATTCCATACAATTCAGAAAAACTATGAGAGCTCAAATTTCCTAAATATTCAAAGTTCAAAGGTTTAAGTTCTATAGAAACACTTGGTCAAAGAGATATTTTCTAAATACTTTAGTGTGAGAAATCAATTGTAAAAATCTACTTAATAGAAGCAAAACACAATCAGTTCCAAACTTGTGTAACCCAGTCAAATAAGGGCTTTAGTGCTCCTTAAGCAATTTGTGGTTTTCAGGTTGTGTGGAGAAGACATGACTTGTATGGTCAAGGTATTTGTTTGCCTCAAAAGGTATATAGGTGTCAGGTTGTTTTGAGAAGACTGACTTGTAGGATCAGGTGCTGTGTAATTTAAGGATTAAAATTAGTGGGTAAATCCTTCTAAGTGAAGGAACTGGATGTAGCTACCAAGTTGGTTGTGAAATATGATAAATCTGCTTGTGTCATTTTACTTCTACACTTTAAGAAATTCACTAAACCTGAAACAATTCTTGAAAAAATAATTAAAAAAGAATCCAATTTAGACAAACACAACTCAATCCCCTGCACGTGTTTGCACCTTCAATTGGCATCAAGAGCCCGGTCTCAAGGCAGAGTATTTTACAGTGTTTGAAAGGCAGAGTATTTTACAGTGTTTGAGGAAAGATCGAAGGATTCAACATGTATGGATTTGGTGAAGAAGCCTCTAGGGGAAACATCAATAGACCACCTTTGTTTGATGGAGAAAGATTTGGGTATTGGAAGGATAGTCTCAAAAGCTTCTTTATCTCACAAGATCCTGAACTTTGGGACTTGGTGGAAGATGGTTATATTGCTCACAAAAATACGGACGGTATTGAAATTTCAAGAAAATAGATGGATGCTGAACAAAAGAAGATGTACAAGATACATCCCAAGTCTAGAACCTTCATGATAAATGCAATCAACTTTAAGGAGTTTGAAAAATGCACTAACAAAGAAACGGCAAAGAGCATCTATGACAATCTGGTTCTAACTTATGAAGGAAGGAGGCAAGTTCAAGAAGCAAAGGACAACCTCCTAGTTCAAGAATTCTCTTATTAAACTATTGTGTCTACAAATAATTCAATTGGTTTCATGACCTGCATCTATCCCTATACTACAATATCATGAATTTCTCATCTCAAGCATTCATAAAGTCCACTTCTGTTTCAAAATATGAATCGTAAAACAGTTTAAAGTTAATCAACAAATAAAAAGCATTAAGCCCAGAGATAAGAAAATAATTCAATAAACTCATTCATATAAGTAGAAACCAAATCAGACAAATAAGTGTTTTATCTTGTTTCACTCATCCCTAACAAATAGGGTTTAGTTACTTATGACAAAGATAGAGATTAAAGAAGAATTACAAGAAAAATTCATGAATGATTAGTGATAAAACGCCTTCAATGGTGTTAGAACCAGCCTCCTCTGAGTTTTTTTGCTAGGACACAAGTCTCCAAAAAAGAGATCCATATAAAGTGAAAAAAAACGCACTTGTATGCATTCTACAACACACCATGCTCACCAACTCAAACCAGTGGTGCTCCAGCGCTTCTAGACATAAGCAAATTGTCAAAATATTGTAAAAATCCACCCTAGGTATTTGCGCTCCAGCGCACAACATCTGTTGTCTGAAGTTTACTCATCTTTTGAGTCTAAATTAGGTTTCGATGTCTTCATGAATATTGAAGATATGGATCTTTTGTTTCATTTCAACTTGATTTGACTCCATTTGAACATCTACAACTCCAGATATGGTTGAAATACTTCACATAGGTCATGTTGATTTTTTATCAAAATTCAGCATTGCACTAAAACAACGAAACAACGTAAAACTACGAAAAATCTTTAATTAATTAAGGAAATAAGAACATAAACATTTAATTAAATTCAATAACTAGAATCAACAAACTATATCGATAACTTCTTAAATTCACGAATGATTAAAGATAAATAAGACTAAAAACAATGAAAAATATGCATACGATGAAAAACTATCACAACTCCAAACTTAGTATGTTTCTTGTCCCTAAGAAACAATTAAGTTCAAATCGAGTACCAGATGAAATAGAGCTTAAAAGGTTGATATCCCATGAACAACTTCAAGCTTTACCAAGATGAGAAAGAAAAAAAATTCCTACCTAACTCCAAATAACGTGATTTAATTAAAATCGAGTTTTTGCCTTGTAATGTGGCTAGTAACCAAAAACAAAAGGGCAAGGCTCAAAGGGGCTTGCAGTAGATAAAATTTGCACATCGTGGTTAGAAAGGCTCAAACGAACAAACAAAATTATGTCAGTGTATGCATAAATCGTAGGTGATACAAGTTAGAATTAGTGTAAGTTCTAAACTAATAACACATGTCTAGATAATCACATATCAAAGAATTAACGTGTTTAGAATCAAAAGATCACAGCTAGGCTAATAAAAGGGAGTATGAACTATCAAAATGATGTCACCGCAAAATTTGTTTTTTAAAGAATGTAAAGTAAGACTTCCACAACCTAAGAGTAACCAGCAATGTATACAAAAGTGAAACTTATCAAATTGAACAATGAACATGATCAAAGAATTAGAATTTAAAACTCAAAATCATAAACAAATAACTTAAGACTAACTTTAAGTTATTAAAAATTTCTCATCATAGTGCACGTCTACACACAACTAAAAAGTAACAAATTAAAATAACAAAAATAAAATTGTAAAAATAAAAGTTATCTCTTCCTATGGGTTGCCTCCCACGAAACGCTTCTTTAAAGTCATTAGCTTGACGCCTTATGTCAAGGTGGCATACATGAGATAAAGAACACATTATCATTCTTCTGCTTCCTTTTGTTTGGTAGAAATTCCATGAACTTGAGAAATAAATGATGTTGCTTTTGTGTCCTTTTCAATTGGACATTGGTGAACAAGGCGTATATTAAATCTAGAACTTCATCAATCTCTTCCTTTTTGTTTTCCTTGTTCGTGTTTTCCGTTTGCTTATCTTCTTCTACCACAACAATGAATTCATCTTCAATCTTCAACTTCTCATCCATCTTCTCAAACTCATTCACTTGCTCAAATAACCTCTCATGTTGACTTCCAAATATTTCAATTTGAAACCATGTTAATCTTCATGAATTCAACCAAAACATCTTCGATGTGAAAGTCCTTGTCATTTGATTCTTTGGATAGAATTTAAGGAGGTAGAATTTGTTCCGAATTGATCTTTTTCATGTAACACTCAGTCATCTTTTGCTTCTATGACCAATAGATTTTCATCTTCTGGTGGTGGGACATAGCATTCAAAACAAGTTCCATTCCTATGTCCTTCTCTGCAAAAGTCACATCTAAGAGATCGCATCTGAAGGAGATCTTTTTCACATGTATCTCTCAAGATATGTCCATCAATTATGCGTAATTGCGTAGATATAAGACAAGTATCATACTATTCTCATACTTGTAGTCGAATCTAATCATTAGAATCTTTCATGCTCTGCAGTGGATAGTTATCTCAAACAAAAAAGAAACAAACTACTAACACACGACAATAGCAAGCTTAACAAATAAAAATATAACATTAAAATTAAACAATTAGGAGATTTTTTTTTATAAATTAAAAATAAAACAAAAACAAAAAATCCAATTACGTAAATAAATTTTAACTTAATATTGACAAGGCAATCCCCGGCAACGGTGCCAAAAACTAGATAGCATTTCAACAAGTGTACTGAATCGTTGTAAGTAATAATAAAATGGTAGTACCAAGTATCAAACTCAAGGATTGCGTTATACTATCAAATTATGTTCAATTATTAGAATTGAACAAAAAGTTTCTAAATTGATTGAAATAATTTCTGAAACTAACAAGAGTAATAGAATTGAACTTTTATAATAACAAAAATCTCAGTGATGAGCTTCACTTCGAATCCAACATTGGTTTATAATTTGATCCTAGTTTTTGAATTCATTTATTGAACTATTATCGAATTCTCTTTACTATTTTTGCCCTAACTCCTTAGTAACACAACCTTTAATTCCAAAGTAACCCCAAAATTGTTAATGGATTTAATATTACGATTAAGTTGTACTGTACAAAAGTTCTCTTGTTAAACTACTATATTTGCAAATAATTCAATTGGTTTCATGACTTGCATTTATCCCTAGACTATAATATCATGAATTTCTTACCTCAAGCATTCGTAAAATCCACTTCTGTTTTAAAATATGAATCGTAAAAAAAGTTTAAAATTGAACAAGCAATAAAAATCATTAATACATAGATAAGAAAAATAATTCAATAAACTCATTAATATAACTAAAAATCAAATCAGACAAATAAGCGTTTCATCTTGTTTCACTCATCCCTAACTAATAGAGTTTAGTTACACATGAGAAAGTTACAAAAGATAGAGATTAAAAAATAATTACAAGAAAGATTCATGAATGATTCTTGATAAAACTTCTTCAATTGTGTTAGAATCAGCCTCCTCGAAGTTTCTCGGTAATGGCACAAGTCTCCAAACTTCAAAATAGCCACACACAAAAAAGATCTCTAGAAAGTAAGAAAAACGTACTTTTATGCATTCTACGGCGCGTCATGTGCAAACAAGGGGGGCTTCAGTGCTCTTGGACTGAAGCAAATTATCAAAATACTGCAGAAATACGCTCTATGCATAGGTATTTGCGCTCCAATGCACAACATGTGTTGTCTGATTTTTACTGCATATTTCTCCTTATTTGAGTTTGAATTCGGTTTTGATGTATTCATGAAAGTCATAGCTATGGATCTTACGTTTCATTTGGACTTGGTTTGACACCATTTGGACATCTACAACTCCATATATGGCTGAAATATATCATGTTGGTCATGTTGATTTTTGACCAAAATTCAGCATTGCATTAAAATAACGAAACAACACAAAACTACGAAAAATCTCTACTTAATAAAGGAAATAAGAACATAAATATTTCATTAAATTCAAGAACTAAAATTGAAAAACTATATCAAATAACTCCTTAAATTAACTAATGATTAAAGATAAATAAGACTAAAAACAATGAAAAATATGCATATGAGGAAGAATTATCACTAAAATAATGATACTGAATTTTATTATAACATGCTTTTGCATGAAAAAAATCGATTCAACAATCATCTCAAGAATAGAAAAAAAAATTGAAATGAGAGTAGGGACAAACAATTGTTGGTAAAAAAGATTTGTATGGAAAAATAATTTTAATTTTTTTGTGCTTCCCATATATTTGAGGGATCAAGGAGATCAAAAGTAGGAGAATTAAGAAAAATAAAACTTTTTTGTTTTTTTAGGGTTCTAATTATAATACAAGGATAAAAAAATGTCCATCGTTTTTTGTATATATTCAACTATACAGGCCAACAATTTATAATTTTAGAATATTGAACCTAAAATTTAAGAATAAAAAACATTGAACTACTCAATCTTCGATATTTTTTGCTATATATTTTTTTGCATTAAATATGAGACCATGTGCGGTCGCATATCCTAAATATGTTCAAGACCGGCGATGGTAAGGGTATAACTAGAGTTATTACTACTTTTTTCTGTTCTTGTTATCATATTACTATGTATTGCAATATTTACTAATGATAATGATAATATGAGTTATCTTTTTTATTGTATAAAATAACTATGCACTTTCATTAGAAAAAGTTATACATATGTTGAATCATATCTTACAATGCATATATTTAATTAGGAAAGTATTAGATGACAATTAGATTATGATGAATAATACGAAAGTAGATATCACGGAAAAAGAGAAACAAGTATATGATATTTTTGTCCTAAGTATTAGCTCAACTAGTAAATGCCAATATTGTTAGGTTGAACGTCTTGTCCAGGATTCAAACTCGGGACCTCACAGTCGTGTGAGTTAATTATCATGGAACTTACCATCTTTTCTAAGATAATAAAAAATGGTATCTTTGTTATAGTACCTATCATCCATAATTTCTAGTAAAAACAAACTGATTACCAACAAGTGTTTTATACACTTGAATTGATATACAACTTAAAATGTAATATCTTTTCAATGAGAGTTAGAATTCTAGAAATAAACTATGTCAATTATGACACAAACTAGAATTGATGTAAATCAGCAGATAGTGGCAACAACTATTTCATCCATAAGAGGTAACTAAAGAGGTATAACAATACTCATGAACCTCAACGACAACTTGCTAGAAAGTTGAGAAGGATGCTAATGGTGTAACTTCTTGGACAGGTATAAGAAAAATACTAAAAAAACTTAAGAGGCAGAGTAAATAATACTTGTACGCTATTAGTTAAATAGTGGACTAAGTTCTCGACTGTACTGAGACAAAATATCTCTATAAGGAGAGGATTAGATGTAGCAATAGTTTATTACGAACTAGTATAAAAATTGTTTTGTCCCTTATCTCTCTCTAGCATTTTAATTTAAATTCTTTATGATTCAACTTTATCTTACTTAAATTGTTTATAATCATAAGTTAAATGATTTGATAAAAAAAACCATATCTTTTTGGTTAAACAACTAAAATAATTTTTAGAAATGGCATAACACAATTTAAATCTCCCATCTTTTTGTGTCTTCCAATACCTTTAATTGGTATCAGAGTTCGGTCCCTTGGTTGAGCACTATATTGCGTAAAAGTAAAGATTATTTAAAACTGAAAAATACCAGATAAATGATATGAATTAGGGTATGTTTTTGGACCAATCCTATTTTCATTTTTTTTAGAAATTCTCGTTTTCAAATTTCATCCAAAAAGCTTGGATTTACAAAAACTAGTTACTGAAGACTATAATTGCATTTTTGAAAAAAAATAGATAAAACGCATTAGTAGAACATCTATTTCTCAAATGACAATTTTCATCTCTTGACCATAGTGTTTATTAAAAAAAAAATTTTTTTGGTAATCCTCTGCATAGATTCTCTTTTAAAATATGAGTATCAAAGTTAAGTTTTTTTTTGTGTAATCACTCCTCAATGACATTTTGAGTAGTAAAACAGACTATTTGTATTCAGATAAATGAATGGTCAAAGAGAAGAATAGAAATGAAAATGGATTTTTAGTATGTCCTTTGAAAAAAAGTAAACATCTCAAAGTCATATTTGTAGGAGAGAAATCATCATAGATTAAAATTATCTAAGAAAAAATATCATGATGTGATTAGTTTTCAACAGTAGATGGAAACTCATTTCTTTCTTTTCTTCTCAAATATCTAATTAAATATGTTCTCAAAATTATCTTAATTTTATTGTTTTCTGGTTGTAGCTCTTGAAGTTCTTCAATGAAAAACTAGACAAAACTCTTATGCTTCAATAAGACAGAGTGAGCTAATTAATGAGAAAATTCAATTTGCTAACACTGAAATTAACCTTCTGATAGGAAGTAGTATTAAGTTGATACAACATAATTGTTAGTGCAAATAATGGAAACATTATAACGCATTTCAATAATACTAAACAAACCGGAAGAAGTTTATTAAAACTTCAATGATCTATGATGCATGTTCAAATGTGCAGGTAATTTATTAGAAGAAATTGTCAGTAATGCAACCTCTCACTCAACCACACCAATTCTAAAGGTTGAATGGCAACAAGTTGAAATTCTACATCAATATAAAAGTTGGAGGATAAACTCAAGCTTCCTTGGTTAAAAACAAGATAAATTCAACCATGCTTCAAATGGGTAGATCAATCAGAATCAATCATCTTATCATCATCCTCTTAGAAGTAGAAACATAAGTATAATGTTGGAATGATCTCGAAGAAGCTTAAACTACAAGTGAAGGCCAAAACTCTCTCATGGAATATCATCATCTAATTCCACCACTAAAGAAGTTTGTATAACAAACGGACTTAAAATATCTCATCATCTAGTCAAACTCTTGGATTTATTAAAACCTAAAACAACCACTTTGGCAATCCTTTTATTGCAAGGTACGAAGTTATTCCTCTACCTACTCAAGAAGAAGGTCTATGCCTCAAGTGTATAGCATGCTTAATTCGTCATCTGAGACTCAGATCTACTAAATCAAAGCACTAGAACAAAGGATTGCATTTGTTGATTCAAAAGAAAGAATGATCATGATCAAACGAATTATGCATCTGGTTAGAAGATCATCTGAAAGAAAAGCTTTGGCAAACTCCAGTAAGAAAAAAAAATAAGAGCATACTTGTTAATCATTCTTATTTGTCATCGAGTCTGCAATTTATTTCATTATTTTTTCTATACTTGTTTGTTTTACCTAAAATGTTTTTGCTTGTTTATCTTATCCCTTGTCCCTGTGTGTTAGGAAATGGTTTTACTCCATTTTGCGTGTTTGCATTTTCTTTTTTGATTTATCTAGGTGTCTGTGTAGTCTTTCCTTGTTCTTACGATATGTATCCTCTGTCTTGGTCTATGGTATCTTGTCCTTAATCGTATCGCATGTGTTCTCTTTGAAAAATGTTTTTACCTTACATTATTTAAAACCTAAGTTTCGATTTCTTTCTTTTCCTTTCTTATTTAAACTTTGGTTTAATGATGTGTTTGGTCCCTGCAAATATATTATTTTTTAGTTTTAGTCCTTGTAAATATTTTTGTTTAAATTTAGTCCTTGTAAAATTAGAAACTATCATTTTAGGTCCTTGGCATCATCTTCGATTACAATAGCAAATAGAAGGACATATATGAGTTTGCGTTTTTTAATTACATGACATTGATGACTCATTTCTTGACATATTTAATTATGAAAAAATAAAATAAAAAAATCAATAATAGAGCAGACCAACTGAAATCCAGATTTGTCAAATATTTTCTTTCATTAGCATATTTTTTCTTTTTCTTCACCTTGTTCATATCCATGATAATCGGTGAAGGAAAATAAAAAACAGTACCCACCACTACATGATCTCTTTTTCCCCTTCTCACGAGGCTTCTCATTTACGTCTCTCATCTAGATCGGAATTAAGTTCTTCTTCTTCCAATTACATTCGCCGAACCTCAACCTTGAATCTGAACCAAAACCAGATCCCAATACACATTCTTCTTCCTCTTACGGGCACTCGAATGTGGATGAGAATAGTGGTGGTTTATTGGGGTTTTCGTTGACATCCACGTCATCTCCGCCTCCTCCGAGTCCATCGTCACCATCTTGGAGCTTTGTCACCTGGATGTGAAGGAGAACAAAACAGTAAACAATGAGGGGTTCATCACAGGAAGAAGCAAAAAGTGGAGGAGAAAGATAGGTGTGAGTTTTGAGGTTGATGGTGAAGAAACTTTTCTTCTTCTTTAGCTTCTTTGCCTCTTTAATTTGATCTCATTCACCACAATCCATCTCACTCCTACTTTCATCCCCATCCTTTGTCTCTATCAAACACAAGTACAATTTTGATTGAGTTGGAAATGATACATAGCCTACAAATTTGTGAGGGAAAATTTAACGATTGGGGAAGAGATACACATATAGAGAAAGTGATTGAAGAACAATCAAATTAGTTTGTTTTGAAACTTCAAAGATCTGAGTCTGCAATGGAAGAGATAAGGGTGGGTTTTGCTGACAACTAAGAAGGGAGAAGAGGAACATTCCTTAAATCTTTTTGTTGGAGTTCTCCGATATTGATATTGTTGGACACTAATGGATGAGGAGGAAGAAGAAGATTTTTTATTTTGAATGAAGAAGATTTCTAGAGATAGAATAACAGGATCAACAACATTTAATTTTGAGATTTTTTTAATTAATTAATTTATTAAATATGTCAATAAATGAGTCATTAATGCCATGTAATTAAAAACATGTCAACTCATATCTGCCAAGAGTGACTATGTTTGCTACCTCAACATTTTTATAACCTAAGATGGCGTCAAGGACCAAAAATGATAGTTTCTAATTTTGTAGGGATTAAATAAAAAAAAATATTACAAGGACTAAAATTAAAAATATTATACTTGTAAGGACCAAAAATATATTTAAACCTTAAACGTTTCTTCACTTCAATGTTTTTCAAAAGTCATTTTTTTCGTTAAAACATTTTTCTCTCACCCCAAATCCCTTTTCATCCAAAAATTTTCAACCTGAAACCATCTAGGAAAAACCAGTTCAATCTCTCGTCCTTGATTAAGTCTTCATCTTCTTAAATGAAACTCTTCTTACACTGTACTCTCATAAAGACTTTAAGATCTTCTTAAAACAGGAACTACTCAACTTCAATACTGAAAAGTTCAGAAATCTTAAATTCGTTACATTAGTGAACTACAATCAACAAGATGGATTATACAAAGATATTCACAAAATGCATTCAAATATTCACTTTGTGCAAACCTTGGATGTTAATGTCTCATTCTTCCACTAAGAACCTTAAGTGCTAGGAGGTAGAGAGAGAAAGAGCATCAACATGCTTGTGCCTTATTGTGTCTAAATCTTGTGCATTGGATGGAAGTATGAAAGTAATAACGAAGAAGGGTTGGAGCACCTACAATCCTATCAAAGATTTATCTTTAAAAGATTATATCTCCAATTCTATATTCAAAAAAAGTCTCATCCGACAAGTCAAAGACAATTAGAGAAAAGGGAAGACTAAATCATCTTCTTTTTTTAGTTGTGTCTGATGAGTCAGAAGGTATGCTCTTGAAATGGAAAATTTCTTTATCACTCTATCAGATGAAAATTCAAAGAAGGAAGATACTTACTGAAAAAATTATCAATAAAGAGACTTAGTTTATTTATGTATTAGGAATTGGTGATTCAAACCTAATATGTAAAATAAATTAATTATTCTGGTTTAGCTAGCCTTATAAAAACCTTAGCATTTTTTTCCTTAAATTTTTCTTTTTACCCCTTTTGTAATAAGTATTGTAGTTGTAATGCAATTTGTGTTTTTTATAAGTATAATATGAATTATGAATTGAATACATGCTCTTTAGGTTTTATCCTCTACTTCTGTTTTATATGCTTTCATGTGTGTTCTTCTTTGTGCCTCTCATTTTCCTTCTAAATTTGTTTTTTTCTCTAATTCTTTTCTTTTAGTTTCCTTCAAAATATTTGTTTATCTATAGTGATTATCTCCTTCTCCATCCATAACTCTTCATTCCCTTCCATTAATTTTCTCGAGCTTTTAAATTGTTGCACGTGTCATAGTGTCAGTCAAATATATGTGCATGTTTTCGTCTCACTCTTCGTTTCTCTCCACACTCTCATCGTTACTTTTTCTTTCTTTCCAAACGACTTCAAAAAATATAGCTATTTATACCTCAAGTGCTTTTCAATTTCCCTATTCTTGTTTTTTATTCATCTCCCAAAACTTCATGTGTTGTCTTAAACCTCTTTCAAACTTTTCTGCTATGGATGTTGGTCCGTCTTCTACTAGGAAAAGGAAGTCACATATCTCTCTCGAGAAGAAGGAAATATAACTATCTTAAGTTGCCTCAATGGTGAACGAAATTCTCCTCAAACATCTTGAAGCTCGTATTGCGCTGCAAGAAGTTCACCACAAGCTGGATATTATCACCTCTAAAATGGAAGATGCAATTGAGCTCTTGAGGAGTGTCCTTAGATGTCTTTAGATCTTTTGTCTAGGATTATATTCTTTAAAGTTTTCTATTTTTCCATTCTTTTTTTTTTTTTGGTGTAAAGTTTTATTTATTTTTTTTAGAAATTTAGTCATGTTAAAATTTTGTATGTTGTGTAATGCTCTTGATTTCTTTTCTGTGCATTTTTTGTGTGTGTGATTGTTTGTAGTAATTCCTATATTTCTTTTAATTTCACCATTTTTGGTAATGACATAGTGGGAGAAAGTAGAAGATATATTAATAAAATTAAATGTGTGCTTGCGTCTGATTGCATTGTTGGGCATTTGCTTTGCATATGATTGGCGTATAATCTGCATCATACGCATCATTTACATCTTAGTGTCATTTGCACTGCATCATATGTGAGTGTCATTTGCATATGTCATTATTATGATAGTTCTTGCAATTCACTCTTGTTTTGAAAGACTTAACATCCTCTAAAAATATGGTTTGTTACTGTGTATATGTTGTGCGTTATTGTTATAACTCAAGTGAGGAATCATATCCTTTTTATAGTGTCTTTAGGGTATGGCTTTTGTACTTCATAGCAGAAAGACAACATGTATCTTCATGGATTTCATCATAGAACCATTAAAGATAAATTTATCCGTAGAACTCAAGTCATATCACAATCCCAGAAAAATCACTCCTCGTAACTTGATCAAAGGATAGGATCATCATAGCATTGTCTTACAGACCATCAGAGCATGCAAATTATGGATGATTATCAAAGAATGCACACAACTTTGTCTTCTCGGAGGACTGAGTGCCATCAGATCATTAACTCTCATCAGAATGTTGACTTCTTCAAAGGTGTTGACTTTGTCAAAGGCATTGACTTTGTAATCGTTGTTGACTTTATCATAACATTGACTGAATGTTGAGTTTCTGTAGAGGCATTTACTTTATGAAAGGCATTGGCTTCCTTTAGAGGCAAACAAAACAAACATACCATTGCTTGAATAAAAAATCTGAATGTTGAGTCAGACGCTTGCTTGCATCTCTAGAGTTAATCGAATCATACCATTTCTTGTACCATCATCTGAGTCAACCATAGCAGACCATTGCTTGCACCAACAAAGGCAACCACAACAGAACCTTATCACAGGCGCGTATCACCAGACTTAGAAATATAGAACATAGAAGCAGAGTCTTGGTGTTCCTTTGTATTAATTTGATCATTAAATGATATAACATAATATCTTACACAAACACATGATCTTGGAACTGCACACTTAATTAAAATATTAGTGCATTAAATTGTTCCTACAAAATACCTTTTGTTATCATCAAAACAAGATAAGAAATTTTTCTTCAAACCATTTTGGTTCTAACAATCTTTGTATCTTTCCTCCATGTTAATTCCTTTTAATCTACCCTCATGTGTATCAAAAATGTAAAATAACTTAATAAGTTTGAAATTCTTAAGAATCATGTTTATCATATTTAGGAGGAGTCCCAGAATACGATTTAAATTTTTTAAGAAGTTCAAAGGAATTTTAAGTTAAACCATTTTTCTATACTACATTCAAGGGGAGCATTCTTTTGAACTTTATTTTGTGAAGGAAAATTGTTTATTAATTGTATAGTTGTTTGCCATCATCATTTGGTTGATATTTTGATGATAACAAAACAAACAAATAAGAATAATTATCCTCTAACTGTATTTACTAAGTGTGCATGTTAAGTTTGAAGACAAAGATTTATATTAATGACTATCTACTTTAAGGTAGCTCAAATTATGAATAAATTAGATGTAATTATCTAAGTATTTTTAACCCATAATATTATCACACGTAATTATGTCTACTAATAGAGTAAGTCATAATACAACAATAAGAAGCATTGCAACAAGCATATGATAAATCTAGAGTCTGAGTCAAAGCATTAAATACCAAGGAAATACAAGCCAATCATTTAACCTTTGATCACAAAGGAAAGCAACACTACAATAATTATCTCCCTTTGACTAAAGATCATTGTTGATCCTCTGACTCAAAGATCAAAAGAAAAAAGTTCAAAATAAAGTCGTTGATACAGTCTATGTTTTGGTACAAGTTAAATCCTCTGATAAACAAAGAAAGAGGGTTAAGTAATCAATGAATCTTAAGAATCTAATAAATTTGAGACTAACTCTGTTAAACGTGCCATCAACGGGCCTCCAATGAATGTATTAATACAAGCTCACTCGAATGATTCTACGTCTAATAATTCTGGTAAACCAATTGATCGTCTGATCAATGATTCAAGTCAATATCTGATAAAGTCAACGCTCGGACAAGAAGTCAGTATTCAAACATCCTCTACTCGACAAAGATGAACTTATCCTCTGATTGAAGAAGCACCTAACATCCTCTAATAGTGATAACCTGTGAGATATGTCTTCTTAATTGAAGATATGCTCAATAAAAAATATTATTATTATTATTATTATTATTATTATTATTATTATTATTATTATTATTATTATTATTGTAGGTATATAATTTATTATAATATTAAAAAAAATTATTAAGTGGATTTAATGGATATTCATCCATAAAAATGTAATAATGGATGGAGTGAATGATTTTTATTTTTAATAAGTGGATTGGCTTGAATATTTTTAGGAACTTTTAGTGGATTTTAAATTGATTATTTTGATCAATCCATTACAATCCAAATCGAAATCCATATTTATCTATTTTGCCACCTCTAAGTGTAAGTAGTTCGGTTGGTGAGCTAAGCGATATCCAAAACGTATTAAAAAGGAAGTCTTGGGGTTTAAATATGAAAAACTAATATAACTACTAATTTCTAACATTTGTTTATTAAAAAAAAAAACTAATCATTTTCTTTTGGTTGTGGGGCGTCTCTCGTGTCATAGTTCTAATCATTATCTATGAGAGTCTAGCGCCTTCTATTGGATCTAATCTCATTTGTAGGTTAATTATTTATTATTGCCTTTGGAATTTTGTATTATGTGCAACACATATTATATGAATATAAAAATAATAATGAAAGTTGTAATTTTGTTTATTAAATAATTAGTATCAAGTCATTAATTCTTCGTTTAATGACAAATGTCAATATTATTAGGTTGTACATCTTTCAAATTTGAACTTATTGCTTCGTATTATGTGTAAATTTTTAGTGATATTTATCATCTCGTTTATAGACCAAAAATATAAAAAATAATACGAAAGAACTAATATTAATTTATTTTTTTTAATCAAAACATTGACTTCAATTGGTATAATACAAACGCATTGACTTAAACAAAAAAAAAAAGGAGATTGACTAGAAATCTAAACGAAATTACTTTTGTTGTTTAGATATTTGAAGAAAAACAATATTTGTTATTTTCTGAAGGAGAAAAACAATATTTATTAAAACAAACAACATTTGATGTTGATTTTATTTAATATAAAAAACTCTAATAATATAATACAGGCCAATAACTAGTCATAACATAAATAAAAGTAACTCTGACGCAATTTCGAGCACTTGAATAGATTTTTTTTTAATCTAATAAATAGATATGTTAAATGATATGGTAAATATTTGTTTGGTAAAAAAAACAAGATAAGGTCAAATATTTAATTAGATTACAAATAAAAGGAATAAATGAATTTTGATTTTATTTTAAGGTCGATATATTAATGTCCAAAATAGTCATTTTCACCACGTTTCCCTCTCTATAAATATACCCAACCTGAGCCTAATTTCTCCGAAACTCAATAACACAAAACACTTACTCAACTCAAGTTTTGAAATAGTATTGGGTTATTTTCATTGTTCCTCTCTCTCACAGTGTTGAGAAAAACACAGAAACCATGGAAGGAGGTGTACCAGAAGCAGATATGTCTGCTTTCAGAGAATGTTTGTCTCTTTCATGGAAAAATCCTTATGTTCTTCGTCTTGCTTTCTCTGCTGGAATTGGTGGCCTTCTCTTTGGCTATGATACTGGTTAGTGTTTATTATCATACTCAATTATTTCTTATTTCTTTCAATTTTTTTCCTCTGTTTCTTCATAAAATTTATATGATCTAATGCATGCATCATATTGCAAAAATACCCTTTTACTCTTTCTGTTTTTTTTTCTACATCATTATAAATTATAATTTAATTAATATATTGTTAACGTTTTAAAAATTTCTCCTTAACTGCAATTGTTACGCGATGTTAAATTGTCTATAAATAAAATAGTAAACAAATTTATATACAATTTTAAAGTCTTTAAGTACGGACCCAGAGATATTATTTCAACTTAATAATTTTTATATTTATCAATTGAATTGAGTTGGATTTTAATGTATTAGTTGTATTTAAGTGTAATTTTTTAGAATATAAAATATTTTGACTACAATGCATGATACTTTGATTTAAAGCATTTTTTATTTGTTTTTCCACAAGAAGTCAAAAAAAATTCTTTTGTATAAAACCTATTTTATTATTATTATTTTTGATAATTGGTGGGTATGTGCAGGAGTTATATCCGGAGCTCTTTTGTATATAAGAGATGATTTCGAATCAATAGATAGAAAGACATGGCTTCAGGTAATGCCTAACATCCTTTGAATTAGGATCATAGATAAATCATGATCTCACTAAAAAAAACCCTTTTTTTTCTTGTGAATTTTAACCTTTTACTTTAATGGACTTTAATGCCCTTACATGTTCTCGGCTTCACAGCCACCAACTTGTGATGCACAAAAAAACAAAAACATAGTTTTCCGATTGCTTGGACTAATGTGTTGTTGAAAAATGTTCACACTTTAGTAAAATATTAATTTGTTTAGACATGGAACTTTATTTTATTTTATCAATTCAATTTTTTTTAAATGATTTTTTAACGTAGATTGATTTACTTTTTTATATTAGCCGATCCAGATTTAGCGGATGAGATCCATTTAATATACTGGATAATCGTTATATATATTTAAAAAAAATTACATAGACCCAATTGTTTTTTCATCGTGAAAAATGTCCATATCCAACACTTTCACACTTGCATCTCTCCTATTGGCTATTTACTTGCACAATAAATTGAAAGCATAAATATTAAGCAAAAGAAATGAATGTAATTAAAATATATGATAGGAGAGAGAAAGAGTTGGGCTCTTCTCCCTTATATAGCTCCGGTCAAATAGAGATTCATTAATAAAATATTATCTTCTTTAATTAATCTTTATCAAATTAAAACAAAATTACTGTGAAGAAGATCTTATCTCCTTTTAAAGAAAAATTCTATATTGTGTAAAAAAAATCCTATCTCAAAAAATAAGACATGGAATGTCAATGTGGGAGAGATGATATGAAGATTTGAATTTTTGTTTCCTATGTATTTTTTTCTCATAAAATTTTTTACATGAGAAATAAATATTTCCCTTTTTTAAATAATAATCTTTTTTCTCAATTAATTAATTTTAAAATAAATTTTTAATCGATAAATTTTTTTTATCGATGCACAGCAAAAAATTTAAATATGTGCCTTTTTTATTTATTTAATTTTTATCAAATAAAATGTGCCTTGATACTATATATATATATATATATATATATATATATATATATATATATATATATATATATATATATATATATATATATATATGCTCTTTGAAGAACATCCCACGTAACAATAACTAAAAACCCATAAAATTCGATAATGGGACACTGTCCTAATAATGTCTATTTTTGAACAAATGTTCGATTGGCCCAATAGGTGATGGTGCCCAACAAAGCCGAATAAGACTGAATACCAACAACCAATTAAAAGTTGAAAACCACAAACCCTGTTATACTATATTCGCAAAAAGGATTCATTTTTTAAGTTTATTT
This sequence comes from Cicer chorassanicum, assembly GCA_037974735.1. Taxonomy (NCBI): domain Eukaryota; kingdom Viridiplantae; phylum Streptophyta; class Magnoliopsida; order Fabales; family Fabaceae; genus Cicer; species Cicer chorassanicum. Next base: position 18,420,534 of record JBBPBP010000002.1, read on the forward strand.
TATTGAAATAGATATATTTGCAACCAATTTTATTTCAATAATTGTTACTTTTTCTTTCCTTTGTATTATTATTTTCATATTAAAATCCTCATTTATTATCTCAATTATTTCTTGATTTTGATTGTCATTCACCTTTGCGTGTAAATTTTTTTACACCACATCACAAACCTTCTATAAATATAGACATGACTTTTGAGGTATTTATGACAAAAGTCAAATATATTTACTGATCTAAAAGTTGTAATTAATCGATAGTGTAAAAACTACTTAATAGTATATATGAATTAAATAAAAAAATTA
>JBBPBP010000002.1:18429727-18446180 GCA_037974735.1 Cicer chorassanicum
TAATCATCAAAAAACAATAAATAAACCTACAAAAATAAAAATAAATTTGTATCAACATATGAGTAAGGTAAACATAAAATCATTCAAGAAAAAAGCATATAAAAAAAAAAAAAAAGATATGGAGAAATTGAATAGGAGAATAAAATTACCGGATGAAAACCTAGATCAGAGTGGAAAAATGGCCACATGTGAGTGCTAGAAAATGCAATTTATGGAGAAAACCTAGTAAAAATTAGTGGAATGCAATTTCCAATTTTGTAAGGGTAATTATATCATTTTCTTCCATTAATGTTTTTAAAGTGTGTGACATCTTTTTCTCTCATCTATAACAAGAGGTAAATGTGAGTATTTGTAGTTTTTTATTTTTTACCAAAAAATAATGTTTTTTAATTTTAAAATCTGAAACAAACACCATTCGAACAATAAAAAATAATTTTTGATTTGAAATTTTTTGAAACAAACACCCACATTTGACTTTTTTTAATTTTGTTTCCATTATGGATTTAATGTGGAAATAAATGGACAATAAAGTTAAATAAATAACGTAATTGATTTTTGCACTTCCGCCCTCTACATATACGTACATTTAAAAGTTCTTGGAATTAATTTACTATTCTATAGACATGTTTTTATATATATATATATAGTATATTGTGGAAATTTAATTGTCAAATTATACAAAACAAACATAAAATTTTATTACTTTAAGATCTGTAACATGTTATTTATCAAAAATATTATATTTTAGGAATACATGGATTCATAGTTAATCTTTCTTTTGTGATAATTTTGAATAGTCTCTTAGCATCGATCTTTAAAACAGAAAGACTGATAACGAGCATCTGTTGACTTGCAGTTCTTCCTAAACCTAGACTCTTTATGCCAAATGACTTTTCAAATGGGTAGAAGAGACGATATGCATATGTCTAGTATATTGGGGACCATGTTTATATAGATTAATGACCAGTTAGGATTCTCGTTATTTCCAAATAGACCGATATCCACTCATGTTGAACTCATATCAATTAATTAAATATTTAATTAATTATCAAATTATAAATCTAATTAACATTATTACTTAATTTGATCATTAATTAATTAAGACTTCTAATTGATAAATAACTATTATAATTAAATAAAGATATGTACCCACATAATATTATTGAATATAATAATTTAAATAAAATATTTCAGCAATCTCCTACTTGGACAATATATGTCAATAATTATATCATTATTTCTTAAGTAATGTTATTTATCTTTAGATTTTTTCTTTACAATCCGGTTCACCTTATACATCAATAATGGGACCATCAGCTATCATCACTCACATATAATGTGACTAAGTCCCGATGACCACCACATCAATGAACTTGATAACATAGATTAATATGGATGTGTGGCATGGAAATTTCATGCAATGTGACTCATATATCATGTCTATTTCCAACTGTTTCAACTGAAATCTTTAATGAGATCAACTAAATTTCTTGAAGTGCGAAATCAATATTTGTACACACAATACATAAACGGGTATAATAATAACCTCATAAACTTGATTTATGTAGAAAATTAGAATCTGTGTTGAAAACAGAAATATAGAACATCAAGGAAGAAAGACTCCCACTAATTTAAGGCATCCTTAATGCCAACAGTCATATGAAAGATTTTAGTTTGTCAAACCTTTTATTAGTGGATTAGCTAACATAGAGCCTGTCTCTATATGTTCTATTCTTCAACAACAATAACATGTATGTCAATACACTTTATAAAAATTTATTGAAAAATTATACAATTGACTTATGTCGTAATATAGCTTGAGTGATCTTTCAAAATCTTTAACTATAAGCAACCAAGTGACATAAATAAATCAACCATTTCCTGAGTTAAGGTGTCCACTTTACATAGACATCAAAATTATCAGAGTCGACCATATTGATGATCTCCAAAATTGTAAGATCTTTGATTTGTGAGCATACACTCTATTGTTCTCTTTAACAATCCTTATGGTTGTCTTTGTCAACATTAAAACAAGAATTGCTCAATTATCTGCCAAATGATCTTATTATATAAGTTATTTCTGAATGTGAATCTCCATTTTTTATGAGGCAAAAATTGATACTAAAATAGTCTCCCTTTAGTGATTGAGGTATCCCATAATCTAATATCTTTCGCTTCAACAATTTACAACTTTATTGATATAACTTTTTTGTGATAATTCAGGGATACCATGAGAATAATCTTTAAGTATCACAATGTCTAATACAAAAGAGACGTTCCAAGATCTTTTATCGCTAAACTTTTGCGGGAGATATCTCATTTTCACGCAACAAACATATATCACGGTTAAATAAATATAGTAAATTCGAAAAATTATATTAGAAATATAAACTTACTCTCATTGACCTTATAAACCCACAATTGTTTGCAACTGTCATCTCAAAACCAAATGAGATAATTACCTTATGAAACTCTGAGATAATGAGACTTATTTGTTAACTTATAGATGAATTACACCAGTTTGCAAATCATTTAATTTGTGTCTATTGACATAAGGTTTCTTTTATTGCACCATATTATTTTATAAATGTTGTCATTTAAAAACACCATATTGACATTCATCTTACGTAGTTTCAAAAATTATAAATGGCTCTTATAATAGAGTCTTTCAAGAATATCAAGTAGAATTTCTCTTTATAATTAATCATTTGCAATACTTGATACTCTAGTTCTTGAGAGTGTTGAGTTTAATCTTCATATATAATTTTATCAACTTGATTAAGAGAAAGAACAATAATATCATTGTGAGAATCAACTTGTCGTTTCAATCAACTCTACAAAAATTATTAAGACAAATTAATTTATTAAATTAAATGAAAAACCCTTAAATTTACAAGGCACTGTCCACCAATGTAGGCCGAATCTATTTATGGTGCCGCTTAATGGTCATAATTGACATTCCTCGGTATGAGTAAAAATTCAAACAAATAAAATTAGCATAACTGAAGAGCATGATGAAAAATTATTGTATAAAATCTAAGTAACAATATTTTAAAACATTATAATCATGTTATATATATTCAATTTTAAATAATAAAAAAATTGAATTTTAAAATGAAAAAAATTATTCATGCTAAAATTACTCACATTAATACTAAAATATTATTAAAAAAATAAACAATTCTAGAATCAATTATTATAAATAAATAAAAATCTAGATCGCATATTAACCAAAATAAAAGAGTCAAATAAAAATTATTTAATGTGCTACTAAATTAATTTAAAATATTGAGATAAAGACTACAATTATTCCTCAATTATTTATAAAATAGCCAAAATTATATATAATAAATTTTTACGTGTTTTATTTCTCAAAAACTAAACTCTCAATGTAGAAAATCTCCATAAATTTAATAAATGAAAATATATATAACAAAATTTTACGTGTCTTATCAAACGTTAAGAGAGTAATATTACATTCTAACAAACATAATATCGAGAATCATAATAATTTGTCACAAAAGTGATCCTGATTTTATTTTAAAAAAAAACTAAAAAGTAATTTAAATAAAATTCAAAAATCCCTATTCATTAACATTAATTTCAGGTTTATTTTTTTTTAATCTCAAAAGAGATGGTAAATTCCACGTCTAACTTAATAATGTTGGAACAGGTCATATAATTTGAGATGAATTGAGTTGAAAAGAAGAAAGAAGAAATTGGGATGGTCTGAAACGAAGATTGATAATCTTGAATTTGAAAAAAATGAATACAACTTACACAATGTTCTTGGTTTTACTACATTTATAGGGTAGTTCTCTACTACACAGTTTTATAACTTCCTTAACTAACTTCTAACAACATTTTAACTGTCTTCTAACTACCCTAACTAACTTCTACTATTACACTTTGAATTATCTTCAACATGCCCCCTAATTCGAAGTGTTTCAATTTGATATTAATCCAAGTTTGTTCCTCATCTCTTGGAACTTCACCCTCTTCAAGCTTTTGGTATAGATGTCAGCCTTTTGATCATTTGTTTTGCAGTGCTCCAGCTTTATCTTGCCATTTATTACTTGATCCCTTAAGAAGTGGTATCTAGTTTCTATATGCTTGCTCCTACCATGAACACTTAGGTGTTTTGCTAGGTCTATTGCTGATTTGTTATCAATCTTCATCTTCACAGCCTTATTTTCTCTTAGTCCCAGCTCTGTCATTAGCTTATCCAGCCACACAGCTTGACATGCTCCCATGGATGCAGGTACATATTCAGCTTCACAAGTAGATAATGCAACTATGTTTTGCTTCTTTGAACACCATGAGATTGGTGACTCATTTATCATGATAACATAGCTAGAGGTGCTCTTCCTATCATCTTTATCTCTACACCAATCTGCATCAGTGAAACCTGTCAAGCTGGCTTCAATTCCAGCCTGCTTCTTAGCATAGTGCAGTCCCAACTCGCTTGTTTCCTTGATGTACGTCAAAATTCTTTTGGCTGCCAAATAGTGAGTTGTTCTAGGCTTTTCCATGTACCTACTAACCATTCCAACACTGTGAGTTATGTATGGCCGTGTGTTGCACAAATATCTCAATGAACCTACCAGCTGCTTGAATGTGGTAGGATCAACCAGCTCCTCATTACCTTCTTTTGACAGAATCAATCCTGCTTCTGATGGGATATCAGCCCCATTACAATCATGCATATTGAATCTTCTTAGTACATCATTAGCATACTTCTTTTGGTACATAAAAGTTCCATTTTCTTTTATTACAAATTCAATACCAAGAAAATATGACAGCATGCCTAGATCAGTCATCTCAAATTCCTTCTCCATCCTGATTTTAAATTCATGAATTTCTGCTTCATTGCTGCTTGTCAGCAATAAATCATTTACATATAGGCATATCAGTAGTGCAGATGCTACTGCTCTCTTCATAACATAAACTCCATGTTCATTGACACATTTTTCAAATTGCTGCTCAATGAGGAATCTATCAATCCTCTTGTTCCAGGCCCTAGGAGCTTGCTTCAAGCCATATAGTGCTTTCTTCAGCTTATATACACTTTCTTCCTTGCCTCTTCCTTCATATCCTGGTGGCTGCTTTACATACACTTCTTCCTCCAATGATCCATTGAGGAATGTTGATTTAACATCCAGCTGATGCATAGACCAGCCTTTGTAGCTGGCCATTGAGACTACCATCCTTACTGTTTCAATTCTAGCTACTGGGGCAAATACCTCATCATAGTCCAACCCATGTTTCTGCAAAAATCCTTTTGCCACAAGTCTGGCCTTGTACCTGGCAACCTGTCCATTAGGTTTCAATTTCAGTTTATAAACCCATTTCACATCAATTGGTCTCTTGTTCACTGGCAGACTTATTAGCTCCTATGTCTTGTTCTTCTCTATGGCTTTGAGTTCTTCCTCCATTGCTGTTCTCCATCTAGGATCACTCAAGGTTTCTTCATCACTTACTGGTTCTGATTCAGCCAACAAGGCAAAATGTGTTCATTCTCCATCTGCATTGATGGCTGAGTCAGATGTCACTTCATATGTTTGCAATATGACTGAAGGATGCCTAGCTCTTTCAGATCTTCTCACAGGTGCAAGAGCTGACTGACTTGCTGTTCCTGCAGGCTGACTCTCATCAAGTCCCACTTCTTCTACACTGCTGCCTGGACTGATGGAGCTGGCTGGTATATCTGGACTGGTTGCACGTCTCGAGCTGGCTTCATTTGTTTTCCAGTCTCATCCTCTCGATTCATCCATCAATATATCCCTGCTTATCACCACTTTATTCTTGTTTGGATCATACATTTTGTAAGCTCCAGTTGCATCATAACCCAACAATATCATTTGTTGATCCCTGTCATTAAGCTTCCTTCTATTCTTAGTTGGCACATGCCTGAAGCACAGTGAACCAAACACTCTCAAGTGATTCACAACTGGCTTTCTTCCAGTCCAAGCTTCTTCAGGTGTTCTAGTACCTAGTCTCTTGGTTTGACACCTATTCAAGATATACATTCCAGTTGACACTGCTTCCCCCCAGAAATTATGAGGCATTTTTTCCCCTTTAACATACTCCTGGCCATGTTTACTATAGTTATGTTTCTTCTCTCAGTCGTGCCATTATGCTGAGGAGTGTATGGTGCAGTCACTTCATGCAATATCCCTTCCTTTTCACAAAAATCATGGAATTCATGATAGCTATATTCTCCTCCTCCATCTGTCCTGATGATTTTCATACTAAAATCACTTTGTTTTTCAGCCATTGTCCTGAATTTTTTAAGTATCTCAAGCACTTCATTCTTTCTCTTGATTAGATATATCCAAGTTCTCTTTGTGAAATCATCAATGAATGAGACAAAGTAATGATTACCTCCTATTGATACTTCTTCGAATGGGCCACAAACATCAGAATAGATGATCTCCAACATTCTTGAGGATCGAGTTGGTACTTTAATCTTGAATGAGTTTCTGTGTTGTTTGGCTTGACAACATTCCTCACATAGTTCCTTTGGCATTTTAATTTATGGAATTCCTTGCACCATTTTCATATCATGCAACATTTGAAGACTTCTGAAATTTAAATGTCCAAACCTCATATGCCAGAGCCAATCTTCATTCCTGACTTCAGCAGCTAGGCACTTGTTCTCATTAATCTGGATATCAATCTTGAAGGTTCTGTTCTTGGACAGTGGTGCTTTCAAGATCAATCTTCTTGAACTATCAAATATCCTTATTTCACCATACTCCATCTTCATAGAATACCCATTTTCAAGCAACTGTCCAAGACTTAGTAGATTGTTCTTCATGTTTGGCACATACAACACATCACATATGAATGATTGTTTGCCATTTCTCCTTTGAATTAATATCTTTCCTACTCCTTCTGCTGTGATTGTGCTGCTGTCTGCAAATCTGATTTCCCGTTTTACCTTCTCATCAATACTTATAAACCACTCTTTATGGCCAGTCATGTGATTTGAATAGCTTGTGTCAAGGTACCACTGCTTTGGGCAGTCATCATCTAACTTTGTTGTAGCCATTCACAACACCTCCTCTAAGTCTGATTCCTCAGCTGCCATTTGGGCTTCATCATCCTCTCTTTGAACCTTCTTGGATCTGCATTCATTTGCAAAATGCCCCCAATTTTTACAATTGTAACATTGAATTCCTTTCTTGTTGAATTTCTTCTTGCCACTCGAGTTCTTGTTGCTGTTATCACCTTGGCTTGTCCACTTGCTAACTTGGGCCTGCAGGGCCTACACTTGAGATACTGAAGTTGCTGCACACCTTTCTCTAACTCTCAATTCATGAGCTTCAAGAGATCCTTGCAAATCTTCCACCTTCATCTTATCAAGGTCCTTTGATTCTTCAATAGCCACCACAATATGATCATACCTTTGTGTTAATGTTCTAAGAATCTTTTCAATAACCGCCACTTCACTTAATGATTTACCATTTGTTCTCATCTGATTAACAACAATCTGCACACGATGAAGTAACCTGCCACAGCTTCATCTTCTTCCATCTGCAATAGTTCGTATTGCCTTCTTAGCATTTGGAGCTTCACTTTCTTGACCTTTTCCCCACCTGTATAGTACTTGACCAAGATCTACCATGCCTCCTTTGATGTAGATGCCTTCGAGATCCTCTCAAAGTTGTTTGAATCCACACTTTGCTGGATGTAAAACAATGCCTTGCAGTCTCTCTTCTTGCATTCTTTGAAGATTGTTTGCTGTCTTTCTGTTGGATTTGCACCAAGTTGTTCATAGCCATCTTGAACAATCTTAAACACTTCTTGAGCCCCTCAACAACGATCTCATTGATGCAGACCACCTCTCCTAGATCTTCCCATCAAGAATTGGCAAATTCGCTGGAAATCCTCCTCCATTCGTGTTTCCTTTCTTTCATTAACTCACACTTGTGTTTCCCAATTTTGATTCCCCCTCACACTTACACTCGTGTTTCCCAGGAATTATAACACACGCTATTGATACCAATTGTTGGAACAGGTCATATAATTTGAGAGGAATTGAGTTGAAAAGAAGAAACTGGGATGGTCTGAAACGAAGATTGATAATCCTGAATTTGAAAAAAATGAATATAACTTACACAATGCTCTTGGTTCTACAACATTTATAGGGTAGTTCTCTACTACACAGTTTTATAACTTCCTTAACTAACTTCTAACAACATTTTAACTGTCTTCTACCTACCCTAACTAACTTCTATTATTTCACTTTGAATTATCTTCAACAAATAAGACATTTACTAGTTGAGTTAAGATTTAAGAATATTTCATTATCAAATTTGATAAGAATATACACATATATTAAATATAAATGCATTAGCTTGAATTCACTTGAAAATTAACCAAGGTGGCTTTGCAAGGTCTACGGAAAAACAGACCAAATCTATTCACTTATGTAAAATAACAATATATTATCATAACAAAAATCTAATTATGGAAAGGAAGATCAATTCAAAATTCTTACTCATAAAATAAAACAAGTTTTTTACTAAAGACTTGACAATTTGTTGTAATTGCACAATATTTTTTTCATTTTCGAAGCTTAAAATATAAACCAATCCATTGAAGCATGACCCATACTATTTGGACATAAGTAATATCAATAAATCACATCATAGATTGGCCTATTCACTCATGTATAACCCAAAAGGTGTATTTTCATTATCCTTCATTTCTAGCCAAGCAAATTTTCTATCTTCTAAATCAAACATCTAATCTTGTCGCAAAAAAGAAAAATCAAACCTCTAAAACTAGTTAAGCTTCACTCACTTTGACTCATAACAAGCCTTTGGTTTCTTATAGGAGTAAAAGTCAAAGATTCAGAAAACACGTTCATCTAACAATCTACAATACTTTGGAAAATTAGTTTTTTGCGAATTGGCTATCTTTTGATGTTTGATTGTTAGTTTAATTATGATTTATCTACAAATTCAATATAATAGTCCAATTAAAATATGGATAAAAAGTATTGTTAGCATGATTTTTAATGTGATTTTTAAAATATTTCTGGTTTCCAATTACGTTGTCATTAATTTGGATTCTTGTGTAGAAAATCTAATATTATTGCATTATCTAAAATTGTCAACATAAAAGCTAAATGTATTGATAGATGTTCTACAACTCATCATCGGAGGAGTCAGTTCAACGTAAATAATTATTTATGAAACATAATATTTCTTAAGATTGTACTATATTTTATAGATAAATAATTAAATAAAAATATTATTTCAACTTTAAAATGCTATCTTAAATATAATAGATAACGTAATTAAATAATTGACACAGAGCGATGAATTCAAGATAAATATAAACACATGATAAATTTGCATTTTTTCATAACAATAGTCTATATAATTATTAGTTTACAAACAAATTGGAGTAACTGCGGGAACACAAAATTAGTGTCATAGTTCAACGATGAAAAGTAAAATAGGCTTTATAAAAGTGGCCTACAACAAGAGTTTTAGTGGTCTTCCTCTTATTAGTTCGTTAAAATCAATTAGATTAATCAATTAATTATTTTCTAAGAATTATTTTTATGAATAACTCTTTCCTAAGAATTATTTATAATCAATAGAATAAGAAATTTATTTAACATTATTTTTCTCTACTGTGTTTTCATGATCTCCAAGATTGATATTTTAAAAATCTAATATATAAAAACATTACTGTCACAAAAAATAAAAAATTCCTACCAGGTAAATTATTCTACTAGTAGCACTAGCCGGCGGTGGAGATTCAAAGACTACTAAAAGTAACTTAAGAATTTTAGTTGAAAAAAAGTGGATTCAATTATCCATTTAACTAAATTAACAATTAATTATTATTAAAATAAATAAATAAATTCGTTCATTTACATAAGGACGGGTGGATTCTTAAATTCTACATGTCATTATATGATCAATTAGAAAAGAGTTAAAAACTAAAATTAAATTCTAATAATTGAGGTGGTCGAATAAATAAAAAATCTATATACATGTTAACTTTGAATCAAGTTAATCGATGGCACTCAATTAAACCAACATAAATCAAATTCTTTTAGTAAGATCTGAAATAGAAATGGACTTAGACTTCTCAATATCTTTTAGTAAGAACTCAAATTCAAGTTTATTGGATAGAAAATATATGGTTGGAATGAAAAACCTAGTCAAATTTAAATTTAGAGTAAGATTAGTCAAAGTTAATGAATACTTACACCTAGGGCTGTGCATGGTTGGTTTATTTTAAAAACCAAACCATATCCATTTTAAAACCAATATATAGATTTAGATTTATAACCAAATCTATTATTTGGTTTAAAATTGGTTATAAAACCAATTGTAAAATTGGTTATGGTTAAATAACCGGTTTTTAATTAAGCAACCGGTTTCGAAAAATTCAATTTTAAAATCGGTTTTTATTTTTTTTCGAAAAATAAATTTTTTTTGATAAAAAGTTTTTGATTTTTTTTGATGAAAAAATAATTTACAATTTTTTTAATTCGAGAAAAAAAATTGATTTTTTCGATAAATTTTTTTTAAACTTTTCTCACCAAATTTTTTAAAAAATTCGATTTAAAATTTTTATGAGAAAAAAAAGTTTTTTATTTTTTTCGAAAAAAATAAATTTGAAAATTTTTTCAAAAAAATTTCTCAAAATTAACAAAATATTGGGGGCCTATGAGTCCCCTCCTTTAAACCCACAAAAAATAATGAAATAATGAGTCGGGACTTTAAAAAAATTGACTTAATATTAGGGGCTTAGTAAAAAAATAATTAAGGAGACTTTGGAGTTTAGGGTTTTTTTACAACTCTAGTAATAAATAATTGATTAAATGAAGTTATTAATAAATTGTCGAAAAACGCTGCCTAAAGGTGGAATGTTGATGGGGTGATGGCAAAATCATAATCGTTTTAAAGTTTTTGAGATTTAGGATTTTTGGGAATTGAGTGGATAAAAACCGGATAATAACCAAATCCAAATATAAAACATAAGTGGGTATCCAACCGGTTTATAAATAAACCGGATTATAACCATGTGATTTTAACCGGATATTTAAAATGGATTTGGATGCGGTTTTGGATTTGGGCCATATAACTGGATTTTTTGCACAGTCCTACTTACACCTACGATGGCAGCGAGAAAGGGGGGCGGCAAATGGTGGCCATGTCTCCCTCAAAGCTTTAAGAAAAAAATTTATAAGCTAAAATGTAACTATGTTTATATTTTATTCTACAATTTTATTTTTAAAATTATTGACATTTAATTCTCTTTTTAATTTTTGAATTAAACTTTGGTGATGTATCAATTATTTAAGGGATGTGCACATTATAATGTAGAAAATCATAATGATGTGAAATTTAAATTAAATAATAACATTTTAATAATTTTTTTAAATAAATCAACTAAAATTTCTTTTTTTTTTTCTTCAAAAATTTCATAAAACTAAAAAAAAATGCTTTTTTTAAATAAAAAATCTCTGAAAAATTTTCACAATAATAAAAAATTTTAAAATAATTTTTCTTTAAAAATTTCTAAAAATTAAAATTACTTTTTCTTATTTTAAATTTTTTTGATTTTTTCACAATCCTAAATAAATTTTTAAAAATTTATGAATTTTTTTTATAAAAAAAATGTAATTTTAAAAAATATTAAAACAAAAAAAAGTTTAATTTTTTAAAAATTTAAAGTAAAATTTAAATTCCAAATGGTCATGATTTTTCATATCATTATGTGCACATCACTTAAATGATTGTCACATCACTAAATTGCAACTCAAATTAAGAAGAGGAGTAAATGTCAATGATTTTGAAAATAGGAGACCAAAATTGCAAGAAAAAAGTAGGAGAATAAAACTGTAGATTTGATAAAATAGAATAACTAAAATTGCATTTTAGCCAATTTTATACTACTATACTACTATGTTTTGAGTTTCATTTCATGCAATGACGGTTAAAAAAGTTTTAAACAACCGGCACATCTTGACCAATTATGTGTGACTTTAGAAGTGGTTATGACAAATATCAAATATTACTAATGATCTAATAGTTATAATTGATTGACAATGTATAATTTATTTACATTGACAATGTATATAAATTAAATTCTTATATTTTTAGGTACTTATATTTTACTTTGTGTGAACTTTATATGATTTAGTATATTGAGCCTTTTTTTGACTCAATATATTTCCCTTGGTGTTTTAGTATATTTCCCTTGGTGTTTTACCAATTTTACTTTTTAATGTTTAAGCTCAATATGAGCTAAAACTCTTTCTAGTTAAAAATTAATGAGGTTTTAATGAAGTTTGCATTTTAGTATGTTGTATTGTGATTAGCTTTCTCTTAAACAAATTGTTTTTAATCCAATCTTTAAAACTTAATTTGATTGCTTAGGTTTTATTGCTAGTCTTTTGATCTTGGAAAAATATAAAGATGGAAAGTGCTTGATTTAATATGGATTTAGTTAATATGTTTGGAAAAGATATTAAAGTTAAATGATTAGGAATAACATTTAAGTCCATACAGAAGCTCGTTTGTTGAAATAAAGTGTAGCATGATATGATGCGTAGTACTGAATCCAGGGATTGTATTGACCCACTGATTATCATGAAAACTGAGTTGGAAAATCTCTAAAGTCAATCTTGTCGCAATAATGCTACAACTTACTAGCGCAAGCAAATAGAATTATAACAAAGTTAAATCCTTAACTACCTTTTATCATCTGAAATTAGATCAAATGTCTCTTACTTTAATTTTCATTTTTAATTATAAAATTATCTCAAAATTGTTACTAAAAAATGTGTTCTTTTTAATTTTCATAACAAACAAATTTTTGTCTAGAAAAGCATTGAAATAGGTGACATAATCAATCCTTGTGGGGACGATACTTTACTTACACTTTATTACTTTTTTGGGATTGTGTACACTTGCACAACTTTTTCAAACGCAACAAGTGTTTGGTACCATTTTCGGAGATTGAATGGTGTTGATATTTTAAATTGTTTTCTAAATAAATAGTTTGTTTGTTTTAACTAATAGTGTGGTGATTTGTGTTCTAGTCCAGGTACTTTAAAATGTATGAACATGTCCATATCATCACTTGAATTTAGACCTAAGCCTTAGATAGAAAGGTTATTCAGAAGAATGAGGAGGAGACGCACAAGAAGTACTATTGATCCTGACTTGGCAGATCACTTGTAGTAGCAAGTCCCACTTTTAAAAATGGGATATCGTTAAGATGATGGACCACTAGATGTCATTGGCATGGCTAGATGAATCAGGGAATATGTTGTCTTTGATCCTCGAATCCTTGATACAAGTATTTTGAGGCCTGACATTGAAGTGGTACAATTTGAATTCAAGCCAATGAAGTTCCACATGCTACAAGCCATTGGACAATTTGAAGGAACTACTATTGAGAACCTCCATTTGCAATGACATCATCACCAAAAGAAGAAGAATTAGGGAGTTTGAAATTGTAGCCACGACAAAGGAATGCAGTATGCTGCTGTAGCAAAAGCTTCTTGCAAAAATGCAAGACATTGGCAGTTTCACTATTTCATGTTCTATTGTTGGGATTTATTGTGGAAAAACACTTTGTTATTCCGTAGCTAACATCAATATGATGCCAAAGTCTGTCCTCAAACAACTTGTAATAGGTGAAGCCAGGCCCACTACAATCAACTTGTAATTGGCTAACAAGTCCATTTGTCATTTTGAAAGGAGAATGGATGGTGTATTGATTAGGGTTAATATGTTTATGTTTCCAATAGACTTTATCATCCTTGATTTTGAAGCTGGTGAGAAGATTCCTAATATTCTAGGGAGGTATTTCCTTGCTACAGGAAAGACACTTGTGAATGTACAAAAAAAAAGAGCAAACTATGAGAGTGAATGACCAACACATCACCTTCAATATTTAGAGAACCATGAAGTACACTGATGAATGATAGGAGGAATGCTCACTTATCAGATCTACGGGTTCATTGGTGCATAAGAAATTTTGCAAACGACAAGAATTGCTAGAGTTTGAACACTTTGATGAAAGGGGTCAATTGCAAAATTGGATTACAGATCTCAAGAAACCATAGTTACTTCCACCTAAGTTCTGGACAAGAAGGTATGAATCACTAGAGCTCACTAGTGATAGTTTTTAAAATGATGTGTCACCCATTGAATTTACCTATGTGCTTAAGTTAAAATAACTTCCCAGTTATTTTCACTATGTGTATTTAGGGAAAAATGAAACACTTCCAACCATAATTTCTTCATTGTTAGATTCCACTCGAGAAGAATTGTTGTTGTATGTGTTGAAGAAGCATAAGAAAGTAATGGATTGGTAAATGGCAAAAATAAAGGGGGTTAGTCCAACTATCTGCATGCATATAATTTTATTGGAGGATAATTCCGAAAATATCATTGAAAGCCAAGAAGATTGAATCAAGTAATGTAAGAAGTAGTCAAGAAAGATATTATCAATTGACTGGATTCAAGGATTATTTATTCAATATCAGATAGTATGTTTGTTAGCACTGTGTAGTGTGTGTCTAAGAAATGAGGAGTTATTGTAGTGCCCGATGAAAATAATGAAATAATTCCAATTAAAATTGTCATTGGTTGGAGGGTTTGTACTTTAGATGTCGCGGCCTAAAATTTCGAGTGTTTCTCGAATTCAATGGAGTCGCCACCAAAATTTATTTTAAAATAGGGAAAATATTGGGAAACCCTTAAAAATAGAAAAAAAAAATAATAAAAAAAAAATAAAAATAGTCTTTGAAACCAAATTTTGAGTTCGGGAGTCGATCTTGCGTAGGGAAGATATTAGCACCCTACGACATCCGTTAAAAACGGTTACCTATAATTAATTGTGCAAGATTAATATTAACTTAAGTATATTTATTTCTCCTTATTATTAAATATGAATAACAATTATTATTAATTTTTTAATATGATTTTGGAATAAATGTGTGCTTAAGAAATAAAGGACAAAAAAAGAAATTTTTATTAATGTGCTTGACAAGAATGTGACCTTGCTCCTACGTATCTCCTAGTGTGATGGAGAAATCAAAGCTATGTAGTTCTTGGTTAAAAAATGCGGATGCGTTGATTGTTTTTTAAAGAAAATTTAATTCGTTATATATAAAAAAAATTTGACGAAAAAGAAAATGAGCTTGTTTAATTTGAATAATTATTTTGAAAAGCGAGTTTTAGGACTATCAAGCTGTACAACTCGTATCTCAAAAACTCAGAATAAAAAGATGTCTCATCTAATTAATTCTTTTATGAATATTTTATACTTACTATTTTGTTTATGAATTTTAATTTATTAATTTATCTATGAAGATGAGATTTAGAACCGCCAAGTTGTCACAACTTGCGTCATAATAACTCGAAGATAAAAAATAAAATGAAAAAATATCACATCTAATTAAATAAATTTATAAGTCTTTTTTAATTTATTAAAGAATAATAAATAAAATAAAATAAAAAGAGAGTTTTAGAACTATCAAGTTGTACCATTTGTGTCCTAACAACTCAAAGATTAAAAAGATGTTGCATCTAATTAATCTTTAATATAATATTTGTTTGTATTTTTTATGATGAAATTGATATTTAGTTATGAAAATAACCCTTTTTTTAAATAAAAATAAAATAAAGTAAGTAGCTTTAAAAAAAATGGGCTGAACTTGAACAAATTTTTGTTTTAGGCTCAAATTATAACAAAACAAACAAAAAAAAAGGTTAAAACAAAACCTAGATCAGACTCCAGAGGCATTGGGCCCAAATTATTACAAAACAAAAAAGGGTTAAAACAAAAGCTAGATCAGACTCCAAATGCATTGGGCCCAAATTATGACAAAACAAAAATAGGTTTAAAACAAAAGCTAAAAACCCTAGTTACAGGAGGGCGACCACATTACAAGGCAAGAGAGGCTGGGTTCGCAGAAGCAAAGCATCAGCGGCGGCTGGAAACAAAATGGTCTAGTTCTGGATTTGCTCGATTAACGGAACTTCGCGTCGCACTGCCCTACTGGAGTGGTTCCGCACATGCCGACTCGAACATAACAGATTCGTGCCGACTCGGCGTCAGCGGCTTCGTGCTGATCTAGGTGTTTTCGTTCATTTTCAATAGTGATCGTAAAACTCATGGAAAATGAAGAAGAACAAATGAACGAGGACGGCGACGGCAAGGATGACATTGACAGGTTTGCATTTTTTTTAGTCTTATTATCTTATTTCTCTTATAATGTTATCTTGTTTTCTTTTTTAAAATCGAAACTTTGCATATATATATATATATAATTAATTATCATGTGAAGAGAGAAAAAGAATTTACCTTAACTCTTCTTCTTTTGCTTGTTTGTTCTTGCTACTACTCTGTTTCTTCTTTTTTCTGTTTAGGTATTTTTTGTTCGTGTTCGATTTTTCTC
>JBBPBP010000002.1:18456930-18488039 GCA_037974735.1 Cicer chorassanicum
TTTTAGAGCATAGAATCATTTTTTTTAAACCACATAGAATTATTTTTTTTTGTGAGAATCACTTCCATAAAATATTAATGCACTTGTAACACCAATTATTATATGCCATTAAAATATTTTTAAGTTCTTTGAATGTACTATGAACAACCCCGGTAAATATATTTTTGATGTTATATTATCAAGTAACAACATTTGCTACATTTTATCTTTATTATATTAAAAATCCATTGTTTTTCTAAACGATGTATAAAGTTTATTTTTAATGAAGTTTTAAGGCAAAAAAGTTACAATAGTTGTATTACCCTAATTGAATTTACATGTGATGTACTAGTGCATATTTTTTATGACACCCATGTGAAGTTTGATGACCTTTGACTAAATTAATAATTTTCACAAATTGATTTAGAATGAATCCAATGTTCTCTTTTTTCTAGAAATGCTAGTTTTGGATATATTTAAAAAAAACGAAAACAATAATTATAACAACCACATGTGTTAGTTGAGAAAGTGGTGGTGCGGTACTAATCAGTGGAGACCAATTTTTTTAAGAACATATTCTAATTAGTGGGGACCAATTTTTTTAGGAACATGTTCCCTTAATCTTTGTTTTTTTTTTCTATAAAAAAAAATTCTAAAATTAAGATTCTCTTAAAATTTAAAAAATTTCATCATATATAACTTTTTGTGTATGTTAGTGGGGGAATAATTTTGTAAGTAGAGAATAAAAGAAAGTTAAGTGAAAATATTTATTTTTGAGTGAAAGAAGGAGATGTGTGAGAGAAGAAAGAGAAAAGAAAAGAAGATGAGAAACACGGTCTACTGTTCATCTCAATTCACTAATTATTTACATCTAAGAATAGGACAAAAACAATTTACAAAAAATATTAATTTATCAAATGTTGCAGTCATATCTTAAAAAGCAATCGATTTGCTTATTTGTTGATATGAATTTTTGTCTTTTTATAAAAGAATCTAATGCTCACTTAGAATCTTATTTGGATGAGAGAGTTACACTCATCTTGTTTCCTTCTTTCCTTTAGAGTCCTATCTTAAAATGCAATAAATGTCTTATGCAAGCTCTATTTGGTACTATTATGTGTCCTATAATGGCATTAATGTCACCTTGTCCTATTTAATACCCCATCTAATTCTTTTTAATTGTTTCAATTTACTTCTTATTTTTAAAGTTTAATATAATATTAATTATTATTTGTAAATCATTTCTTTAGTTATTTATTATATATTGAAAAATAGATAAAATAGAATATTAGACGATTAAAGTATAATAGAAAAATGATAATTGTCATGATATGTGTAAAGTTTATAATAGAAAAAGAGGGAAGAATATGACCATTGATTAATAATTAATATATTATTTACCGTCCATGCGAAGAGGCTGCAATTTTAATGCTCAAATTCCTACTTTGCTACCCCTCCTTTTATTTTGAAGGGTGATTCTAGCTATTTTAAGGGCAAGGACAAGCAAATTGGGTTAGAATACAACCTGAGCCCCAAGGGAATATTATAACCCTAATATCTAAGGAAAACATAGAATCAACATTTTTCTTTTAACACATCAAGACATCATATAAATATCTTACAAATTATTAATTTAATATTCGGCCTAACCTTGCATGGAGAAAAGCCCTTACCTTGAGTGCTTTCCTTCTAGGCGACACTATATAGTCCTCGAAAATCTCCCCAAGATGAAGGAACGAAAGTTTAGAACTTTGATCGGAATGCGAGGGAATGTGAGGGTGGTTGTTTGAGTGGCTTAGAAAATATTTGAGATAAATGAAACGTTGGTAATGGCGTGTGGGTGATTATGACTTCTTTTTCTCTACTGCAAGTTTAATCGTATCCTACAAATGAGATGTGTATGTGACTAATAAAGGAGGCGTGGAACTTGTATGGTTTTACATGTTGAAATATGTGATGTTGCATCTGCATTTGCATAAAACTTGTAAGGTTTTCCTTTTTCACAAAAGTTAACATGGTGTTAACTTTTATTAATAATAGGGTAATAAATTTTTTTTGTATGTGCTTGCCATTATTTTGTTTCTGCATTGTCATGCAAACTTTCTAATATTCAAGACAATTGAAAACTATTTGTATGAACAGATTCTTAGACCAAGGTGGAAATGAAGTTCTGTTTGTGATAGAAAAGATTCATAAGAGTTATTCAAGCTTAAAGAATTTTTTCACACAAAAATTATATGGGATTCAAAGATGGTCATTAACGAGTCAATAAAATTAAGAGTTATTTTATTTTTTCCAGCATTTACTGAAGTCATTTTGTTTGTTCTTCATTATGTTCCAGTTCTGATTCGACTATGTATAAGATAGTTCGTCCTGGTACTGGAGAATCACCTCGGTATGCATTTCAGTTACTTGGCCTTCTTTTAGTTTAATTTTCTTGTTTACCTATTTTCCATCTTGCAATTATAGGGATATGCATCTGGCAGAATTAACAAGAAAATATTCAAGAGAGTTGCCCATTGAAGCAGCACACGTTAGGGGTTGTTGATGATTCAAATGAAGGGAGTGCCAAGTGAGTAACTTTGTACCCCATTTGAGATTTTCAATAGTTCATTTAGTGTGTAAATTTTTAGTTTAAACACAAATTGAACAATGACAAGTGATGCATACTATATCCAGTCAACATTTATGAAGATAATGGATGTCTGGATTGTTTGGACAAGATTTTTTATGATTCTCACCGGTTCTGAGATTAGCCTATTTCTTGGTTTAAAATGTCTGATACCTGATCGGTTTCTGCTTCAACTGGCCAATCTGGGTTTTAAAACTCTTGTTTTGGTTTTAATTCATGGTTAATGATTCTGATATTTTGCATGGAAATTAACTGTAAAACTATGATTTAGAAATAAACATTTTCTGGTGGCAGGTATTTCGACTACCTCTTCTACATCGATTTTGAAGCTTCAATGGCCGAACCTCGTGCACAATATGCTTTGATGACAAATTTGAAGAGAAATATGAAGACACACTTGAATGATTTAGATGATGATTTTAGATTATGGTTTTTTGGATGATGATTTTTTATTAGGCATGTACTTAAGATTGAAGCATCAAAACTTCAACAAACTATATATTTTGCTAGACTCGTACCTTAAGTATTAAACTTTATTAAATTATGTAAGATAATTTGTTTACTACCGTTTATTTGAATATAACTTAGTTAATAATCTGTTAAATTTGCATTATGTTTTCTTTGGTTCAATTTGTGTATGTAATTAAATTGGTTATATACATAATAATTTATTATTACAAAATAATGGCAAAATATCTAATTTATGATTTGAAATTAAAATAATAGAAAAATGAAATTTCATTTTACATATATGAATACAGTTTAAAATTGTTGCCTATAAGCTCTAGCAACATTTTATCAATGTTTTCATTGAGTTGCTTTAAGGCAACATTTATCAATTGTTGTCAGATATGACAACAATTAAAAAATGTTGCCTTAGGCGCGTTGAAAAATTGTTCCCTATTCCCATAGTTTAGGCAACATTTATAAATAGTGTGTCCAAAAGTGCGAGAAAAATGTTGCCAAAGGTAGTAGGCAACGCTCGCATATGAGACGCGCGAAAAATGTTGCCTATTCTCTTTGGCAACATTTTTCCATGTTTTGGCAACATTTTTTAAATGTTGTTATAAAGCAAAAATGTTGTAGTGTCTCTTCATTGAGTTTAATTGCACTCATGAATAAGGAATTCAATTGAAATAATATCATTCAATGACCAACCGTTAAGAATTAATTGACATTCATGTATTTATTCTTGCTAGTTACACATTTGAATGGACACAAGGGAAAGTGCACGGTCCTATAAACTAAATACTATTAAAAATAAAATATAGTTATCAAAGGTAGTAGTGTGGGTGATTCAATTTTGACTTAGTCAAAATTGACTTGGTCATTGTTCACTCTAAGACAGAAATTTCTACGAGTTTTAATTAGTTAATAATAAAAATCCCAATAATTAAATAATTAATATAAAAATACTTCATCAAATAATTGAACATCCAATAAATAATTATCACACCGAATTAATAAAACAGAATAAACAAAATTAAGGATTTTAAATTAATTAATTAAAATAAAGGGTGTTACAATATTTACCCCCTTAAAATAGTTTTGTCCTCGAAACTAAGAGGTATCTAGAAGGTTTGGGTAAAGCTCCCTCATCTTCTCCTCCAACTCCCAAGTAGCATCTCCATTCGTATGGTTCCAAATCACCTTAACCAAGGGGATTTCCTTTCCCCTCAAATGCTTGGTAGTTCTGTCTGAGATGCTTATCGGTGGGACCTCGAAGGAAAGATTCTCCTTCAATTGAATATCATCGGGCGTGATAATATGGGATGGATCTGCCATGTACTTCCTTAGTTGTGACACATGGAACACATCAGGTAAATTGGCCAAATTCGGTGGTAAAGCAATCTGATAGGCCACTAGACCCACACGTCGAAGGATTTGGTATGGTCCAATAAACTTCAGAGTAAGCTTTTTTGCCTTGAATGCCCTACCAACTCCAGTGGTAGGTGTCACTCTCAAGAATACATGTTCATCCTCCTGAAACTCCAGAGGTCTCCTATGTCAATCAACATAACTCTTCTGCCTGCTCTGTGCTGTTCTCATCCGCTCTTAGATCTGACGCACCTTTTCTGCAGTCTGTTGCACCAACTCAGACCCTACGATCAAGTTTTCACCATCCTGATACCAACACAAGGGAGTTTGGCACTTGCGCCCATACAAAGCCTCGTACGGTGCCATCCCGATGCTTGCATGATAGCTATTGTTATAGGTAAATTCAACAAGAGGCAATAGATCATCCCAACTCCCTCGGTTATCTAATGCACAAGCTCTTAGCAAATCCTCTAATGTCTGAATAGTCCTTTCAGTTTGACCATCGGTTTGAGGGTGGTAGGCGGAACTCAGTCTTAATCTAGTACCCAATGCCTCATGCAATGCTTCCCACAAACGAGAAGTGAACTTTGGATCTCTATCAGACACAATGCTGGATGGTATCCCGTGTAATCTAACAATCTCAGCAACGTAGATCTCTGCAAGCTTAGATACATTGTAAGTAGTCCTTACAAGGATGAAATGGGCGGATTTTGTGAGCCTGTCAATAATCACCCAAATGGAGTCAAATTTCTTCTGAGTCTTAGGTAATGCCACCACAAAGTCCATAGATATGCTATCCCATTTCCACACCGGTACATCTAATGACTGCAGCAATCCAACAGGTTTTTGGTGTTCAACCTTAGCCTTCTGGCAAGTCAGGCAAGACGCCACATATTCCGCCACTTGTTTCTTCATTCTTGGCCACCAAAATCTTTGCCTCAGGTCTTTATACATCTTCGTAGTACCAGGGTGAATATTCAGTTTGCTCTTGTGGGCCTCATCTAAAATAGTCTTTCTCAACTCAGCATTATCGGGCACACAAATACGTTTATTACACCACAAAATGTTATCTAGATCCATTTCAAATTCGGGGGCCTTGCCAGTCTCAACCAATTTTTGTCTCCCCTGAATAGCCTCATCGGTTGCTTGAAGGGTTTTTATCTCATTCATCAATTCATTATCTACGATGATCGTTCCACATTGTACTTTTCCCGACAAGGAATCCAGATTAAGATCCAAGTCACGAAAATTCTCTAACAATTTTAATCCTTTCAATGTTATGGATGACAAATGGGCTCGCTTTCTACTTAAGGCATCAGCCACCACATTTGCTTTTCCTGGGTGGTAATGCAACATGAACTCATAATCCTTGATGAACTCCATCCATCTCCGTTGCCGGATATTAAGCTCCTTCTGGTCGAACAAGTATTTCAAACTTTTATGGTCGCTGTAAACATCAAAATTGCACCCATGCAGATAGTGCCTCCAAATCTTTAGTGCAAAAACTATTGCAGCCAATTCCATGTCATGCGTGGGATAATGCTTCTCATGCACCTTCAACTGCCTTGAAGCATATGCTACCACTTGTTTGTTCTGCATAAGTACACAACCCAATCCTTGTAAAGAAGCATCACAATAAACTTCATATGGTTCTTCTGGCTGTGGCAACACCAACACCAGTGATGTAGTTAGTTTCTCTTTCATCAGCTGAAAACTCCTCTCACATTCCTCCGTCCATGCATATATATGATTCTTCTTTGTGAATTGTGTCAACGGCGCTGCAATCTTAGCAAAACCCTCAATGAATCTTCTATAGTATCTTGCCAAGCCCAAAAAACTTCTAATCTCTGTGACGGTCTGTGGTTGTTTCCATGCCACCACAACTTCTACTTTAGTTGGGTCGACAGCGATACCTTCCTTTGAAATGACATGTCCCAAGAATTTCACCTCTTACAACCAGAATTCACACTTCCCCAAATTAGCATACAATCACTTATCCCTCAAGATTTGTAAAACTTGACGTAGGTGAACTTCATGTTCCTCTCGACTCTTAGAATAGATCAATATGTCATCAATGAAGACCACCACAAATTTGTCTAAGAAGGGGTGAAATATACGATTCATGTAATCCATGAAAATAGCTGGTGCATTGGTGATACCAAAAGGCATCACCAAATACTCAAAGTGTCCATAGTGAGTTCTGAATGCTGTTTTAGGAATATCTTCTTCCTTCACCCGAATCTGATGGTACCCCGACTTCAGATCAATCTTTGAAAATATGATTGCTGCCTTGAGTTGGTCCATCAAGTCATCAATGCGTGGCAAGGGATACCTGTTTTTGATGGTGACTTTGTTAAGCTGGCGGTAATCGACACAAAGTCTAGACCTTCCGTCCTTCTTTTTCACTAGGAGCACCGACGCTCCCCAAGGTGAGACACTCAGTCGTATGAACTGTTTAGACAAAAGGTCCTCCAACTGATTTTTCAACTCTGACAATTCCGATGGAGACATTCTATATGGGGCAATAGAAATAGGTCCTGTACCCGGAGTCACATCAATTAAGAATTCAATATCATGAACTGGGGGTAATCCTGGTACATCTGGCGGAAATACCTCTGGAAAATCTTCGACCACAAGAATCCCGTCTACCTCCACCTCTAGCTTCATACTGATTGAGTTGAGAGAAACACATTTCTGAACTCCCTCTTTCAAAGAGAAGTTCAATTTATTGGTATCGAGGAATCGAGAAACACCTGGGTCTGGGAATACCACCGACTTACGAGCGCAATCCAATATAACATGATGGCGAGACAACCAATCCATCCCAAGGATCACTCCCAAATGCTTGAGGGGAATACAAATCAAATCAACGTTGAATTTCATATCAAACACAATCAACGGGAATTGCAAGCAAGCCGTATTACATTTCACCGATTCGGTAGAAGGTAGGGTAACCACCAAATCAAACGACAAGGTAGTAACAACAAGTTGGAGCAAATCCACCCAATCCAATGAAATGAACGAGTGTGTTGCCCCTGAATCATATATTACTTTAAGTGATTTTCCAGCGATTAAACACTCACCTTGGATAAGTTCAGATGAAGATGGGGCTTCCTCTCCATTGATATGGTATACACGTCCCTTGGCAGTAGGGCGGGCAACATTGTCATTGATATTGTTGCGGTTGACAGCTCTATCATCCTTCCGTTCAGGGCATTCGTTTGCAAAATGGTCTGGTTTCTGACAGATGTTGTAACACCCCAAATTTTATAATAAACTATTTTAATAATGAAATATAATTTTAAATAATTAATTTGGTGTTAAAGTTATTTTAGAATACATGTGATAAATTTCGTGATTAGTTTGCGTTATATGGGTGCTTTAGATGATGTGTTACTATTATACATATTAGACTACATGAATAATCTAAATAACAAATATTATATTTTATATATTTTTCTAAATAGTATTTTAGTGTAATATTTTAAAGAATAAGATTTTAGAAGATTTTACGTGTATATACTTATTATACCAAATTAATGTAATGTTTTTCTGTGCGTTTGACTGATATTAAGTATCCACGTAATTATATTTTCAATTATCTATAACTATTTTCTATTTTTAGTTATTTATTTTATAAATAATTATCTCGGAATAGTAGTGATATATTGTGTTTGATTTCCTTCATTTTTATATACTTGTTATGACATAGTGATTTTATATATATTTATTATGATATAATAATTAATAAAGAGTGTTGATGTTATATTTATTTATTTTATAATTTTGACTATTCTCTAATGATGGTAGTATTTTAATGTGAATATTTTATAAAATAAGTATAATTATAGTAATTATTTTGAATATGAATCTTGGTTATTAATGTATTTTAAAAGATTAACTACTTTAATTATTTTATTTTATAAAATATTGATTTTGAAATATTAATAATTTTGTGCTTATTTTCTTTATATGTGTGCTTGTCAAGTTGCGCCTATTTTATATATATTCCATTGATTTAGTGGCTTATATAAAATATTGATGTTATATTCTTTTATTGTCATTTTGACTATTCTCATAATATAATAATCTTTTAATTTGATATTTTGAAAGATATTATTATTTTAGTGGCAAATACATAAATTAAAATAAATATTTAATTAGTTGGATCTTGTGAAAAAATAAAATAAAATGGAGTTCAATGAGTTAGGTTAACAATAACTAATATGTTAAAAAAAAATCAAATATACCCTAATATGAAAGCTCTACAATAGAAAGATAGAAAGAGAGAGAAAAGGCAGCGGCCATACTAAGAGAAAAGAAAAGAAATCGGTTCCGGCGATCGACAACTGTCCAGAAAAACTTCCTCCGTTTTCGTTCAAATTTCAGTATGTTATTTAATTTATTGAGTTAGTCAATTAAACACAATTTTCCAGATTTTTAACAACCCCAATTTCTCTCTAAAATACCCGACTTCTCCGTTTGTAGAATTCGTTATTTTACACCGTTCTTCTTCACCGTAAGTCCGATTTGAGTGAAACCAACGCCAAAACGATCGTGTGAAAAGTGGCTATATTATCCACTTATTGGTTTTATGATTTATGGTAAGATTCCTTGACCGAATTTCGAAATTAATTTTAGAGTGTCTTCTCATAATTTATTTTTAACGTTTACCCATAAATTATCGAGTTAGATCAATTGAAGGACAAAGAGTCGGAGAATAAAGGCTATTTGTTCGTGGAATCGTATTCGTGTGTGAAAGCGTCGAAATAAGGTAAGGGGTGAGAGAGCGTTTGAATTCATGAGTGTAATATATTGGAAGATGAACGGGAAAACCGTATTTTCCAACTATTCATCCGGGGCTTGCTACGTACAGCAGTAGCCCTTTGAGTGATAAATTAATTAATGTGCAAATATGGGAATTGTGAGATTAAAATGTGGAATAGAAATATTTATAAGGTGTTGATTGATTTAGTTCCATTGAATGTGTGTTATTTCATATTATTGTGATATTTGATTTATTTTTGTTAAATGTGTGATATTTGATATTATTGTGATATTGGATGTCGAATGAATTTGGTGCATATGTTGGATTAGATGAGTTTATGTGATGTGATAATAAAAGATGTGTGCATTGTGATAATTTTATGTGATGATGATGATGTATGAATAATAATTGTGATTTCATAAATTTGTGATGAGTTATGTAATGATGATGATATGTGATTTATAATAGTGATGTTATGAATTTGTGATGAAAATATTGAAGTAACCCCTGATGAAATAATTTTGATTCCAATTTGTTTTTGATATTATGGTCTTAATGGAATATCCTAGGCCAACGAGGGGAGAAAATAAATATTGAAAATTTGCGAAGTGGAGATTATTTTGTCATCATATAGGTAGGGCCTGACAAGCCTAGCGATTTTCGGGAAGTACAACTGAATTGAGCCTGATCGTGGCGGTCTACTGTTGAGCCTTAAGGCAAGATTGTTAGACCTTGGAGGTATTCGGGTGGGGAATTCCTAGGTGACTTGGAGGTAGCACTCCAAATGTCGGGAGCTACCATGCAACACACGTTTACCTCGACTGTCGCGTATATGTGTCTCGGGTTGAGTTGAGGGGATCTATGAGGACAGAGCCAATTTGAATTATCCGTCCACCGGAATGGTGGCATAGTATCATGGCCTCCTAACCAAGTACTTCAGAGTTAGAATGGTACCACATTGTGAAGTAGAGTCTAAGCTCATGCATTTCATTGCATTTTCTTGTGATTGTTTTGTTGTGATTAATATGTGTCATGTGCAATAATACTAATTTCTGCGATGATTTAATGTTATAGTGAAATGTATTGACTTTCCTTGAGTAGTTTTGACTATATAACGTGATGTTTTTCTTTGAAGAATGTTTGTGTAATGATACGGTTTATTGATGATTAATTGCGTGTTCTTCTTACTTGTATTATACTATCAACATGATTTCAAAACTCACCTCCTTCGTTGTTTGTGTTTGACTGGCTTGGCCTTGCGTTTGCGAAATCGCAGTTATTACAGGTTAATGAGTCTTGAAGTTCAAATTTGGGAGAAGCCCCGCTCTGATAGGTGATACCGGGAAAGAGAGTCATAAGTTGTATTTTTATTTGTTTAACTAGAAACAACTTTTTGTATGAAACCTTATAACTAGTAAATTTTTGGAATTGAATTAAGAAATTCTAGTTAAATCAAATTTTATGGAGATTGCACTATTTTATAGGAGGAAAAAGTTTAAAGTGTTCCTTTTGATTGTTGAGAAACGTGATATTTTAAATTAACTATAATTGTTTTTATTCCCTTGAAAACGTATTTGCTTCACCCGCTGCGAGTTAAAGTTCAAAATTCTATTATAAATTATTATATATTATTTTGGGGTTTAGGGTGTCACAGATGTAACAAACCCTATGACTAATTGGGCACTCAGATATCTTGTGTCCTTCCCTGTTGCAGCGAAAACACCTGATAGGGTACGCCTGGTTCAGCCTTGGAGTCTTTGGCCCTTCACCTTCCCCGTTTTGAGGTCGGGGTTGATCTCTAGCATTCCCCTGTGGTCGGGCATACGGCTTGTGTTGTTGATGTTGCCTACCCCTGTTCTGTTGGTCGTTATGCCCCTGAGGTCTGATGGGTCCACCTACAGCACCCCTATTCAGACGACTTTGCTTCATCTGCTCCATTTTCTTGCATTTATCCACCAGTACTTGGTATTGGCGTATCTCCAAGGGTCCCACTAACTCCTTGATCTCATACCTAAGCCCGCTTTCGAACCTCTCACACATGTATTCTTCATCTATCTGATTTAGGAAGTAGCGGAAATGCTTTGCTAGGGACTCGAACTTTGCCGCATATTCCGCTACTGTGAGATTCCCTTGATACAACTTCAGAAATTGGGCCTCCTTCTCAGCCCTAGCACTCTTCAGGAAGTATTTGTCTAGGAACTTATTCCTAAAAGCCTCCCAGGTCAACTCTTCATGATTTGTCTCCATCATTCTCTTCACACCTCGCCACCAGTATTCAGCTTCACCAATCATTAAATAGGTCGCATACTCCACTTTCGCATTGTCAGGGCAGTGTAGGATCTCGAAGATCTTCCCAATCTCCTGCAGCCAAAGATCGGCCTTGTCGGGGTCATGATCCCCTTTGAATTTAGGCGGATCTTGGCGACGAAATTCGCTCAATGCTCTTGTTGCCCTAGCTGCTTCATCCCTCTGGTCCCTCTGCTCATCTCGCTGAGCCTGGGCCGCGGCTTGTTGGGCCATTGCAGCGGCCATTGCATTCATGGCTTGGATCACTTCAGTCATGTCATTTCCTCCTTGGGGAACCGATTGGTTTGTGCGACGAGCCATAACGCTTCCTAATTAGGGAAATATTACGACAGAATTTTAACTCTAGGGTAGTAAGGAAGTCTTTTATTGATCACATGATGAAAGCTCTATAATTACTTTGTGATTTAGATTGAAATAATTTAAATTATGGGTAAAACTTATAATTCGCAATATCATACAATCATAAATAATTACTGCATGAATTAAATTAAAATTTATTTCTAATCATATGATCAAGAATTTAAGACATATTTTTCATCGCAATTATACGGAGGAGTTAGGCAATTAAATTCACATAACTGGAATTTAAGTCATTAATGACATAAAATAGCTAGAGAATTAAACACTTAGTATGAACAAGAAGTAGAGACTTTAAATTTAATAAAAACAACCATAGACGAACAAGTAGAAAATTCATAAAAAATAAAAAAATGTAACAACTTAAATAGAAATTTTATTAAAAATATAAAAGACAATGCCAATAAAGCCATGCAAGTAGACATAGAGATTTTCATATTTGAAAACAATTAAATACACAATAGAATAATGAAGTATTTAAGGCATATATTTACGTACAACAATTACACAATTAATCACACATAATAGAATTTAAGAGGTTGCACAATTAATAACACATAATAGGATTTAAGTGATTAGTAAAATTTTCAAATTCAAGGGGTTACACAATTAATAACACATAATACAAATTTAAGAGGTCACACAATTAATAATACCTAATAGAAATTTAAGTGATTAGTAAAATTTTCAAATTCAAGGGGTTACACAATTAATGATACGTAATAAAATTTGAGTAATTAGTAAAATTCAATTTCAAGGGGGTTACATAATGAACGACACTTAATAGAAATTTAAATAATTAGTAAAACTCAAATAATTAGAAAATCAAACAATTAACACGAGCAACATCAGAAAACATGCGACATACACAATTAATGACTCGTAATAAAATTGGAGTAATTAGTAAAATTCAATTTCAAGGAAGTTACATAATTAAGGATACTTAATAGAAATTTAAATAATTAGTAAAACTCAATTAATTAGAAAATCAGACAATAAACACAAGCAACATCAGAAAACATGCGACATACACAAAGCGTCCCACCCCACCAAAGTCCGAGAATTAGTGCTCTGATACCGCAATGTAACGCCCCAGATTTTGATCCAAGACATTACTTAAAAATATTTGTTTTCTTTCAAAAACGACATAATTTTTTTTTTACAGAAAGTAGTTGATCATATGATCAATAAAATTTCATTAGTAAATAAATTGATTTCATTTTTTATGAAATAGCACAACGCAATTTTACTGGATGTTATTATTCATATAAAAATAATTTGCTAATTGTAGAAAATGTTCACTTACGTCCTAAAATAGAATAAATTCTCCTTGAGTGAAATAGAAACAACTTATTTAGATTTTTCCTAGCGTAAGGACCTCACCTCCGCATTTCTATTTAAAATTGACGATGAAAAATAAACAACTTTAAAAATGTACCACATCGGGTTTATCACTACAAATATTATTATTTTTAATTAAAGTACCCCTTTTTCCCACGCGCGTGCGCCAAGCAAACGTCATTCACGCAACTCTTTGAGATCCTTAGTACCTAAATGTTGGTGTAAGGGGTCAGTTCATCCCACGGCAAAAATTAAACCAAATAATAAGTTAATAATCATAAAATATAAATATAAAATCTTTTTGTAATAAAAGATTTAGAGAAACTGAATTTTTATTTTTTTATTTTTTTTATCATTCACAGGGATGTATCAAAAGTCATAAAAAGACATCTAAATAAATCGAGTAGCAACTCACCTTAGAGCAAATAATTAGATCAAAGTAAAATAACAAATAAAATGAATTGCAAGTTGTGCATGCTCCTAAACATATATGATCCGGATATAACCAGCCACACAGGCGTCCACACAGAAGTCACCCATACCAATGGGGAAAATTAAACCAGCCACACATGCGTCCACAAAGATGCATATGATATGTCATGAAATGATAATGATGCTCGAAATTTACAAATCACTAGCCACTTAGGCAACCACAAAGAGAAAACTATTCAAACCATAAATCACCAGCCACTTAGGCAACCACAAAGATAATAATATTTAAAACACAAATAACTAGTCACAAAAATCAACTTAATCATGTTATCACAATTAAAAATTAGAAGTTTTCATCAATTCCCTCAAGACTCATATAGTATTCACAAAAATCAAAACTTTGAAATGAAATAGCACAAAAATCGAAACTTTAAATTAAAAACATCCTAACAAACATATTACTCATGAGATCATAATAAAAATTATAACTTTATAATTAAATATACCTAGACAACAGAAAAATTGTAACTTTACATCAAATATATGACAACAAGCATGTTACTCATGTTATAGTAATAAAAATCAAAATTTTATAATTAATTTTATCGAGGTAAACATATTACTCATAAAAATAAAACATTATAGTTAAATTATCTAAGGAAAACATAGAATCAACATTTTTCTTTTAACACATCAAGACATCATATAAATATCTTACAAATGATTAATTTAATATTAGGCCTAACCTTGCATGGAGAAAAGCCCTTACCTTGAGTGCTTTCCTTCTAGGCGACACTATATAGTCCTCGAAAATCTCCCCAAGATGAAGGAACGAAAGTTTAGAACTTTGATCGGAATGCGAGGGAATGTGAGGGTGGTTGTTTGAGTGGCTTAGAAAATATTTGAGATAAATGAAACGTTGGTAATGGCGTGTGGGTGATTATGACTTCTTTTTCTCTACTGCAAGTTTAATCGTGTCCTACGAATGAGAGATGTATGTGACTAATAAAGGAGGGGTGGAACTGATCCGAGAGAAGGAATAATTCTCTTCATTGAGTTTAATTGCACTAATGAATAAGGAATTCAATTGAAATAGTATCATTCAATGACCAACCGTTAAGAATTAATTGACATTCATGTATTTATTCTTGCTAGTTACACATTTGAATGGACACAAGGGAAAGTGCACGGTCCTATAAACTAAATACTATTAAAAATAAAATATAGTTATCAAAGGTAGTAGTGTGGGTGATTCAATTTTGACTTAGTCAAAATTGACTTGGTCATTGTTCATTCTAAGATAGAAATTTCTATGAGTTTTAATTAGTTAATAATAAAAATCCCAATAATTAAATAATTAATATAAAAATACTTCATCAAATAATTGAACATCCAATAAATAATTATCACACTGAATTAATAAAACAGAATAAACAAAACTAAGGATTTTAAATTACTTAATTAAAATAAAGGGTGTTACAACATACTTATTGTTGGGAAGAATATTTCCAAGATTGACAGATTAAAGAAGCAGTTCGGCGAGTCCTTTGCCATGAAAGACATGGGAGCAGCTAAACAGATTCTTGGCATAAGAATCATGCGTGACATAAAGGAGAAGAAACTTTGGATGTCACAAGAACACTATATTGAGAGAGTGTTGCAAATGTTTCAATTGGAAAACTCTAAGGCTGTAAGTACTCCTCTTGCTACTCATTTTAAGTTGAGTTCTAAACAAAGTCCTTCTTGTGAAGATGAAGAAAGAGACATGGAACGAGTTCCTTATGCTTCTGATGTGGGTAGTTTGATGTATGCAATGGTATGTACAAGACCAGATATTGCGCATGCTGTTGGTACAGTCAGTAGACTTTTGTCAAATCCAGGTAGAGAGCATTGGAATGTTGTAAAATGGATTTTGAGGTATCTTTGTGGTACTGGACGTATGAGGCTTTGTTTTGGAGGTGACAAACCTATTTTGGTGGGGTACTCCGACTCAGATATGGCTGGAGATATTGACTCGAGAAAGTCAACTTCAGGCTACATGATTAAATTTGCAGTTGGAGCTGTGGCTTGGCAGTCGAGATTACAGAAATGTGTAGCATTGTCTACTACTGAGGCAGAGTTCATTGCCATTACCGAAGCATGCAAAGAGTTGATTTGGTTGAAGAAATTCTTGCAGGAGCTTGGGTTTATTAAGGACAAATATGTATTATTTGTCGATAGTCAAAGTGCTATTCATCTTGGTAAGAATTTGACGTTTCATAGCAGGTCCAAACACATTGATGTGAGGTATCATTGGATACGTGATGTTTTGGAAGTTAAGTTGTTGGAGTTGGCTAAAGTTCATACTGACCATAATGGTTCTGATATGATGACTAAAGCATTACCAAGACGGAAGTTTGAAACTTGTTGTGATATCGCCGGTTTGGCGATTATCTCCACATAGTTGTGAATGGGAGATGTGCTGGGTATTGGGCTCCCTTCCTAAGTGGAGAAAAGCCCAAATATTGTAGTTCATGTGTCTCACTTATTTAAGTGGAGAGTGATCTAACTAGGGTTGGAAGAGAGAGACTATTTTGAGAGAAAAGGCAGCCACCAAAAGAGAAAAGAGAAGAGTAAACCCTATTCCCGATTTTGTTAAATCAGTCTTAGAAAAACATCGATTGCGCATTCGTTAACCGTTGGATCGGGCGGAAATTTGGACCGTAGGTTCGCAACATTCGGGGGTTCATTTTCAACAATCGGATCGGGGAAACGACTTCTAGAGTGGGAGGAATCGAGCTCGCACAGTAGCAGGTTTTTTAGATGTTTTACTTCTTCTTGCTTTTCATTTGTAAGCTTTAGTGCTTTGTTATTTTAGCTGGTTGTAGGCACACTTAGTGCATCTTTTTGAGACTCTCTTGTACCCTTATTTGATTATAGTGGAGCTATTTCTTTGGTCTGGACGACCCGTGGTTTTTACCCTTTCATTGAGGGGTTTTCCACGTTAAAATATCGGTGTTCTTTACGCTCTTTTATTTTGATTAATTTGCTGCCATTTATTTGTTGTTGCTCCTCACGGGTTCTTGCAAGTTGGGGGAATTTTATATCCGCTGCGTATTACTTGTTATTGTGTTTCTGTGTTTATTTCCCATCAAAACTTACTTTCAGTTTCCACTCACAAAAAAATATTCTCACTCAACTTACTTTTACTTTCCTCTCACAATTATTCACATTAAACATTTTTCCTCTCACAAAAAGTTATTCTCATTCAATTTATGATAACTTTCCACTCACAAAATTATTCCCACTCAACTTGCTTTTACTTTCCACTGACAAAATTTTTTTCCCACTCAACTTACTTTTACTTTCCACTCAAAAAATTATTCCCACTCAATTTACTTTTGATTCCACTCACCATTATTCCAATTATACTTTTTTCCTCTCACAAAAAGTTATTCTCATTCAATTTATTTTTACTCTCCACTCACAAAATTATTCCCACTCAACTTACTTTTACTTTTCACTCAAAAAATTATTCCCACTCAATTTACTTTTGATTCCACTAACAATTATTCCCATTCAACTATTTTCCACTCACCGAAATTTATTCTCACTCAATTTATTTTTACTCTCCACTCACAAAACTATTCCCACTCAATTTACTTTTACTTTCCACTTACAAAAAATTATTCGCACTCAACTTACTTTTACTTTCCACTCACAAAATTATTCCCACTCAATTTACTTTTGATTCCACTAACAATTATTCCCATTCATCCTTTTTTGCACTCACAAAAATTTATTCTCATTCAATTTATTTTTACTCTCCACTCACAAAAGTATTCCCACTCATTAAACTTTTACTTTCCACTCACAAAAAATTATTCCCACACAACTTACTTTTACTTTCCCCTCAAAAAATTATTCCCACTCACTTTACTTTTGATTCTACTAATATTATTCCCATTCAACTTTTTGCCACTCACAAAAGTTTATTCTCATTCAATTTATTTTTACTCTCCACTCACAAAATTATTCCCACTCAACTTACTTTTACTTTCCACTCACACAAATTTATTCCCACTCAACTTAATTTTACTTTCCACTCACAAAATTATTTCCACTCAATTTACATTTGATTCTACTCACAATTATTTGCATTAAACTTTTTTCCACTCACAAATTTATTCTCATTCAATTTATTTTTACTCTCCGCTCACAAAATTATTCCCACAGAACTTACTTTTAGTTTCCACTCACAAAAAAATATTCCTACTCAACTAACTTTTACATTCCACTCACAAAAAACTATTCCCACTCAACTTACTTTTACTTTCCACTCACAAAATTATTCCCAATCAATTTACTTTTGATTCCAATAACAATTATTCCCATTCAACTATTTTCCACTCACAAAAATTTATTCTCATTCAATTTATTTTTACTCTCCACTCACAAAACTATTCCCACTCAACTTACTTTTACTTTCCACTCACAAAATTATTCCCACTCATTAAACTTTTACTTTCCACTCACAAAAAACTATTCCCACTCAACTTACTTTTACTTTCCACTCACAAAATTATTCTCACTTATTAAACTTTTATTTTCCACTCACAAAAAACTATTCCCACTCAACTTACTTTTACTTTCCACTCAAAAAATTATTCCCACTCATTAAACTTTTACTTTCCACTCACAAAAAACTATTTCAACTCAACTTACTTTTACTTTCTAGTGACAAAATTATTCCCACTCAATTTACTTTTGATTCCACTCACAATTATTTCCATTCAACTTTTTTCCACTCACACAAATATATTCTCATTCCATTTATTTTTGCTCTCCACTCACAAAATTATTCCCACTCAACTTACTTTTACTTTCCACTCACAAAATTATTCCCACTCAATTTACTTTTGATTCCACTATCAATTATTCCCATTCAACTATTTTCCACTCACAAAAATTTATTCTAATTCAATTTATTTTTACTCTCCACTCACAAAACTATTCCCACTCAAGTTACTTTTACTTTTCACTCACAATATTATTCCCACTCAATTTAATTTTGATTCCACTAACAATTATTCCCATTCAACTTTTTTCCACTCACAAAAATTTATTCTCATTTAATTTATTTTTACTCTCCACTCAAAATATTTTTCCCACTCATTAAACTCTTTATTTCCACTCACAAAAAACTATTCCCACTCAACTTATTTTCATTTCCACTCACAAAATTATTCCCACTCACTTTACTTTTGATTCCACTCACAATTATTCCCATTCAACTTTTTTCACCTCACAAAAGTTTATTCTCTTTCAATTTATTTATACTCTCCACTCACAAAATTATTTCCACTCAACTTACTTTTTCTTTCCACTCAAAAAAAATTATTGCAACTCAACTTACTTTTACTTTCCACTTACAATATTATTCCCACTCAATTTACTTTTGATTCCACTATTAATTATTGCCATTCAACTTTTTTTCTACTCAAAAAAATTTATTCTCGTTCAATTTATTTTTACTCTCCACTCACAAAAGTATTCCCACTCATTAAACTTTTACTTTCCACTCACAAAAATTTATTCTCACTCAACTTATTTTTACTTTACACTCACAAAATTATTCCCACTCACTTTACTTTTGATTCCACTCACAATTATTCCCATTCCACTTTTTTCCACTCACAAAAGTTTATTCTCTTATAATTTATTTTTACTCTCCACTAACAAAATTATTCCCACTCAACTTACTTTTTCTTTCCACTTACAAAAAATTATTCCCACTCAACTTACTTTTATTTTCCACTCACAAAATTATTCCCACTCAATTTACTTTTGATTCCACTAACAATTATTCCCATTCAACTTTTTTCTACTCACAAAAATTTATTCTCATTCAATTTATTTTTACTCTTCACTCACAAAATTATTCCCAATCATTAAACTTTTACTTTCCACTCCCAAAAAACTATTCCCACTCAACTTAATTTTACTTTCCACTCACAAAATTATTCCCACTCACTTTACTTTTGATTCCACTCACAATTATTCCCATTCAACTTTTTTCCACTCAAAAAGTTTATTGTTTTTCAATTTATTTTTACTCTCCACTCACAAAACTATTCCCACTCAACTTACTTTTACGTTCCACTCACAAAAAATTATTCGCACTCAACTTACTTTTACTTTCCACTCACAAAATTATTTCCACTCAATTTACTTTTGATTCTACTCACAATTATTTCCATTCATCTTTCTTCGACTCACAAAAATTTATTCTCATTCCATTTATTTTTACTCTCCACTCACAAAATTATTCCCACACAACTTACTTTCAGTTTCCACTTACAAAAAAATATTCCCACTCAACTTACTTTTACTTTCCTCTCAAAATTATTCACATTAAACTTTTTTCCTCTCACAAAAACTTATTCTCATTGAATTTATGATTACTCTCCACTCACAAAATTATTCCCACTCATTAAACTTTTACTTTCCACTCACAAAATTATTCCCACTCACTTTACTTTTGATTCCACTCACAATTATTCGCATTCAACTTTTTTCCACTCACAAAAATTTATTCTCATTCAATTTATTTTTACTCTCCACTCACAAAACTATTCCCACTCAACTTACTTTTACTTTCCACTCACAAAAATTTATTCTCATTCAATTTATTTTTACTTTCCAGTCACAAAATTAATCCCCCTCATTAAACTTTTACTTTCCACTCACAAAAAACTATTCCCACTCAACTTACATTTACTTTCCACTCACAAAATTATTCCCACTCACTTTACTTTTGATTCCACTAACAATTATTCTTATTCAACTTTTTTTCCACTCACAAATTTTTTTTCTCAGTCAATTTATTTTTACTCTCCACTCACAAAATTATTCCCACTCATTAAACTTTTACTTTCCACTCACAAAAAACTATTCCCACTCAACTTACTTTTACTTTCCACTCACAAAATTATTCCCACTCACTTTACTTTTTATTCCACTCACAATTATTCCCATTCAACTTTTTTCCACCCACAAAAGTTTATTCTCTTTCAATTTATTTTTACTTTCCACACACAAAATTATTCCCACTCAACTTACTTTTTCTTTCCAATCACAAAAAATTATTCCCACTCAACTTACTTTTACTTTCCACTAACAAAATTATTTCCACTTAATTTACTTTTGATTCTACTCTCAATTATTCGTATTCAACTTTTTCCCACTCACAAAAATTTATTCTCATTCCATTTATTTTTACTCTCCACTCACAAAATTATTCCCACACAACTTACTTTCAGTTTCCACTCACAAAAAATATTCTCACTCAACTTACTTTTACTTTCCTCTCACAATTATTCACATTAAACTTTTTTCCTCTCACAAAAAGTTATTCTCATTCAATTTATGATTACTCTCCACTCACAAAATTATTCCTACTCAACTTACTTTTACTTTCCACTCACAAAAAATTATTCCCACTCAACTCACTTTTAATTTCCACTCAAAAAATTATTCCCACTCAATTTACTTTTGATTCCACTCACCATTATTGTAATACCCTTAATTTTAAAATGTACTTTTTGTATTTTCGGGTGCTTTCATGTTGAATTATGAGGCTTTTTAGCCAGTTTTATTGGTATTTTGGATGTTAAAATGCCATAAATATTTTATGGGTCCTGTTTTAAATTATTTGGCGAGAAATAATTTAATTACGTTGTGCAAAATTTGTTACCGGACAATCTTGTTAAAAATATCTATAGTTGCAGAAAATTTTACCTGCCAATTGAGTTGCAATGAGAATGGATATTTTGATCAAAATTGTTGGAATGTGTGTAAGAGTTGAAATTATTTGTTGGTTGGTTTAGTATATATATATATATATATATATATATATATATTGTTTGGCATGTTATTAATATATATATATTTATATATATATTTAGTAAGTTATATATATAGATATATATGTGAGAAAGGAAGGAACTAGAAAAGGAAAAAAAGAAAGGAAAACATTTCCTCCTAGCCGCGAACGTCATTCTTCCCTTTCTTTCTCTGTTTCGAAAATGTGTTGGTGGTTTTCAAAACCGCCAAACACAAAACCTCACATATCACCTAGATCCAAGCTTTATCTCACGACGCGACTGAAGAGAAAGTTGATCGTGATCACGTTGCGTTGCTTGGGAACTAATTTTCGCAGCTCTGTGCGAAGCGGGAATTTTACCGGAATTTTATCGCGGTGCCATAATCGGCCGTTCGAGCTACCGTCGAGGTAAGGGCTCCTTCCAAATTTTTAGCTTGCATATAGGACTCTATATGTGTATTTGTGGGGTTTGACTTTGAGGGGTTTATGTGTGAATTTGGGGAAAAGGAATTTAATGGGATTTATGTGAGTTGTGGAAAAGAAATTTGGTGGTTTACGTTTAACGATTTTGAGTTTTGATTTGGGTATTATGGTTGAAAATGTTTGGAAAATAAATTTGGTGGGTTTGAGGTGAGATGTTGTGAGAAATGAATTTGAATGCATTTTGCGGGTAGATGGTGAAATTGAATTTAATGAGTTTTGAGGTGTGGGTGATGGTGATTTTTACTTGGTATGATTGATGTGTTTATGGGTAACTTTAGGAATGTGGATATTTGCTTTATGTTTCAAGATGTGGGAATTTGAACAATGCAAATTTTGTGTGTATTTTGATTTGGTATGAATTGATGAGATTGTGTATGTGGTGATTTGAATTCAATATGATTTGTGAATTCGATTTCATGTGATTTGATGATTGTATGCATTGAGTATGCTCTGTGTTAAATTTGAGAATCATTAATGTTAAATGAGCATTAAAAATGGGGAATCTATTAGTAGCTGCATTTACTTAATGATTGTGGTGTCGAGAGTCAGAGTATGCTCATGCATTTCATAGTAGTGATAGTGGTGACCGGATGGGCCACAAGATGATTCCACGTGATTGGATGGTTCATCTTATCCTTACGGGGATTATCACGTCGGTGATAGTGGTGACCGGATGGGCCACGGGATGATTCCACGTGATTGGATGGTTCATCTTATCCGTATGGGGGATGATTCCACATGATTGGATGGTTAATCTTACCCTTACATGGATTATCGCGTCGTGCTAACCTGTGAGAGGTTGCACATTAGTAGATCGTGCTAGCCTATGAGAAACTGCACCTTGGTAATTAGTACTAGTCTGTGAGAGGCTGGACAATTATGATTTACGCCCCTTCAAGGAGGGTTTTGTTGATATTCCGGAATCATGTGCATTGGCATATACGCATTGCATTAGGGTGTTTGGCACGTGAGTCATGTTTGACATGTTATGATGTTTGTATATGCGTACTTGATTGTGATGAGTGATTTGTGTTGTGTTGGTATTTGTGATTGATTGAATTGGTGTTGAAAGTTTTGGAATGAATTTGGAAGTGTTGGAATGATTTTTAAAGGGTTAAAAACTGATTTTCTGCTGTTTTGACAGGTGTATTCGACTACATCTGTGTTGTAGTCGAATACAGATGATTAAATTAGCTACTGACTTGATTTTTTTGAAGTGTATTCGACTACACAAGGTGCTGTATTCGAATACAGTTGAATGGAATGCTGTATTCGAATACAGACAGGCTGTATTCGAATACAGTAGTGCTGTCAGTGCTATTTTTGCTGTTTTCTCAAGTGTATTCGACTACACATAGGGTGTATTCGAATACAATAGTGCTGTTTGGTCCAAAACTTCATTTTTCAACCTTGTTTATGCATGTTTAACATATGCAAACCCTTTCTAGATGCATGCTAAGTTGAAAGGTGATTTTGTGCATTTAAAATTGAATGTTATGTGGTATTTATTAATTTCGGTTGGTGACCCTT
The DNA here is from genome assembly GCA_037974735.1 of Cicer chorassanicum. NCBI lineage: Eukaryota > Viridiplantae > Streptophyta > Magnoliopsida > Fabales > Fabaceae > Cicer > Cicer chorassanicum. The sequence continues at coordinate 18,480,442 of JBBPBP010000002.1, forward strand.
TACAACTTTTGTGGAAATCTGGGCTTTGCCCTCAGATGAGAAACATGGTTGATCAAAGGTGTGGCATAGCGAGGGGTTGGTTTTGTAATCGGAAGTAGTGGGGCTTGTTGCTACTCGTGGATTCTCAGTACCCAATCACTCTTAGATAGATTAATGATTAGCTTAGGGTTGTAATCAAGAATTTTATTTATTTTCCCTTTCCTATTTCAAAGTTGTTGTTGTAAAAAGGGAACTTGTGTATTCGAAACAAAGCATTTTATTCGGTGTATATTTTACTTTGATACTTTGGATTTTGTTCAAAACCATTTCCATTGTTGTAATTAATGATAACCTTTGTCGTGGTGTTACGACTCAAATGTTTTATCCAAGAGTATTTTCTTTATTTATGGATTTAACTTGGATTTGGTTTTATCAATTTATTTTAGAAAAAAATACACTCGCGCTTTTAAAAATCGGGGTGTTACAATTATTCCAATTCAACTTTTTTCCACTCACAAAAATTTATTCTCATTCAATTTATTTTTACTCTCCACTCACAAAATTATTCCCACTAAACTTACTTTTAGTTTCCACTTCAAAAAATTATTTCCCCTCAACTTACTTTTACTTTCCCCCCACAATTATTCCCATTAATCTTTTTTACTCTCACAAAAAGTTATTCTTATTCAATTTATTTTTAGTCTCCATTACATAAATTATTCCCACTTAACTTACATTTGTGACACCCTAAACCCCAAAATAATATATAATAATTTATAATTGAATTTTTAACTTTAACTCGCAACGGGTGAAGCAAATACGTTTTCGAGGGAATAAAAAAAAATTTATAATTAATTTGAGATATCACATTCCTCAAGATTCAAAATGAACACTTTAAACTTTTTCCTCCTATAAAATAGTGCAATCTCCATAAAATTTGATTTAACTAGAATTTCTTAATTCAATTCCAAAAATTTACTAGTTATAAGGTTTCATACAAAAAGTTGTTTCTAATTAAACAAATAAAAATACAACTTATGACTCTCTTTCCCGGTATCACCTATCAGAGCGGGACTTCTCCCAAATTTGAACTTCAAGACTCATTAACCTGTAATAACTGCGATTTCGCAAACGCAGGGCCAAGCCAGTCAAACACAAACAACGAAGGAGGTGAGTTTTGAAATCATGTTGATAGTATAATACAAGTAAGAAGAACACGCAATTAATCATCAATAAACCGTATCATTACACAAACATTCTTCAAAGAAAAACATCACGTTATATAGTCAAAACTACTCAAGGAAAGTCAATACATTTCACTATAACATCAAATCATCGCAGAAATTATTATTACTGCACACGACACATATTAATCACAACAAAACAATCACAAGAAAATGCGATGCTATGCATGAGCTTAGACTCTACTTCACAATGTGGTACCCTTCTAAAGGAGGTCTTTTACAGCGCTTTTTCACAAGCGCTTTAAAAGGTTTATAAAAAAGCGTTGTAGTAGGCTTTTAAAAAATAAAATAATGAGACCTATTACAGCGCTTTTTCAAAAAAGCGTTGTAATAGGGTTTTATATATAACAGTAAACCTCTTCAGTTTCATCTTCATTACGTAAATTTCATACGAGTGTTTCAGTTTCCTCTTCGTTCTCCTTCTCATTGCAAACCCTACGAACCCTACGAGTGTTTCAGTTTCCCTTGTTTCCTCATCATTACTTACTCTCATTACGTAAACATCATACACTTGTTTCCTCCTCATCTTCATCCTCCTTCAAATAACGTAACCATATATTTTTAGTCTTCGTTCGTCCTTGTTTCGTCTATGAACCCCGTAACCCTACGATCGTTCGTCTTCGTTCGTCCTCGTTTTCATCGTCTTCTGCGCTGTTCGTCTGCGAACCCGTAACCCTAAGCATTAAAAAGAGTTATTTCATGTATTGTATTTATTAGTTTTTTGTTTCACTAAAATGCATGTTGAACTTATAATGCTACGTACTTAGACTCTGCATGTTCAACTTGTTGAAGTTATACTGAACTGCATGTTGAACTTGTTGAAGTTATACTGAACTGCATGTTGAACTTGTTGTAGATAAATGGATACCAACAAAGATTTAGAATGTCAAAATGAAGAAGTTGGAAACACCAAGACTTACGAAAATGAAGTCAAATGTGGTGCAACCATAATGAAAAATGTTATAAAAGCAAGAAGTACTGGGAAAAAATTTGAGGTATACTTTGTTTGCTGTTTTCTTTGTTTGTTGTTTATACTATAAACAATACTTTGTTTGCTGTTTACTTTGTTTGCTGTTTATAATTTGAGGTACTTACTATATGAGTTTATTAGGTGGGATGGAATGAGAGTGGACAACCAATTGACCCAAACAGTTCAATGTTTGTGAGTTATATTGGAGCTGTTGTTCGTCAGAATATCCCCATCACAATAGATGATTGGAGAGAAAAGGCATTGAAGGATGAAAAAGATGTATTGTGGGCTAATATAAAAGTAACTTTTTACTCCACTTTTTTACTTATAATTTTTTACAAACTGCTTTGAAGTACTTTACTGAAACTATATCTTTATTTGGTTTGCAGACAGCTTTTGATGTTGACGAGGTGAGAAAGAGTTACGTGCTGAGAGTTGCCGGGAAAATACAACGGGGTTTTAGATCTCACCTCTCAAATTGCTATCTAAGAGACCGAGATGGCAATATTCCCCACCCATACAAGAAATCTCGTATGGGATATGCACGTCTAGAGCAAAAACTTGTAAGTAATTAAACATCACTTTTATATAATGTGGCATTATAAACTATACTTCCTAATTATATTTTTTTATGATATTAACGAGAATAGCTACAAGACACCCAATCCGATCAACCGTTGGGTCGTCATATATTGTGGAAGGAAGCTCGCGTAAATAAAGACGAAGTGGTTGATAACGAAAATGTTAAAAAAGTAATAGAACTTTGTGTAAGTATATTTATCACTTTAATATTTTTTAATATTGTATTTTAAAATTGATAGTGAACTAATTTTTTTAATCCTACATGTATATATTTTAGGCGAATCTCGAACAAAGTTCGAAAAATCAAGAGGACAGCAAGGCTAGTTGCAGGGACATACTAGGTAAAGTGCTTAATGTTCCTGAATATTCTGGCCGCGTGAGGGGGAAAGGATTTGACGTAACTCCTACAAGCTATTTTTCACAAGAGAAGCGCCAAAATCCATCTAACGAGAAAGTATTAGAGAAGATCAAAGTGGCATTCTTGGTGAAGACGAATAAAGACAAGCAACTTGCGGATCAGCTCCAGCGTGAAAATCAAATGGAGAGTGAAAACGCGAGTTGCAACGTTGGTCTCAAAAGTCTTCCTGAGGTAATTAATTACTAAATAAAATAAGAAATTCATTCACTAATTGTTTCACATACTTATGTATTAACCATTGATTTAGGGTGTCACTCCATGCGTGCTTTACTTATCCTCCCCTACTCATCGGAAGGTCCGAAAAGGAACATTGTGCAATACTCTGGGCGAAGTATTGCACAACACACCAGTCCCTGCTGGCCATGTCAAAGTATCACCAATTATTGCTTTGGAACCAAATGCACCGTTGCCTATACCGGACAACGATGTAGATCTGAATTATTTAGGCGAAGCAATTGGCAGTTACCTGGCATGGCCCAAACATCTTGTTGCCCTTGATAAGGTATGTTTAATTAATTGAAATGTATGTTTAATTGATTATATTTAATTGCTGAATTTTTTCTGATGTTAACTTTAATTTCACATTTATTTATATTCAAACAAAACTTAAAGGGAATGATAAGAAGATTCCCAGAAACGAAACAGTCACATCGCCCGAAAAGGTTTGTCACATTTATTCTGTAAGGTTTGTCATTTTTTCAGATTCAATAAATTAACAAACTAATTAACCTCATTTTTTCAGATTCAATCCAATAAACCACCCGCACAGCAAGCCAGCTGTCGCACCACGACTTGATGTTCGTGTTAAAAATAAAGCCGGCAAACTTCAAAAATTGGAGGGTAATAAAGCTGGCAAACTGCAAAAGCTGGAGGGTAATAAAGCGGCCAAAGTTGCTGCTCAAAAACTTGATCGTGTAAAATCAGTTGCTGCTCCTACTCCTAAAATAAATCAGCCACGACTTGCTCGATATGGGTCGTGTCTTGACATACTGGCAAAAAAAAAATATGGGCACCAACAACGATTCACGAATAATAAGCATGGATAAGGCTACATTCGGAGATGAGTATGAAGATTTTTTTTGAAAAAGAGCACATATACCAACTTCTCGACCATAAGAAGTTGAGTGCTACTGTCATCAGCTTATACATGAGTTAAAAATTACTTTTAATTGCATTTATTTGTAATTAATTTAATTTATTGGTAGTTAATCTAATTTGAAATTTTCATTGAAGGTTTTTGTAAGAGAAGTTTGTGTGTACGTGCAGATTGTCAAATAGATTTTCATTATTGTCTCCGCATAAGATTTCGATGCTTAAACACGATCCGGTGAATGTAAAGAAATACGTTGTAGATATACTATTAGGAAATAAAGAGAAGGATAAGTTGTTCCTTGCACCATATACTTCAGGGTACGTAGTTATATATTCTTTATTTATATCTTTTTTAATTTATGAGTTCTTAATTTATTAGTTGTGTAAACCAAATTTTTGTTGTTGTAGGGCACATTGGGTGCTATTTGCAATCAATGCGACCTCTATAGTTATATACTACCTAGATCCCTTGCACGACCATTACAACAATCACCCCGAGATAAAGACTATGTTCGACACGTAAGTAATATTCATTTATTTATTATATATATATATATATATATATATATATATATATATATAATGTGTTTGTTAATGCTATAATAATCACATTTATTTATTTGATAGTGCTTTACAAGTTTTTCGAGCTCAAAGAGGTGCTACAGTGTAGAAGCAAAAGTCAAATAATATCATATGGATTCCAATAAAGGTTTGAAATATATGCTTTGAAAATTTGATTTACAATCAATGCACAAATAATTATTGACTTATATGTTTTATTTTATAGTGCCCTCGTCAAACTAACAACATCGACTGTGGGTACTATGTATTGCAATTCATGAAGGAGATTGTTGATAAGAATCAAATTATAATCCCATAAACGGTAAGGTATTTTCATTATTTGATTTTCATATATAAACTATGTATATATTTGATTCTAACTTATTTATGTTCAATTTTAATATCGGATAGTACTTTGACAATTCCAGTCCAACATACTCTGAAAGAGATCTAATTGAAATAAAGGAAGACTGGTGTCAGTATGTGATTGAAATGAAGATTATTTGATTTGCTGGGAAATGGCATGCTGCAAGGGATATGGTAGTTCTGTGCTGTTTGTGAATATGTAGTTGTGAATATGAATATGTAGTTGTATGAAAATGATAGTGAATCTGATAGTTATATGAATAGGTAGTTGTGAATATGTAGTTCTGGGCTGTTGTGAATATGTAAATATGAATTGATTGTTGTGAATATGTAGTTCTGTTGTTGTTGTGTACTGATTCTTGTGTACTGATTATTTTGTATTGATTGTTTTGTAGTGCTGTTTTGTTGTTGTTGTGTACTGATTGTGAATTGATTCAAGATGAAAATGATTTTGGAATAAAAATTGTGAACGGATTCTAGATTAAAAGACAACGCTTTCTAAATAAAGCGCTTTCTAAAAAAGCGCTTTTTAAAATTTACAGCATTTTTAATAACACTACAAAAAAAGCACCTTTTACAGCGCTGTAAAACGTGCATTAGAATGCACCTACTACAGCGCTTTTTTGAAGAAGCTCTGTAAAAGGTGCATAATAATGCATCTATTGAATGCACCTACTACAGCGCTTTTTGTAAAAAGCGCTGTAAAAGGTGCATTATGCATCTATATGAATGCACCTACTACAGCGCTTTTTAGCGCTGGAAAAGGTGCATAACAATGCATCTATATGAATGCACCTATTACGGCGCTTTTTCACCTAGGAATTCCCCACCCAAATACCTCCAAGGTCTAACAATCTTACCTTAAGGCTCAACAGTAGACCGCCACGATCAGGCTCATTTCCGTTGTACTTCCTCGGAATCCCTAGGCTTGTCAGGCCCTACCTATATGATGACAAAATAATCTCCACTTCACAAATTCTCAATATTTATTTTCTCCCCTCGTTGGCCTATGATACTCCATTAAGACTGTCATCTCAAACACAATTTGGAATCACAATTATTTCATCAGGGGTTACTTCAATATTTTCATCACAAATTCATAACATCACTATTATAAATCACACATCATCATCATTACATAACTCATCAAAAATTTAGAGCATCACTATCATCAATCGTACCTCATCACATAAACTTATCACAAATTTATAACATCACAATTATTAATCGTACATCATCATCACATAAAATTATCACAATGCATCAATCTTTTATTATCACATCACATAACTCATCTAATCAAGCATATACTTAAAATTCATTCGACACCCCAATATGACAATAATATCAAATACCACACATTTAAAGAAATTAAATCAACCAACACCTTACAAATATTTCTATTCTATATTTTAATCTCACAATTTCCATATTTTCACATTAATTAATTTATCCCTCAAAGGGCTACTGCCCTACATAGCAAGCCCCGGATGAATCGTTGGGAAATACAGTTTTCCCATTCATCTCAAAATATTTTATACTCATGATTCAAACGCTCTCTCACCCCTTACCTTATTTCGACCCTTTTACACACGAATAGGATTCCACGAGCAAACAGTCTTGTTCGTTGAATCTTTGTCCTTCAATCGATCTAACTCGACAGTTTATGGGTAAACGTCAAAAATAAATTATGAGAAACTACTCTAAAAACTGAATTTGAAATTCGGTCAAGAAAAATTACCATAAATCAGAAAACCAATCAGTGGATAATATAGCCACTTTTCACACGATCGTTTTGGCGTTGGTTTCACTCAAATCGGACTTACGGTGAAGAAGAACGGTGCAAAATAAGGAATTCTACAAAAGGAGAAGTTGGGTATTTTAGAGAGAAATCGGGGTTGTTAAAAATCTGAAAAATTGGGTTTAATTGACTAGCTAAATGAATGAAACTACTCAAACAACATACTCCCTTTTTTATTTTATTAGGGTTCACATACATGGGTGAAACCCATTGATCCCCTTATTTATTTTATGTTTTACTATTATTATTTTTATTTTGCTAAAATAAAATTAATAGTTACTTAATCTCGTTTTTATCTTTTTTAATACTCTTCCAAACATCATTTAATTTCCAAAGCATTACTAATATTTTATAACTAATATATAATAAATTAGAGTAATTAAAATAATTAACCTTTTAAAAAAACACTAATTACTAACAATTGAAACTCTCATATTCAAAATAGCCACTATAATTATACTTATTTTTCAAAATACTCATATTAAAATACTACCATCATTAGAGAATAGTCAAAATCACAAAATAAATAAATATAACATTGCTACTTTATATTAATTACTAAATCATAATAAATATATATAAAAT
>JBBPBP010000002.1:18509758-18536490 GCA_037974735.1 Cicer chorassanicum
TATATATATATATATATATATATATATATATATATATATATATATATCCATATCTGTGGGATTACTGTGCTAATAGAAGACTAGAAAAAAACATAAGGGGTATGATGGTGTAAACTTCATCAATTTGATTTTGGCAAATACATATGAATTTTGATGGATAATTAGAATGAGCCATACCATGGAAATTGGCACACAAGAATAGCAATCAGTAACCTACAATTGAACTTGATTATCACGATTAGTAATCTAGGCTATTCTTTTTTTATCATTCTGGTGGAAAAATGATAATTATCTTAGGATAGTGAATTTGATAATTGTTGCTAGGATAGTGAGTTATTTTAAATTGAATTGTCAATTAATCAGATTGTACGTATTTTACATACAAAAGAGAATCTCTCGTAAAAAGGAAATGACTTATTGAATACCAATGGCCAGTGGTGTGAAGAAATATCAAGTTTTCTGATCATATCAATTTTAAATAAAACCAAATCCATATTCAAAAAAACCTGAATCAGATTATAGTAATAAAATTGGACTTCTATCATGGTTAAATATGTGTAGCAATATTTATAACAATATTTAAGTTTAAGTATGTATAACAATATTTAGTTCTTCTATTATGCTAGTTTAAATAAAATCTGATATAGTAATATGTGTGTTTGATGGTACCAAATATATTTTTAAATTATATTAAAATAGCAGATAAATTATCTATGTATTATTAATAAATAAGTAATTAATTCGTATTGGTTGTTGCGGTGATTTATTTTCTTTTGCGGATTGTTAGAGACGGTGGTTTGCCAAGACGCGACACATTAAATCAGCGGATCGGCTTCGTTGGGAGAAATCTTCAGCTAAGGTAAGGGGTGAGAGGAGGTTCGACTTTTTGAGTATAAAATAACGTGGGATGAACGGGAATACCGTAATTCCCAAATCTTCATTCGGGGCTTACTACGTACGGTTGAACCCTATTGAGTGATAATAATTAATTAATAAAATATGAACGGTAGTAGTGAGGACTAAAATATAATTTAGCAACCTATAGAATTGTCGTGGGTCTATTTATATCAAGATTGCATGCTGTCTGATTTTATGAAATGTTATGTTAATTGTTACTATATGAATGATATGTACTGGAGTGTTCTTCCTACTTGATTGAAATTGTGATATTATTTGAATGTGCCACCTGTTTGATTTTTTTTTATTGCGATTGATAAGATTGGATTGTGCATTGTAAGTAGTGTAAACCAAATATTGGGATTGTGTTGTGATTGACTGATATACATATATAATGATGATTATTGTGAAGTCAAATTGAAACTTATTGATTTGTGATGATCCAGTAAGTCTGAGCTATGTGTTGTAGATTTTGGAGTTAGAATTATTTTGTCATCATATAGGGAGGGTCTGACAAACCTAGTGATTTGGGGAAGTACAACTGAATGAGCCTGATCGTGGAGGGCTACAGTCGAATTGTAAGGTAAGACTGATAGACCTTGGGGGTACATCTAGTGGGGAATTCCTAAGTGGATTAGTGGGTTATTCCCTAAGGTCGGGAGCTACCGTGCAACACAAGAGTACCCTGACCGTCGTGCATATGTGTCTCGGGTTGAATTGAGGAGATTTATGAGGACTTGGCCATTCATGAATTGCGCGTCCACTCTTGTAGTGGCATAGTATCAGGCCTCCCAACTAAGTACTTCAGAGTAGAATGGTACCAAATGATGAAGTATAGAGTATAGGACATGCATAGCATCCATCCTTGTAACTGTTTTATTGTGATTGAATTAGATTAACCTCTCATATTATGTTCTTGAATGTTCTCTTTATTTGTGCTGTTTAGACTACTTGTGTGTTCTCCTCGTTTATTTTAATACTGTCACATAATTTCGAAACTCACCCCTCGTTGTTTGTGTTTGGCGTTTGATATGGACGCAGACAAGCTGTAAGTTGTAGGTGAAGACAATTATGTGTTTGCTATGTTTCCTTGTGTGCTCTATTATGTGTGTTGTTATTATAATTATTATTGTGTTAATGGTGTAGGACTAATTTAGTTTCTCACTTCTCTAAGTGACTCACTATATTCGATTGGCTTATCTGATTTTTGTAGGTAGTGATGGCTGGTGGAAGGAATGACACTGAGATTGCTGAGTTACAGTGCAAGCTATTTAAGTTTTGGCTGGATCGTAAGCTATTGCACAAGCCTTTGCGCAAGCTGCTACTCAAGTTGCACAGGTTGCTGCTCAAGTTGTTGCCTATAGTGGTGGTCAAGGTAATGGGCTCAACCTGTTGCTCAAGCTACTACGTACAGTGGTGATCGATTCCATAAGGCTAACCCTCCATTGTTTGAGGGTCACTATAATCCTGAAGGAGCTCTAAAGTGGTTGAAAGAGGTTGAGAAAATTTTCAGAGGAGTGGCATGTCCCGAAGGTCAGAAAATGCATTTGGGAACCTTCATGCTGATAGAAGAAGCTGAACATTGGTGGGATAATGCGCGCCAGTGTTTAGATATTGCAGGGACTTCAATTATTTGGTCTGTATTCAAAAACATGTTCCTGGTCAAGTATTTCCGTGAAGACATCCGCAACAGGAAGGAAATGGAATTTGTCAAATTGGAACAAAGGAATATGTCAATAGTAGAGTATGCCGCTAAGTTTGAGGAGTTATGGTACTATCCACTCTATGTTGGAGAGCACATCAGCCCCACACGCCCCTAACCAAGGAAGACTCCACAACTTGGAAACTAGAGTTCCCAAGCCAGCGAACCTAAATCCAATGGAAAAGTCTTTGCCCTCAGTGGTGCAGGAGCATCTGAGAAAGACAACTTGATCCAAGGTACGTGTCTCATAAGTGATACTCCTTTATTTGTGCTATTTGATTGTGGTGCCACTCATTCCTTTGTGTCTCTTGATTGTGTTAGACGTTTAGGACTACTTGTGTAACACCCCGGCCAACACCGTTACCGGTGATGCTACCTCACGATCTTCTCGTCCCCCCTAACCACCCAGTGGAAATAACGAGTTTTTGCCTTTCGTGGGATTCGAGCCCGGTACTTCGGGGATAAGTATTGCCTCCACACAGTCCCACTACCAATTATGTAACACCCCAGCCATTACCGTTACCGGCGATGCTACCTCACGATCTTCACTCCCCCCTAACAACCCAGTGGAAATAGTGAGTTTTTGCCTTCCGTGGATTCGAGCCCGGTACCTTGGGGATAAGTACCGCCTCCACACAGTCCCACTACCAATTGAGCTAGTGGCTCAGTTGGTAGTGGGACTACGTGGAGGCGGTACTTATCCCCCAGGTACCGGGCTCGAATCCCACGGAAGGCAAAAACTCACTATTTCCACTGGGTGGTTAGGGGGGTGACAAGATCGTGAGGTAGCATCGCCGGTAACGGTAATGGTCGGGGTGTTACAACTTGTGTCTCGTACCTCTAGTGTTTGTCTTGACATTTCTATCTATGTGTGTGGAAGGGACTTCCGAGTTGACTTAATGTGTTTACCTTTGCGTTTGGTCGATGTGATTCTTGGTATAGATTGACTATCTGCCAACCGTGTCCGCGTAGATTTTTTAGTAAGACCATTGAATTCATGGAGCCAGAAGAGGGGGAGAAGCCTAGCAATAGATCCGCCAACCAAGTGAAGGCACTCTTGAAAGAAGATACCCAGTTATACATGAGCCTAGCCTCATTGGAATTTGAAGAAAAAGTGGTAATACGAGATGTTCCTATTGTGTGTGAATTCTCTGAAGTATTTCCTGAAGATGTCAATAGTTTACCACCAGAGTGTGAGATTGAGTTTAGCTTTGACCTTGTACCAGGTGCTAGACCCATATCCCTGGCACCGTATAGGATGTCTCCCTTAGAATTGTCTGAGCTTAAGAAACAATTGGAGGAGCTTTTAGATAAACAATTTATAAGACCTAGTGTATCACCATGGGGTGCACCTGTGTTGTTGGTTAAAAAGAAGGATGGCTTTATGAGGTTGTGTGTGGATTACCACCAACTTAATAAAGTGACAATCAAGAATAAGTACATGCTTCTTAGGATAGATGACCTTATGGACCAATTGAGAGGATCATGTGTGTTTAGTAAGATTGATTTGAGATCAGGTTACCATCAAATTCGAGTGAAGTCTTCTGATGTCCCTAAAACCGCCTTTAGGACCCGTTATGGCCATTATGAGTATTTGGTTATGCCTTTTGGTGTGACTAATGCACCAACAATGTTTATGGATTACATGAATCGGATTTTTCATTCTTACCTAGACTCATTTGTGGTTGTATTTATAGATGATATCTTAGTGTACTCTAAACCCAATGGTGAACATTTAAAAATATTCTTGCAAACCCTTAAAGAGAAACAATTATTTGCCAAGTTGTCTAATTGTGAATTTTGGTTAGAGGAAGTAAGTTTCCTAGGATATGTAATTTCAAAAGGTGGAATAGCTGTTGATCCTGCTATGGTAGAGAGTGTCATAGAATGGAAAACACCTAAGTCAGTGACTGAGATTAGGAGTTTCCTAGGATTGGCAGGTTATTATCGTAGGTTCATAGAAGGATTCTCCAAGTTGGCCTTACCTTTTACTAAGTTGACCCGAAAAGGAGAATTGTTCGTGTGGGACACCCATTGTTAGAATAATTTCCAAGAGCTTAAGAAACGATTGACCTCTGCACCGATCTTAGTGTTACCTAACCTGAGTGAACCCTTTGTAGTGTATTGTGATGCGTGTGGTTCAAGATTAGGTGGAGTACTTATGCAGGATGGGAAGGTGGTAGCATATGCTTCTAGGTAACTTAAGATTCATGAGAGGAACTACCCTACCCACGACTTAGAACTAGCAGCAGTTATTTTTGTACTTAAGATGTGGAGACATTATTTATATGGATCCAGATTCGAGGTTTTCAGTGACCATAAGAGCCTTAAATACCTTTTTGACCAGAAGGAGTTGAACATGAGACAACGTAGGTGGATGGAATTTCTTAAGGATTTTCCACCCTGGAAAGACCAATGTAGTGGCTGATGCCTTGAGTAGGAAGACTTTTTGAGTGTATCTGCCTTAGTGGTAAAGCATAGTGAGTTGTTGGAACAGTTTAGAGACCTCAGTTTAGTTTGTGAAGTGACACCAGAAAGTATTAAATTGGGAATGTTGAAGGTAACTAGTGGACTATTAGAAGAGATCAAAAAGTTTCAGAAGTTGGATGTACACCTTTTAGATAAGTTAGAGTTGCTTGAACAAAGGAGATAACCTGATTTCAAAATTGGTGTGGATGAAATTTTGAGATTTAAGGATAGAATTTGCGTACTCGATGTGGATGAGTTAAGAATGATGATCTTAGAGGAAGGACATAGGAGTTGTCTAACTATTCACCCTAGAGCCACCAAGATGTATAAGGACCTCAAGAATATATTTTGGTGGCCTAGAATGAAAAATGATGTTGCAAAGTTTGTGTACGCTTGTTTGACATGTCAAAAGTCTAAGGTAGAACACCAGAAACCTTGAGGCTTGATGCAACCTTTGAGTATTTGGGTTATTGTGGATAGATTAACTAAATCTGCTCACTTTATTCCGATAAACATAACTTATTATGTGGAAAGGTTGGCTGAAATATACATACAGGAAATTGTGAAGTTGCATGGAATCCCGTCAAGTATAGTGTCAGATAGAGACCCTAGGTTTACCTCAAAGTTTTGGCAAGGTTTACAGAGTGCTTTAGGTACAAACCTTAGGATGAATTCCGCCTACCACCCACAAACTGATGGTCAGACTGAACGAACCAATCAATCCCTAGAACGCTTGTTGAGAGCTTATGTGTTGGAACAAAATGGAAGTTGGGATAGCTTTTTGCCACTTATAGAGTTTACCTATAACAATAGTTTCCACTCTAGCATTGGAATGACCCCTTTTGAGGCGTTGTATGGGAGAAGGTGTAGGACCCTTCTGTGTTGGTTTGAGACGGGCGATAACCTCGTGTTAGGACCTGAGATTGTTCAACAGACTACTGATAAAGTAAAAATGATTCAGGAAAAGATAAGAACATCTCAGAGTAGGCAAAAGAGTTACCATGATAAAAGAAGGAAAAACCTCGAATTTCAAGAAGGTGATCATGTATTTTTGAGAGTTACTCCAACAACTGGGGTTGGTCGGGCATTAAAAATGGGAAAGCTTACTCCTCGATTTATAGGGCCTTACCGAATCCTTAAACGTGTCGGTAACGTAGCATATCAGATCGTGTTGCCTCCATCTCTTTCTAATCTTCATAGTGTCTTTCACGTGTCTCAACTTTGCAAGTACATTTTCGATCCTTCATATGTGATTGAGTCAGACAAGGTCCAAATAAAAGAGAATCTTACTTTAAAGACCTTACCGCTACGGATTGAGGACCAAAAGGTCAAGGAATTGAGGGGTAAGACGATTTCATTGGTTAAGGTTGTCTGGGGAGGTGCTACTTGTGAAAGTGCTACGTGGGAAGTCGAAAGTCAAATGCGTGACTCTTATCCAGAGTTATTTTCCTCATGTAAATTTCGAGGACGAAATTTTTTTTACAAGGGGAGAAATGTAACACTCTAATTCCTTATTATTATATTTTAATGATATAATGATATATTATATTTGCCTTATGTGTTAGCCTTAGTGATTTATTTAAATTATTTATACTAATAATATTGAAATTGTATTATATATATATATATATATATATGTATTTATTTATATAATAAAATAAATAAATAAGAAATAAACATGTGTATTAGTACACTAGTCTATTAACATTAGCGTCGAAAGGGCGAGCTAATAATAATAATAATAATATTAGGAATAATGTAAAACCTAGCTGCCTATATATATATATATATATATATATATATATATATATATTGCGGGATTATTGTCCTAATAGAAGACTAGAAGAAAACATAAAGGGTAGCTCTGCCGATAGCCGCATCCAAAATTGCAATCAGGTACGATGGTGTAAGCTTCATCAATTTGATTTTAGCAAATACATATGAATTTTGATGGATAATTAGGATAAGTCATACCATGGAAATTGGCACACAAGAATAGCATTCAGTAACCTACAATTGAACTTGATTATCACGATTAGTAATCTAGGCTATTCTTTTTTTATCATTCTGGAAAAATGATAATTATCTTAGGATAGTGAATTGGATAATTGTTGCTAGGATAGTGAGTTATTTTAAATTGAGTTGTCAATTAATTAGCTTGTACATATTTTACATACAAAAGAGAATCTCTCGTAAAAAGGAAATGACAAATTGAATACCAATGGCCAGTAGTGTGACGATTTGAGGCCTGGAAGAAATATCAAGTTTTCTGATCATATCAATTTTAAATAAAACCAAATCCATATTCAGAAAAATCTGAATTAGATTATAGGAATAAAATTGGACTTCTATCATGCTTAAATATGTGTAGCAATATTTATACAATATTTAAGTTTAAGTATGTATAACAATATTTAGTTCTTCTATCATGCTATTTTAAAACAAAATCTGATATAGTAATATGTGTGTTTGATGGTACTAAATATATTTTTGAATTATATTACAATACCAGATAAATTATCTATGTATTATTAATAAATAAATTATTTACCTATTGTAGCAAGTAATTACTTCGTAGACCGTTAGAGGCGGTGGTTGGCGAAGACGCGACACATTAAATCAGCGGATTAGCTTCATTGGGAGAAATCTTTAGCTAAGGTAAGGGTTAGAGGAGGTTCGACTTTATGAGTATAAAATAATGTGGGATAAATGGGAATACCGTAATTTCCAGATATTCATTCGGGGCTTACTATGTACGGTTGAACCCTATTGAGTGATAATAATTAATTAATAAAATATGAACAGTAATAGTAAGGACTAAAATATAATTTAGCAATCTATAGAATTGACGTGGATCTATTTATATCAAGATTGCATGCTGTCTGAATTTATGAAATGTTATGTTGATTGTTATTCTATGAATGATATGTACTGGAATGTTCTTGCTACTTGATTGAAATTGTGATATTATTTGAATGTGCCACCTGTTTGATTTTTTTATTGCGTTGTGATTGACTGATATACATATATAACGATGATTATTGTGAAGTCAAACTGAAACTTATCGAGTTACGATGATCGAGTAAGTCTGAGATATGTGTTGTAGATTTTGAAGTTAGGATTATTTTGTCATCATATAGGGAGGGTCTGACAAACCTAGTGATTCGGAAAAATACAACTGAATGAGCCTGATCGTGGAGGGCTACAGTCAAACTGCAAGGTAAGACTGATAGACCTTGGGGGTACATCTAGTGGGGAATTCCTAAGTGGTTTAGTGGGTTATTCCCTAAGGCTGGGAGCTACCGTGCAACACAAGAGTACCCCGACTGTCGCGTATATGTGTTTTATTTTGAACATATTTTATTTTGGGAATTCCCGCTCTAATAGTGACATCAGGTTGGGACTACATTTGCTCTTAATACTAAACTTATGTATGCGTACTTCAAAAAGGATTTTGTTGTCTGATATTATGATTTCCAGTCGTTAAGTTTTCATGGAAATTTTGGATTGTGGTGATATGTTCACGATTACGTGATACTCTTTAACTTACAAAAAATATTTTGAAGTTTATATACTTATTTATTTGAAGGATTTCATTGTTTTAAAAACAAGAAAATTAACTTTTTTTTATTTTTTATTTGGGGTGAGGGTGTCACAACTATTGAGTAAAAAAATAACTAAACTTTCAAATTAAATTTAGTATTATTATGTAATTATTTGTCGAAACTCGAAACGTGTTGTTTAAAGTAAATTTCAATTATTTATCAAATTATTTTATAAAAGAATTGTTTATTAACTATTATAAAGAAATCAAAATTGCACTCTTTTGTATAAAAGAATAAAATTTTATTGATCAAGTTTTTTTTATTAAAATTAAAAAAAAAATTATGTTTGTATTATTTTAAAAGTCCATATATTTTATGATGGTTGAGTTAGATGAGAGATGGATTTAGACTTTCTAATCTGAAGCTCATTAAATATGAAAGGAGTTATATTTGAATGTCATATCAAATTTGTAGATGAAAATAGTTTTTTGTTTTTGTTTTAATTTGATTACATAACTACACTTTTTTAGAACATGACACAAGTGACACATTGACATAGAGAATACCAAATGTGTGATGAAAATTTAGTAGAATGAATGAGAATTGTAAATATGTTTCAGCTAATTAATAATAATATTGAATATGTCATTATTATTTTGTGAATTAACATTACAAATAGCTTTAAGGATACTTGAATTTTCAAATTAAATTTAGTATTAGTATATATTTATTTTGTTGAAACTTGAAATGTTTTGTTTAAAGTAAATTTTAATTTCAAATATTTACCAAATAACTTTATCAAAAATTTGTTTATTAACTATTAAAAAAAAATTAAAATTGTAATCTTGTGCGAACAATTTAAAGTTAGTTTCATAGGTTATTGGCTCTAAGAAATGAGCAGAGATGGCTTCGTGAGACCAAATTCATATTTGTAAATGATCACTGTAATATTTAGGATGAAGTAACATTAGATATAATGTATTTTGTTACTAACTAATCTGGATATGGTGAAAATATGATTATAACCTCATTCTCAGGTGAATACTTTAAATTGATAGGTGTCTGGAATTCAATGCAGGCCTCAAGGCTCATAGAGTCATGACAATGGTACTTATAGATTACACATCAATATGGTCGTTACACTAATCGCAGAAGTTGAACAGATGCTCTTGTGCAGTATAAGTCAACTCTTTACTAACTGAACCAACTTTTATTGACTTATTTTTGTTACTCATGAAGCTCCAACAAAATCATTCCAAAACCACTTCATTATTTCAACAGGAAATGACTAATAAATAATAAATCCATCACATCTAGCATAACCAATATTAACTAAGTCATTTGTACACTTATTACTTCGTGATACTCATGAGCCACCTTAACCTCTCAATCAAGAATGAGAAGTTGGTGAGTTCTCTGAACCAATAAAATAAAAAATGTAAGGTGAGAAAGGTATTTATTTAAGCTAAATGAAATAGGTAGGGTAAGTATGTGTATATACAAAAATTATCTCTTAAGAACTTATTTGATTCACATGATTAGGGCTAGACATCAACCCGTTGCTCGAAAATAACCGAACAGCCCACGACCCAATTTCATTATTGGGCGGGCAAAGATGGGTGAACGGGTTCGTAAGTCAGTTTTCGTGGGTCCATATGAATTTTAATGGGTGGGTTCGGTTCATGATATTTTGATCACGGGTACCAAAACCTGCCTGATCCAATTTAATACTATTATATTATTAAAAGTTATACTACTCAAATTCAATCCAATTAACACTCAAAAGGCCCAATAACCTCAATAGCCCATTTTTTTCACCGAGACCTCACCCACCACTCTATGGTCTCTACTCTCTCTTCATTCATCCAGATTACATATCAGTAACCCTAATTTTCACACTCCCTCATGGGCGGACTGCATTGGGTCTGTGTCCCTCACCCGTGGTTTGGGCCAGTTGTTGTTTTCGGACGCAAACTCGCCCAAATTGATCCAATGTCTAGTCCTACACATGATAAGAGATAAAATATGATTATTGTATTATATCTTGTCTCAATTATTTGATAAAAATATAAATATCATTTAAAGATAATAGAAGATATATCATTGCAATTTTACTTAACTTAATAATTAAAAACATCAAATTTAAATTAAAACCGTTGAATTTCAATGGAACAACCATCTTTATCTTAACTACGCGAATGGTAATGAAATATGCAGAAAATTCACATTCAAGTAAAGTTAATGTCGATAAAATGACCACCTAACAATTTGTCTATTTGTAATTTAAGAATTTTGTTTTTAATTTTGTCAAAATTTAGAGACTAATTAACTTAAAAAATTTAAAGTCTAATTGGTGATTTCCTCAAGAGGGCACCCTACAGTAATCTTCAGATATATGATAGCAACATGTAACTCTGTGAGTGACAAAAGCTTTGTCTTTTTCCTGTTTAAAATTGAAAGAAAACCATAACCTCTCAACCATCCAAACAAATGTACATCCAAGCTGTAACACCTCAATTTTTATAATAAACTATTTTATTAATGAAATAGGATTTTAAATAATTAATTTGGTCTTTATATTATTTTAGAATATATATTGATTAGTTTTATGATTAATTTTCTTTACATGTGTTTTCTATGATGTGTTAATCTGTATATATTTGACTAAATGAGTGATATAAATAATAAATATTATATTTTATTATTTTATATATTTTTCTTAAAATAATAATATTTTGAGGTACATATTTTACATGATAAGATTTTAGACGATTTTATGTGTATATGTGCTTTCGTAGTTAATGCAATATTTTTTGTATGTTTGACTATTTTTAAATGTGTACATATCTATATTTTAATTATTTCTAAGTATCTCTTGTTATAAGTATTTATTTTATAAATAATTATCTTGGGATAATAGTAATATTGTTTTTGATTTCCTTTATTTCCTTTATTTTTATTTTTATGCGATTATTTGAAAAATATTATATTAGTAATTCTAGTTATTATTTTTAATATGAGAGTTTTGGTTATTAATGTATTTTAAAAGATTAGTTACTTTATTGTATAAAATATTAGTTTTGGAATATTAGTAATGTTTTATTAATGAAATTGTGTTTAAAAAAAAGTTTTTAAAAATTAGTTTTGGTAATTGTTGGTTTTATTTTAAAAAAAATAAAAGAAAGTAGTAAAATGTGTTTTATATATTAGACCCATGCAAGTAAAACCTAACTAAATAATAATAATAATAATAATAATAATAATATATGTAAGGAAAGATGGTGGAGGAGTAGTAGGAGCCGCCTAAAGAAGAGAAAGAAACATATGACAGCAGCCGCAACACTAAACCCTCTTTCTCTCAAATTAACTCCCACCAATTCCTTTCCATTTGAATCAATCTCAACATTCCACATTAAATCGGCCACTGAATCCAGTTTTGGCATCAATTTTACCAATCGTTGCTTCGTTTCTTCAAAAACAACTCCATTTCTTTCCTTGGATGAGTTGTTTTTGGCTGATTCCGATCACCACATTTGTCGTCTCAAAAAAATTGGTATCGTTTTTAGATTCTTCTAGTCGAAACCTTCAAGAAGCACTACTCATTTTCATTTATCGGTAAAGTTGACGTTAGACCCTTCCGGCGCTCCGATGAGTCGATGAGAATTTTTCTGCAGTTTTTTTTCTCGTCAATTTGACTCCATTTTTTCTCCTAAAATTATTATTAATTATTTAACATTTATTTTTATGCTTCTCAAAATTTATTAGTCTCGTCTCGACGATTTTGTGAAGTCTTCGTTTATTTATTTTACGTTGTCGATCTACAGTTGCTGTTGAAAACTTCCTTTGATTTCTGTGTTTGAGAGAGCCTCTAAGTAAGGTAAGGGGTGAGAGAGCGTTTGAATTCATGAGTATAATATATATGTGAGATCAATGGGTAAATAATATTTCCCAACGATTCACCCGGGGCTCGCTATGTACGACAGTAGCCCTTTGAGGGATAAATTAATTAATGTGAAAATATGGAAATTGTGAGATTAAAATATAGAATAGAAATATTTTTTATGTGTTCATTGATTTAATTTCTTTAAATGTGTGGTATTTGATATTATTGTGATATTAGGTGTCGAATGAATTTTATGTATATGATTGATTACATGAGTTTTTGTGATGTGATAATAAAAGATGGATGCAATGTGATGATTTTATGTGATGATGATGATGTGTGATTACTAAATGTGATGTTATAAATTTGTGATGAGAATATTGAAGGATGCAATGTAATGAAGTATGATTGACGATAGAGATGCTATAAATTTGTGATGAATTTATGTGATGATGATAATGATGTAGGATTAATGATAGTAATGTTATAAATTTGTGATGAGAATATTGAAGGGACCCCATAGTTGATGAAATAGTGGTGATTCCAATTTGTGTTTGAAATGACGGTCTTAATGGAGTATCATAGGCCAATGACGAGAGAAAATAAATATTGAGAATTTGTGAAGTGGTGATTATTTTGTCATCATATAGGTAGGGCCTGACAAGCCTAGTGATTTCGAGGCGTTTTGCTGTTGAGCCTTAAGGCAAGATTGTTAGACCTTAGAGGTATTTAGGTGGGGAATTCCTAAGTGACTTGGAGTTAGCACTCCAAATGTCGAGAGCTACCATGCAACACACGTTTACCTCGACTGTCGCGTATATGTGTCACAAGTTGAGTTGAGTGGATCTATGAGGACAGGGCCAATTTGAATTGTCCGTCCACCGGGATGGTGGCATAGTATCAAGCCTCATAACCAAATACTTCAGAGTTAGAATGGTACCACATTGTTAAGTAGAGTATAAGCTCATGCATAACATTGCATTTTCTTGTGATTGTTTTGTTATGATTAATAGGTATCGTGTGGGATAATAATTTCTCTTAGACGATTTCATGTTATAGTGAAATGTATTGATTTGCCTTGAGTGATTTTGACTTTTTAATGTGATATTTTTCTTGAGGAATGTTTGTGTAATGATACGTTTCTATTATGATTGTTTGCGTGTTCTTCTTACTTATATTATAGTGTTAACATGATTTCAAAACTCACCTCCTACGTTGTTTGTGTTTGACTGGTTTGGCCCTGCGTTTGCGAAATCGCAATTATTACAGGTTAATGTGTCTTGAAGTTCATGTTTGGGAGAAATCCCGCTCTGATAGGAGGTGTTTGTGTTTGTATTTTACTTTTACTTATTGAATTAGAAACGACATTTGGTATCCAAACCTTATAAGTACAAGTAAGTTTTTGGAATTATATTAAGAAATTATAGTTCAATAAAGTTTATGGAGATTGCATGCTTTATAGAAGCAAAATTGTTTAAAGTGTTTCTTTTGATTTTCTTGGAAACATATCCTCTTTATCTACTACGAATTTTGCTAAAAAAATCTAGTATAAGTTATATATAGGTTATTTTAAGTTTAGGATTTCACACAAGGTGATTCCCTTCTCTCTGTTTTGCACTTCTTTGATCTCTTTCATAGTACTTTTGATGGATGTGAATAGTTTATAGCTATTTATTTTATTTTTTCCACAAATTTCACCGAGTGTTTTGCGGTTTTTTTTAATTAAGTGAAGCATATGACACTCTTTTAACCTCTACTTTAAACATAAATAAACAATGCATTAATATGAATCTTTCTCCTACAAAAAGTTTATAAAGTTAAAAAATTATAATTTTTTATAAATGAGTTGTTTATAATATTTTAAATATTATTTGAAAAAATTTAAAAATATATATATGAATCGATTTAAAAATGAAGACTAAAAATATTTAAGTATTTTTTCACTTCATATTTTTATTTTAAGAATATACCAATTATTTATAATGTTAATTTAGTAAAATATTTTTAAATCAAGTTTTAAAAAATATCTATTCACATTTTTATTTATAATTTTTTAATTTATAAAATGAAATAATTGACAATTATTGTCAAAGTAACGTATCCTTCACGGGTGTGATTTGTGAGCAAGTGTGATTTGAAAAAATTTAATTAATTTAATTAATAGTATAAAAGAAATATTACTATATCTAACAGAAGAGGAAATTCTTAATAGAACGAAGATAATTCATAAATACACTTGAACAGTGAAAGAAAATTGCATCAACATGGAAAAAGCTGAACCACATAGTGTGAGATACATGAAAGTGGATGGGGTAATTAACAGAGAACAAACTCTTTTAGCGTTTAATTAAAAATAAGAGGAGGTGTTATTCCCATTTAAAAAGAACTTTAAAAAAGTGAACATAATTTACCCTTAAAAAAATTAGATACATATATCAAAAACATCTTTAACTTAAAATATTAACTTATATTTATTGAGATTAAAATTATCCATACTCTTGAAATTTTTCACATTTCATTTATCTTTTTTTTATCAATATATTCACTTTTGTATTCATTTCTCCCTCTTAATTTATTTTTTATTTTTTATTATTTCTACTTCTTTTATCATTCTTACATTATTGTATTTTATTATTTACTTTCTATATTTTCACGTCTATCCTGCCTCTTCAAATTCTTTATTTATAGAGTGTATTATTCCATGGAGAATAAATTAGATTTATATATAAAAGAATAACTTAAGAAATTTAATGAATTAATTATAATAGATTCAAATAAATATTACATGTCTAAAAGTAATTGTTGATGATCACATTGTTGGGTCGGTTGGATTATTGTAAAGTGAGAGTATGGTGTTTACTTTTTTTTATGGTTTTTGTCGTATATGTGACTAATAATGCAGGTAAGGAACTAGATAAGCATATTCACATGTTGTTAGCAAAAGGCACGGTAAGATTCTAAATCATTAAAAAGCATTCACTTGCCTTTGTGAATGATTGATTTTTCTAATGTGATCAAGCTTTATATTTTTCTCTGACATAATATCACTGAGTGAAGTTTTTGAGAAGTATATAATTTTAATTGAATTTACATATGGTGTATTAGTGCATATTTTGTATGACATCCATGTGAAGTATGATGATTTTTGACTAAATTATAATTTTCACAAATTGATTTATAATGGATCCAATGTTCTTTTCAAAAATCGCTAGTTTCAGATATATTTATAAAAAACAAAAATAATGTTTATAACAACCACATGTGTTAGTGGAGGACTTGGTGGTGCGGCAATAATCAGTGGAGAACAATTTTTTTAGAAACAAATTTCCCCATTTTTTTATTTATCTTGAAAAAAATAATCTAAAAGTAAGATTCCCTTCAAGTTTCAAAAATTTTAACATATATAATTTTTTGTGTATATTAGTGGAAAAATAATTTTATAAGTAGGGAATAAAAGAAAGTTAAGTGAAAATATATTTTTTTTAGTGAAAGAAAGAGATGGTTGAGCGAAGAAAGAAAAAAAAAGAAAGAAGATGAGAAATGTGATATCCCCTTAATACTTGCCTATAATTGTCTTGAATTCCCAATGTAAGAGGACTATTCAAAGCAAGCAAACTAAAAAAGGAGAGCCAGACGTTGTTGTCACTTGTCAGGTACAACAAGCATGGCAGCAATCCAACTCAAATAAATAGAAACCACTAGCCATATTTAAAACAAACTCCCATACAAATAAACACATTAATCACTTTATTAATTTTTCTTAATAAAAATAAATAAATACATGCCACACAAATTAGAAAGGAAAAAAAAAACATAAACTCCAAATCACCTAACTTCACTTGGACCACTTCGAAGACAAGCACAAAACTGAAGCAAAATTCAATATTGTTTATTTCAATTCACAAATTATTTATATCTAAGAATAGAACAAAAGCACTTTACAAAAAATATTTATTTAGTAAAAGCCAACATATTTCAAATTGGTGTCTTAAAAGAAACACATTTATATCCATCTTCACATTACATTTATAGCCTAAAAATAACAAAAATAAATAAATAATAATAAACTAATAAAAATAACAAAAACCATAATAACATCAATTAAATAAAAAAAAATTAAACAGAGCCGTGCGCCTCCCTATTAGTTTTTCAGTCCCATGTTTTATTCTTAATCATCAAACGTTGTAGTCTTATCTTAAAAATTTGTTATACTTTATAAGTATTATATAAAAGCAATTGATGTGCTTGTTTGTTGATACGAGAAATCCAATACTCAATTAGAATTTGATTGGAATGTGAGAGTTACGTGAAAAAAATATTTCTTTATTTTGTGAGAAGAAACACAACAGAGAGGTTATATATATTATTTAGACAAAAATATATTTTAAATAATGGTTATCAACGTCATAATTTGTTCCCGTGCGATGCGTGGGTTACACACTATTCGACGCCGTCAAATTGAATTAAACATATATCGACAGCAAAGCAGAAAAAGAAATTAAGACTTGCATAAGTGTAACATTTTATTTACTTTTATGTTAATATATTAATTATCTAGTTGAACGATGATCCGAACATCACACTGGTTGGATCTTTGATTTAATTTTTAAAACATTAGTTAAATAACATGTTACAAATACAACCTTATTGAAATTCAAATGCAATTTAAGAATAAATATAATTGACATATACAATAATTATAGGAAGATACTATGGTGCTGCTGTGATTTGTGCGATCTTATATTAGATTTTTGTAACATACATTTTTGAACCACTCTTGTAAATTTAATGTCCTTGATGAAAGTACTGCAAGACTTAGCATTTGCAAATTATAATAGCAAATGTACGTGTCGTACAACAGCTCTTTCAAAATTTATTGTATTTTAAGTTTTTCAAGTGAAATGAAAATGTGCATATCTCAATAGACAAAGTTCTTTTTATATAAATTACCTATGTTGCAATAAACAAATAACGCATATATATATATATATATATATAGTTGGCTATATTGGTTTGGTGGAGTCACACAGAATAAGAGAAGTTAAAGAATTCAATCCTAATACTAACGATACTAATATATTAGCTGTTAAAAAAACCATATATCATTTGTTAAATTTGATTTCTTAAAATTTTGAGATCACACAATAATTATTCAAATCCTAATATCTAACTCTCATTTTACAATTAGCTTATCTTCAAATAAAATGTACTATGTGTTTATTATATTGTAAATCAAGCAGATTAGAAATACTTAATCCCCTTCATTAGAATCTCTTAATAAATGTACCCTCTTTAAAAAAGGAAAAATAGATCTTTCTTTTCATTATTCTTTATCCAACACAAAAAAATAGGTTCTTTATCCAACACTAAAAATAGGTAGAGAATAATTCCAATTGGATTGAAAGACGATTCTTTCTCTTGAAGTTGCATTCACTTTGCTCTTAAATTTTTGTTAATATGAAGAAAAAATAGTAAATACTACTATAAATTCATACACAATTATCGGTGACGAGGAAGTAGCACTCCAAATATCGGGAGCTACCATGCAACACACGTTTACCTCGACTGTCGCGTATATGTGTCTTAGGTTGAGTTGATGGATCTATGAGGACAAAGACAATTTGAATTGTTCGTCCACCGGGATGGTGGCATAGTATCAAGCCTCCTAACCAAGTACTTCAGAGTTAGAATGGTACCATATTGTGAAGAAAAGTCTAAGCTCATGCATAACATTGCATTTTCTTATGATTGTCTTGTTGTGATTAATAGGTATCGTGTGTGATAATAATTTCTCTTAGATGATTTGATGTTATAGTGAAATGTATTGATTTTCCTTGTGTGATTTTGACTTTATAATATGATGTTTTTCGTTGAAGAATGTTTGTGTAATGTTACGATTATTTATGATTAATTACATATTCTTCTTACTTATATTATACTATTAACATGATTTCAAAACTCACCTCTTTCGTTGTTTGTGTTTAACTGGCCTGACCCTGCGTTTGCAAAACCACAGTTATTATAAATTAATGAGTCTTGAAGTTCAACTTTGGGAGAAACCCCGCTCTTATGGATGATACCGAGAATAAGAGTTGTAATTGGTATTTTAATTTTACTTGTGACACCCTAACCCCAAAATAACATTTATACTAAATTATTTTAAGAAAATTTGCAGTGGATAAAGAAAATATGTATAAGAAAATAAAAACTTTTATATCTATTTTAGTATATCACCTTTTTCTAAATACACGTGTAACAACTCAACTTTGTTCTTCAATTAAAAATTGCAATTTCAATGAACTTGATTTAACTAGAATATCTTGATTTAATTCGCAAGACTTACTGGTACTAAGGTTTTCATATAAAAGTCATTTGTAATTACATAAGTAAAATACACATTGCAACTCTTAATTCCCGGTATCACCTATCAGAGCGGAGTTTCTCCCAAACTTGAACTCCAAGACTCATTAACCTGTAATAACTGCGATTTTGCAAACGCATGGCTGAGCCAGTCAAACACAAGCAACGAATGAGGTGAGTTTCAAAATCATGTTGATAGTATAATATAGGTAAGAAGAACACACAAACAATCATAATAGAACCGTATCAATACGAACACATTCCTCAACAAAAATACCACATTAAAAGTCAAAATCACTCAAGGAAAATCAATACCTTTCACTATAACATCAAATTGTCTAAGAGAAATTATTATCGCACACGATACTTATTAGTCACAACAAAACAATCACAAGAAAATGCAATGCTATGCTATGCATGAGCTTAGACTCTACTTCACAATGCGGTACCATTCTAACTCTCAAGTACTTGGTTATGAGGCTTGATACTATGCCACCATCCCGGTGGACGGACAGTTCAATCTGGCCCTGTCTTCATCTCAACCCGAGACACATATACGCGACAGTCAATGTAAACGTGTCTTGCATGGTAGCTCCCGACATTTGGAGTGCTACCTCCAAGTCGCCTAGGAATTCCTCACTCAAATACCTCCAAGGTCTAGCAATCTTGCCTTAAGGCTTCACAGTAGACCACCACGATCAGGCTCATTCAATTGTACTTCCCCGGAATCACTAGGCTTGTTAGGCCCTACCTATATGATGACAAAATAATCTCCACTTCAAAAGTTCTCAATATTTATTTTCTCCCCTCGTTGGCCTATGATACTCCATTAAGACCGTCATCTCAAACACAAATTGGAATCACAATCATTTCATCAAATATGGGGTTACTTCAATATTCTCATCTAAAATTTAAAACATCGCTATCATTAATCACAAATTTATAACATCACAATTATTAATCATACATCATCATCATCACATAAAATTACAATAATGCATCTGTAATACCCCTATTTCTCATTACCTTATTTTAATAGTATAAAGATACACTACTATTATTATATGAGTGTTAATATGTGTTCTAATTTCTTTATGTGTGTCTTGTGTGTCTGCCTTAGTAATTGATTTAAATCATTAATATTAACTATATTTAACTTACAAAAATAAAATAAAATATGTGTATATATATATATATATATTTAAATAAATTAATACAAGAAATGAATTTGTGTCCTTACACTAATTGTTACCTTTAGCACTATTAGAATGGGTTAATAATAATAATAATAATAATAATAATAATAATAATAATAATAATAATAATAATAATAATAATAATAATAACAACAACACTTATAGTAACAATAATAATGTGAATGGAGTATTGCTTTATGATGAGCCGAATCAGGCCTAGTAACATACCTAAGTTACCAAGATACATATATATATATATATATATATATATACACCAATGGTAGGCTAGGGGTTAACGTGTTGCTGCCCTAAGTCTGTACCTTCCGTTCGCGAAAAAATTGACGTGCTGGACATCATTATCCTACTAACCACAGAAGAACAAAAAAAAAAGGATCGGTTGCTGCCTTGTTGCCCCAGTCATGTCTCTTAATGCCAAAACCATATATTGATTTCAAACACCAGGTACATCTTCTTAATTCCATCAATTCGATGCACTGTAGTCTGAATAAAAAGAAGAAGGCATATGTTCCTATTTCCATCAATTTGATATACTTTTCTCAATTCCATCAATTAAATCAAAATAAGACTGTTGATCAAAGTATCTTAATGTTGGACAGTATATGTGTAGTCATAGTTACTTGATTGAATTATATGAGTACAGAGCATATATTATTTTATTTCAATTTTTAGTAATAATAGACCTAGATATGATTGAATTATATTAGTAGACATATATTCTGAAATTAATCTGCATCTAAAGAATTCATTTTATTTTACCTATAATTAAAAGTGATTTGTCGTACACATCAATTTAAATAAATATTGTCAATTTCATTATTTATATATATGCTATGCGATTCTACCTTATTTTAATTAAAATTATACATTATTTTATGTTATTATATTTATAAGTATGTTTTTAGTAAGTATTGTTCTCTGCATTTTTAAATGTCGCAGACTTGCTACATTAGGTTGAAATTAATATGAATTACTCTCATTACTCGTGCACACTGATTGAATGAACTTCACAACTTACTTTATAGTGATTCGGGGAAGTACAACTGAATGAGCCTGATCGTGGAGGGCTACAGTCGAACTGTAAGGTAAGACTAATAGACATTAGGGTACATCTAGTGGGGAATTCCTAAGTGGATTAGTGGGTTATTCCCTAAGGTCGGGAGCTACTGTGCAACACAAGAGTACCCCGACTGTCGCGTATATGTGTCTCGGGTTGAGTTGAAGGGATCTATGAGGATTTGGCCATTCATGAATTGTCTGTCCACTCTTGTAGTGGCATAGTACCAGGCCTCCCAACCAAGTACTTCAGAGTAGAATTGTACCAAATGATGAAGTATAGTGTATAGGACATGCATAGCATTTTATCCTTGCAGTTGTTTTATTGTGATGGAATTAGATTAACCTTTGATATTATGTTATTGGATGTTCTCTTTATTTGTGTTGTTTTGACTAATTGCGTGTTCACCTTGTGTATTTTATACTGTTACATAATTTCGAAACTCACCCTTCGTTGTTTGTATTTGGTGTTTGCGATGGACACAGAGAAGCTGCAAACTGCAGGTGAAGACTAGTACCATCAAAGTGGCGGAAGCCATCCTATCTTGAAGACTCTTATTATATGCATTTTGTTCACGTTATTTTGAGCGTATTTTAAATTTGGAATTCCTGCTCTGCTAGTGACATCGGGTTGGGACAACATTTGGACTTAATATTAAACTTTTGTATATGTACTTCAAAAAGGATTTTGCTGTCTGATATTATGATTTCGAGTTGTTAAGTTTGATGGAAATTTTGGATTTATGTGACGTGTTCATGACTACGTGATGCTCTTTACCTTAATAAAAAAAATGTTTGGAAGTTTATATATTTATTTATTTGAAGGATTTCGTTGTTTTAAAAATAAGAAAATTAAATTTTTTTATATGGGGTTTAGGGTGTCACCTTAGTGGTATCAGAGCTGGTCTGTCCAATCAGACCGTAAATGTGTTATGTGTTCGCAATGTTTCCTTGTGTGCTCTGTTATGTGTGTTGTTGTTATGGTCATTATTGTGTTAGTTGTGTAGGACTAAGTTAGTTTTTCACTTCCCTAAGTGTCTCACTATATTCGATTGGCTTATCTAATTGATGTAGGTAGTGATGAATGGTGGAAGGAATGACACTGCGGTTGTTGAGGCTTTAGAGTCCATGGCATGAGTTATAGTGCAGGCTCTCCAAGCTTTGGCTGAATCTCAAGCTACTGCACAAGCCTCTGCGCAAGCTACTGCTCAAGCTACTACCTACAATGGAGGTCAAGGAAATGTGCAAATAATTGAGTTCATGGTGATGGATCGATTCCATAAGGCTAACCCTCCATCGTTTGAAGGTCACTATAATCCTGATGGAGCTCAAAAGGGGTTGCAAGAGGTTGTGAAAATTTTCAGAGGAGTGGCATGTCCCGAAGGTTAGAAAGTGCATTTGGGAACCTTTATGTTGATAGAAAAAGCTGAACATTGGTGGGATAATGCGCGCCAGCGTTTAGATAATGCATGGACTGCAATTACTTAGGTTGTATTCAAAAA
Organism: Cicer chorassanicum; assembly: GCA_037974735.1. Lineage (NCBI taxonomy): Eukaryota > Viridiplantae > Streptophyta > Magnoliopsida > Fabales > Fabaceae > Cicer > Cicer chorassanicum. The sequence continues at coordinate 18,532,387 of JBBPBP010000002.1, forward strand.
CACGTTCCTGGTCAAGTATTTCCCTAAAGACATATGCAATAGGAAGGAAATGGAATTTGTCAAATTAGAACAAGGGAATATGTCAGTAACAGAGTATGCCGCTAAGTTTGAAGAGTTATCCAGGTACTATCCACTCTATGTTGGAGAGGCAGGAGAAAAGTCTAAGTGCATCAAGTTTGAAAAGGCACATTACCAGAACACTGGAACCATGAAGGACAAGAGGCTTGTGCATCATAACAGAGGAAAACCTTACTCTTTTCCTCCTAGTAAAGCTGAAAGTCATCTGAATTATCAACAATATAGTTTTTCAGCTGGGAAGGGAAATAGTAGTGGTAAAGGAAATAGAAACAGTTATAGTTATAGGGGTGGTAGAGGAAACCCCAATGGACGAAGAGTTAGTAACGAGAAAAGCTACTACAGGAGTCAAGTCTCGAGCAACAACAGTGGTAATAATGGCGATCCGGCTACTCCTATCCGATGTCACAAGTGTGGTAAGTAGGGTCATATGGCATTTGAGTGTAGGGATGCTGCAGTTACTTGTTTTAATTGCCAACAACAGGGCCACATTAACCCCACATGCCCCTACCCAAGGCAAACTCCAAAACTTGGAAATATCATGATAAAAGAAGAAAAAATCTCGAATTTCAGGTAGGTGATCATGTATTTCCGAGAGTTACTCCAACAACTGGGGTTGGTCGGGCGTTAAAAATGCGAAAGCTTACTCCTAGTTTTATAGGACCTTACCAAATCCTTAAACGTGTTGGTAGCGTAGCATATCAGATTGCGTTGCCTCCATCTCTTTCTAATCTTCATATTGTCTTTCACGCGTCTCAACTTCGAAAGTACATTTTCGATCCTTCACATGTGATTGAGTAAGACAAGGTCCAAATAAAAGAGAATCTAACTTTTGAGACCTTACCGCTACGGATTGAGGACTGAAAGAACAAAGAATTAAGGGGTAAAACAATTTCATTGGTTGGGGAGGTGCTGTAACACCCTAAACACCAAAATAATATAGAATAATTATAATAGAGTTTTTAACTTTAATTCGCAGCGGATAAAGAAAATCTATTTTCAAGGAAATAAAACTTTATAACAAATTTAGGATATCACATTTCTCAAAATTCAAAAGGAACACTTTAAACTTTTTACTCTTATAAAACATTAAGGTTTTTATACAAAAAGTTATTTCTAATTAAATAAATAAAATACAACTTATGACTCTCATTCCGGGTATCACCTATCAGAGCGGGGTTTCTCTCAAACTTGAACTTCAAGACTCATTAACTTGTAATAACTGCGATTTCGCAAAGGCAGGGCCAAGCCAGTCAAACACAAACAATGAAGGAGGTGAGTTTTGAAGTAATGTTAATAGTAAAATATAAGTAAGGAGAACACACAATTAATCATAAATAAAACTGTATCATTACACAAATATTCCTCAACAAAAATATCACATTAAAGTCAAAATCACTCAAGGAAAATCAATATCTTTCACTATAACATCAAATCATCTAAGAGAAATTATTATCACATGCGATACACATTAACCACAACAAAACAATCACAAGAAAATGCAATGCTATGCATGAGCTTAGACTCTACTTCACAATGTGGTACCATTCTAACTCTGAAATACTTGGTTAGGAGGCTTTATACTATGCCACCATCCTGGTTGGCGGACAATTCAAATTGGCATTGTCCTCATAGATCCCCTCAAATGAATCCGAGACACATATACGCGACAGTCGAGGTAAATGTGTGATGCTTGGTAGCTCCCGACATTTGGAGTGCTACCTCCAAATCACCTAGGAATTCCCCACCCGAATACTTCTAAGGTCTAAGAATCTTGCCTTAAGGCTCAACAACAGACCTCCACAATCAAACTCAATTCAATTGTACATCCTCGGAATCACTAGGCTTGTAAGGCCCTACCTATATGATGACAAAATAATCTCTACTTCACAAATTCTCAATATTTATTTTCTCCCTTCGTTGGCCTATGATACTCCATGAAGACTGTCATCTCAAACACAAATTAGAATCACAATTATTTCGTCAACTATGGAGTTACTTTAATATTCTCATCACAAATTTATAACATCGCTATCATTAATCACACATCATCATCATCACATAAACTCATCACAAATTTATAAGATCACTATCATCAATCATACTTCATCACATAAACTTATTACAAATTTATAACATCACAATTATTAATCATACATCATCATCATCACATAAACTCATCACAAATTTATAGCATCACTATCATCAATCATACCTCATCACATAAACTCATCTGATCAAGCATATGCACCAAATTCATTTGAAATCAAATATCACAATAGTATCAAATACCACACATTTAACGAAATTAAATCAATCAGCACCTTATAAATATTTATATTCCATATTTTAATCTCACAATTTCCATATTTACATATTAATTAATTTATCACTCAAAGGGCTACTACCGTACGTAGCAAGCCCTAGATGAATCGTTGGGAAATACGGTTTTCCCGTTCATCTCACAATATATTACACTCATGAATTCAAACGCTCTCTCACCCCTTACCTTATTTCGACGCTTTCACACACGAATACGATTCCACAAGCAAAAAACCTTTATTCTCTGACATCACTATTATAAATCACACATTATCACTATTATAAATCACACATCATCATCATTACATAACTTATCACAAATTTATAAAATCACAATTATTATTCATACATCATCATCACATAAAATTATCACAACACATCCATCTTTTATTATCAGATCACATAAACTTATCTAATCAAACATATATATAAATTTAATTCGACGCCCAATATCACAATAATATCAAATACCACACATTTATATAAATTAAATCAATCAACACCTTACAAATATTTCTATTCTATATTTTAATCTCGCAAGTTCCATATTTTTGCATTAATTAATTTTCACTCAAAGGGCTACTGCCGTACGTAGCAAGCACCGGATGAATCGTTGGGAAATACGGTTTTTCCGTTCATCTCACGATATATTATACTCATGAATTCAAACGCTCTCTCACCCCTTACCTTATTTCGACGCTTTTACACAAGAATAAGATTCCACGAGCAAACAATCTTTGTTCTTTGACTCTTTGTCCTTTAATTGATCTAACTCGACTGTTTATGGGTAAATGTTAAGAATAAATTATGAGAAGACACTCTAAAAACTAAATTTCGAAATTTGGTCATGGAAACTTACAATAAATCAAAAAACCAATTAGTGTATAATATAGATATTTTTCACACGATCGTTTTGGCGTTGGTTTCATTCAAATCGGAGTTACGGTGAAGAAGAACGATACAAAATAAGGAATTTTATAAACGAAGAAGTCGGGTATTTTAGAGAGAAATTGGGATGGTTAAAAATCTGAAGAAGTATGTTTATTTGACTACCTAAATGAATAAAAACACATACTGAATTTTGGACGAGAACGGAGAAAATTTTCTGGAATAGTTATCGACCACCGGTACCACCGGTTGTTGTTGTGTTTCCTCTTTGGTTTTACGACTGCCCAACTCCCTTCCCTTCTTTTTTTTTTTTTTTTGTTAACAATTAGGGTTCACACATGGGTCAAACCCATGGGTCTCTTTATTTACTTTTTTGTTTTATTACTATTATTATTTTTAGCGAAATATATAAGATAATAAAATATAGTATTTATTATTTATATCACTCATTTAGTCAAATGTGTACAAGATTAGCACGTCATAGAAAATACACATATAAAGAAAATTAATCAATATATATTCTAAAATAACTTTAATGCCAAATTAATTATTTAAAATTCTATTTTATTAATAAAATAGTTTATTATAAAATTTGGGGTGTTACAAGTTCTACTGGTGAAAGTGTGAAATTTTTTTTAACAAGGGGAGAAATGTAACACCCCAATTTCTCATTACCTTATTTTAATAGTATAAAGATACACTACTATTATTATATGAGTGTTAATATGTGTTCTAATTTCTTTATGTGTGTCTGGTGTGTTTGCCTTAGTAATTGATTTAAATCATTAATATTAACTATATTTAACTTACAAAAATAAT
>JBBPBP010000002.1:18541589-18555600 GCA_037974735.1 Cicer chorassanicum
TAACTATCATATACTATATAATACCTCTATTTGTTTTACATAATTGTTGTTTATATGGTTAAAATGGAATATACATGATATCTATTCTAAGTGAAATTAAAAGTTTAAATGCAGGCCAAAAGAAATTTGCACAAGACATAAAACTGAATTTTAATTTTTAATACAAAATCATATCAATTTTTCAAAATTAGAATTATTATAAAAATATATCTAAAATGATTGTATCAAATAAGAATATAAAACAATTTTACTAAATTCAACTCAATATATATTATTTTTCCAATCAGAATATGAGTTATAGACATAGACATAGTGAATATTTAAACAAAATATATATTATAATTAAATTTAATTTGTAGTTTTATTCAAAATTTATGATTGACGTTAAGGTTGAAGAAAAAACCCAAATAAAAGATATATAGTGGAGAAAGGAGTAATCAAGAAGAATCAAAGTTGTCAAGATAGTTTTCACCGTAGTGGTGGATGCGTGAAATAAGGATATAAGAACTTTTAATTAAGATGATGATCAGGATATAAGGGTTTTTACGTTTGTTAATTGGTTTCCTTTTTGGCGGACATGAAATGGTTTTATGTAGCCAGAATTTAGCTACGCCAGCTTTTCACTAATTACTAATATGGTGACAAAGCTGGCTAATTCAGATAGGTCTAAAGGGTCACCTTCTCTGAGGTGGATTATATACACTCTCCATTAAAAAAAAAAAATTACACATTATACTAATAGAATTAATAGAGAATGGTGGTGGTTTGTTTATGTTAATTATTTTTTGGAACGGAAAATTTCAAAAAGAAAATAAAAGCAGTGCAATGTCACATGGTCACATGAGAGGACATTATACCTTCATTCTCATTTTTTTTTAATACAGTTTATTTTTAATAACTTAATACGGTTTATTTTTTTAATTCAACTCCTCTTCATTCTCATTCATTCTCCCTCCCTCTTCTCGTCTCCTCCCTCTTTTTCTCCGTCTCCCTTCTCTTCTCTCTTGTTCTCCCTTCTTCTTCTCCTTTCTTCTTCTCCCTTCTTCTTTTCCCTCCTCCCTCTCTTCTCCCTTCTTCTTCTCCCTTGTCCCTCTCCTCCCTCTCTTCGCTATTCTTCGCTATTCTTCTTTGTATGTCTTAATTTTTTAAGATTTAGTTGTAGCTTTGATGTAACCTCTAATTTTCCTTCTATGGCTGTTTTGTACTTTAGATCGATCATGCACTAGCATGCACAATGGTGAATTTATCCTTTTTTAACGTTTTGAAATGGATGTTGCGCTCTATTTTCCTTAGTCTATTTTAGTAACTTAGATCTCTTAATATTTTATTAGTTTTGTGTCTAGTTTTATTTTAGACTAATTTATCCTTTTTCTGTTATTTTCAAAGATTAACATGTGTGATTAATCCGTATTTTTTATTTGCAAATAGACATTAATTTGATAAGTTTATTTCTTTTAGTTAATTACTGTATGTCTTTATTTTTATTATTGCAAATAATGATTAGATTAATTATAAAATGTTGCTTTAATTTGTACAGTTGATTGCTTAATATATCTATTACTTTTCACCCACACATTCATTTCATCTACTTACTTTTAACCTCATTTACAAAAAACTTATTTTTAACTCCACTCACAAAATTATTCTTAACAAACTTTTTTTTACTTTCCACTCACAAAAAATTATTCCCACTCAATTTACTTTTACTTTCCACTCACAAAATTATTCCCACTCAATTTACTTTTGATTCCATTCACAATTATTCTCATTCAACATTTTTCCACTCACAAAAAGTTATTCTCATTCAATTTATTTTTACTCTCCACTCACAAAATTATTCTCACTCAACTTACTTTTACTTTCCACTCACAAAAAATTATTCTCACTCAATTTTGTAACACCCTAAACCCCAAAATAATATATATAATAATTTATATCGTATTTCTATAAAATTTGTAACGGATAAATAAAGATATGTTTCCAAGAAAATAAAAACTTTTATTTTTAATTTAGGATATCAAGTTTCTCAAAAATCAAAAGGAACACTTTAAACTTCTTTACTCCTATAAAATAGTACAATCTCAATAAGCTTGATTTAAGTATAATTATTTGATTTAATTCTGAAAACTCACAAGGTTTTCATACAAAAAGTCGTTTCAAATTAAATAAGTAAAATACAAATGACAACCCTTATTCCCAATATCACCTATCAGAGCGGGGTTCCTCCCAACTTGAACTTCAAGATTCATTAATCTGTAACAACTGCGATTTCGCAAACGCAGGGCCAAGCCAGTCAAACACAAACAACAAAGGAGGTGAGTTTTGAAATCATGTTAATAGTATAATATAAGTAAGAAGAACACGCATTTGATCATGAGCTTAGACTCTACTTCACAATGTGGTACCATTCTAACTCTGAAGTACTTGGTTAGGAGGCTTGATATTATGCCACCATCCTAGTGGACGGACAATTCAAATTGGCCATGTCCTCATAGATCCCCTCAACTCAACCCGAGACACATATACGCGACAGTCAAGGTAAACGTGTGTTGCATGGTAGCTCACAATATTTGGAGTGCTACCTCCAAGTCACCTAGGAATTCCCCACCCGAATACCTCCAAGGTCTAACAATCTTGCTTTAAGGCTCAACAGCAGACCGCCACGATCAAGCTCATTCAGTTGTACTTCCCCAGAATCACTAGGCTTGTCAGGCCCTACCTACATGATGACAAAATAATCTCCACTTCACAATTTCTCAATATTTATTTTCTCCCCTCGTTGGCTTATGATACTCCATCAAGACCTTCATCTCAAACGCAAATTGTAATCACCATTATTTCATCAACTATGGAGTTACTTCAATATTTACATGACAAATTTATAACATCACTATCATTAATCACACATCATCATCGTCACATAAACTCATCACAAATTTATAACATCATTATCATCAATCATACATCATCACATAATTTATCACAAATTTAAAACATCACAATTATTAATCAAACATCATCATCACATAAAATTATCACAACACATTCATCTTTTATTATCACATCACATAAACTCATCTAATCACACATATACATCAAATTAATTCGACACTCAATATCGCAATAATATCAAGTACAACACATTTAAAGAAATTAAATCAATCAACACCTTACAAATATTTCTATTCTATATTTTAATCTCAAAATTTCCATATTTGTACATTAATTAATTTATCCCTCAAAGGGCTAGTGCCGTACATAGCGAGCCCCGGATGAATCGTTGGAAAATACAGTTTTCCCGTTCATCTCACAATATATTATACTCATAATTCAAACTTTTTCTCAACCCTTACCTTATTTCGAAGCTTTCATACACGAATATGATTCCACGAGCAAACAGCCTTTGTTTTTTGACTCTTTATCCTTCAATCGATCTAACTCGCAGTTTATGGGTAAACGTCAAAAATAGATTGTGAGAAAACACTCTAAAAACTAATTTCGAAATTCGGTCTATGAAACTTACCATAAATCAGAAAACCAATTAAGGGATAATATAGCCACTTTTCACACGATTGTTTTGGCGTTGGTTTCACTCAAATCGGACTTACGGTGAAGAAGAACGGTGCAAAATAAGGAATTCGACAAACGGAGAAGTTTAGTATTTTAGAGAGAAATTGGGATGATTAAAAATCTGAGAAGTTCGGCTTATTTGACTAACTAAATGAGTGAAACAAGAAGCGTTGTTGTGTTTCCTCTCCCTTCTACGGCAGCAGCTACAAGTAGCTCCTTTTTTATTTTATTAGGGTACACATACATGGGTCAAGCCCATTGATCTCCTTATTTATTTTAACTATTTTTATTTTAATTTTTAAAACACAATTTCATTATTAAAACATTATTAATATTTCAAAACTAATATTTTATAAAATCAAATAATTATTCCAACTCAATTTACTTTTACTTTCCACTCACAAAAAATCATTCTCACTCAACTTACTTTTACTTTCCACTCACAAATTATTCCCACTCAATTAACTTTTGATTCCACTCACTATCATTCCCATTCAACTTTTTTTCACTCACAAAAAGTTATTCTCATTCAATTTATTGTTACACTCCACTCACAAAATTATTCCCACGCAACTTATTTTACTCTCCACTCACAAAAAATTATTCCCACTCAACTAACTTTTACTTTCCACTCACAAAATTATTCCCACTCAATTTACTTTTGATTCCACTAACAATTATTCCCATTCAACTATTTTCCACTCACCAAAATTTATTCTCATTCAATTTATTTTTACTCTCCACTCACAAAATTATTCCCACTCAACTTACTTTTACTTTCCACTCACAATTATTCCCATTCAACTTTTTTCCACTCACAAAAAGTTATTCTTTTTCAATTAATTTTTACTCTCCACTCACAAAATTATTCCCACTCAATTGCACTCACAATTATTCCCATTCATGATAATGACAACCACTCTAAGTGGTTCCTAATATCCGTTATCCCTTTCCCAACCTTATTTATATCATCTACCCCAAACCTATTTAATATCACATCCCTTATTTATATCATCTACCCCAAACCTTATTAATATCACATCTCTTCATTTCTCTATTTGTGTTTTAGTGGTTTGTTTAGTTTTTTTATTTGCAATTCATAGTAAAGACTACAAGATGAAAAACACTTGTTTTATAATTTCTTCCCTAATACTTTCGTTATTTATTTTGCTTCTTTCATCTCTCTTTTCCATCTCTTATTACTCAAATTCTAACGATGATAAAATAACCTATTTACCTGAACAACCAGAGGTGGAATTCCACCAATACTCTGGTTATATCAATGTTGATGAAATACAAAAAAGATTTTTATTTTATTATTTTGTTGAAGAAGAAGTTCAGCCAACTTCAAAGCCAATAGTTATGTGGCTACATGCAGGTAATATGAATTCAACCACTTCAATTAAAAAAAATTACTTTGAAATTTAATGGTTCTTACAATATGTTGTGGGTTTTGAAGGGTCGGGTTGCTCTTCCGTCGAACTTGGAGCTTTCAAGGAGCATGGTCCTTTTAAACCAACTGACAAAGGTTTGGTCAAGAACGACTACACTTGGAACAAAGGTAATTAGAAAAATCAATTTCGTTAAATTTTAGTAACATTATTGTGCATATCTAAAATTGTTTTCCATTTTGATAACTTCTAGAGGCGAACATGCTCTATTTGGAATCACCCGCTGCCGTTGGCTTCTCATACTCCACCAACCAATCATTCTATAACCACGTGACCGATGAAATGACAGGTATATTTACTTTTTCTTGTGCAAAGCCCGTGAATAATTCCTAAAATGTTAAGTTGAACTTATAAGTGATTAAATTAAATATAATTGATTAAAATAAATTGTGTTTAGTTGAAAAATTTACATTTTATTTAAACTAGATTTGATTTTCGAGAGGTAAATGTCAAGGTAGATTGCTGTTGGAAACGAAGATTGATCTTCGTTTTCTGTTTGTATAATTCAAGTTTATATGTTAGTTGTAATAACTAATTAACTAACTTCTTAGTTAGTTAGTTAACTAGAGGACCCATGTATAAATAGCTCATTCCATTCAGTCAATAAACAAGTCCTACAATCATACTCCATTCTATATTGATTCTATCTTTCTTGCACTAGGGTTAAGAATAGCTTGAAAGCTAACAATTGGTATCAAGAGCTTGGTTGCGAAAAACCAAATCAGAGTGATAAACACGAGTGACGTGTGAGGATCAAACACGAGTGTAGTGAAGATGAGTAACAATGAAAATTATCTAGCCCATATGCCACATTTTGATGGAAAAGATTGGGATAGATGGAGAGTGCAAATTTGTGCATTGTTTGGATTTCAAGAAGTGTTGGAAATTATAGAGAAAGGTTTTGAAGAACTGGGGGTCAATCCAACAGAGGAACAGAGATCAAGATTCAAAGAAAATAAAAGGAAAGATTGCAAAGCCACCTTCATTCTTCATCAATATCTTGACACGGCCAACTTTGACAAGATATCTGATGCAAGAAGTGCAAAAGAAGCGTGGGACATTCTTGAGAAGTGTTATTCTGGAGGAATCAAGGACAAGAAAGTGAAATTGCAGACTTTACAGAAAAAGTTCGAATTGCTGCAGATGGATGAGCATGAGAAGGTTGCAGATCTAATTTCAAGATTGAGGAGTATCACAAATTAGATGGCCATTTGTGGTGAGAAGCTTACTGAACAAAAACTATGTGAAAAGATATTGAGATCTTTGCATCCCAGGATCGATTAGGTTCTGTGTGCGATTGAAGAATCGAAAGACATCTCCACATTAAGTCTTGAAGAGTTGCAGGAAACTCTAGAAGCAAGGGAGTTAAGAATGGATGAAAGGAATGGGAGTGATTTTGGGAATCAGGCATTGGTAGCATATGCTAACAAGAAAAAGAAATGGAAAAAGAATAAGTTCAAGGAATGTGATGATGATTCAGAATCTTCATCAGAAAGGAGCAATACAAGTGGTAAATCAAAAGGAAAATCAAGAAACTTTGATAAGAGGAAGGTGCAATGTTACAAATGTGAGAAGTTTGGATATTTTGCTCGAGAATATTGGGCTGGCAAAGGAGGATAACAAAAGAAGAAAGAAGAAGATGAAGCCTGCGCTGCCCAAGAAGATTCATATTCGAATTCGGATATAGTCTTGTTGATGGCTACTACAAACAAAGATCAATCTCATTTTCAGAATATTCTTCATCTCAGTTCTGGTTTCCTAATACTGGTTGTTGTAATCAGATGACAAGCCAGAGGTAATGGCTGGTTGATGTTGATACATCAAGAAGGAGCAAGATAAGGTTTGTTGATGATAGAACTTTAGAAGTTGAGGGAGCTGGCAGTAGTGATCAAAAGAAGAAATGGCAAAATAGAAAAAAGTGAGGGAGAGGATGTGCTACTGGTTGAACCAGAAGATGATGGTTCAGAGAAAGTTAATGATGTGGAGGCTGCACAGGACCCAGAGAGTGATGCAGATGGAGTGTTGCAGATTCTCCAGGCTGAGAAGGAGAAGGTACAAGCTATTGATGAGTCGAAACATGATGGAATTGAAACTGTGAAGAAGAATGGCAGAAAGAGCTTGGAAATGTGAGGAACAAGAAAACAGCTCATGTGGTTGATAGTAATAACCAAGTTGGACACTTTCAAAAGATGCTTACATCTATTGGAATTTTCTGCATTTATTCAATTGCTATTGGAATTCTTGTTGAGTTTATAGTGATGTATACAATACAACATAGAAAGTATAGAGATGGAATTGACAATCTGTTGGTGCTTTTGATTGGTGGAATTTCAATTGCATTGCCAATTGTTTTGTCTGTTACAGTGGCTATTGGTTCTCATAGGTAATCACAACAAGATGCATTGGGAGAGAAGGTTGGGAAGTGTGTGCAGCTAATAGCAACATTAATTGGAGGCTTTGTGATAGCATTCACTAAATGGTGGCTTCTTACTACTGTAATGATGTCTACTCTTCCACCTATGAATTTGAACTCTAAACTAAAGGATTTAGAGTCTAGAAACATTGAATTGGAAAACAAAGTAAGGAAATGTGAAGCTGAAAAAATGGAACAAGAAGGGTTGCATAAAAGTCAACAAATAGCATTGCAAGATGATATTTGTTCTTTGAGGAAAGAACTTAATCTGAGAAGAAATGGTATTCCCGATGATGAGTTAGAGATGAACACGGTTGCTGCGGCCATGAAGGAAACAATGGATAGGGCTGAGGCTAAGTTAGGGAGATAGAGTATACAAAGGCTGCTAGAAGCAAAGAAGGTGTGCAATAGGAAAAAGATGACAGAGCTACACTAAAGGAGCAAAGAAGATTAATGAAAGAAAGGGCTACTGCAGAAGCAAAGGGAAGAGCTGGAAAGCAAAGAAGATTAATGAAAGAAAGGACTGCTGCATAAGCAAAGGGAAGAGCTGGAAAAGTTGCTGCAGAGGCGAAAGCTGCGAGGGCTAAAGCTGAAGCACGAGTTAAATCTGAGCTTGCTGCAGAAAGGGTTGTTATCGAGGTCCAGGAGAGGGTTACGGCTGCAGCAAGAATGAACCAACAGAAGAAATGGTCGGAGAGTTGAGAAGACTACTAGGTGTAAAATCACTTAGAATCTTGGATTACGGGAGAGTGTTGGAAACGAAGATTGATCTTTGTTTTCTGTTTGTATAATTCATGTTTCTATGTTAGTTGTAATAACTAACTAACTAACTAACTTCTCAGTTAGTTAGTTAGTTAACTAGAGGACCCATGTATAAATAACTCATTCCATTCAGTCAATAAACAAGTTCTACAATCATACTCCATTCTATATTGATTCTATCTTTCTTGCACTTGAGTTAAGAATAGCTTGAAAGCTAACAATTGCTTCATATAAAACATAATTTCAACACAATTCATGTACTCATCAAAACATGCACTTTTAGTTTGAATTCATATGATTATATTAACTTTAGCTATGTTTCACACTATCTCTGTAATATACAGCAAGAGATAATCTTGTTTTTCTACAACATTGGTTCACAAAGTTTACACAGTACACAAACAATGAGCTCTTCATCACCGGGGAAAGCTATACAGGTAGTATTTTTATTATGTGTTATATATTTATAATGTTTATTTTGGAATTTAAGTTGGATGATGATATATGTTTTTTTTCCAGGTCACTTTGCACCCCAGCTTGCAGAACTCATTGTAAAAACCAAAACCAACATAAATTTAAAGGGAATAGCCGTGAGTACAAATATATCAAATAAATTTAATAATTCTTATACGATAACATTATATTGTGTTTTATAAAAGAAACATGTTAGTTGATACGAGTAACGTTGATTTCTCTTTCTATATTTGTAGATAGGTAAACCCTTATAGAGTTTAACACAGATTAAAACTCTAGGGGGCAATTTTGGTAGTTTCATTGGTTGATATCATATTCAACCTATGAGTTGCTTACAAAAGTTTACAACTATTCCTGAATACGAGGGAATATAACAGTGGAACAATTAGTTCCACTTGAGTAAAAATTAATAAGCGAGTGATAACGGAGGTTAGTATATATATATTTTTTATATTCTGTTATTTGAACATAGAAGATAAAATCCTTCCATTAAACTAACACTTTATTATTTATGTATAGGTTGGTAGCTTCACCGATACTTTTCATGTTAGTCACCATCTATGTCTACCAACAGGAGATCATACAGAGACTCCACGTGTATAATACACTTATCTCTACTCTTTATTTATCTAGTTCTCTTTTTTTTAATCATTTTCTTATACTTTCTTTTATATTTGGTTTAGCAAAGAGACAAGAAGAGAGCTTTTTGTCTTGAAGACAAAATATTCAAGTACTTGAATAAGAAAGGAGTACAAAAAGCTCTCCATGCTAAGATTACCCCATGGCAAAGTTGTAGTTGGTAAGTTTTATTAATTGAAACTTGATTTATCATTAGAGTTTAGAACTTTATTATAACATCAAAATACGTTGTGTTATTTAGATTGATGGAATAAAGTAAAATTAAATTCAGTTATATTTCAAATTGGAAATAAGTTCAGGTTTATATTTTAAAAAAAATCGATATGTTTTATCAGATCCGTATTGATTGCTAATATCATTTTCCTTTTATTATAGAGTTCTCTGGTATGACATCGAGAGTTCTTATACTCCAACCATATCTCTTCTAGGGACACTTTTTAAATCAGGTGTAGGAGTTATGGTATTTAGGTTAGTAAATTTTTTTCTCTAACTTTTTAGTTAGTCCTTACATCATATTCTTTTCTTTGGTTTGTCAACGTTTTATATTTTATAAACAAAGCTATTTTTTTTGTGTAGTGGAGATCAAGATTCTTTCCTACCATTCCTTGGCACACAATCCTTATTGGATGGATTAGCCAAGGACATTGGGTTGAACATATCGGACTCTTTTCGACCATGCTAGAATGGAATAAAGGTATATATTTTTAAATGTTTAAGATTTTTATTTTATGGGCTTATTGATTATGTGTTGGTGGTTGAGCTAAAAATCAGCAATCTAATTCTATCTTTATTTTTTTGCTATTTTGTTTGTCAAACATCGTATCATTCATTTGCCACCATTAGAGGAGTTGGTCATTCAAGTGCATCTTTGTAACCAGAAGCAACATTTGTGTTATTTAAAGCATTTATAGAAGGAAAGTTCCTTCCGAAAATTCAAATATATTAAACCGTTTATTATATATTTGTTATATTTTATTTGTATACATACAATGAATTGATTTATTTATTTGTTCGAATGAATTTGAAATTGATAATTATATTTTCTATAAGAAAAGTGTATGCAAACCTTGTGAATAATTTGAAGAAATATTTAATTTATTGTTAATAAATTAGACTTATTATTGAATTTTTTAACCAAATTAAATTTTAGAAGTACTAAATCAAACAATTTTTTAATAGTTAAACTAGATTTTATATTTTTTCAATTCGATTATGACAAAAAAACAAAAAAAAAACAAAACTTATAAGACTAAATCATAAATCTTGGGTCGTCTAAAGTGTAATTCAAACTGAACAAGGTGACATTTAATAGCAATGTTGTATGGGAGACCAAATAAAGAATATGACAAAGGTATTGTGACATGGGTTGTGTATATACATTGAATAAAGAACACAATAAAAAAAGAATGGTGACCATTATTAAGGTTATTTTTATTCATATATATCCCAAAAAAAGACTTTTAAATTCAAATATTTATTTACTCAACTTTTAAAGACAAGTCTATCCAACTTTACTACAACCCATTTTTCAAAAATTGGAAATTATAATTAAAAATTAACTAAATAAACCTTTTGACCTTTAAGGATAAAAAGTTTTAAATCTCAATAAAAATCGCCGGTTACATTTGTTGACCAAAGCAAATAAACAAATACCACACCATAAGATCTAACTGTTGCAACAAAAAACGGATCCAGTTTAACAACATCCAAAACTCTCCTGCATTTGTACAGTCTTCCATCAAAAACCGTTTGATTTTAATCTAATGGCTAATAATTAAATTCAGTATTTTATTATAAAATAAAAACAAAAGTATGTTTTTTCAAAACAGTTTGATTAAGATCAAACGACATACAACACTCTTTAGTACAGTAAATTCATAAAAACCGACCGCACTTAATCTATTTCTCGAAAAAACCCCTCAAACATTTTTCTTTTTGTTTAAAAAAACAAAACCCTCATTTCCAATCCCAGATAATTTCAAAACTCTTTCAAGTTTCAATTTCAAACAATTTTGACCAATAATCAAACAATTTTGACCAATAATCAAACAATCCCAGATAATTTCAATTTCAATTGTAAAATTGATGGTGTGTTATGCTTTAGACCAATTTTGTGCCTTGATAGAAACTGATGATGCATCTATAGACATGTTGAGTAGTTGGTGTGAGAGGAGACTATTATTTTGTTGATTTGTCAATTAGTGTAATTCATTATCATAACCAAGTATATCTTATGCTTTGTGTCATGTGCACTAGTTTAATGTACATAGATATACAATTTTGTTTTTTTTTGTAAATGTTGAGAAAATAAGAAACTAAATTGGAACTACCTTGGAAGTGTTAATTTATTGGAAAACTTTTTATCTATCTATCTATCTATCTATCTATCTATATATATAATTTAAATCTTCTTTCAAAATATAAGTTGAAAATAATAATTTTTATAATGATTAATTATTTAAAAATGTGTTTTTGACAATTAAAGTACGAGTGATTTTAGAAATCTTATAGATTTTAAAAATACATGTGATTTATTTTATTTTTAATTGTATTTTAAAATGTGATTTATTTTAATTGTTTTTATTTAGACATAATTTACTGAAAAGTGATTTAACGAAAAGTTTTGAATTCCCAATTTTTTTTTTTGGTGCTAAATGATTAGTGATACATTTTATAATAATTTAAGTCTAGAAATCAATATTTAGAATGATGGGTAACCTTTAAAGTGATTTATCTACTACTTGATTCAATTTGGTTTTGTAGCGTGTTGTGTCTTCTAGTAAATAATTATTTATCCTATCTGCTATTTGAAAATCTATGTTTTAGTTTATTGTAACCTTTAAGTGATGAGGATTAATTCAAAAGAAAATATAATTGTGATCAATTTGGAGCAATTAGAGTTCTATGAGGATAGGTTACATTGTAAGGTTACATTTTGGTGCTAATTTTTGGATTAGTAATGGAGATGGTTATATGATTATGTAAATATGAAATTGTTTGTGTTTCAAGTGTTCTAATTGTTGGAAATTAGTGTATAGCGTTAGAGTAGTGGAGATACTCTAAAAAGTGAAATAGTTATATATTTCTTCAATCGAATTATTGATTATATATTGATGTAAGTGTTGTTGTTACTACTTGTAAATTACAAGTAAATTATTGTGAATGTGTAATTAAGTAAGTTCTTAACTTGAGGTAAGGAGTAGGAGTTGTGGCGCCGCCTTCGCACTCCTGAACCACGTTAAAAATACTTTTAATTATCCATGTCTGAATTTGAATGACTGAAGTTATAGTTATCTTAAGTAGTTGACTACATGAGTAGGAGAGACTAGCTACCACGATGACTCATTGTCGATAAAAGAGGCAACAATAACCCATTGTTATAAATACTTTTTAATTTTATTTTTGAAATAGTAAAAAACCATGTTCATCTCTTACACAATTTTGAGTAATTATAAGTCCTATGTGGTATCAATATCAAATTTTAATAACCTTTTTATGTGGTATCAATATCAAATTTTAATAACCTTTTTATGTGGTGTGAATTGGTATGGAGGTGTGTAAATAAATTAAATATTCAATTAAATATGTTTGATCTTCTAAGTAACTTGCTGAAAATAAGTAAGTGCCTTGTGTTATAATCTTATTATTTGTTATATATTGTCTCATTTGATAAGGATCTAGAACTATTGTATGAGTTCTATGAATGAATCTTGTGTATAAGACTTTGAAACTAATTTAGACTTTGAGTGTGTTTAAAACTATACGTGAAAATATATGTCTTATTCCACTATGATTATACACATCATTTTGAAAAAATAAATTAAGTTTTTGTATGTCATTGACTTGTTATATGCATTTCTGCTTGTAATTCTTGAATGTGTGAAATTTTTTTAATGTTTCTTTATATGCCTAACTTTTGTGAAATATGTAGAGTAATTGTTGAAATGATTTAAACACTCTTTTAAGAGAGTGAAACTAAATTCACATGCTTAGTTTTACCTATAAAGGATAATTAATGATCATGATACTTTCTTCATATTTAAGTTGTTCAATGTGATGTATGTTAATAGATTTGTTGTGTCATGTTAGCTTATCATGCTATGATTTTGGACATACTAGGCTTAAATGAGTTGTTAAAGCCTTAAATATGTTTGTTATATCCTTGGAGACAAAGTTTGAATCTTGAGGGTGGTTAGCTAGATATTAGTTCACTTATTATTCACTTCAAATTTCGACGAAATTTATTTAACAAGGGGAGAATTGTAACACTCGAA
The DNA here is from genome assembly GCA_037974735.1 of Cicer chorassanicum. Taxonomy (NCBI): domain Eukaryota; kingdom Viridiplantae; phylum Streptophyta; class Magnoliopsida; order Fabales; family Fabaceae; genus Cicer; species Cicer chorassanicum. Next base: position 18,555,173 of record JBBPBP010000002.1, read on the forward strand.
ATTTTATTATAAACTATTTTTATTAATTAAAGAGGATTTTAAATAATTAATTTGATGTTAAAATTATTTCAAAATATATGTTGATAACTTTATAGATATTTAATTTAATTATTAGTATAAATTATAAATATTTTATTTTATTAAATATAGATGAGTATGAATATTTTAGTGTTGAATATTTTATTAAAGTTTTTTTTAAAAAAATAATAATAAAAAGGATTTGTATTTCGAAAAGAGTATGGTCAAATATTAGTATTTTAATGTGAGTATTTTAGAGAACGATATTTTAATTATGAATGATTAGCCCAAGTAATTAAATCGTTTGGACACTTTAAAAATAAAAAATAATATAAAGTTTGGGATATACCACTTCTTGCACCCCTTATTGTTGTTTGCTTCTACTATTAGAGGATTGTACCGTGCACCCC
>JBBPBP010000002.1:18563694-18574247 GCA_037974735.1 Cicer chorassanicum
TAAGCGAAAAAATATAAAACAAAAAAAATTTGCATAAAAGAATATGTTAATTATTTGTTGTCGTATAAATCAATACTTTTCTGAAATATGTATATTTTTTTAATCACATTTTGTCAAAAAAAAGATTTTTTTTATTACATGATTTATTCAGATTAAATGTGTTCATGTAATGTGAATAATGATTTTATTTGGATGTATTTAGTCGCATACTTTGCTAAAAAAATCCATTTTATTAATATACATTTACAACATTCATTTTTAGAGCATAGAATCATTTTTTTTAAACCACATAGAATTTTTTTTTTTGTGAGAATCACTTCCATAAAATATGAATGCACCTGTAACACCAATTATTATATGCCGTTAAAATATTTTTAAGATCTTTGAATGTACTATGAACAACTCCGGTAAATATATTTTTGATGTTATATTAACAATTAACAATATTTGCTACATTTTATCTTTATTATATTAAAAATCCATTGTTTTTCTAAACGATGTATAAAGTTTATTTTTAATGAGGTTTCAAGGCAAAAAAGTTACAATAATTGTATTACCCTAATTGAATTTACATGTGGTGTACTAGTGCATATTTTTTATGACACCCATGTGAAGTTTGATGACTTTTGACTAAATTAATAATTTTCACAAATTGATTTAGAATGGATCCAATGTTCTCTTTTTTCTAGAAATGCTAGTTTTGGATATATTTATAAAAAAAACGAAAACAATGTTTGTAACAACCACATGTGTTAGTTGAGGAAGTGGTGGTGCGGTACTAATCAGTGGAGACCAATTTTTTTAAGAACATATTCTAATCAGTGGGGACCAATTTTTTTAGGAACATATTCCCTCAATCTTTGTTTATTTTTCTATAAAAAAATTCTAAAATTAAGATTCTCTTCAAAATTCAAAAATTTCATCATATATAACTTTTTGTGTATGTTAGTGGAGGAATAATTTTGTAAGTAGAGAATAAAAGAAAGTTAAGTGAAAATATTTATTTTTGAGTGAAAGAAGGAGATGTGTGAGAGAAGAAAGAAAAAAGAAAAGAAGATGAGAAACACGGTCTACTGTTCATCTCAATTCACTAATTATTAAATCTAAAAATAGGACAAAAACAGTTTACAAAAAATATTAATTTATCAAATGTTGCAGTCATATCTTAAAAAGCAATTGATTTTCTTATTTGTTGATATGAATTTTTGTCTTTTTATAAGAGAATCCAATGCTCACTTAGAATCTTATTAGAATGAGAGAGTTACACTCATCTTCTTTCATTCTTTCCTTTAGAGTCCTATCTTAAAAAGCAATAAATGTCTTATGCAAGCTCTATTTGGTACTATTATGTGTCCTATAAGGGCATTAATGTCACCTTGTCCTATTTAATACCCCATCTAATTCTTTTTAATTGTTTCAATTTACTTCTTATTTTTAAAGTTTAATATAATATTAATTATTATTTGTAAATAATTTCTTTAGTTATTTATTATATATTGTAAAATAGATAAAATAAAATATTAGACAATTAAGGTATAATAGAAAAATGATAATTGTCATGATATGTGTGAAAAATTTATAATAGAAAAAGAGGGAAGAATATGACCATTGATTAATAATTAATATGTTTACTATTAGCTTTCTTTTATATAATATATCTATTAAGTTGAAAATAAAAAATTCAATGTCTAGTGTATAAACTACATGCAATTACTTACCGTCCATGTGAAGAGGCTGCAATTTTAATGCTCAAATTCCTACTTTACTATCCCTCCCTTTATTTGGAAGGGTGATTCTAGCTATTTTCAGGGCAAGGACAAGCAAATTGGGTTAGAATACAACCTGAGCCCCATAAGGGAATATTATAACCCCAATGTCTTTCTTGGTTCTATCTTCTATCTTTCTTCTTTTTTCTTTCTTCTTTCTTCTTGGTTCTATCTTCTTCTTCTTCTTCTTCTTTTTCTTCTTCTTCTTCTTCTTCTTTCCTCCTAATGAAACATCATGCAACCAAGTCACCATGACTATTAGCCATATTCTGTCGAGACAAAATCCCTTATGATGTTTCAATGATAACAAACCTTAATAATTAAATGATTGAGACATTTTGAAACATCCTGTATTAATGTCTGTTAATGAGTGACACCATTAAGACAAAAATTCATACAAGATTATGCACAAAAAAACAATGTGGAATTCAAGAAACATTCTCATGACAGACTTTAGAAAATTCTGCACTAGAAGATCATAATGTTCTGTCTTAAACATAAAACAATATGTTCACACTTAAAGAAATAAATCAAATGAACAAGGTCATGTTCCTGCATTGAATCAGTAAAGGAAACTAACTTAAATTAACCATAAAAAATTAAGAAGAAGAATATTCAAGATTTTCACAAGATCATTTAAGTCAAAGAAGAATATTCACCTTGATAAGCTAGAACTCACATGAAATGATAAATAAGCTATTAAGGGAATAAGTGAGAATTGAAATTCAAGAAGATTACAACAGTCCAACTTGAATAAATTCAAACTGCAACTATATGAACATAATAAAGTTGTAAGATTAAAAGGGTTTTATGAAAAGTACAAAAGTGACTGAATGGTTGGTAACATCATTGTACTTGCACGGTTCACTAATCTGAGGAACCATCAACTTGGAAAGATGTGCATTGGCACCCATTTTCTTTCTCCTCTGCACTAAACAGAAACAACCTAGGAAATGTTTTGAAGTCAACTTAAAATTCAGAATGTTCATAGTTCTTTAAGAAAAGCGTCATCAAAGGTTACCATTTGTTGAAACTTGTGTCCAATGAACACATGAAGGCATATACACCTTACCAAAGCTCACTTTCATGATATATATATATATATATATATATATATATATATATATATATATATATATATATATATATATATAAGTGCTCATAACTGGAAGGAGCAAGAACATACATCAAGATATAACTCACTCATCACAAAAGTGTTGAAACTTGATTGAAAGTTCATCAAACACACTTAGATATCATCCTAGATCATAAAATTTAAAGTATACATGAGTGTGAAGATAAGTTTCATCCAAGTCAAGTTAGAAGAACTTGGTGCAAAATCTAAATTGTATTTGTAAACTTTATGAAGTCATCTTTTGGGTTGTAAAAGAGACTCAATTTCAACTATGATTACTGGTAAGTTTAGTGTGACTAAGAAGAAGAACTGTAAGCTTTCTAAGGTTGAAAAAACATATGAGAGAAAGGTAAGGTTGACAGACTTGTGTATGTGCTGGAATTGAGAAGTTGTTGAAGTAGCAATGTCAATTTACAAGGAAGGGGGTTTGAATTGTAAATTTGCCTATTTAAAATTTCCTGTTAAAAACTTAAGAAATACAACTCAAGAATGATCTTGGTTATGAAAACAGAAAACGGAGAACGTTCTTGGTTCTGGAAACAGAAACAGAGAACGTTCGTGGTTAGTTAAAATCACAGTTTTGGCTTCTCTAATTAATTTGATAATTAAAATGACTGAATATAAATAGAGATAAGGAAGAGATACCACACAATGATATATCCTGGTTCACCCAACTCGGGCTACGTCCAGTCCTCACAACTGTGAGATTTTCACTAAGTGTTCACAAAAAGGAGAACAATCTTTGGTTTACACAGTTAAGATCAACCTTGATCTATAACACCAATTCCTTTACACCCATAAAGGATTCAGTCAAGTCACCTAACAGTTCTGATAGGATTTTACAGTTCACTCTTTAATCATACTCAAACTATAAACAATCCTTATAATTTTGAGTTTACACAATAATGATTTTAGGAGATTGGTTGAATCTGATTATGCTCAACTCATGTTTGAGAATAGATTCAGGTTAAAAGAACTCAGTAAAATAAATTGGATGCATGAAGATAGTTTTAGAACTGATTCTCTTGTGAATGAGAAACTTTCAAGTATGTAAATGTATGTGATTTGATGGATATTCTTAGCACTTGAAGTTCTGAGTTTTGCTGAGTATTAGTCTTCCTTTTATAGACGTTTAGAGCATTTAATAATGGTCAAAAGAGCTGTTGGTAGTGCTCTGTCAGATTTGACCAAAACTAATATAAGTGAATAAAAATAATCTAGCCTTTGAACAGTTTTGAACTTTGTTTCACTGGGCTGTTTTATTCATTCTTGATCAGATTGCCTGCGTGTTTAATGATCCTTTAAGATTCAGATATATTTGTTGATGTTATATCTTTGATCTGGAGACTTTAATCTATCCAAAACAATTTAGAATGTAATGAACAACTTCTGTAGAAATAAGGAGATTGATTCTGCAGAAATGGAGATTGATTCTTCAGAGACGGAGATTGATAATCAATCTGGTATGTTAGTGTTCTGAACTATCTGCAGATTGATGATCAATCTTGAGGTTCAGTCTTGAATTAACTTTCTTGACAGTTCTGGCTGGAGAAAGTTACAACTTATTTTATTTTGTTTGATTCATGACCTTTTATCTTAGTGATTCGAATGCTATCTTTGACTAGAATGATTGCTACTTGTTCCTTGCCAAGTAACGATAACATCAGCATAAGATACATAGGTAGAATCTTCTTCGAACTATCGGAGATTGATTGATATTTAGGCTGTGATGAATAGTCTTGATCCTAGAGAACATTCTCCATTTTTACAGATGATGGTCAAGAATGTTCTGTTTAGTTTTTTATATGATTTCTTTGCTTTGCTTGGTTCTTATCTTTGAATTAAAAACACTCAAGAGCACAAGTTAAATTAACATAACATTTAGAATCATAATTAACGTTCTTAATTAACCTTTGTTTATTTTCATCAAAACTTAATTTGAGAGTTTGTCTTAACAGTTGTCTCAAGCATTATAGTAGAAAATATCACCAAGGGTGAGGACTGGATGTAGCCTAATTTTTTGTGAACTAATATGAACTATGTGTGTATTCCTTACCCTTACATTTTAATGCTTCACAAATCACACACACACACTAACTCACAGCTCTATTTCGTTTATATACTAATCCTTCAGAATATTCTGAAATACTTATTCTCTTAATACTTCAAGTCCGCATACTTGATGGTTAATATTAAACTAGAAGATATAATTTTAAAAAGGTCACAATTCAAAGACCCCTTTCTGTGTGACATTGAATTCTACTTCATATTCCACAATGAGGGAGATATTGATTCTCCTATAGCATTAAACTCAACCAATTATTGATGCCATAGTTCGTGGGCTGAATAACTCTTTGGTTGACTCGCCTCCGACTCATTTGCTTTGTGATTCATTAACATTTGTGGTCTAGTAGAGGATGAGTGCACAATAACAACATCCTGTAGTTGTTGATAATTGTTATTTCTCTTTATTTTTGTCCAACATGGAAGAGAACATTCAAAAGTTGGAGAATTTGCTACTTGAAGATGAACCTTCGCAATAAGAACTAAGCCTTTTTTTTAGCATTGGCTTCCATAACAGCCAATTCTTTTTTAGACATTTTGGGAGCTTGATAGCTCTTAAATATAAGTTATTTCACACTTTTTAGACTATAATATGCAAATCCTTGAGGAGAAATTTAATTAAATTAGTAGTTTTTAGTATATTTTAGTAAAATATTGATTAAATGTTCTTTTTATTAGATTAGACTAGTTTAGGTTAGTATGATTCTATTTGGTGTTAATTTTGTGCAAGATATAATTAATTGACCAAGTTTAGGTAAAATGCTACAACAATATTGCAACATCCTTACGTGACAACAAGTTGTGGGCACAGAACGTGACAACCTTATCATAGGGGCACAAGGGACACCTCACCATTCGAGGACAAATTAAAGGAATATTCCAATTGTCCCATCATTTTATTCCATTGGGCCAAGGATTGTTTTATGAATAAGGACAAAATAGGCCAAAAAAAGGAGAGAGAGAGAGAGAGAGAGAGAGAGAGAGTGGTCAAAAAGTGTCCTATATAAAGGACAACATTTGCAAACCTAGAAAAGGGTGAATTCTAACCAACTTTTCAAAGTCTCTCAGAAAATCTAGCCACCACCATTAATTTATCATCACCACCCTTCATTTCCATTCCATTAGGAAGCCATTGGAGCTATTATTAGAGCTTGAACTTGAAGGAGAGCTAAAATTAATTGTAGCAACAAACCCTTTGACAATTGATGCTATGATTTGTACTTCTAGTCTCTCATTTGATTATTGCATAACACTATTGTAACAACCCTCTCACTACCTCAGAAATAAGGAGCAGATTTGGAGAACCTCAAAATTCGAACCAGTGCAGAAAAGACAAAAGTGTTGAGAGTTAAGAAAGCATGCAACTTCCACAACCCAACTCGATTCTAAAGAAATTTTCCCTCATCAAGAGTGTGAGTTCTTTTCCTATAACTAACTTTGCATTTTGCATGTGGGTTTATGGGTTTGATTTTAATTTCATTTACTGTTGGAAATTATTTTTTGAGGTTGAAATAATGGGATTCTTAAAACTCAGAGTGAGGAAAACTGTGAGGTTTAGTATCTAGGAAATGTTGAAATCGCATTTTTTTCTTCAAAACTCATTTCTCCTACATATGTTTGTGAGGATGATTATAATGTGTTAATAGTTGAAGGAATAAGGGTGAAATATAATGGCTAACTATAGTGTCAATGCACTCCTTAAACCTCATATGAACGTAATTTTCTGCCTGTAAACGTTCCTTTCTGCCTCTGAACATTCTTTTCTGCTTCTTAATGTTCTTTTTTGCATCTGAATGTTCTTTTCTGCTTCTAAATGTTCTTTTCTTCCTCTAAACGTTCTTTTTTGCCTCTAAATGTTCTTGTTTGCCTCTGACCCAAGTCTTCCACTGATCGGGCTTCTTCTAATCCAAGTCTTCTTCTGATCGGGTTGCCTCTGATTCAAGTCTTCCTCTTATCGTGTTGCCTCTGACCCAAGTCTTCTTCTAACCAGGCTGCCTCTGACCCAAGTCTTTCTCTGATCGGGCTGCTTGTAATCCAAGTCTTCCTCTGATCGGGCTGCCTTTGACCCAAGTCTTCCTCTGGTCGGGCTACCTCTGATCAAAGTCTTCCTCTGATCCAAGTCTTCCTTTGACCGGGCTTCCCCTTATCCAAGTCTTCCTCTAATCAAGCTGCCTCTGATTCAAGTCTTCCTCTGATCGGCCTGCCTTTGATCCAATTCTTCCTCTGATCAGGTTGCCTCTGATCCAATCCTTCCTCTGATTAGGGTGCCTCTGATTCATCGACTTCCTCTAATTAAATATTACTTTTAACTAGACTACCCTCTGATTATTGACTTGAAATTAATTTATACATTATGTTTTGCTTATTTATGATATTGAAGTTAATTAATTACTCATAATTGATGGGATAATAAGGTGTGCGTTATAAACATAATGTTATGACATGCATGGTCTTAAAAGGATACTGTGGGACATTGAGGATTGTTTTAGGCGTGAAACATAGGTAAAGGAAGAACAATCAAGATGCCGGTTGGGTCATGGTCAAACCAACTTTACCAAGAGGTTCTCAATTATCTTGGTGACCCACATCAAGATAATTGAGGAGACTTTTCCATAATTTAAGGAAAAGAGAGGATCGTGCATATCTTTCCATACTTTAAGGAAAAAAAAAGTAAATACTAAATATTGTTTCAAAGTGAAATTCATATTCATGTCATGTTTTACGTTGCATTTAAGGAAAAATTATTTCAACTTCCCACATCAAGATAATATGGTTGCCTTTGAACTTTATAAATGTATGAATTATTGTCATTTTCTAGATACATGGTTATGGTCATTACAACTATTGTTGCAATGACTTCATTATCATTCCATTTCATTTTCTTTTCTAAGCTCAGCTAAACCTTCATTAATTAAGGAACAATGCTTTTGTAAGTAAGGTTTATGGGTTATAGCAAGAAACGAAACAACTATGGATCGATCCCACATCAATTATCGTGGGATTAATACTCTACGTTCACTTTGTTACTTGTTATGTATATTGACGCACTTGCATTTTATTGTAACAAATTTTTTGCCTCGTTGTCGGGGATTGAAAATGGTATATTCTATTTTATTTTCATATTGTTTAGTTTGATTTAGTTAAGATCCTTTGGTGTGTTTGTGTTATTTAAAAAAAATTGTGTGTTTGTTATGTTCTTATTTTGAGAAAATTGTTCATTTCCATTATAGAACATTGTTATTTTGACTCTATGCAAGTACATAATGCTCAACCACAAATTTTCAACTATGGTTATTGTGGAGGTGAATATGGAATGGATATAATGAGCTAAAATTAATGTCCATGGAAACACAAAATGTTGATTATGCCTTGAGAAGTTTTCTTCGGGTGTCATTTACTCAAGCTCAATATGAAGAATCTAATGGAAGCCTCAAGTATGTCTTAGCTAAATTCATTGGGACTAGTGATAGATAAAGACTTTCATGTCTCTTGCAAGAGGAAGAATCCCGGAGCAACCTCAAAGATGTCATAGTTCAATTCATTGAGAATACCAATAGGTTTCTTGAAAGAATTCCAATGATTGTAGACTTTCTAGTCTCGTGCAAGAACATAGAGGTTCACATTAAGACAATCACAAAGTTTTGTTGGTAGAGTGGAAGAAAAAGAAAAAAAAAAGAGTGTAGAACTACTAGTAGTAGAAAAACAAAAACATAAAAATAAAATAGTAACATTGAAGAAAGACGAAGGGTGAAGTCTGAGAAAGTTTTTTGACAATTGCGACTAAATCTTTTGTGACACCCTAAACCTAAAATAACATTTATAATAATTTATACTAAATTATTTGAAGAAAACTCGCGACGGATGAAGAAAATCTGTTCAAGAAAATAAAAACTTTTATATCTATTTTAGGATATCACATTTCTCTAAATGCATATGTAACAATTCAACTTTGTTCATCAATTAAAATTCAATGAACTTGATTTAATTCCCAAGACTTACTCACACTAAGGTTTTCATATAAAAAGTCATTTGTGATTACATAAGTAAAATACACATAACAACTCTTAATTCCCGATATCACCTATCAGAGCGGGGTTCCTCCCAAACTTGAACTTCAAGACTCATTAACCTGTAATGCGATTTCGCAAACGCAGGGCCAAGCCAGTCAAACACAAACAACGAAGGAGGTGAGTTTTGAAATCAGGTTGATAGTATAATACAAGTAAGAAGAACACGCAATTAATCATCAATAAACCGTATCATTACACAAATATTCTTCAAAGAAAAACATCACGTTATATAGTCAAAACCATTCAAGGAAAGTCAACACATTTCACTATAACATCAAATCATCTAAGAAGAATTATTATCGCACACGACACATATTAATCACAACAAAATAATCACAAGAAAATGCAATGCTATGCATGAGCTTAGACTCTACTTCACAATGTGGTACCATTCTAACTCTGAAGTACTTGGTTATGAGGTCATGATACTATGCCACCATTCCGGTGGACGGACAATTCAAATTGGCCATGTCCTCATAGATCCCCTCAACTCAACTCGAGACACATATACACGACAGTCGAGGTAAACTTGTGTTGCATGGTAGCTCCGACATTTGGAGTGCTACTTCCAAGTCACATAGGAATTCCCCACCCGAATACCTCCAAGGTCTAACAATCTTGCCTTAAGGCTTAACAGTAGACCGCCACGATCAGACTCAATTCAGTTGTACTTCCCCGGAATCGCTAGGCTTGTCAGACCCTACCTATATGATGACAAAATAATCTCCACTTCACAAATTCTCAATATTTATTTTCTCCCCTCGTTGGCCTATGATACTCCATTAAGACCGTCATCTCAAACACAAATTGGAATCACAATTATTTAATCAGAGGTTACTTCAATCTTTTCATCACCAATTCATAACATCACTATTTTAAATCACACATCATCATCATTACATAACTCATCACAAATTTAGAACATCACTATCCTAAACGGAGAAGTCGGGTATTTTAGAGAGAAATTGGGATGGTTAAAAATCTGAGGAAGTATATTTATTTGACAAGCTAAATGAATAAAATAACATACTGAAATTTGGACGAGAACGGAGAAAATTTTCTGGAACAGTTATCGATCACGAGTGCCAAATGATAGGGTGTTGTTGTGGCGGATGTTGGAGCTCCCTTTCTTATTTTTTTTAGGGTTCACATGGGTCAAGCCCATTGGTCTCCTTATTTTTTTTTTTATGTTTTACTACTATTATTTTTATTTTGCTAAAACAAAATTAATTGTTACTTAATCTTAGTTTTAATACTCTTCCAAACATCATTAAATTTTCAAAACATTACTAATAATTCATAACTAATATATGACAAATTAGAGTAATTAAAATAATTAACCTTTTTAAAAAATACATATTATTAAAAACCCAAACTCTCATATTCAAATTAATTACTATAATTATACTTATTTTTCAAAATACTCACGTTATAATAATATTATCATTAGAGAATAGTCAAAATTATAAAATAAATAAATATAACAACAATATTTTTTGTTAATTACTAAATCATAAT
>JBBPBP010000002.1:18574499-18609947 GCA_037974735.1 Cicer chorassanicum
TATAAAAATAAAGAAAATCAAACATAATATTACTACTATCTCAAGATAATTATTTATAAAATAAATAATTAAAATAAGATATATTTAGAAATAATTAAATATAATTAAGTGCACATACATTTAATATTAGTCAAACACACTACTAATAAAATATAACATTTATTATTCATATTACATATTTGGTCAAATATGTACAAGATTAGCACATAATAGAAAACACACCTATAAAGAAAATTAATCATAAAGCTAATCAACATATATTCCAAAATAATTTTAACACCAAATTAATTATCTAAAATCCTATTTAATTAATAAAATACTTTATTATAAAATTTGGAGTGTTACACATTTGGTGTTTAAGAGAAGAATCTTCCGCAAGATGAATTTTATTCGTTTCAAGAGAGGGAGAAAACATGTCCCAAATATCTAGTTATGGGGTGCTTTCCTATGCCAAGTACATGGAATTTCTACCCAAAGGAAAGAATCGATAAGATGACATAATTTACTTTTTTTATTATCTACCCTAACTTAGGTGTTGAACTGTCAACATGATGACAATAAAAAAGCATTTCTTCAGAGAAAATCCAAAATATTTCTTCATTTCTTCTTTTCACTTAAGTAGTTGTTTTGTTTTAACTTCTAAGTATGAGAATTGAGTTGGGAATGGTAAGTTGATGTGTTTGATAGGTTGTAAAGTTTGTTAGAACCATGTTTGTTTGAAGAACCATGATAAGTGTGAAGACTCTTTAATGTATGGTTACTGGATCCTGTTGGAACCAAATTGGTTTTATACTTAGAGTTTTGATGTTAACAAAAGTATTTTATGAGAACAATATATTTGACTTTAAGAGTATGAAAGAAGATTCGTGTTTTAGAAGACAATCTAAAATAAGATTTGATTCAGATTTATAATTGAAGAAAATCTTTGACCAAGTTGAAAAGAAGATATGGTCAAGATTTGAAGAAGATGTGATCAACATCTTATCAACAATAAGATATGAATTATTTACAAGAAGATTTGATCAAAATTTATTTACAAGAAGATATGAATTATTTACAAGAAGATTTAATCAAGATTTATCACAAGAAGATATGAATTATTTACAAGAAGATTTGATCAAGATTTATCTACAAGAAGATATGAATTCTTTATTGGAAGATATGATCAAGAATTATTTACAAGAAGAAAGATTCACAAGGAGATACATTTATTATTTGCAAAGATATGATTCATATTTTGACAAATGACAAAATACTAAATAGGGTTTAGCATATTCCTACTTGTGAAAGTTCAAGAACTTGTCAAACACTATGTTCCCGCTCATATCAAAGCAAGCAATAGGAAGGAAGTTTCATCTGAAGAATTTGCGAAAGAAATCTTAACAAAATACAAACAATATCAATCTAAAGAACTTACAAACTCACTCTTAACAAAATACAGACAAGATCATTCTAAAGAATTTAGAAACTCAATCTTCAAAATACGAACAATATCAATATGAAAAATTTACAAACTCAAACTGAACAAAATAAGAACATAATCAATCTTGAAGAACTGCTCATATTGGATTCAGAAATAAAGAATTGGTCAAAGAACATATTATCAAAAAACATCTTGTTTAGAATTATTTTTTAAGATCATTGTTGACCAAGCTAGGAAATGAAGATACAATTTAGAATTAAACAAGGACTAAATCGAAGCCCTAATTTTATCTATAAATAGACACTGAAGACTGAAGAAGAAGAAGGTCATCGAAAAATCAGAAAATAGTAGAAGAACTCAAGCTCAAAATTCCAAATTCATCATAGAGTTCAAAGAGAGAAACACTTGTTCGAATGAGAAATATTTTTTAAGTATTTTTCTTAGAGTGTGATAGTGATTGTTATAATAATCTTGTTAGAAGCAACTACTCAAGTTCCAAACTTTTGTATTCAAACTTTATAGTGATGTTAGTGTGTCTTCAACAATATAGGGTTACCAGATTGTGTGGAGAAGACTTGGCTGGTAGAGTCAAGGTGTGTGTGTTCCTCAAAAGTTTGGGGTTATCAAGATCTTTAAGAACACTGGCTCGGAGTGTTAGGTGCTTTGTAGTTCAAGTTGTTGAACTAGTGGATTAAATCCTTCTTAGTGAAGGGATTGGATGCAATTGAGTTAGTGGTGAACCATGATAAATTGCTTGTGTCACTTTATTCCTGCACTCCTTAGTTTTGTTATTGTTTCTACTCCAAGTAAATCATCAAGTCATAATCTTTTTAATCAAATAATGAAAAAATCATCAACTTATTCTAACACAATTTAACCCTCATTCTCGTGTTTGCACCTTCAACATCAACCTTTTTTAAACCTTGCTCTTTTTAAGGGGGTGTTTTACTTTTCTTCTCATTTGTTTAAAGGAAAAATTATTCACAAAAATAGATGTTTGTCATTATAAAAAATAGGGAGATTGTTAGAACTAAATTGGTTTTAAGAACAATGATTTTCAATTATTTTGAAGATAAAAAAATTATTTTGTAAGTAAAATTTGTGTTTTAATGAATTTGTTTAAGTGTGCAGACTCTGCACGGGATCCTCTTTTAAACAAGGAAAGAAAATCTTCAAATCATAGACAATGATCTCTGACTCTAATAAATGTGATTGTTCGTTTGATTTTGATCAACACGTCTCTGTTGAATCTGGTTACTGCCAGTTTATTCTCATACATCTGCGTTAATCTCACAACTCAGTTTGATCTCCAAAAGAAAACACTCTCTTAAAGTAAACACTCTGCTTAAAGTCAATGATCTACAAGTCAATCCTTTGAGACCAAAACACTAAAGAAGTAAACAATTCAACATCCTCTGCTCATCAACTAAACTTATCCTCTGATTAAAGAAATCAAATGATATCCTTGGATGGATCATCCTATGATCTTTCTAGAATTTTTATCAAGATACGCTTGATCAATTCTGAAGACAAATATGAACAAATATCGAATGTTGATTCAAGATTTTTGAAGAATGATACGATCCTTACTTTACATATGAAATTTATGCAAATTACTGTTGGTGTAAGCCCTAGAGCCAATCTATTTTATATAGATTATTATTTGTATCATGGATTTAAATCATATATCTAATTTTGGTTATGTGTACAAGGCAACAATTATTATGTTATTAATCGAATGATATAATAAAGTCTTTAGAATAGATAGTTCGCTTAATAGAACTTCAAGTGTGAGTTGATCGTGAGACCCTATTGAAGATTGGAATATTATTACTTAAGTATCCATAATCAAAGTTTTGTTGTTAATTAGGACGAGAATAATACATCTAGACTATTATGTAAGTAGACTGATGACGATATCTCACGGGTCATGAATATGAATATCAAGTCTTCACATAGGTATAAATATCAGGAGTAATATTTATACTAGATTGACCCACCATGAGAATGCTACATAATTGTTGTGTAAGTGTCATTAGCAATTCTCATGCGACTACAGTGAGTAGTCCTTCAACTTGAAGTCACTACTACGATCACTACACGAGGAGTTGTAGGCTTTAAGGCCATCAAACGTTGTATGTAACAGGACCATCATGAAGGTTATTATTGGGCTTGCAATAATCCATTTGGAGGGGTGTGAATGATGTAGATAGAATTCGTCCCTCCTACACATCAAGAGTTATGTCTTGGGTCGTTCGTTGAAGTGAGACCGTGGAAATGCATGACCATACTAGAATGGACCAATATGTGATATTGGGTCCATTGGTTATACGCATCTACTCTTAGATCGAGAAATAATATATTGAATTTTTCAATGATGACACATATTGTGACTTGTGTTCAATTAGACATTTGTACGAAAGGACAATTAATGCACAATAAATAGTGGTTGCGGTAAGGTTTAAATTGTATCACTGATTTTCTCATGATTTGGGTAGCAATGATGAATTTCTAGATGCCAATCATTGTTTATAATATTATAACCATTTCAGTGAGAACCTTTAAGGTCACATGCATATAATACTAACACCGGAACAAATGATTAAATTAAATAGGATTTGATTTAATTAGATGTTAATCATATTAAATATTATTTAATACATTAACATCTTTATAATTTATTGAATTTGATTTGATTAATTAAATGAAGGTCGACAATTAATTGTATTAAATATGATTACTTTAATTAATCATTTGTGTTTAATTAAAATTTTAAGATTTAAATATGATTTTGGTCCCTACAGACATATTAATTTTTAGTTATAGTCCTTGTAAAAGTTTTTGTTTTGATTTCATCCCTGTAATTTCAAAAAAAATTATTTATGGTCCTTAACGTCAAGTGGACGTTACAAAAAACATTAATTGCAAAGGGAAATGTGGACCAAACGTTTAAATATATTTTTGGTCCCTATAAATATAACAATTTTTAGTTTTAATGCGTGTAAAATATTTGTTTGGATTTCATCTCTGCAATATACAAAAACTTTATTTTTTGTCCTTAACGTCAAATGAACGTTACAAAAACGTGAACAGACAAATAGAGAAAAATACGGAATGCAAATTTAAATAATTATTCTAAACAAATTTAACGGAAACAATATTTAAATAACAAATAAAAATAATTTGTATACTTATTTCTAATAAAATAAGCATACAAACTCCAATGGAAATACAAATTTAAATAATTATTCTAAAAAAATTTAACCGAAACAATATTTAAATAACAAATAAGAATAATTTGTATACTTATTTCTAATAAAATAAGTATACAAACTACAATGGGAATACAAATTGAAATAATTATTCTAAACAAATTTAACCGAAACAATATTTAAATAACAAATAAAAATAAGTATACAAATTATTCTAATATTTAAATTAATATTCCCATTGGAGTGCTACGATTGGTCCACGTTTTCCTCTATTTGTCAGCTCACGTTTTTGTAACATCCCTTTGACGTTAAGGACCAAAAATAAAGTTTTGCGATATTGCAGGGATGAAATCCAAACAAATATTTTTCAGGGACTAAAACTTAAAATTGTTATATTTATAGGGACTAAAAACAGATTTAAACATTTTGTCCACATTTCCCTTTGTCAATTAACATTTTTTGTAACGTCCACTTGACGTTATGGACCAAAAATAAATCTTCTGATATTATAGAGATGAAATCACAAACAAAAAATGTATAGGGATTAAAACTAAAAACTGTTATATTTACAAGGGCCAAAAACATATTTAAACCAAATTTTAATTATATATAATCATTTTAGGACTTATTTTGGTTTGGGCCCCAAATACGAGTCTTAGGGTTTTAGTGGCTCATTCTTGATAAATAGAAGAAGAGCACATTCCCATTATCCAAATTGCCACTACCCTCCTAGATAGGCTAGCACTGCGTTTCATTTTTGTGCTCTTGTGGACTATGTAGAGACGTCGGTAATTTACGCGTTGGTGATCAAAGTTAAAGTACAGTTAAATAGAGATGCTTTATGATTTCGATTTGTATCATCCTCGATGCTTTAAGAGGTAAATACATGAAACCTTCAAGTGAAATTTTGTCCATACGCGATCCTTGGCTAAGGGGATTTTTTCGCTCTTGAAACTAATTTGAAAAGGAGTTTTAAAAGTGTATCTCACGATTCCCCATCAATCACTGCAACAGTTAGAAATCATAATTGCTTTGAAGTCTTCTATATAAAGGTGTGTGATCAGCAGTGCAATACATACAAATAAAAATCTATATACGAGAAAACAAAACTGCAAACATCAACACAACAACCTTGAGAATTTCGGTACTTTACAGTCATAATTAAAATCTCGTTTACTTTCTGAGTGCATATCGGTGTAACAATATCCTATGAGAGCCTTTCAGAAATCTTAAAATTAGTTTCTTGTAACCAAGCCTAGTAGTGGTTGCTGCCTTTAACAGCTTGATTGTGCTAAGCTAGAAAATTGAGAAGACTTAAACATAGTCAACTTGACTAGTAGTTGTTCCAGTGGACTTTTAATAAATCATTTGAATTAATGGATTAAATTCTTCAAAGTCAAGGAACTAGACGTAACTATCTTGTTGGCAGTGAACTAGGATAAATTGGTTCTATCTATTTACTTTCATGTGCTTTATCTAGTTTTTCAATCAGTATGTATTTTGAGAAAAATATTTTTACTAAATAAAAACACAACTCAAGCCCCTTTTCATGTATTTTTTACTCTTCAAAGTTGAGGCTCACCCTCAGCTCATGGTTTGATGGTGAAGGAAGAGAACTAGTGCTGGAAGGTGGAATGATAAAAAGTGTTTCAATAAGTAGTAATTTGGTGATCTTCACACCATCGCTCTTGTCAAAAAGTGGAACAATAAAAAAGAAAAGAGAACATTTTGAACATTGAAAAAAGTGACTAAGTAGTCTGGTAAAGAAATGAAAACCCAAAATACCCAATTGAAAAACAAAAACATGTATCTTTTATGTTGGGTGAAAATTATAAATGAGATAGAATAATTGTGATAGTTGAGTGAAATCCTAAGGTACTAAATTTGGATCATGAAATAGAATTGAACATATGCACTTAGAACTATGGGGATGACCTTGAATAGTAAGAGTGTAGAGACGGTTGTATAGTACTTATAGTTGAGCAATGTTGTATATTTTTCAATGAGGGTTGCACAACCTTTTATAGAGAGCTTTAGGGTTTTCTGCCGTTGTTCTGATTGCAAGAAATCATCACGTTTCATGAAGTTATGTATTAGATCTTCAGAGATTGATTTGCCATTAAACCTTGTTAAAGATATCATTGTAATTGATTCGGCATATCTTTTTATTTGGAGGAAGAAAGAGTAGAGGATTTCATGATTAGAGTATGTCACACATACCTTCAGACTAATAATTGATTCAGGGTGTTGAGCAGTGAATGCACAAATTTGTCTTCTTTAGTGTGTTGACTTTTCAGAGCGTTGAATATCATCAAAGCATTGAATACTAAACAAAGTTAGATGATCATATGCTTGACGTGATTGTTAGAGGCAGATGATCACTTGCTGTCACACTTATCAAAGACAAAATGATTAGATGCTTGTTGTGGTGATTAGAGCCAAAACCATTTAGAGCATTGATAAAATTAACATAATTACCAGAGGTGTGTTTCAGAGCGTGTTCATCAGACTTAGAATACAGATTTCAAAGTGAAGTCTTGATGTTCCTTTTAGCTTAGATCAAACATCATAGGATGTAGTGTAAAGTCATATAGAATAACCTGATATGGGAACTACACATTTAAACAAAACATTCGTGCTGTAAACTGTTCCCACAAAAATAATTTGTTATCATCAAAACAAGTAAGGTCATATTTCTTCACAAAAACTTGACTCTAAAAAATAGTTTGATAAAAAGTCAACACTCTGATAGAAACTCAATGCTATGATAGAAAGTCAACGCTCTGAAGAAGTAAAATTTGTTTATCCTCAAATTAACATCTTGAATCTGTTATCATTCTGAAGAACTACGTGACATACTCTAATCATCGTTGTTGGAACCAAGTTGGTTTTATACTTAAAGTTTTGATGATAGCAAAAATATTTTATGAGAACAATATATTTGACTTCACAGAGTATGAAAGAAAACTCGTGTTTTTGAAGAAGATCTAAAATAAGATTTGATTCAAATTTATAATTGAAAAAAATATAAAATAAGATTTGATTCATATTTATAATTGAAGAAAATCTAAAAACAGATTTGATTCAGATTTTTAATTGAAGAAAATCTAAAACCTAATTTGATTTAGATTTATAATTGAAGAATATCTAAATTAAGATTTGATTTAGAATTATAATTGAAGAAAATCTTTGATCAAGTTGAAAAGAAGATATGGTCAAGATTTGGTCAAGATTTATCTACAACAAAATATGAACAATATCAATATGAAGAACTTACAAACTCAATTTGAACAAAAAATGAACAGAATCAATATGAAAAATTTACAAACTCAATCTGAACAAAATACGAACATAATAAATCTAGAAGTACTGCTTAGATTGGATTCATATATAGAGAATTGGCTAAAGAACATATTATCAAAAAAAAAACATCTTGTTCATAATTATTTTTGAATAAGATCACTATTGACCAATCTAGGAATGAAGGTAAAATTCAGAACTAGACAAAGATTATAAATAGATACTGAAGGCAGAAGAAGAAGATAATCAAAAATAAGAAAAGAGTAGAATAACTCATAAGCTCAAAATTTCAAATTCATTTTAGGGTTCAAAGAGAGAAACACTTGTTCAAGTTAGAAATATTTTCTAAGTATTTTTCTAAGTGTTTTTTCTTAGAGTGTTACAGTTATTATGAAACCAGCTTAGTTTGAAGTCAACACTTAAAGTTCCAATATTCTGTTTCCAACCCGATAGTGGTTTAGTTCCTTCTTCAATCTGGGGTTGTAAGGATGTTAGAAGAAGACTTGGCTTGTAGGGTCAAGGTGGTTGGTTCCTCAGAAGTTTGGGGTTGTCAGACTGTTTGGGAAGATTTGCTTGAAGGGTCAGGTGCTTTGTAATTCAAGGTATTTGAATCAGTGGATTAAAGACTTATGAATAAGGGGACTGGATGTAGCCAAGTTAGTGGTGAATCAGGATAAATCTATGTGTCCAACTATTTATGCTTTCATTGTTTGCTGCCTCTGAACCCAATTGCTTCTTATCTAAGTAAGTCATAAAAAAAACCAACTTTCATCAAATTAGCAAAAAGTTATCAACGTTGTCACACACAATTCAACCCCTTTTCTCGTGCTTGCAGCTTCAATTGGTATCAGAGTTATGTCTCAAGGCTAAACACTTTATAGTGTTTGAGGAAAGATCCAACGGTTTAACATGTCTAGATTCAATGAATCAGCAGATGAAGAAATCGAGGTATTTTCTATTTTAACTCGATCTGATTTAATTACTGCTATAAATGATTTTTTAAATAACAATCATAAGTTTTCTTTAAAATTGAAAATGTAACAGCCCGATTTTTCACAGCGCGAGTGCATTTTTTTTAAAACAAATTAATAAAATAATATGTCGTAACACAAACGACATGAATCATAAATAATTACATAATATATACAAACAAGCTAAAATGTTTTTGGACCAATAGTCTACAGTATACGAATAGGAAATACACCGGGGCTGTGAGACCTATCAGACATCGCTCATACCCCTGGGGTGTTCTCGGCAGACACCTGCACAAAAGTACTGCTCCAAGAATGCTATCCCCCCATGGTCACGTCAAAAAATGGAACATGGACCCAAGAAACAAAAGTCAACGGTCAATATATGTTATAGATACAGTCATCCCAAAACAAAATAAGTACAACCACCAAAAGAAAGACATTAAGTCCCTATACAACAGAAACTAATATGAACATCCACTAGCAACTACAATAACAAGGGTGACCTCCACACACTCTGCAATTTCCTTCTGATGCAATATCTCTCCTCGAAGTAACTTCCTCTTCATCATCATCCATAGAACGATCAGTCTCCTCAGAAGTCAGATCCACCCATGAGATAGGTGGCTTCGGCGGCGCTGGAATCTCTAAACAGTCAACTACTTCAGTGACAGTCGGTAAGGGATCATTCTCCAGAAGTGCAAGCTCTGGCTCGACTCGCGTAGACGGTCCTACAATATCTCTTCCTACTAGCATCGGCTCCTTATCCTTCCTGCTAGTCCCCAGCCCAACCACTGTATCCCCAGCTCCTACGGTGGCCTCTGCCTCAACTCTAACTGGGAATCCTCTGCATCTTCCCATGCTCCATTTATCCCGAGCACCAATCCTGAGGGTACTAGATAGTCGATCCTCTCGTGAGTGAGCTCCACAAGATATACTGCCCCAGCTCTCCTACTTGTCCTCACTACCCTCCCCGTATAAGTAGCCCTGCTTGAGATGGGGTCGTATACCCAAGCAATCGGCAAATGTCGGTCAGGGAAGTCTAACGACATTTCCGTCGTCAAGGTAACAGTCGGTGGAACGAACTCGGGTATCATATGAGGGCAAAGCCCAATTTCCACAATAATGTAAAGGGTCACCAACCGAAATTAACATTTAACACTTACGTCATAAAGACATTCAATAACACTTAACAATTACGGCATGATAACAAACAATAACAGAGTATGTATATACAATTATCATATTATAACAAACATGACTCGTTTGCCAAGCACCCTAATGCAATGCTTATATGCCAATGCACATGATTCTGGAATTTCCAGACCCTCCTTGAGGGGCGTAAATCATAAATGTACCGCCACTCACAAACCAGTACTAATTACCGATGTGCCACCTATCACAGATCGGCACGATTTACTAGAGTGTAGTCTATCAAAGACCTACACGACAAATAAATCCTCGTAGGGATAAGATGGACCAATCAACTCATGGAACCATCATATGGCCCATCGCGGTCACCACTAACTTCGTGGCCCATCACGGTCACCTTTAACACTGTGGCCCAACACAGTTACCACTAATTATGAAGTGCATGAGCATACTCTGACTCTTTCACAACAATCATTATGTAAATGTAACTATTAAAAGACTCCCCTTTTAATATTCATTACACACTAATAATTTTTCATACTTTTCACATAGCATACTCAAGACATATTATCCTCCATAAAAGTCATAACATGTAGCAACACGTATTATCATCAAGAATGCATCATTACATCAATATTAATCATCACATATTCACACATCAATCATACATAAATCACACATATAAGGTCCCTATGTGCAACTAAAAATTTGGAAGGAGCCATTACCTTAATTATAGCTTTTCCAACAATTATCACTACCACAATCAAACACAGCGAAAAATCTCATTCGTGCCGACACCTTTAATCAAATAGTGTATGACATAGTCAAATTAATCCCTTAAACTTTAACTACCTTAAAAATCCTTTCTTACTCCTAACCCCCATAGAGTATATTTTACTAAAAGAGTTTACAATGAGTAAGGACTACTAGTACTATTAACCACAACACACTTTCAACATATAAAACATATTTTTAGAAATTAACATTCTTTAATTTTTCACTGAATTCACTAACAATTTTTCGTTTAAATTATTTTTCACAAAATTTTTCACACAACCACTAATTTTTCTCAAATTTGCCATAACTCATTTTTTTTGTGTTCCAAATAACAACATAACCACACAAAAGATACCAATACATGTTTTTTTTTTTCTAGTTTCAAAGTTCTAACTCTTTGAAATATTTTCATCCTTTTTCAAAATGCATATTTTTCAACAAAGTTTATATTTTAATTCAAGACTTTAACCTTTACTTAATAAACTTGAAACTTTAATTAAAATGATGCAAACTTTTCTAATAATTGAAAGTATACATATACAATCTTGAAACCACATTTCACTAATTTCCTTTAATCACAAGTTCAAAAATTTGTTAATCATGTGTATACATTCTTAATCATCAATCATAACCATTATTCTTGAAAATGCATAAACTAAGAAAAATCATTTTTCTTTAATCACCACAACAATATTAACATATCAGAGTTATCCCCACCGCTAACTCGGTGCCAACGGTCTCGATTCCTCTTCGAGACTCAAGGAGCTAATTACATAAACATAAATATTTATAGCAATTTGTTCACAATTAAAATTTATCCAACCACAACAAAATTCCAAAATTATATCTTTTTCACACACCAAACTTTTAAAACCAAATAATCTACATTATTTAGTTAAAACTATATAAAACGAATATTTTCCAAATCAAACATACACACACTCGATTATTAAAGCACAAAAAAATTTGAGTTAATAAAGTACTCTATACTTTTTCTTTTTAAACTCAGTCCAAGAGTAATTAAAATAGTAACATTTTTAACTCTGAGCATTTTAATTTCAATCTAACTTTTGTGCTCAAACTCTTTAACATAGTTAAAATTTGAACTTTTTCACAACTTTAACAACTCTAATTTCAACTTCAATTCAAACTCATTTATTTGAAAATAACTCATTACGTAACTCAAACACATCAAAAATCATTTATTTTTTAACCATTACTAACAAAATCAACAACAACAACAACAACAACCACAACCACAACCACAACAACAACAATAACACAACAACAAGGATTTGTTAAGAACTCAAAAATTTCACTCATACCCCCCACCGTATAAAGTTTACGAATTTAGGAAAAAGGAGGAGGAAGTAAGTGTCTCACCTCAAATAAATTAGCTCACAAACACCACCTTGTAGAGAGGAGCAACTTTCTTTGATAATACTTCTTGAACGGAAGCTTAGATCTAGTAGAAAATGGAGGTTTTTGTTTTTCTAAAACCAAAACCACTTCTTTGTTTTTGAAACAGAAAGAAAAATGGAGAATGGAAAGGAATGAAAAAGGAGGGTTCGCTGCTTTCTAAATAAGGGCTGAGTTCTTCTTCTTTTTTTATTTATTTAATTACTTAATCAAAACAATACATACATATACATTATAATTAAATATTTATGTATATTATTAAAATTATCATTATAACATCTAATTACTCTTTCACTTATCACATCTATCAATCTAATTTAATAAAAATATCTATTCTCGTCGCCACTCAATTAACAGGTGAATTTGTTAGTAACAAGTGACATTTTAAAATTTTGAGCGGTAATAAATTTTTTTGTAACTTAATTAAATTATACTCTAATAAAGAATTTTAGTTGGTCCTCCAAATATATATATATATATATATATATATATATATATATATATATATACACACACACACATATATCAAACATATTACTAACTCTAACAAAATGTATTTTTGGTACTTAATTCACAAACTAAAAATTGGGCTAAAGGCCTAAGCAATTCAACACAAAATACACTAAAATTGCATAAATTAGAGTTTAGAAAATTCAGGGTCTTACAGAAAACACTTAGGAAATAGAATGCAAACCTAACTTAAAAAGTTAATGTTTTAAAGAATCAAAGTGCTGAATTTAAAACAGAAAATGAAACTCTGAAAACTGATATTGCTAAACTTAAAACAGAAAATGCAAATTTGAAAACTGATATTGCTAAACTTAAAGATAAAACCTTGAAAGATATCTATGTTGAAAATACTACATGTAACTCTAATAATCATGAATTAGTATTTCAAGATTTTCTGGCTAATGGTATGAAAAGAAGCAAATATGCATCTATGATTTGTGGTGTCAGTAGGAATGGTAAAAGAGGATTAAGATTTGAAGAAAAAATAATTGAACCTAAGTTTGTTCCCTCTGATGATTTATGTACTATTTTCTCTAAGAAAGGTCACACTAAAATATCTTGTCATATGCTAACCACATGAAAAGACAAGAAATCTTTCAGAACTAACAAACTAGAACCCAACCAAATTAGGAGGCTTCTCTAAACACTCCAATCAAATTCATCAAGACTACAAACTTGAATGAGAATTCAAATTCCCTCATCCAAAACCTCTAATAATAGGATATGCAATTCGGAATCTGAAAACTAGAAAAGCAGAACTAAGAGGGTTTTTAGAGAAATGTTGAAACAAGTTGATTTCGAGGTTGTATTTCTCTAATCTTTATTTATTTATTTCATATTATGTTTATTGTTATAACAAACAGCTTGATCTGAAAAATCCAAGCCTGATGAGTATTTTGCTGGTTCTCAAAACTTAGAGCAACTAGGAGAATCATAGAACTTGAACAGTTGAACAAAAGCAAAATACAAGTTTGTGTTTTTCATAAACAAGCATAAACCACAAAAAACAAAACTGATGTTTTGGCTGTATTGATTTCACTCTTCAATTATTTGATTTATATTAAATTTGATGACAACCAGCTTGACCTTGAAAAGTCAAAGCAAGATGATGATAGTGCAGATTTACGGGAATTAGTGGATTAAAGCCTTATGATGAGGATAAGGTGCTTTGTAATTCAAGGTATTTGAATTAGTGGATTAAAGCCTTATGAATGAGGGGACTAGATGTAGCCAAGTTAATGGTGAACCATGATAAATCTATGTGTCCAATTATTTATGCTTTCATTGTTTGGTGCCTTTGAACCCAATTTCTTATTATCTAAGTTATTCATAAAAACCAACTAACCTTCATCAAATTAGCAAAAAATTATGAACTTTGTCAAACACAATTCAACCCCCTTCTCGTGTTTGCACCTTCAATCGCAACCTCTGCTCTTCCTATCTCCTTATTAAGATACGTAAAATCAATTATAAGAACAAATTTTAATGGTGAATCAATCTCTGAAGATTGCATACACAACATTATGATACATGTTGATTTCTTGCAATCAGGACAACCGTGAGAAACCCTAATAGGTGTTCAGTGGATGTTTGATTCAGTTGGCGAATAGTGGATTAAATCCTTCAGTTTAAAGGGACTCGACGTAGCTACCGTATTGATGGTGAACTAAAATAAATTGAATTTTGTTATTCTGTGCTTATTTTTTTATCTGCTCTGCTTTATTGCTCTGCTTTAATATTGTTGAAAAACCTTTTAAAATGAAACGTAATTCAAACCCTTCATTTCTTGTGTTTCTCGTTCTACAGTTGGCATCAGATCTCTGTCTCAAAGCTCATCTCTTAATCGTGTTTGAGTAAAGAATTGTTTTATTATGATTAACTCTGGTGATGAAGTTACAAGTGCAAATGTTATCAGGCCTCTTCTATTTATTGGAGAAAGATTTGAATCCTAGAATGACAAACTTAGAAGTTTCTATATCTCACACGATCCTGAACTTTGGGACATAATCGAAGATGGCTATGAGGCCCCAAAAGGCGTTGCTGGTGTTGAAATATCCAAAAAGGATCTCAATGCTGATCAAAGGAAACAATACAAGATGCATCAGAAAATAGGTACTTTTATAAAGAAACAACAAATAATATATTGGATGCTCTAGTTCTTAGCTATGAAGGAAATAAAAAGATACAAGAAGCTAAGGCAAGTTTACTTATTAAGAACTATGAACTTTTCTAGATGGAAGAAGATGTAGACATTTGGAAAATGTTTTCTAGATTCCATATTCTAGTTTCTGGATTGAAAGTTCTCCAAAAGAGTTACGCTACATCTGATCACGTCAAGAAGGTCCTCAAAAGTCTTCCTAGAAAGTGGAGGCCAAAGGTAATAACTGTTGGAACCAAGTTGATTTTATATTTAGAGTTTTGATGATAACAAAATTATTTTATGAAAACAGTATGTTTGACTTTGTAGATTTGATGAAATTTTGAAAAAGATTTGATCAACATTTATCTACAACAAAATATGAATAGAATCAATCTGAAGAATTTACAAACGCAATCTAAACAAAATACGAACAAAATCAATCTGAAGAATTTACAAACTCAATCTAAACAAAATAGAAATAGAATCAATTTAAAGAATTTACAAACTCAATCTGAACAAGATACAATTCAGAATTAAACAAGGACTAAATTGAAGCCCAAATTTTCACTATAAATAAACACTCAAGGCTGAAGGAGAAAATCATCGAAAAGCAGAAAAGAGTAGTGTTATAGTTCAAAGAGAGAAACACTTCTTCGAGTTAGAAATATTTTCTAAGTGCTCTTTTCTTAGAGTGTGAGAGTTATTATTATTATCAACATTGTTAGAAGCAACTACTCAAATTTGAATCTTTTGTATCCAACCCGACGATGGTTTAGTTCCTTCTTCATCTGGGGTTGTCAGGTTGTTAGGAGAAGACTTGGCTTGTAGAGTCAAGGTGGTTAGTTCCTCAAAAGTCTGAGGTTGTCAGGCTGTTTGGAAAGACTGGCTTGGAGGGTCAGGTGCTTTGTAATTCAAGGTATTTGAATTAGTGGATTAAAGTCTTCTGAATGAGGGGTATGGATGTAGCCAAGTTAGTGGTGAACCAAGATAAATCTACGTGTCAAATTATTTATGCTTTCATTGCTTGTTGCCTTTGAATCCAATTGCTTTTACTCCAAGTAAGTCACCAAAACCAAACTAGTTTTTTAATTATTTATAATTATTCAAAAGTTGTCAACTTTGGCAAACACAATTCAACCCTCTTCTCGTGTTTGCATCTTCAATAAAAATTCAAGAGGCTAAAGACCTAAACAAAGTACCTCTTAAAGATCTGGTGAGTTCACTTAGATCCCATGAGATTGAACTAGTTGGAGATGAGCCAAAGAAGAAGTCAAAGTCTTTCGCTTTCAAATCCAAAGGGAAGAAAGTAAGCTCCAAGACCATGCAAGCGAAGTAAGACTCAGAGGAAAGCGAATCAGATGACCAAAGTGAAGACTTATATGATGAAGAGTTATCCTTTATCAAAGAAAATCCCACACATGTGGAATACCAGAAACAAATCTTTTCCCAAATAAGATTTTAGACGATCCAAAAATAGCAGAGAATGAGGTGAAAAATCATAAAAGAAAAGAATCATATGCTATGAATGCAAAGAACCAAAACATTTCAAGTCAGAGTGTCCTAAACTTGAGAAGGGAAATTTCTAAAGAAAAGACTTCAATGCAAAGAAGAAAGATCTAATGGCTACTTGCAATGACTCTGTTGAATCATTTGATGGCAGATGCTCACATTGACTCTAATTTTGACAGTGAGTCCATTGATGAAGAAATTGATGTATTATTTGACCTATCCGAAATACACTTATTGCTATGTTAAGTGATTTTTAAACAAGAATCACAATGTTTCCTCAAAACTAAAAAATAATAGAAAAGGTAATGTCATCTTAACAAATAAACACAATTCTGTTGAAAAAGATTTCGACAACCTAAAAAGTGAAAATCTAACTCTAAAAGAAAATGTTTCAAAAACCTTAGAGGATAGTGTTTGTAATTCTGTTAAGTATGCAAAAGCCTTTCAATAATTTATTGCAAACTACAGAGAAAAAAGGCAAACAAGCCTGTATGATCTATGGTATTAGCATAAACAATAAACGAGTATTGGTTTTGAAGAACCAACGAAAACTCCTAAAATTATTTTACCTAATATTGCTTTAAGAAAGTTCACAATAAAAGAACTTGTCTTGTGCAAAAAAACATGGAAAGACAATACACATTTCAAAACTAATAGACCAAGTGTAACATCCCAAATTTTATAATAAATTATTTTATTAATAAAATAGAATTTTAAATAATTAATTTGGCGTTAAAGTTATTTTAGAATATATATTGATTAATTTTCTTTATATGTGTATTTTCTATGACGTGCTAATCTTGTACACATTTGACTAAATGAGTGATATAAATAATAAATACTATATTTTATTATCTTAGATATTTCGCTAAAAATAATAGTATTTTAGTGTACATATTTTTAAGAATAAGATTTTATGCGATTTTACGTGTATATGTACGTTCGTAATTAATGTGATATTTCCTTGTATGTTTGACTAATGTTAAATGTGCACATATTTATATTTTAATTAATTCTAAGTATCTCATATTTTAGTTATTTATACTTGGGATAGTAATAATATTATGTTTGATTTCCTTTATTTTTATATACTTGTTGTAGCATTGCGATTTTATATATTTATTATGATTTAGTAATTAATATAAAGTAGCAATGTTATATTTATTTATTTTGTGATTTTGACTACTCTCTAATGATGGTAGTATTTTAATATGAGTATTTTGAAAAATAAGTATAATTATAGTGACTATTTTGAATATGAGAGTTTCAATTGTTAGTAATATGTATTTTTTTAAAGGTTAATTATTTTAATTACTCTAATTTATCATATATTAGTTATGAAATATTAGTAATGTTTTGAAAATTAAATAATATTTGGAGGAGTATTAAAAATGAGAAAAATGAGATTAAGTAACTATTAATTTTGTTTTAGCAAAATAAAAATAATAATAGTAATAAAACAAAAAAGTAAATAAAGAGACCAATGGGTTTGACCCATGTGTGAACTCTAATTGTTAACAAAAAAAATTGTGATAGACTTCCTCTTCTTCTTGAAAGAACGCAACACATCCATTCTTCTTCTTCTCTAAAATTCATTGCCACCAAATCCTTGCCTTTTGAATCGATCCCAACCTATATCCCACACAAGATCCGCCACTTGATCCATTTTTGGTATCAGTTTTATCAATCGTTGCTCTGTTTCTTCAGAAACAACTTCGTTTCTTTCCTTGGGCGAGCTGTTTTTGGCCGATTCCGATCACCATGTTTGTCGTTTCAAAAAACTGACATCGTTTTTGGATTCCTCTCGTCGAAACCTATAAGAAGCACTACTCATTTGCATTTTTCGGTGAAGTTGACGTCGGACCCTTACGGCTCTCCGACAAGTCGGTGAGACCTTTTCTGCAGTTTTTCTCTCGTTGTTTTGACTCTAATTTTGTTCCTAAAATTATTATTAAATATTTAACATTTATTTTCATGCTCTGCATAATTTATCAGTCACGTCTCGACAATTTTGTGAACTCACCGTTTATTCGGATTCGCTCGTTGTACATTGAAGATATGCAGTCGCTGTTGATTTTTGTGTTTGAGAAAGCGTATAAATAAGGTAAGGGATGAGAGAGCGTTTGAATTAATGAGTATAATATATTGTGAGATGAACGGGAAAACCGTATTTCCCAACGATTCATCCGGGGCTTGCTACGTACGGCAATAGCCCTTTGAGTGATAAATTAATTAATGCAAAAATATAAAACTTGTGAGATTAAAATATGGAATAGAAATATTTGTAAGGTATTGATTGATTTAATTTCTATAAATGTGTGGAATTTGATATTATTGTGATATTGGGTGTCGAATTAATTTTATATATATGTTTGATTAGATGAGTTTATGTGATCTGATAATAAAAGATGGATGTGTTGCGATAATTTTATGTGATGATGATGTATGAATAATAATTGTGATTTTATAAATTTGTGATAAGTTTATGTGATGAGTTACGATTGATGATAGTGATGCTCTAAATTTTTGATGAGTTATGTAATGATGATGATGTGTGATTTATAATAGTGATGTTATGAATTTGTGATGAAAATATTGAAGTAACCCCTGATGAAATAATTGTGATTCCAATTTGTGTTTCAGATGACGTTCTTAATGGAGTATCATAAGCCAACGAGGGGAGAAAATAAATATTGTGAATTTGTGAAGTGGATATTATTTTGTCATCATATAGGTAGGGTCTGACAAGCCTAGTGATTTCGGGGAAGTACAACTGAATTGAGCCTGATCGTGGCGGTCTGCTGTTGACCCTTGAGGCAAGATTGTTAGACCTTGGAGGTATTCGGGTGGGGAATTCCTAGGTGACATGGAGGTAGCACTCCAAATCTTGGAAGCTAACATGCAACACACGTTTACCTTGACTGTCGCATATATGTGTCTCGGGTTGAGTTGAGGGGATCTATGAGGACAAGGCCAATTTGAATTGTCCGTCCACCGGGATGGTGGCATAATATCATGGCCTCCAAACCAAGTAATTCAGAGTTAGAATGGTACCACATTGTGAAGTAGAGTCTAAGCTCATGCATATCATTGCATTTTTGTGTGATTGTTTGTTGTGATTAATATGTATTGTGTGAGATGATAATTTCGTAGATGATTTGATGTTATTGTGAAATGTATTGATTTCCCTTGGTTTTGACTTTATAATGTTATGTTTTTCCTTTAAAAATGTTTGTCTAATGATACGGTTTCTTTATGATTAATTGCGTGTTCTCCTTATTTATATTATACTATTAACATGATTTCAAAACTCACCTCCTTCGTTGTTTGTGTTTGACTGGCTTGGCCCTGCGTTTGCAAAATCGCAGTTGTTACATGCTAATGAATCTTGAAGTTCAAGTTGGGAGGAACCCCGCTCTGATAGGTGATACCGGGAATAAGGGTTGTAATTTGTATTTTACTTATTTAATTTGAAACGACTTTTTGTATGAAAACCATGTAAGTACTAGTAAGTTTTTAGAATTGAAAAGTAATTATACTTAAATCTAATTTTATGGAGATTGCACTATTTTATAGGAGGAAAAGCTTTAAAGTGTTCCTTTTGATTTTTGAGAAACGTGAGATTTTAAATTAATTATCAAAGTTTTTATTCCCTTAAAAACATATTTGCTTTACCTTCTGCGAATTAAAGTTAAAAATTCTATTATAAATTATTATATATTATTTTGGGGTTTAGGGTGTCACACCAAGACCTAGCCAAATTTGGGTACCTAAGAGTAAAATAATACATCTTGTAGATATTCTTAGCAACAAAGTTGAAACACTAGTCATGGTATCTGGGCAGTGAATGCTCATGACATGGAACAGTAGGTAATGGTTCTCTCCCTTCTATTAAAAATGTTTTACTTGTAAAAAGACTAATGCATAACCTATTGAGCATAGGTCAATTGAGTGATAGTGGTTATGATGTTGTCTTCAATCAAAAGTCATGTAAGGCAATAAGTCAAACAAATGGATCAATACTATTTACTGGTCAAAGGAAAAACTAATTTGACACAAAAGATTGAGACATGCCAACTTGAGACTAATCTCAAAGTTGAAAAAACTTAATCTAATCAGAAGCTTGCCAAATCTAAAATACAAATCAAATGTTCTTTATGTGGCATGTTAGAAAGGGAAACAGAAAAAATCATATTTTTCGTCAAAAAATGTTGTTTCCATTTCTAGACCACTTGAACTTTTAGATTTTGATTTATTTAGTTCTGTAAGAACAACCTCTGTCAGTGGTAAAAATGTGTGGACTTGTTATTGTTGATGACTATTCTTGATGGACATGGGTAAAGTTCCTTAAACACAAGGATGAGTCACATAAAATTTTCATTATCTTCTGCAAACAAGTGCAAAATGATAAAAGGTCTTTGTATTGCAACAATTTGTAGTGATCATGGGGTGACTTTGAAAATAAGCCTTTTGAAAACTTCTATGAAGAGAATGAAATTTTACATAATTTTTCTTCTCCTATAACACCTTAGCAAAATGGTGTTGTAGGAAGAAAAATAGATCTTTTAATGAAATGGCATGTACCATGATTCATGAAATGAATGTTTCCAAGCACTTTTGGGCAAAAGCAGTGAACACTACATGTTATATTCATAATATAATTTATATTAGACCTATTCTTAATAAGACTCCTTATGAACTGTAGAAAGGAATAAGACTCAACATTTCATACCTACATCTATTTGGTTGCATATGCTATATTTCGAATACCAAAGGGAATCTTGGCAAATTTGATTCACGATCTCAAAAGTGCACCTTTTTGGGATACTCTGAAAGGTCTAATGCTGATAGAGTATACAATAAAGAGACACTAATTATTGAGGAATCAATTCATGTAAGCTTTGATGACAAAAAGCTTGACCATACAAATTTTAGAGGAACTAGGAATATAAGAAGAATCAACATTATCAACACGAAACTCTATCGTATGAGTGAATAACACAATCAACTTAAAGGTTTTATTCTAAGAATATTTCTTATGATGACATAAATAACTTAGAGGTTTTATTCTAAGAATATTTCTTATGATGACATAATCAACTTAGAGGTTTTATTCTAAGAATATTTTTTCTTACTATTCTAAAAAAAATATTTCTTCTTATTATCTTCTTCTCATGATCATATTTCTTGAAATTTTTATTTCTTTTCTTTTATATCAATATTTTATTTTTGCATATAAATTTTGTTACAGCAACTTCTTTGACTTGTATAATTGTCATATAGTTTACGTTTTTTATTCTTGTTAAATTTTAGAAGAATTTAACATTAAAGTATATCCTTGAAGGATTGCAAGAGACCGATCTTCTTGGATCATCATTTATGATGATTTTTTATATAGTTCTTGAGTTAATAAAATATTAATAATCGAGCATCCCTAAAGGATTGCTTAAATAATGAATTGTTCTTGATAGTTAGTTATTTATGAAAATAATTTGTGACTTGGTTCCTAAAAATTAATATTCAAGAATTTCAGTAGGATTGCACAAAATATGCTTTTTCTTGGCTATCATTGGGAATTTTGTTATAGTTCTTGAAGATCTAATATTCAAGCATTCTTATGTAAATATGCAACAATACTTATGTTTTTGATGAAGACAAAGACCAAGTAAAGTGATCAAGTTGCAAGTTCAAAGTGAAGTCAACAATCAAGTCAACTATTGTCAATATGTTATAAGTCTTATAGTTTAAGGTACATGATGCAATCTAATATTGTTATATTTCAAATGCACATGAGAACCTTCTACTTTAAGATATGCGTCAAAAGAATTTTTAAAGTGTCAAATTGCATGAACAATGTTTGAAAATCAAGTTTTTGACAACAGTCAAGGTTGTATTCGACTACATAGATGTGTAGCCGAATAAAGATGAAGTCAGTAACAAAAACTGCACATCTGTATTCGACTCCAGCATGTTGTAGTCGAATGCAAACCCAAGTCAGTAGCAAAATCTGCACATCTGTATTCGACTACAGCATGATGTAGCCGAATACAAAACCAAGTCAGTGGCAAATTTCAGTCATCTATTTTCGACTACATGGATCTTCCTAGTTTTAGATTTAACTTAAGAACTTTGACAACTTTACAAACCTTTTTGAAAAATTTAAAGATCCATTAAAAGTCAAACTTTCATATTTCAAGTACATGTTTTACATTGTCGTATCATTGAGAAAGGTTCTCCATTGTACTTGATATTATATTATAGTGTTATCAGTGTACAAAGAAAGTACATCAAGTGTTATACCCTCTTGATTTCAGTCAAAATCATTGTTGTAAAATCATTCAAGTTATTGTGTAAGTTGAAGAAAGTGGTATACTTTCTTCAAGTGTCGTAAACTAGGATAGTGGTGTGCTATCTTAGGCAGATTGTCAGAAGTTTGCAACAGAAGTCTTAGATTTAGACTTGTACTTATTCTAACAATAGTGGAAAATCTCTTGTGGTGTGCAAGAGGATTGGATGTACCCTTGGTTGAAAGGGGAACCAAGATAAATTCTTTGTGTTCTTTATTTTTCTGCCATTTACATTTTACTATACTCTAATCATAGTCAGAAAAATAATTCACTAAGTCTCTAAAAACCAGAAAATTTCTAAACACCTAATTCACCCCCTCTTAGGTGTTTAGAAATTTTCTCAGAGCAGGTTTTGGAAATTTGCTCCTCGATCCTTATTCATAGCTTCCGCACAACCAGTTTTTAGAGATGGTGGTAGTAGCAATAAACCACCTTGCTTTGTTGGAGAACATTATGATTTCTAGAAAATACCCATGCAGGCATATCTTTTGGCACAAGGAGATGATATTTGGGATGCAGTAGAAAAT
Source organism: Cicer chorassanicum (assembly GCA_037974735.1). Taxonomy (NCBI): domain Eukaryota; kingdom Viridiplantae; phylum Streptophyta; class Magnoliopsida; order Fabales; family Fabaceae; genus Cicer; species Cicer chorassanicum. The sequence goes on from JBBPBP010000002.1 coordinate 18,597,787, forward strand.
GGCCCCTATGTTCCAAAGACAATCATCAATAGTGAAGAGCAAATAAAGATAAAAGCCTCATGGACAGATGATGACTAAAGGAAAGCGATGTTTGACAAAAAGGCCAAAAACATGTTACAATCGGCACTTGGAATGGACGAATTCTCCTGCGTGTCTCATTGCAAAACTGCCAAAGAAATCTGGGATACTCTTGAAGTAACCCAATAAGGAACAGTAGAGGTAAAACCTTCTAAACTTAATACTTTATCTCAAGAATATCAATTGTTTCGTATGCAGCCCAGAGAACATATTCTGGGCTTGTTGAAATTTTTTTCTCATCTGACCAACCACTTGACGGCGCCTGGCAAGATCTTCATTATTGATGAATTGAACCTTAAAGTTCTAAGATCATTAACAAGGGTGTGGCAATCTAAAGTAACGGCAATTTCTGAAAAGAAAAGCATGTTAAAGATGTCTCTTTCTGCACTTTTCGGAATACTCCAAGAACATGATATTGAACTTGGAAGACTAGAAAAGAAGCCAAAGAGCATTGCCTTGAAAACGGAGTCAAGAGAACAAATAGATGATGAGAACTGAGATGGAGATGAGAACATCACCTTCCTAGTAAAGAAATTTGGTAAGTTCCTTCAAAACGATAAAACTTTTAAGAAAAGGAAAACCTTCAGGAAGAAGGATGTCTCCACTATAAATCAAAACTTCACTTGTTTTGAGTGTGGCATGCAAGGACACATAAAAGCGGAGTGTCCAAATATTGTCAAGAAAAGTGCTCTCAAAAAGAAAGAATTCAAAAAGGCCTATATAGCATGGGAGGACAATGAAGTCAGTTCATCCTCAGATTCAGAAAATTGACGAATGTGCAAATGTTCCTTTGATGGCATCACACCAATCCGACGAAGAAGAAGAGGTTAGTAACAAAGATTCTTCTCATAATAATAATGTTAATAATGAATTACTTATTGAGTGTAATGATGCTCAAGATGCAATAAAAGAATTACTTATGGAATGTAAAATTCTGTTCAAAACAGTGTCAACTCAAAAGAAACAAATTTCATCTCTTAAAGAGAAAATTGACATTATGGAAAAAGACTTTGAAAAATTAAAACAGAATTTTACATGTAATAAGTGTGATTCTCTTTCTTTTAAAATTGTCCAACTAAATAGAGTCATTCAAATATATGAAAAGGGACAAGTTGGATTGGAAAATATTCTTAATATGCAAAGATACTCCAATGACAAGAGTGGCCTTGGTTATTCAAAATTTGATAAACCAAGTATTAATAAAACCATCTTTGTTAAGGTAAGTGATCAATCCAACAAAGAGAAAGTTATAGTTGTGCAAAATGATCATCATTATTCTAATAAGAATCATGTTCAAAAGAAATCTCATATGCCTAAATATAGAAGTAAATATATTCTTACATGTTTTTATTGTGGTCTAATTGGCCACACACCTAATGCTTGTCATTTTAGGAATTTTGGTGTTCCAAACGGGCATTATGTATGGGTCAAGAAAGGTACTAATACTCAAGGACCCAAAGCACTTTGGGGGCCTAACAAACTATGATCCTGTTTTGTAGGAATGTATACAAAGTACCTCTAATATGTTGTACTTGGATAGCGGATGTTCAAAACACATGACCGGTGACAAAACAAAATTTTCAGCACTTACTCTTGAATCAAAAGCCTATGTGATCTATGGAGATAACAACAAGGGTAAAATTTTGGGCATTGGAAAGGTTGGTGCAGCCCCATCTCCTTCAATTGAAGATGTTCTATATGTTGAAGGATTAAAGCACAATCTTATTAGCATTAGCCAGCTTTGTGACAAGGGTTACAAAATAGCTTTCAACAAAGATGAATGCATTATCCGAAATGAGAATATTGTATCAACTTCAAGACCACTTTAATTGATACATATGGACTTGTTTGGTCCATCAAGAACTAAAAGTCTTGGTGGAAATTCATATGGACTAGTAATTGTTGATGATTTCTCAAGGTTCACTTGGACCTTATTTTTGGCAAATAAAAATGAAGCTTTTAAAGCATTTAAAAATTATGCCAAACTAGTCCAAAATGAACAAACAACGAAAATTGTATCAATAAGAAGTGATCATGGTGGAGAATTTCAAAATGCTTCTTTTGTAGAGTATTATGAAGAAAATGGAATCTTCCATAACTTTTCTGCACCAAGAACACCTCAACAAAATGGAGTTGTTGAGAGAAAGAGTAGATTATTGGTAGAACTTGCAAGGACCATGCTAAACGACTCAAGTTTACAAAAATACTTTTGGGCAGATGCTGTAAGTACAGCTTGTTATGTATCCAACCAGTTAATGATTTGGCCAATCTTAAAGAAGACTCCAAATGAATTCTATAAAGGTAGAAAGCCAAACATCTCTCACTTTCACATATTTTGGTGTAAATGTTTTATGCTGAATAATGGTAAGGAAAATCTTGGAAAATTCGATGAGAAAGCCGTAAAGGTAACTTTATTGGTTATTCCTTATCTAGTAAAGCTTTTAGAATTTTTAATAAAAGAACTTTGTTAGTAGAAGAATCTATGCAGGTATCATTTGATGAATCTAACCTCTTGAAAGAGGATAAAAATGTCTCTTGTGATGATGATGATTTTATAAGTGATGATATAAGCAAAGACAATCAAGTTAATCAATCAATTCAAAAGAATAAAGTCAGTATTGAGCAGCAAGATCAACATATTGATCTCCCTTAAGAATGGAGAACTCATCGAGATCACCCCATTGACAACATTATAGGTGATATCAACAAAGGAGTTACTACAAGGCTCAAACTCCAAGATGTTTGTTTGAATATGTCATTTGTCTCTCAAATAGAACCTTCTAAGGTAGGTGAAGCACTTAAGGACGATCAATGAAAACTTGCCATGCAAGAAGAACTAAATCAGTTTGAAAGAAGAAAAAAAAGTGTGGAAACTTGTTCCAAATCTTGGCAACAAACACGTCGTTGGTACCAAATGGGTGTTTAAGAATAAACTAGATGAAAATGGTAAAGTTGTTCGAAACAAGGCAAGGCTGGATGCTCAAGGATACAACCAAGAAGAAGAGATCGACTTTGATGAAACATTTGCTTTGGTAGCAAGGTTAGAAGCAATCCGATTATTACTTACTTATGCTTGAACTAGGAATGAAGATACAATTCAGAATTAAACAAGGAATAAATTGAAGCCCTAATTTTACCTATAAATAGATACTCCAGGATGAATAAGAAGATCATCAAAAAATCAGAAAAGAGTAGAAGAAGAACTCAAGCTCAAATTCCAATTTCATCTTAGAGTTCAAAGAGAGAAACACTTTTCGAATGAAAATTATTTTCTAAGTGTTTTTCCTTAAAGTGTGAGAGTTATTATTATTATGAGCTTTGTTAGAAACAAACACCTAAAGTTCCAAATCCAACCCGATAGTGATTTAGTTCCTTCTTTAATCTGGGGTTGTCAGATTGTTAGGAGAAGACTTGGCTTCTAGGTACAAGGTGGTTAGTTCCTCAAAAGTCTGGGGTTCTCAAGTTGTTTGGGAAGACTGGCTTGGAGGGTCAGGTGTTTTGTAATTCAAGGTATTTGAATTAGTGGATTAAAGCATTCTAAATGAGGGGATTAGATGTAGCCAAGTTATGGTTTCATTATTTAATGCCTCAAAACCCAATTTTTTTTTATCTAAGTAATTCATAAAAACCAACCAGCCTTCATCAAATTATCAAAAATTTATCAACTTTGTCAAACACTATTCAACCCCTCTTCTCGTGTTTGCACCTTCAACAGCCCCAAACTTTTGTAGAACTAACCACCTTGGCCCTACAAGCCAGGTCTTCTCAAATAGCCTAATAACCCCAGACTTTTGAGGAACACAACCACCTTGACTCTACCAGCCAAGTCTTCTCCACACAACCTGACAACCCCATATTATTGAAGGCACACTAACACCATTATTGGGTTTGAATACAAAGGTTTGGAACTTGTGTAGCTACTTCTAACAAGCTGATTATAACAATGACTATCACATTCTAAGAAAAGCATTCATAACATATTTCTCATTCGAACAAGTGTTTCTCTATTTGAACTCTAAGATGAATTTGGAATTTTGAGCTTGAGTTCTTCTACTGTTTTCTGATTTTTTGATGATCTTTTTCTTCAGCCTTGAGTATCTATTTATAGATAAAATTAGGGCTTCAATTTAGTCCTTGTTTATTTCTAAATTCTATCTTCATTCCTAGTTTGGTCAACAATGATTTTATTGAAAAATAGTTCTAAACAAGATGCCTTTTTATAATATGCTCTTTAGCCAATGCTTTATTTCTGAATCCAATTTGAGCTATTCTTCTAGATTGATTTTCTTCATATTTTGTTCAAATTGAGTTTGTAAATTCTTCAGATTGATTATGTTCGTATTTTGTTCAGATTGAGTTTGTAAAATTCTTCATATTGATTCCGTTCGTATTTTGTTCAGATTGAGTTTGTAAATTCTTCAGATTGATATTGTTCATATTTTGTTGTAGATAAATCTTGATCAAATCTTCTTGTAAATAATTCATATTTTCTTGTGATAAATATTGATCAAATCTTCTTCACATCTTGAGCATATCTTCTTTTCAACTTGGTCAAAGATTTTCTTCAATCATAAATCATAATCAAATCTTATTTTAGATTTTCTTAAACATTTGACAATATCTTCTTTTCAACTTGGTCAATGATTTTCTTCAATCATAAATCTGAATCAGATTTTATTTTATATTTTTTCAGAAACATTTGACCATATCTTCTTTTCAACTTGGTTAAAGATTTTCTTCAATCATAAATCTAAATCAAGTCTTATTTTAGATTTTCTTCAAAAATATGAATCTTCATTCATACTCTGTGAAGTCAAATATATTGTTCTCATAAAATACTTTTGTTACATCAAAACTCTAAGTATAAAACCAACTTGGTTCTAACATACTCTATATCAAATGGATGTGAAAATTGATTTCCGAAATGGCTACGTAAATGAAGAAGTGTATAACAACCTCATGGCTTTGAGGATAATGAATTTCAAGTTATGTTTTCAAACTAAAGAAATCCTTCTACGGTCTAAAACAAGCTCCAAGAGCTGGGTATGATAGACTAAGGAATTTCTTATTAAAGAATGATTTTGAAAGAGGTTAGGTTGACACTAATTTTTTTAGAAAATCATCTAAGAATGACATTCTCATTATCCAAATATATGTTGATGATATTATCTTTGGTTCTACTAACGACAAGCTCTGCCAAGAGCTCTTTGAGTTAATGCATAATGAGTTTGAGATGAGCATGATGGGGGAATTAAAATTCTTCCTTGGAATCCAAATTCATCAAAGCCCATATAGTGTACTCATTCATCAGACAAAATACATAAGAGAATTTCTTAAGAAATTTAAAATGGATGATTGTAAGTCCATGTCTATGTTGGAACCAAGTTGATTTTCCTCTTGTGATTTTGATGCTAACAAATGTATTTTATGAGAACAATTTGTTTGGACTAATGGCTTCATTAAGTGTGCAACAATCAGAACAAGAAAATCAAAAGAAGGTACCAAAGGAAGTGACTAGAGGAAGTGACCAGATGATGAGATCAAAATATTGTTCACAACAAGATATGATCAAAATATTGTTCATAAGATATAGCCAAAATATTGTTCAAAAGAAAATATCATCAAAATATTGTTCACAAAAAGATATGGTCAAAATATGGTTGACAAGAAGATATGCTCAGAAGCAAACACTTAAAGTTCCAATCTTTTGTTTCCAACTCGATAGTGGTTTAGTTCCTTCTTCAATCTAGGGTTGTTGGAATTTTGAGCTTAAGTTCTTCTACTGTTTTCTGATTTTTTGATGATCTTTTTCTTCAGCCTTGAGTATCTATTTATAGATAAAATTAGGGCTTCAATTTAGTCCTTGTTTATTTCTAAATTCTATCTTCATTCCTAGTTTGGTCAACAATGATTTTATTGAAAAATAGTTCTAAACAAGATGCCTTTTTATAATATGCTCTTTAGCCAATGCTTTATTTCTGAATCCAATTTGAGCTATTCTTCTAGATTGATTTTCTTCATATTTTGTTCAAATTGAGTTTGTAAATTCTTCAGATTGATTATGTTCGTATTTTGTTCAGATTGAGTTTGTAAAATTCTTCATATTGATTCCGTTCGTATTTTGTTCAGATTGAGTTTGTAAATTCTTCAGATTGATATTGTTCATATTTTGTTGTAGATAAATCTTGATCAAATCTTCTTGTAAATAATTCATATTTTCTTGTGATAAATATTGATCAAATCTTCTTCACATCTTGAGCATATCTTCTTTTCAACTTGGTCAAAGATTTTCTTCAATCATAAATCATAATCAAATCTTATTTTAGATTTTCTTAAACATTTGACAATATCTTCTTTTCAACTTGGTCAATGATTTTCTTCAATCATAAATCTGAATCAGATTTTATTTTATATTTTTTCAGAAACATTTGACCATATCTTCTTTTCAACTTGGTTAAAGATTTTCTTCAATCATAAATCTAAATCAAGTCTTATTTTAGATTTTCTTCAAAAATATGAATCTCCATTCATACTCTGTGAAGTCAAATATATTGTTCTCATAAAATACTTTTGTTACATCAAAACTCTAAGTATAAAACCAACTTGGTTCTAACATACTCTATATCAAATGGATGTGAAAATTGATTTCCGAAATGGCTACGTAAATGAAGAAGTGTATAACAACCTCATGGCTTTGAGGATAATGAATTTCAAGTTATGTTTTCAAACTAAAGAAATCCTTCTACGGTCTAAAACAAGCTCCAAGAGCTTGGTATGATAGACTAAGGAATTTCTTATTAAAGAATGATTTTGAAAGAGGTTAGGTTGACACTAATTTTTTTAGAAAATCATCTAAGAATGACATTCTCATTATCCAAATATATGTTGATGATATTATCTTTGGTTCTACTAACGACAAGCTCTGCCAAGAGCTCTTTGAGTTAATGCATAATGAGTTTGAGATGAGCATGATGGGGGAATTAAAATTCTTCCTTGGAATCCAAATTCATCAAAGCCCATATAGTGTACTCATTCATCAGACAAAATACATAAGAGAATTTCTTAAGAAATTTAAAATGGATGATTGTAAGTCCATGTCTATGTTGGAACCAAGTTGATTTTCCTCTTGTGATTTTGATGCTAACAAATGTATTTTATGAGAACAATTTGTTTGGACTAATGGCTTCATTAAGTGTGCAACAATCAGAACAAGAAAATCAAAAGAAGTGACCAAAGGAAGTGACTAGAGGAAGTGACCAAATGATGAGATCAAAATATTGTTCACAACAAGATATGATCAAAATATTGTTCATAAGATATAGCCAAAATATTGTTCAAAAGAAAATATCATCAAAATATTGTTCACAAAAAGATATGGTCAAAATATGGTTGACAAGAAGATATGCTCAGAAGCAAACACTTAAAGTTCCAATCTTTTGTTTCCAACTCGATAGTGGTTTAGTTCCTTCTTCAATCTAGGGTTGTTAGGAGAAAATGTGGCTTGTAGGGTCAAGGTGGTTAGTTCCTCAAAATTCTGGGGTTGTCAGGATGTGTAGGAAGACTGGCTTGGAGAGTTAGGTGGTTTGTAATTCAAGGTAATTGAATTAGTAGATTAAAGCCTTTTGAATGAGGGGACTGGATATAGTCAAGTTAGTGGTGAACCAGGATAAGTCTATGTGTCAAATTATTTATGCTTTCATTGTTTACTATATCTGAATCTAATTGCTTCTTATCTAAGTAATTCATAAAAATCAACCAGCCTTCATCAAATTAGCAAAAAGTTATCAACTTTGTCTGACACAATTAAACCCTCCCTTCTTGTGTTTGCACCTTCATTAGCCTCCCAAAATGCTGCAACTTTCAGTTAAACATCTGATATCCTTTATCTATTGTTGCTCATCAAGGGAATACCTATATCCCTCTAGTGGTGTTCATCTTGAACTCCCAGTGGTTGCTCCAACTACACCATTGCAATTCTGTGTGCTCATTCTACAGATTGAGATACCCTCCTCGGATGCTCCTACTACTACTGTTCCAAGATCTGCAGAATCTGCCTCAGGAAGTCAATCTACCACTCGTTTTGGCCCTGTTTTTGGTCCTTCCTAGTGTGTCATAAAGGAAGACTTTGATCAGTTGGAAGTTAAGACTGAGGCGTTCATGAAATAAACAACAAAAAATTAGGAGAACATTCAGACTACCTTAAGTTTAATATTTTCTAGGCTGACTGACCCAACTCTTTTTGTCTGATGACAAAAGGGGGATAATATTTTGAGCTATGTTAATGCATAAAAATTTCAAGATCTTTTGATTAAATTCAACTTCTAATTCTTATCAACTATCTTGTCATAATATCTCTCATTACTCTTATATTTAGACTTTCATATACTAAGGGGAAGCCATGCTGTGATATTCTACATTATTCCTTTTACTCCCTTAAAATTAAAAATTGTTCACAAAAAACGGAAGATTGATAAAACCAAGTTGGTTTGAAGAACTATGACCCTTATATGTTTTGTTGACAACACCATTATTTTGTGGGAACAATTTAAAGCACTAATATTCTATTTTAGTGTGTCGTTTTCAGAACAGGTTATTCCTTATGAGTTGAGGTTGCATCTTCTGATGTTTGATATAAGTAAAAGGAACACCAAGACTCTGCTTTTGATTTCTTTATTCTAAATCTGGTGAACATGCTCTAAAACGTGCCTCTGGTGACTCTGCATTTGATTGTCTGCCTCTGATAATCACAACAAGCATTTGATCGTCTGACTCTAAAATTGGATGTGTTGTTTTGTGTTTCTGTTTTATCTACTCCTTTCTCATTACTTTGTTTTAATCTTATTAAAACACTTTTTAAAATCAAACACAATTCAAACCTTTTTTTCTTGTGTTTCTGTTTCTACTCTCCTATCATTCAAGCCCTAGAGGAAGTAGTAGGAGATGTTCAAGAGGAACACTTGGTTTCATCATCTGCACCAGTGTTCAATATCTCTAATGTCATCAAGAAGAGACTGATCTCTCCAAAGGACTGCATCCAGCCAAGTGGTGATGTCAGAAGGATATCCGATCAAACTAGTGTCTCTCAAGATATTCTCTTTGTGGTTGAAGATTCTTATGCTCATTTCTTTGAGATACAATAAGCAAGTGGTTGTGGAATATCTAACGATGTATCAGTCTAGCCATGAGATGGCTCCAATTTTCCTTCCTCTACCTAAAGCTTCCCGAGTTTTTGAGAAGATGAGGAAATGAGTTATCAAGACAATCAGTGGAGAAGAGGATGAGGAAGAAGAAACATACACTAATAAGGAAAAGGCATAAGATAATAACCAACCATGAGGAAACTATTCCTTCTGCTAATCTTGTTATAACATATATCATCACTCTTACATTTAAACATGCAGATATTAAAGGGGAGCCTTGATGTGATATTTTATGTTTTTTTTCTTACTCCATTAAAATTAAAAATTGTTCACAAAAATAGTTGTTTGTTATCATCAAAAAGGGGGAGATTGTTAGATCCAAGTTGGTTTGAAGAACTATGACCTTTACTTGTTTTGATGATAGCAAAACTATTTTGTAAGAACAATTTAAAGCACTAATGTTTTGTTTAAATGTGCAGTTCCCATATCAGGTTTATTTTATATGACATTATCTTGCATCCTCTAATGTTTGAAGTAAGTTAAAGAAACACCAAGAGTCTGCTCTAAAATTTGTATTCTGAGTCTTATGAACGCGCTCTGAAACGTGCCTCTGGTGATTCTATTTATTCAAGCAATGTTCTGATTTGGATTGGTTTTGATGACTACAATAAGAATCAGATTATTCTACCTCTCATAATTGTGACAAGCAAGTGTTTGTTTGCATCTGGTAATCGTGTCAAGCATCTGATCGTCTAACTCTGATAGAAAGTCAACGCTATGATAAACAATCAATACTCTGATGAAAGTCAACACTATGATAAATAGTCAACACTCTTGATAATCAATGCTATGATGAAAGTCAACGCACTTAAAAAAACAAATTTGGGTATCCTCTGCTCATCACTCTGAATCTGTTATTTGCTTGAAGGTCTATGTGACAATACTTTGATCATGATATCCTCTACTTCTTTTGTCTCTGTATCAAGATATGCATAATCGAAGATAAATTTGGACAAGCTTTAATGGTGAATCAATATCAGAAGGTTTGATATGAAACATCATGATACATGTTGATTTCTTACAATCAAGACAACAGCCAGAAACCCTAAAGTTCTCTATAAAAGGACGTGTAACCCTCGTTGAAAACAACAATGTACTACAATAAGCACGATATAGTTGTCTCTGCACTCTTGCTCTTAATCTTTTGTTTTTTGTCTAAGTGCTGAAAAATATTCTCTAAGAGTACAACCTTGTAAACACCCTCTTATGAGAGTTATTCAGAAAACCTTAAACCTATTCTATTTGTAACCTAGCCCAGTAGTGGTTGCATCATTCAACAACTTGATTGTACTAAACAAGAAGGTTGAGAAAACTTGAACATAGTCAGGTTGACTAGTAAGTGTTCAGTGGAACTGTAATTTAATTGGTGAATTAGTGGATTAAATCCTTTAGTTTGAAGGGATTGGACATAGCTATTCTGTTGGTGGTGAACCAGGATAAATTGGCTTGTGTTGTTTTGTATTTATTTTTTTATTTGATCTTCCTTCATCAGAGTGTGACAGCTGTCAGGCCTGTGTTTCGTAAGTTGATGCCCATTTTCTATTTTTGTTCAATTATATTTTAATTGGGTTTAGAACTCTTTGTTACCTAAGTACAAATAGGACTTAAAAAGAATATTTTGGGTTCTGAAATTCAAACTTTGGGCGGTTCTTGGAGGCTAGGATCAAGCTTTTCTTTCTTCCTCCTTCTCTAGTTTCTCGGTTTGAATGTTCTAAATCTATTTCTTGGATTATTCTTCTACAATGTTTGACTAGATTTGTTATTTCTAAGATTTGGCATTGCCTTTGATACGTTAGTGATGATGGATTGATTGTTCTTTTTCCTTTTGTTAATTATTGAATCACTTTTGATTTAATTTCTATTGAGCATTCATGTTATGTAAATTTTTTGAATCCCTTATTTGCATAATCATAGGTATTAGGAGAAGAACCGAGTGGTGAACTCGAAACTAAAATCACAATAATAGGTTTGGTCTTTTGAGGAATCAATGAATTATCATAAAACTTAAAGGGTTCAATCTAAATTCAATTACCACGAGAGTAGAAGTTGGTTTAATTGGGCACGATTCTTGTATTTCAAGAGGGAACAGTAACTATATTAGGATAATTCACCTTCACAAGAGATTCAATATTAATCAATGAAAAATCTATTCAGACTCATTAGTTATCATTGACAACCCGAATCCTTTTTGGAAATCTTCTAAATATAATAAAGATCGTCGTTGGTTTCATGCGTTTTATTTCATTGTTATAACTTTATTTATCAAAATATTTATTCTCCTTTAATTTAATTTAATTAATTTATAATTAATTGGTACTCGTAGACATAATCCCCATAGATTCAATATTTTTATTACTTGACGAAAACCATACACTTGCGGATTTCTCACACCATTGGATCATCCCGGATCTATTATGATGCGAAAATTAATTACAAATATATGTGAACATACATTGAAGAACCATAAGATTTTTCAATTAAATAACTTTTGGGTATTACTAATTCCCAAAGAAAGTTGACAATTTGAGGGAATGAGTCTCTTCCATTTTTAGAATGTATATGAGGTGGTATTTGTGGATCAAAATGCCAAAATATATTTGTTGTCAACTCACAACCAGAAATTTATAAGATTGTTGTGTCAACTAATTTGACTAAGAGTTCATTTTTGTCGTAAGTTTTGTATTGTAATTGATATTGAACATCATATAGCATATGTTCATACACAAAAATGGAATTGAAGAACCATTCATTAGACGTATAATGTTGATTTTAAGACCAATACTTATGAGATTGTACCTTACAATTTGTACTTGAAAACATGCAATTTATGTTGAGATATTAATCTGTATCAAGCTAACAAATTACTACATGTTATCCCCCCCC
>JBBPBP010000002.1:18610154-18655518 GCA_037974735.1 Cicer chorassanicum
TGAGTTGGTAATTAATATGATATTTTCTCGTGTGTTTGACTAATATTAAGTGTATGTGCACTTAATTATATTTAATTATTTCTAAATATATCTTATTTTAATTATTTATTTTATAAATAATTATCTTAGGATAGTAACAATATTGTGTTTGATTTCTTTTATTTTTATATACTTGTTGTGACATTGTGATTTTATATAAATTTATTATGATTTAGTAATTAATATAAAGTAGCAATGTTATATTTATTTATTTTGTGATTTCGACTATTCTCTAATGATTGTAGTATTTTAATATGAGTATTTTGATAAATAAGTATAATTATAGTGACTATTTTGAATATGAGAGTTTCAATTGTTAGTAATATGTATTTTTTTAAAAGGTTAATTATTTTAATTACTCTAATTTATCATATATTAGTTATGAAATAATAATAGTAATAAAAGAAAAAAAAAGTAAATAAAGACACCAATGGGTTTGACCCATGTGTGAACCCTAATTGTTAATAAAAACAAAACAAAAAAAAAACAAAAGGAAAGGAGTTGGGCAGCCGTAAAGAAATACAACAACAACCTATCCTTTGGCACCGGTGATCGATAACTTTTTCAGAAAATTTCTTCGTCCTCGTCCAAATTTCAGTATGTTTTTGAGAGGAAAGACAATCACCAAAAGAGAAAAGAGAAGAATAAACCCTATTCCCGATTTTGTTAAATCAGTCTCAGAAAAACATCGATTACACATTCGTTAACCGTTGGATCGGGCTGAAATTTGGACAGTAGGTTCGCAACACTCAGGGCTTCGTTTTCAACGGTCGGATCGGCGAAACGACATCTGGAGAGGGAGAAATCGTGCTCGCACAGCAGCAGGGCAAAGAGTCAAAGAACAAAGACTGTTTGCTCGTGGAATCTTATTCTTGTGTAAGAGCGTCGAAATAAGGTAAGGGGTGAGAAAGCGTTTGAATTCATGAGTGTAATATATTGTGAGATGAACGGGAAAACCGTATTTCCCAATTCATCCGGGGCTTGCTACATACGGCAGTAGCCCTTTGAGGGATAAATTAATTAATGTGCAAATATGGAAATTGTGAGATTAAAATTTAGAATAGAAATATTTGTAAGGTGTTGATTGATTTAATTTCTTTAAATGTGTGGTATTTGATGTTATTGTGATATTGAGTGTCAAATTAATTTTATGTATATGTTTGATTAGATGAGTTTATGTGATATGATGATAAAAGATGGATGTGTTGTGATAATTTTATGTGATAATGATGATGTATGAATAATAATTTTGATTTCATAAATTTGTGATAAGTTTATGTGATGAGGATTGATGATAGTGATGCTCTAAATTTGTGATGAGTTATGTAATGATGATAATGTGTGATTTATAATAGTGATGTTATGATTTGGTGATGAAAAGATTGAAGTAACCTCTAATGAAATAATTGTGATTCTAATTTGTGTTTGAGATGACGGTCTTAATGGAGTATCATAGGCCAACGAGGGGAGAAAATAAATATTGAGAATTTGTGAAGTGGAGATTATTTTGTCATCATATAGGTAGGGCCTGACAAGCCTAGCGATTTCGGGGAAGTACAACTGAATTGAGCCTGATCGTGGCGGTCTACTGTTGAGCCTTAAGACAAGATTGTTAGACCTTGGAGGTATTCGGGTGGGGAATTCCTAGGTGACTTGGAGGTAGCACTCCAAATGTCGGGAGCTACCATGCAACACACGTTTACCTCGACTGTCGCGTATATGTGTCTCGGGTTGAGTTGAGGGGATCTATGAGGACAGGGCCAATTTGAATTGTCCGTCCACCGAGATGGTGGCATAGTATCATGGCCTCCTAACCAAGTACTTCAGAGTTAGAATGGTACCACGTTGTGAAGTAGAGTCTAAGCTCATGCATATCATTGCATTTTTGTGTGATTGTTTGTTGTGATTAATATGTATTGTGTGCGATGATAATTTCGTAGATGATTTGATGTTATTGTGAAATGTATTGATTTCCCTTGGTTTTGACTTTATAATGTTATGTTTTTCCTTGAAAAATGTTTGTCTAATGATGCGATTTATTTATGATTAATTGCGTGTTCTCTTTACTTATATTACACTATTAACATGATTTCAAAACTCACCTCCTTCGTTGTTTGTGTTTGACTGGCTTGGCCCTGCATTTGCGAAATCGCAGTTGTTACAGGTTAATGAATCTTGAAGCTCAAGTTGGGAGGAACCCCGCTCTGATAGGTGATACCGGGAATAAGGGTTGTAATTTGTATTTTACTTATTTAATTTGAAACGACTTTTTGTATGAAAACCATATAAGTACTAGTAAATTTTTAGAATTGAATCAAGTAATTATACTTAAATCAAATTTTATGGAATTTGCACTATTTTATAGGAAGAAAAAGTTTAAAGTGTTTCTTTTGATTTTTGAGAAACGTGATATTTTAAATTAATTATCAAAGTTTTTATTCTTTTAAAAACGTATTTGTCTTACCTTCTGCGAAATATAAGTTAAAAATTCTATTGTAAATTATAATATATTATTTTGGGGTTTAGGGTGTCACATTAGTGGTATCAGAGCAGGTCTGTCCAATCAGGCCGAGTGGATCAAGTGTCGGTTTAGTGTTAGTCAAATGTTAGTTGTGTCGGTTGTGTTTTATTGAGTAATACTTCCTTTCACTAACATGTTTTTTGTTCACCGTTATATTATTGTGTTAAGTGTTATGTGTTTTTGTATTATTATACATATTTTTGTGATTACTAATTAACTGTTAAGATTTGCTTACCCTGATTGTGTTATGGATTCTAAGTTCCTACCTAAATGAGTAAATAAACCATGAAATTACTTGTTAAGATTTGAGTATATTTTAATTATTGACAAGATTATGTTAGTTACTTGTTGAACTGAGTGAGTAAATAAAGTATGAAATTACTTGTTAAGATTTGAGTTAATTTTAATTGTTGACAAGATTATGTTAGTTACTTGTTGATTGATCTTGTTGCTTGTTGTTTGTCTACCGAACTATGATTTTTGCACTCTTATTTTATATGAATAGTTGGAAATAATAATTTTGATTGACCACCTGTATGTTTCAAGTTATTAATCCCAACCTTAGTTATCAAATGTCAGACCTCACTAGTTGGTTGTTTTAAAGTTCCATTTTCACCCTTAATCAATTTTAAATATTTAGTCTTGATATGAATCTGTTTAAAGTGTTTGATCTAATAACTAATTGATTGAAACATTGATTTCCACATGAATTATATGTTTAAAACTTGAGTATTGACTTTTACTAGGTACAAATTATTATTATTTTTGTTGAAACTCAATTTAGAGAAAAAAAAAAGATGCTTCTTTCTAAACTGTGAGTTAGATAGGAATTATATCTCTTATGTTTAAAGTTTTAATTTTGACAAAAAATTCTTATTTTGATTTTATGTTGGCTTGTGTGAAAAAAAAATCAATTTTAAATTGTGAATGTTAACTTTAAATCACTTGATAGTGTTGATGGTTGTATCTAGATGAGTAGAGTTTTGATATTGGTTTTGAAAATAATTTAGAATGATTGTCATGATTTTAAATAGTATGAAATTCATATTATTAGCAATAGTAATTCTTGAATATTAAAAGTTAGTAGAACTTAGAATTTTTTTAAAATGACATTTTGAAGGAGTTAAAGTTTACTTATTTTGTAAGATTAAAATAACTTTTATTTGAATTACTCTTGATTATTTTAAAGAAATTAAATTGAGTTGAATTTTTGTTGATTTATAAAATAACAATAATTTTATACTACTGATTTTATTTAATGTTTAAGATAGCTTAAAATTTACAGCATGTTTTACGATGTATTGTTTTTAAGAAAATTAAAAAGAGTTGTTGTTATGTTTGTTAGGGGATGTTGTGAATATTGAATCGTGAGGGTGTTGGGATATTTTTTGAAATGGTTGATTTTATGATTATGATATTATGAACTCATTAGAGTTTAACTCGATGTTGTAGTTTTAGATTTTAATAATTCATTAGTAATTTATAATGGTAATAATAAAATGTCTACTAACTGAGAAAGAGAAAGAAAATAGAATTAAAAAAAAAAAACAAAGTTTTTAAAAAGAACAACCTCAATGGTGAAACTCTTTTTAAAACGTTATCTAAATTTTGGATTCTATAATCGGTGTATTTTATGAGTATAATGTTTTTTTTAGTAGAATTATAGTTGTTGTGTTATCATTGTTGAAATGTATATTTGAGTTTAATATGAGAAAGTGACATGTTGTTTGTACATCTTTTCTTGTTACATGAATTAACCTAACAAAATGGTATGTATCATGTAGATTGGTATGTGTAGAGTGCATCATGTAGATTACTTGTCCCGAGACTAAAATTTATTTTACCAAATTTTTTTTTTTTATTTTTGTAAATTTTGAGAAAATAAATTATTGTTAAATGTGTGATATTTGATATTATTGTGATATTGGATGTCGAATGAATTTGGTTCATATGTTGGATTAGATGAGTTTATGTGATGTGATAATAAAAGATGTGTGCATTGTGATAATTTTATGTGATGATGATGATGTATGATTAATAATTGTGATGTTATAAATTGTGATAAGTTTGTGTGATGATATATGATTGATGATAGTGACGCTATAAATTTGTGATGAGTTATGTAATGATGATAATGTGTGATTTATAATAGTGATGTTATGAATTGGTGATGAAAAGATTGATATTTTTTTATTCAATCATTATCATTGCATTGATAAAAAAATAAAAAGTCATGTTTAAGTAAAATTAACCTCTAATGAAATAATTGTGATTCTAATTTGTGTTTGAGATGACGATCTTAATGGAGTATCATAGGCCAACGAGGGGAGAAAATAAATATTGAGAATTTGTGAAGTGGAGATTATTTTGTCATCATATAGGTAGGGCCTGACAAGCCTAGCGATTTCGGGGAAGTACAACTGAATTGAGCCTGATCGTGGCGGTCTACTCTTGAGCCTTAAGGCAAGATTGTTAGACCTTGGAGGTATTCGGGTGGGGAATTCCTAGGTGACTTGGAGGTAGCACTCCAAATGTCGGGAGCTACCATGCAACACACGTTTACCTCGACTGTCGCGTATGTGTGTCTCGGGTTGAGTTGAGGGGATCTATGAGGACAGGGCCAATTTGAATTGTCCGTCCACCGAGATGGTGGCATAGTATCATGGCCTCCTAACCAAGTACTTCAGAGTTAGAATGGTACCACATTGTGAAGTAGAGTCTAAGCTCATGCATATCATTGCATTTTTGTGTGATTGTTTGTCGTGATTAATATGTATTGTGTGCGATGATAATTTCGTAGATGATTTGATGTTATTGTGAAATGTATTGATTTCCCTTGGTTTTGACTTTAAGATGTTATGTTTTTCCTTGAAAAATGTTTGTCTAATGATACGGTTTATTTATGATTAATTGCGTGTTCTCCTTACTTATATTATACTATTAACATGATTTCAAAACTCACCTCCTTCGTTGTTTGTGTTTGACTGGCTTGGCCCTGCGTTTGCGAAATCGCAGTTGTTACAGGTTAATGAATCTTGAAGCTCAAGTTGGGAGGAACCCCGCTCTGATAGGTGATACCGGGAATAAGGGTTGTAATTTATATTTTACTTATTTAATTTGAAACGACTTTTTGTATGAAAACCATATAAGTACTAGTAAATTTTTAGAATTGAATCAAGTAATTATACTTAAATCAAATTTTATGGAGTTTTCACTATTTTATAGGAAGAAAAAGTTTAAAGTGTTCCTTTTGATTTTTGAGAAACGTGATATTTTAAATTAATTATCAAAGTTTTTATTCTTTTAAAAACGTATTTGTCTTACCTTCTGCGAAATATAAGTTAAAAATTCTATTGTAAATTATAATATATTATTTTGGGGTTTAGGGTGTCACAAAGCTAATTAGATATGATTTATTTTTCACGGGAAAAGAAAACGATAACGACGAAATACATTTTCACCTAAAGTGAATTCAAGAATCTTTTCATACTTGATTAAAGGTAGTAGCCATCAAAGGCTTAAGTTATATGAAAAAGGTGTTACAAAGTATTTGTATGGCTCACTTGATAGTGATAGTTATATGAAACTTCATGAATGATTTAATTTTTGTGAGATATACAATTCAAACTATTGAAATGATTACTTAATTAAAATGAGTAATTTTGTTTATGTGCTCAAAATATCTAGAAACACATTATGTAATATTCTTGTGTGAATATTTTCTAAATGAGGATATAGAAATGACATCATTTGAAATTTAATTGCTTAAAGAAATAGTTTGAGGTGAATATCAAGCAAATATAAATTTTTGTTTGAGATTACAAAATAAGTATTTGAAGAATATTTTAGAAAATTATGAAGCTTAAGGTCACCAATTACAAAATAATATGAATGATTTAATAAATATTTGAAGAAAATAAGTATTTGAAGAATAACATGAATGATTTAATAAATATTTGAAAAATATTACAAAATAATATATGAACAAGTCAAATCAGTTGTGGACTATGATTGTTTTAAGGTCACCAATTATAAGTAAATATTTTTTTAGAGTACAAGAAAATAATGAATGCTACTTGGTTCTGAAGTACTATATATTAGTGGAATCAAATGCTAATATATCTTGTTACTTATTTGCTGTAAAATGTCATTTGTTGTTAATATATTAGACATGTGCACTTCTTTCGAACAAGGTCAAGTATATAATTTGTTATCTTAGAGATGCAAGTTATTTGCTTAATTCTCGTAATGATATAGATCACAAACAAGATTTTTGTTTACATGAGAATGTACAACCATTTCATGGATATCTATGAAACAAACCACAACAATAGCCCTCAACAAATGATGAGGAAATTTTAGCACTACATGAAGCAAGTCAAGAATGTGTTTTGCTTGAATTATGAGATTCATCAAATACAAGAGATTTGTGGTTTTTCTTCTAGAAAAGACAATTGCAATGATCTACTAGAACTAATATCGCATGCACTTCTATTTTGAAGAAAAGAAAGAGAAAATCATTTTACAAAGTCACTGTCAATCAAAGTCAGGTATTTTTATTTTCGTCCCTCTAAGTTCGCACTTTTTTTTCTCCGTCTTTCTCTAATTGTCAACTCAACTTTTGTTTAACAACCACTAACAGCAAAAATGATTTTAAAACAAAATTGAATTTTCAGGGTTAAATTTTAAATAAAAAATTACACAAACAAAAAATAAAAATAAAAACGCTAACTTACAGAGACCAAATATATATTTAAGTCTTTTCAATAAAAGATTAATCTTCGTCGTCTCAGATTATTGTCTACACAAGGGGAGAAAGAAATAAGTATATGAAGCATTCTTTTTTCCTTCACCAAGGTTTTGTCCCATTGGTTTTTCCTAGTAAGGTTTTTAATGAGGCAATTCTTTTACAAAGGATGTTGGACTTTTTTTCCTCCGCTAATGTTTTTTCCCACTGTGATTTTCCTAGTAAGGTTTTAATGAGGCACGTCCTCAATGGACATCTAAGAAATAGTTTTATGAATATAGTGCGTAGTGGATGTCCACTTCCATTGTCTTCCACCTTCCCATAACTCTCATTTCATTAGTAAGTGGATCTATTAAGTACTAGTGGTTTTTAATATTATGGTCATTCACTTACTCCTTAATATTAGTTAGTGACCTTTATTTTATGTCCTATAAATAGGACTCAATTCCATTGTAAATACTAGACAATTGAAGAGAATAATGTAATACCATATTCTTCTTTTTTCTATCTTTCACCATTATCTCTATTCACATATATTTTATCTTTCTCTTATTCTGGTCAATTTCATAGCATTTTAATAATTATTTAAAAAATTAAGTAATGTTAAAACAAATTTAAACAAAAATGTAATATTAAACAAAAAACTCATGCTGTTGACTTCAAAGGCAATTTTTATAATGAGTTACTTTTTTTTGTTACTCACAAAATGACCTACAACGAATTTTAGAAGAGTTGAATAGAGTTCAAAACTTTCAAAAAAATATTTTGAAAAATTAAATCTTTTAATGTGATGGACTCATAGATTATTCGGATTGATTCGATTATGATATATGAAATAAACAACACATAACTTAATAGAGACTTGTATAAGAATAACAAAAAATTGATTATAGTTATGAAAAAAAAATTGATCTTCAATCAAAATATGACCAAGATCGTCAAATAAAGACTCAATAAATCTTAATCAACAGAACTATTATTATGTAAGATTTTCTTCATTTGAGTCCAGTCTAAAATGTAGAATTCTAATGTTCAGAACATAATTTTATTCAACATTCAAAAACAAAACAAGTTTTCAGAGCAAAAAAATCTCATAACAATTTTTTTTTAATCAATTTGCACTACAACAATTTTTCTAGCAAACTTCAAAACAAAATAGAAAATCATGATCAAAGTAAAATGCAGAAGTTTAAGAGTTAGAGTTAGAAAGATTCACACAACAATTTATGCATATTCTTCTACTTCGTCCTCGCTCGTAGAGTACATCATGACCCCTTCAAATTCTAAGTACAAGTATATCTTCAAGGTGAAAATCACACTTCAATCTTACAAAACAGAGGCCTTGAAACTCTTCTGGGAATTTTCTGATGAACACCTTCAACCCTTGATATGCAATTCACCAATATCTCTTCTATGATATGATCCTGAATGCCTGAATATAAGGAATGAGGGGAACTACTCGTGTTTAGAAATGATGAGAAAACGTTCTATATGATGCATGAAAGATGTAACCAAACAAAAAACTAAATTTTAAGAGAATAATAACTTTGTAACAGTCATAACAAACTTAAAACTGTCAAATTTTAAGTCTATAAATTGTGAGTCAATTCATAAGACAGGTGAGTTAACTCAAACTGATTGAAAAAAAATCAAATTTGAAGTCTGAAGTTGTAAGAGTCGATTCACACAGTTGTGAGTCAACTCAAATAACTCTCTACCTTGCTGATGACTCAATTCACACTCTATCTAAGTCAATTCACAATCCTAAGATTTCAAGAATTGAGTTCTTGAAGTTCATGAATTGATTCATAAGTGTGTAATTCAATTTGCAAAGTCAAAAACGCTAAGAAAATGATTTAAAATGAGCTTCAAACGTTACCGATGCAATATAATCATTCTTCAAACTTAATGCATGCTAAAATACATGTAAATAAGCTTATGCATGGTAAAAATGTATTTCTTATGCAATCTTTCTTGATCAAAAGTTAGAAATGGAAAATCAACGAAGCAGACACTCAAAGCAACATATAGACTAAGCAAGTTGACATCATCTCAAAACACTAAGTGTAAAACAAAACCAATTATGAGACACCTTACAATTACATTGTGAGTCCATAAAACAAAATAAAAATATCAATAGAACACGAGCTTCTACATGATATTATAAGTCCAATATGCCACCAATAAAATAATCCCCATTGGATGTCTAAGGGAGATTCAAACCATGTTTGTGCTGCCCATTATAGTCTTTAAAAGTGAGTGTTTGTCTTAATTTTGATGTTTCACCTAGGCACAACAACAAACACATGTTTTAGAAATATATTTACTTTAAATAGAAACATTATTGTCGCATGGCAAAAGTGTGCAAACCCAAACTGAGCAAACCCTACTCGTGTCTCAATTGTATTCCATTGTTAAACGGCCAACACAAGCATGCAATATTAATGTGAAATACGTAAATAGTAATTATCTCATGTTACGCACAGCTCTAATAATCAGTGGCCTGAAATGATTATGGTATCATTAACTGTTATCACAAAACAACAATACTTTGCACTCAGGACAAGCAAACCTCAAATCAAAAAATAACTATCAAACCTTGAGATATCTGCCTTCAGAAACTTGCTTTCCCAGATCAAATATGACTATCAAATCTTTGAATTAAAAACAAAAGTATCATGTCTCTATCTTGAGAAGAGAATTGAGGGAAGTACTGTTGAATCGTTGAGCGAGTCCTCTAATCACAAGAACGATAACATCCCGAATGTGTCGGGACTGCACCATCAAGTCAGCTACATTCTCACTGTCCACTACTATTTTTAGGCGGTGTTGATCATTCCTGAAAAGCTCCACCTGATACATTCAAAGATTAACACATGTAAATCAATGATACAATATTCTGGCAATGACTTTATATAGTGGATGAGGGAAATTGTGTTTCCTAAGTCACCCAAACTTACATGAAAGGGAGGGGCATAACTACCACGAATTTCTGTAGCTGGAAAAGAAGTCTTGGTGGCAGGCTTTACCACCTTGACCCTTTTCCTATTAATCTCAAGGATTCGTCTCTCATACGTACCCAGCGATGAAATCTGGAATAGAAATAATGTCAAAAATAGGACTAGTTCTTTTTGCTTTTCTAATACTTTTAAAATGTTTTTGCTTTTCTATTACTTTTAAAATGAATACGTTTCAGTTCCAGATGAATAAATAAAAAGACTAATATTAAAAATACCTTTTTCGAGGTTTGGTCTTTGTCACACAATACCTGCCACACAAGACAAGCAAAGACTTAGACTATGAAAGATAAATACTACGGGAGGAAAAAGAAAAATGTGATGTTACAAAGCATTTTCCAATGCAATATCCGAGAAAAAATCAGATCCATTATGGGTTTGTAGGCAAACCAAACTTGAGATGCAAAGCAATCACACATTGGATGACATTATTCATGAATAACAACTAGAAATGAGAAACAAGAGATTCCAAGCTCCAAAGCAAAAATGACTAGTCAATCATATATCCCGAAAATAAGAGTTTAGCATTTCAGATACTTGGACAATATGGGTTTACCAACATGTCATATTCTCTTGTGAATTATCAAATGTTTCCTTTGTACACCATAACACCAGAAGAACTAGAGCATTGAATATATCAAACTGAATGCATGACTTGACTTATGTCCCCATCCTGTTTAAGACAATTGTGACATCCAATACAAGAGTGACATCCATCTACGACTCTACGTTTAAAAAAAAAACTAGTTGGACTAGAATCTCTAGATAGAAATTAATAACTATTAACTAATCATCCATGTATTAACCTTGACGAACTAGAATCTCTAGATAGAAACTAATAACTAATCATTCACGTAAATATATTTCATTTTTTATTTTATGTTATGCCTATTGATAGTGGTAAACATAATCAAAAATACATTTTTAAAGCCTGGATGGGACCCAACGCCAAAAGGGGATGAAGTGTATGAGAGAAAGGGCTTGATTTCATCCATATTACATAAATTCTCTCTGATTCATTCTCACTTTCCTCATATCTATCATCATCCACATAAAAATATTGCATATTTTATTTTAGTTATATGCCAGGTGTTAGCAGTAGTTAGAACAGATTCAAAAATACATTTTCAGAGTATAGTAATGAAAAAAATACCAATCAAATAGATATAACCTACCTCAAATTTCACAGATCCAAGATCAAGGTTCTGCTTCACTTCTTTAAGAACATCAGGCTCTGCATGGAATAATGACAAGCAAAATCATGCAATAATGATTAATATAGGAAATCCATTGCTTTGGAGCCTGGTTTTACCAGCACTTTAGCGGTAGAATTTTGATCTATTCGTACCATAAAAGATAGTAGATAATAGAGATTATGAAAAGGAATGAACAGAACGAAACAACATTGCATTATACAAAGTTTACAATTTCAATAGAAGATTAGACCACAGTTTCCTTTCTGGCTAATTGGAATATCCATATCTCATTACACTAGGATAATCTCCCAAGAATGGATTTCCTTATTCCAGCCGTTTAATCATGAAACTGAGTACATAATCCAATTTTATCTTTGGTTAAATATGATAGAAACATCTGAAAAGGAAAAAAAATTATTCAATGAATGATTGAACTTCATGTGAGGCCAGCTCTCCTCCAATTGTTTCCCCCTCTACAAAGGACTAATCTTTTCACAAACTCTCCAATATACAGAATGTCCCCCTCTTTTCTTATTTGTCCTATTTATACAAGACATCCATAACTGTTCCTATTTATTCAACCAAACATACCGTAACTGTCCCTATAACGTAACACATTCACAATTATTTTCATTGAACTCCTTTTGATCTCTAATTGAGTATCTAACATGCTATGCTTTTATCCATTAATTCAATAATCTGTTTCATTTCATTCCTATGATCTCAATGCTATTAATTATGAATATGACTTAGATTATAAGCAATTTTATAGTTTTAAATTTATGTTAACATTTTTCGTCAAAGGGAATCCTGTTATGCCACTATAGTGTCTTAGGGGTTGCCTACTCCATGCAGTGATCAGAGATTGGTGTGTTGTCAAATACATAGTTCTTGTTAGTTGTATTCATGAAACATAAATAAAAAATTGGCAACTCACCCTACAGTACTATATAATGTCAAGAGATAATTTACTTATACATCAAATCATGTTATTGTTAGAATATTAAAAAATATCTTATAATATCTATTATATTATATTAGAGTATCTTAAGTTATTTACTATGATCAATTATGATTTGTTCCTGATTTAGGTTTAAGTCTATGTTTCTCTATAAATAGAGATTAGTATTAATTATTTTGTAATCAAGTTAGCAAAAAACTATTATCAATAATATTCAAACTCTAATCATTTTCTCTCCTCCTTTTATCTAAAATCACACAGCTTCAACATGGTATCTAGAGCCTATTTCGATCCTCCTTGAACGATCTCGCCTCTATTCTGCTGCTGAGTTCCCAACAGTTTGGGAATATAATCATAATTTCTCTTTTCCAACGTGATCATTCCTTTTTCAAACCATTGTTCACTTGTCCGTTCAGTTCGCTATTGCCGTTGTCACCGCCACTGTTTCCAGCGACTTTTCCGGCAAAAGACCACTCCGCCAGTTTTGCATCTTCCAAATCGACCCACACCTCAAAGCGTGTCGCGGAAAGCCACCACACACGCCTCACCGTCCAAAACGCGCCAGATCCACGCAACACCGCTCTTCACCGCGCATGACGGGGCGTCCGACAGCCGTTTAAGACGCGGCCTCTTTGATTAAACTCGCCTCGGCCTCCTGGTTCTCAATCTGCCCTTGAATTCCAATTCCGTGCTACGGTTACACCTGTTACCTCCAAGATCCGCTGCCGCCTGCTGTCTACGGTTGCTGCTGGAAAAGTTTTCCAGCAAGTTTTCCGACACAACCACTTCCATTGTGTGCGGAATCTCCCAGTCTCACAAACCAGATTTTTTAGGCCAAAGGTTGCTCCATGCACGCTCATGTGCCTCCAAGATCTGCCATGATCAACCCACGCAATGCCGCCAACAGTCTCGAGCTCAGGCACGTCTGTCCGCCTTTTGGCACGGTGTTTCAGTCGTCTAGATTGGATTTTCCTTCCTAGTTCCAGATCTGTTTTAAGTTTCTTCTTTCGAGCCACATGCATACAGCTTGGTAATTTGTCCCAAATACACTCGCCCCATCTTTGTCCCAGATGTATTGACTTTGTCTTTCTCTCACTGAATCATGTCTCTCTCTCCTTGAACAAATTCAAGTTTAAATATTTTGAATCTCCGATATTATTAGTTTGAAGCTTCGAAATGCAGTTTTTAGAAGAACGGACCCTACTTTGTTCAATTGCTTACCATCAATTTCGCTCAGGCTGATGATCATTTCGGCTATCTGACTAAGCTATATTTATAGCAATTCTCTCTGACTTCATCTGCATCCCTGAGTTTCCTTTTCATCCATTTCTATTCTTTTGCGGAGCAATACATTGTTTTCTTGTAACAAGCTAAAGCATAGTAAGCTTTAACTTGAGGGGGAGTGGTAGAATATTAGAAAATATCTTATAATATTTATTATATTATATTATAGTATCTTGAGTTATTTCCTATAATCAATGCATAATCATAGAAATATCTTATAATATCTTATTATTATTATTATTATTATTATTATTATTTGTTTCTGATTTAGAATTGAGTTTATGTTTCTCTATAAATAGAGATTAGTATTGAGTCTTTTATAATCAAGTTAGAATAAAGCTATTATCAATAATATTCAAACTCTAATTATTTTCTCTCCTCCTTTTATCTAAAATTCCACAATTTCAATAGTTATCATCATGTAGATAAAGAATTTCAACATACCAACTGCAATTGGCTCTGTGGATACAGAAACTGATTGGCCCTCTACTCCGTCATCTCTTACAGGAGTGTATATGGCCACCAACCTATAGCCAACATCATCAACATTTGCTTCATACATTCTGCCTGTTTCTCCTGAAATTTAATTAAAAAAAGTTCAATTATATAGATACACAATAGAAGAGAATATTGCTAGTGTAAGGTTTATCCAGAAAGCACAGGTACAGCATCGGGGCTGTCATATGTACATATAATCACCAGTACACTTATCCATGTCCATGAAACACGGATGATTACTAGAATATAGTGAACAAGTTAAACACTTATCGACATGTACATATGTTGTTTTTTGGCATGCATAGAGGGAAATTGTTGTTAGAGAGAAATATGGAAAGTACAACTAGCGTTTGAAAGAGAAGTTTTCCAAACTAGGAAACAGAAAAAACAAGATAGAGAGGGCATTGTATTTTAGGGTCATGTGATTCAATCACCCTTCAAATTATAAAGGCATTTGTGTTAAGTATCATGTTAGAAATAAAAAACATATAATTCTTTAGCACAAGCCCAAATCTCACTTCGGCAATGGATGTATTTGGACTTTGGATTCTGATTAGTTTTCCAATCACAAACTCACTCAAACAGCAACAAATTCCTTCTTACTGAGGCTCTTACGAACATAGGTTCCTTTTAATGTGTGATCCTTTATTTGGAAAGTAATAAGGAAAACTATGAGAATATACACATGTATCCAAAAGAATTTAGCCATGTGCCTTATAGGGATAACTAACTTCTGTTATGTTGTTATGACAGCTGTCCTAGTGACTGACACCTGTCCATTTCTCATCATGTAAACCTGTTACTGCAGGGAAAGGCTTTTAAATATGCTTAGTCCCTAAAAATAGGGTAGTTATTGCTTTTGGTCCCTCTTTCTAAAAAGATCATAATTGGTCCCTCTCAATTAGAAAAGAGGGACCAAATGAGGGACCTAAAGAGCTCAAAGAGAGACCAAAAGCAATAATTAATTGATTTTGTGGGACTAAACATTTTAAGCCATTTCATGCCTATAGGACCTATGTAGTCCTCCGATTTTGTCAGGTGTTGGATAGTGTGATGTGCTAACCTACTACTGGATGTGTTTTATGTTTTGGAATCTGTGATGTAAATGGCGGGATCAGCGGCACTATAACAGTGGTAGCCTCCCACACACATGACGGTGCGGCGTGGGAATGAGCTGCTGCCGCCCTTGCACCCAAAAATTGCTTGTTTTACGCATGCAGGCAGCACTACAGGTGCACAATGAAGTTTCACATTAGAATAAGTATTTACTAGGTAAAGGTTGAAAGGTTGAAGACAAAGTCTGCCTTTCCCGTTTACAGAAAAAGACAACTTAAAAGGCACCAGAAGAAAAGTTGACCTCTCCTAGGGTTTATTTATAAAATAATATCACTGCCTCGGGTCTCAAATATAAACAAAAGTAGGGTCAAAGAATTGGACCAAATACATCCACTTTTTTTAACCCTACTTTGGCTAAAATTTGAGACTGGAGGGAGTATTAACTATGGCCCAACTTTCTGTTGATATATAAGTTGGGCCTGTCAAAACACAAATAATAAAAAAATTATAATATTTAGTGATAATATACCAATAATTGAATATAAAAATAATAATAGCAATATAAACAAATAACAGTAAAGTAATCAATTGTATAATTTCAGTATAAAAATATCCAAATAGCAATCATCCCGCCAAAAACTACACCCACAGCTCCATGCCACTATCTGGGATTAACAACCATGGTTGGAATACTTATTGTACTCCTTTATATATATATATCTTCTCTTTTGGTCTTCAAAAGAAAAACAAAATTGCAATTTAGTTCCTTTCATGTATTGAAATTCAATCACAGTACTTCTAAAAGGGAAACGCTGATCTGTTTTATGTGAGCTGAAGGGTTTAGCATACCTGGTATGGAGATCAGATCAGGACTTCCTACCATTGATCTAAGCCACTGGACTCTACTTTTGCCTTCTTTCCCACCACTATAAATGCCGCGAACAGCATAGAGATTGGTATGGAATCCCCTTCCCTCAATCTCCAGCTTGTGTATTCTAGGAATCCCTAAGAATGCACATATAATACTTTTAGGAAAGCAGATATCATGTCAAACCAATGATAAAAGAAATGGTCATAATGAAAACACTACTTTTGCAGTACATAGCACAAGAATTCCAATTTTTTCAGAAAAAATTACTAAATTTAATTTCAATTTTCAAATGGCATATCCATTTTGTGTTTCTTTTGAGAAAAAAGTGACACCTCCTAAAATGTGTGTGCAGCTAGAATGCCTATAAAGTACTTCAGAGCACAAAATTAAAAAGAACTATAAAGTACATATATTTTTACCATCACGATCTATGAACACCGTGTCATCCACATACACCTAAAAATCTAGCATCTCTTCACACAATCTCCAAAATCCATATGAAATGAGAAGCAAAGCATACCGAGGCCAATGGTCATATTATAAAATAATTATAGCAGGGACTTAACTGGAGAACCTCAGGCAAACAGGTTTACTAAAGCTCTTGAAAGTAATTAGGTTAATTATATTTGCAACACGCTAAGCATTAGTAACAACAGTATAACAGCTTGAGTACAACATAAAAGCAGTTTCCCACTAGTTGGGTTGAACGGATGAAACAAATGATATGCCATAATGTCTTGTATTTGACTCCTCTAAAGAGATTGCATTTTAAATCATTGATTGATATTCTCTTTAGAGGAGTTGAATCCTAATGTTCAATCATAAATCATCTATAGTGATAACCATTTAAGTTTAAATGCTTCTGAATGGTTTGGCCCTCTAATCCTATTAGGTCTCCTTTAATGGGCTTTGATAGGCTGAATCAGTGGCCGAGGCTTATTAGAGATTTAGTGCTTGAGTTTGTATTTGTTTTCTTTGATTCTATTAAGGCTGAATGTCCAAAATGGGAGAAGATTATCGCTGAGTTGTGTAGTGTCATTAAAATCAACGCTTCATGATATTGACATATCATCAAACCAATTTTCCACCCTCACCTTACTTATGATACTAAACATCTCTATGGATCTGTCAAGATTGATGGTCCTCTCACTGCTGATCTTGGAAGAGTTCATGTTGCACTCCATAATTACATTGAGCTCCTACCTCCAGCCGCAGTAGCTAGAGTTGAAAAGAAAAAGGAGCTTGAGCCTTGCAACATCTTCTTCATGTTGCCCTTTAAGGTTTGCCATTTGTGATCAAATTTTGGGGTTTTTCTACTTACACAAACTTAATTTTTGCCGTTTTAGACATCTCACACACAACCACAGCCTAACTAAATACGCAGACTACTTTTTTGTTGAATATGCAAAAAGTGTATAATGGTAAAGCAAGAATGCTTATGTAATCAAACCAATCACCTGGCAATACAGGTGTTGTCTCAATGTATACAACCTCACCCGACCTTCCAAACACATCAGTTACAACACATTCACATTTCAAACAATGACCAATGTCTTCTAGCCGCACCCTGTAGGAGCAAGAATTCTGATTGGGTAATGGCTCATATGAAAAACTGCCTCCCACTTCTGATGAACAAAACCTGCAATGATGTTGATGTGATACAAAAAATAGGCTTTGATTAAAATCATCGCAAGCTTGAAACTATTGTTATCTTGATAAAATAGTAACAAATATAATTAGTACTACTATCTTCATAATTATCATTTTCATCTGAGCTCACAACTGCTCCTTCAAATATATTAGCCTATTAGCATTTGGTGCCTTTTATTGAACCACGTCTGAAAGCCACATTGCCATGTTACTGGTGCATGATATTTTTATTTATATAAATATAAACAATGTTCCTCTGATTGATGACTGCAAAATAAATGTTTCAGCTTGAAAGACAGTGTAGATGAATTATCATTATTAAATAAAAAATCCAATCCAAGTTGCATTGGAACCTCGGTTTGTTGTAAACAGTATAATGTATTTATTACCTAACATATAGATAAATTTAAATTTTTACAGACTCCAACCTAGATTTGTGAGCCTAAAAGAAAATGGTAATTATTCAGATAGGAGTGACAACCAGCTATCATTGTAAACGAATAACCCTCAAGGATAAAAAGTAAATTGTTCAATGAGAAGTATTATAGTGCTGCATAAATGTGCAGTATAAGACCATACCATTGGTATCTTATATCTTTCTTGTACTTGCTCCAGACATGTTGCTGCATCTCACTTTTTGGAATCACTTCAACAGCTGTAAGTATGTCGCTTTCAACTGGCTTTCCTGTCAGAGCAAGCATCTCTGCATATGGAAGCTCTAGAGGGCAATGCAAGAACCCCAATCACTTACCAAGAACAACTTTAAAATTTTGAAGGATAAAGTGCTTCATTATTAAAAAACAAATCCATCGTAAAAAATCACGGATTTGCACAATGGTTACCTGGGAGAACAATGTCAGTTGGATCAGATAACCTAAGTTCGCCCTCAACTGAATCTGACCGAACTGGAGTATATCTGAAAAAAGAAAAAGAAGAAAATTAGTTCATCTTAGAATTTGGGTTTCAGAACTAACTCAACCTTACAAAATCGACTCGTAAGGTGAGCTGGTGAGGACTTCCAAAGTTTTATAAGCACTACCTAGACCATATCTACTGGATGTAAGACAAAGCATTGAGGGCAATGAAGCTTCTACAACAGATAAGAACTAAACAGTTTATTATAGAAAGAAAGCAAATACCCAAAACAGAAATTCACATGTTTGGTATCTGGTTGCAATGTTTACAGGTTGCTATTTCCATTGTTTACTCTTATTTTAGTTAGTTAGGGTCTATTAGTTTGTATTGCTGATCTTAATTTTCTATAAATAGAAGAATTAGATCAGCCTTGGGGATCTTTGGTTTTTTGTTAGAAGTAACTGGAAATTCCAGTTAGAACAGAGTAGTCTCTCTTGTGTACCTTTGTCTATATTAATAAATAAAACTCAGGGAGCAATAATTTCCTGGGCTTGCTCAAAGAAACCTAACACTCTCACACTAAGGAGTTAGGACTGAACATCTTAAACATGGATTAATGCAGGTGGAATAACAAGAATAGAAATACGCCCTAATGGGATATCTAGAACGTGGACAAAAGTAGGTGGAATAATCATAATCTTGGCTCAATAAGAGATCGAACATGGCTCTAATACCATCTTATATTTTAGGCCTAAGCCTAACCATACCCTCCAAAACTGGCTTTTAAGGTGAGGAGTTTCCAAGCTTTTATAAGCTTTTATTAGGCACTATAATCAATGTGGACTTGGCTTTTTTTCCAATACACCCCGTCACGCTCTGAACTTGGTACGTAGATAATATGGATGACCCATTAATAGATCTATGATAGGCTCCAATATCATTTTGGAATTTGGGTTGGACTTATTTCACAAAACGGACTGGTAAGGTGAAGTATGCATAAACCTTTTATGCACTAACTGGATCATATCGCTAATTGATGTGAGATTCTCAACAAGTTCCAATAGGATATTATGAACAACATAAATCTTATTTGTTTATCTTGTTGAAATTACAAGGTTTAGGTGCAAAGAGTGTAAAGGAGAGGAGCCTCTCAAATGATATTTGGTTGATGTGATATTATAAGCATCTTCTTTATGCAAATAATAAGGTCAAGCACTAGTCTGTAAAAATAGTACTTATATACTACACACCAACAAGGTTTTCACATCGGCAACGGAATTCAAACGCGTCCTTGTGGGATATGAGTTGAATCCTTACAAACTTGACCAACATATATGCTGGAATTTTGAATCACTTACTGACCATTACAAGAGAACAAAATTATGATGCCTTACACTTGTAATTAAAATTTTAAAAGGTGGTATTAGTTAAAAATATCTAAAATGTTTACACATTCAAAATCAATTCGCTAAAAATTTCTCCAAATCTGAAGCGATGGGGATATAACATCAAAAAGTTATCTCTTTCACTTTTAGAAGTTGAGAATTTAAACATGCTATTATGTTTATCATGGCATATTATTCACATTCCTCATGGTAAAACATGAAAAGCTAAAGAACAATATAGAAACATTACCCAAACAACAATCGACAACTGTAATCTGAATCAGTAGCTTTGTAGGTTCTAGAATTTGCCCCATTAATCAGTTCAATGGTCCCATCACTATTTTCTCTATACCAGCTAAGAAGGCTTTCTCCTTCATATCCACCAAAATATTCACCTTCACCAGAATAAATTCCCAAAGACAACTCTTTCACGCGTACATTAGCAACTATTGGAAGAGCTGCAAATTATTAAAGGAGTAAGGCAAACAAATGTGCTAAATACCACAATGTTCATCAGAGATAATTAATACAGAACTTCGAACTATGAACTACAAGATACCAGGGGAAACTGGGGTGCTGCAAATAGCAACCAACGGCTCCCCACATTTGCTGTCCACGCGAGTTGGTATCCAATACAAGGCCAAATAAGCTCCAACGTCTTCAAGAGTTGGTTTATACGTTCTGCCAAAATCACATAATCTTCAATTTTATATGGATATAATATTTTGTATAAAAAATTAAAAATTACAACAAAATATGGTGGTACTTACAACTCAGTCCCACATATTACAATGTCTGCAGCATTCGATATATTTAGTAGAGCAGATCCTTCAAGCTTAATCTTTGTCCGATACCAAATATATTTTCCAACTCCTTCATGTCCACCAAAATATTTTCTCAATAGGGTAACCTGGCTGTCTTCACAACAGTCAAGAATTATGAGCTCTATTCCCATAGGATCCGCTGAGCACATAAGACAAAAGAACAAATAAATTACATTAGGGATGTAACTAACCATGACACAGAATATTATAGAATAGTACATACAAACACAGACACACACATAAAACAGCAATGATCAAAATTGATACATTAACCAGGATATATAGGTACAGATGACAAATCATTCAGAAGTTTCTAATATTGATGCATACTGAAAGAGCTCACTACAAGTATGCTAAAGTAGTCAGTGTACTTAGTACTACAACTGCAAAAACAACTATTTACTAAAATATAATTAAGATTCGAAGAGTTTGATGATATTCATTAACTCGTTCACAGATGATCATTTTCAATTAAGTAATTAACGTATTATTTTGTCAAAGACAATACCATTAAGTTAACAATTAATTTATCATTAGTTGAAGTATATTCAAACTTGGTTGAAGTAATTAACAGAATTGATATGAGTGAATGTATATTGCACACCACTTACAAAATTAGGGTCGTGTTACATAAAATTCATATTATATTTCTAATATCATGCACAAATAAATCTTACCGGGAGAAATCACATCAGATACCACATTCTTTGGGATACCTTTAACCCCATCGTTGCACACAGGTGTGTAGACAAGCTCAATGCAGGCACCAACATCGTCAAGAGTCAAATCCAAAAAATCTGCAATCATAAATGTCAAGCATTTAAGTTTCCCATAATGAATACATAACACAACTTCTCTGAGAACAAAACTCACCTTGACTACTTATTTTCTCTCGTACAACATTGTCTTTTACCCTAAACCACTCGTGAGTGCACTCTCCTCTCTGCCTGAAGGCAAGCAGCAAATTCCGTGTCAGATAAAGAAAATACAAGGATAAAATAAAAAACCCAAAAGTAGAGACAGGGATCTATAAACAATGGATAGTAGAAGCCTGACCCTCCACTATATACAGCATTGAATTTCAAGCAATGCCCTTCTATCATTGATCCGAAAAATTCCACAGTATGACAAGTTGGTGGACCTAAATTGCAACACAACAGCAAAAAAATCAAAATTGTTTCCTAAAAGCTCCATGTCTTAATGAACAATATAAAGCTTGGAGAGCACATTAAGAAAACAAAAACTGATCAGTACCAGGTATTATAGGTCCAATTTGTTCAGAGAGAACAATCGGTCCACGAGCCCAATCACTTCGAACAGGCTCACAAGAAACAGAAATAAAGAAACCAATATCATCAATTGAGGGCACATATGATGCAGAGGTGGCCCCCATAATTTCACTTTGGACGCCGTCAGAACTTGTCTGCATAAAGCCATGGATAATGTTAGTCAACCAAATGTTTAACGAAAACAATATGTAGTATAATAAAGACAAAGGTCCATAAAACAAAGTAAGGAGTGCGCTATTTATGCAATTATTCAGTGCATATGGCAATCACAAAGGGAAGATCAATGTTCCTCTTAGATATTGTCCATTCTAATGTTTGAAGTCCTAGTCGTGTGTCATCTATTTTAAGGTACTGTCACTTTCATTAATGATTTCTTGAAATGCATTTGATTACTTTGTGCAAGCTCTAAATTGAATATATAGACTAGTCCTGACAAATGCTAATCAACAAATGGGGAAATACAATAATGCTTATAATTACAGAAATTACCCTCCTAATAATTACAGATATGATTCTACTATAAAATACATATTTACAATATATTAAAGTCTATCCTAGATTCGCTAAGCCAGCAGTTATTGTGCCCTCAGGCCACTCAATCTCAGATCACATTCTAGATGTCTAATCTTGGAGAAGAAGGGGTGTTGAGAGTCCGACATTGGATAGTGATAAAGTCTGAATAGTGGTTATAAGTGGGGGATACCCTCACCTTACCAGCCAGTGTTATGAGGTCAAGTTAAGATCAACCAAATGTTAAGCATTTGAAAAGGAAACAACAAAAACTACTTTTTTTTAACTTTTTTGTACAAACATTTGAAAACAAAATAAAAGCAATGTGGCAATTTTGTAATTAAAAGTGAAAATAGGAAATGAAAACAAAACATTTTCTCAAACAAAATAGGTCATTCCCAGCATAGAAGGTTCAAAGAAAATGTACCCTAAGCCAGCGGTAAACTGAATCTCCCTCTTCACCGCCCCAATATGTTTTTTCAATACTTAGTGTTGTTCCTTCAACCGCATTTCCAACTATGTGTAAAGAAAGCAATCTCGGGCTTCCTGATCACCATAAAACAACTCCACCATTAGAAACACAATTCAAAAAATACTGGATGATCTCAGATAAAGAAAAAGGAACAAATTGCATAATTGAAAAAAGAGGCATTGCATGTTTATTGTTGGTGATTCAGTCTAGACAAGATCTTTAGGTGGTATTATATAAATGTCCGTGTCTTATTTACAATTTGCAGGTATGAGGGAAAACTGTGATTAATGAGTCAGCAGAAGTATGTATTTATACCTTTTATCTGAATAATCGTATCAGAAATTGCTAACTAACATGTACTTAATGTAAATTTCATTTTTGTACAAAAATAAGGAAATAAAACCAAATTTTATTCAATTTTTGCCACATAGAGGTCTCATAAAGGTATTACCGGGGCGAATACGCTCCTGTCCCATGCAAATTCTTTTGTCACCCACAACGCCATCATCGCGTACTGGAGTACACTGGAATGTGATGAATTTTCCAATGGCTTCTTTGGTAATACGATATTGCAAAAGTCCTGAAACCCCCGGTATTGGAGAACCAAAATCACCTTCAACCTGGAAATTCAGAATATATTTTGGAGCTTAAGTTCTCTATCTGAAACAATTTTCATAGGTAGGAACTAGGAATGCTATTTATATTGTTTCTAATGGGGCAGTACTCCTGTTTTCCAAACTTTTTGTTAGAATTAATCACAAGTAAAATATGGTGTGAGTTATTAGTCACGTATAAAATATGTCTTAGGTATTAGTTGCTAATAGGATTGAATTTAGTCACAAGTAAATACTTTATAAATACAGCTTTGTGTAGTCTCATTAGACACAGAAATTACTCAAATTACACCTTTGATAAAGTTTCTGAATACATTTTATTATTTGCTGATAAATACATAAAAAAATATGGCCAAAATATATGAAGTAGGGCAGGAAACAAAATAGTCTCCCCAACATATTAAAGATTCACTCAATAACAACAATTTCAATTATTTGACATAAATGACAGCCCAAAAGAATATGCAGCGAAAGACAGTATACAATTTTAAACAGTCTTTGAACTGTGCACTCTTCAATTTTAAGATGAATGTGAATTTCCTTAGAGTGGCTAATCAATATTAATCCATAATACTAAATCCACTAACTCTTTTATATTTGACATCTCAATTAATATTACAAACGAGTTGTTCAAGGCTAGGGATATGGGATTCCATTGACCATTTTCTTTTATTCAAAGGAAGTAAAAGGCATGCCAAAAAATATGACCACACTACAATTTTACAATTATAATATAACTCCTTGAACCAGAAAGTCACATGGATGTAAATTCAAATAAAGGAGAAGAAAAAATATTCTTCGAAAATTTTAGAAGAAATAACTCGGGAAATCAGTCACCCACACATCGTACAATTGCAAGCCAAGTATCGTAAACAGGATATGTGTGAATATTATTGTTAATACTGAAAATAGCACTATTTTAGGGTAGGAGAAGAACAAATCTTTGCTTTGTTCCCTAATTAGTATCATAGAATATGACTAAAAAATTGCACTAGCTATAAAAGCTTTTACAATCGAGAGAAAGTGAAACTGATGATTATCTAAAGCTGAAACTGTATTTCTTTTCTTGATTTAACAGTCTTCAAACTCTTATAAATACAAGAGACTTTTCAGATAAACTAACTGATCAGCAGTTACTTAACTACTATAACTAACTGATATCAACTTGTATGGAATGTGTATGCCAAAAAAACATATAATCTATCAAATAGCAAAAGCTATCTAAAGCTGTCACAACAACAGAAGCTATCATCAGTCTGGTTCTTAGACTCATACTTCCCAAATTAAGCTTCAACACGGGAGTCTGGGACATCCTCCTTTGATTTGCTTAAGTTGATGTTTTCATCCTGGCTTTTAAGAGTAAATTGTGCTGTTTCGAGTGATGTTTGTGATTTTTCTAAACATGATTTAAAATTCCCTTGTAGTTCTCATAGTATTGATGGACAACAGAAGTGCAAAATGAGAGAAGAGTGTGAAAATGATACTGATAACTGTTATTTTTCTGCTTATAACTCCTCTGCTACACATATATTTATGGCAGAGTAAGGCACATGACAATTACAATGGTTAGAGAGTTGGTTAAAATAGATAAAATTTACCCACCAACCAATAGGCACATGATAGGGATTACACTCCCAATACATTTGTAAAATAAATTAAGCATATCTTGCGGAACTTCGATTCAAGTGCATACCTCATGAATATACCAATTGTATATACTTTTTCCTTCATGACCTCCAACATATCCATATGAAGCTGTCAATATTCCATCTTCACTGTAATCTCCAATGATTGATAAGAAATTCAAGCTTGGGGGAAGAGCTGCAAAAAAATGCAGAAAATTTTCATATCAAACTTCAGATAGATTATGAGTTTGAGAAGAAATTAATTTGATACTTCAAGGAATCAGTCGACATATGGTGCGTTTGGTTTAGCATTGGCTCAAGTTCCAAAGCACATCGATTGCCAGTGCAACAAATAATTTTTGTTAACTCAAAAAGCATTTGACCTCTCCCAACGCCAACTCAAACACATTAATAGGTTATGTCTTTAAACACTTGGTAATATATGACAGAAAAAGAACAAAAGGGAGTGAGATGAGAGAAGTAAACCTACTCTCAACTGCTCTATCAGATATTACAAATGTTGGTTCACCAGAATCGCCATCAGGAGTCATCGGTGTATATTTTGCAACAATATAACAGCCAACAGCTCCAAGAGGAATGCGGAATGCCTGACCAGGTCAAAACAAAACAATAAAATAGAAGTTGGTGCAAAGAGGAGAAATTATGCCCATTACTTCGAACAATAATTGTGCAACTCAATGGGAAACAACCCGAACTCCAATGGCATAAACAACAAGCCACCTACTTTAGCAATTTTAGAAGTACTTAATGCTTCAAGATTGCTTTCATTCAAAGTTGACGAATATGTTTTGTACCACTGAACTCTGCTAGATCCTTCAGTTCCTCCAGTTACAATACCAGTTGCAGTGACTTTTCCATTCTCTCG
Organism: Cicer chorassanicum; assembly: GCA_037974735.1. Lineage (NCBI taxonomy): Eukaryota > Viridiplantae > Streptophyta > Magnoliopsida > Fabales > Fabaceae > Cicer > Cicer chorassanicum. Next base: position 18,636,455 of record JBBPBP010000002.1, read on the forward strand.
TAGATCCCCAATTATTTTGATATTTGTTACTTTTGGTGGGGCTGAAATTGAGACAGAACAGAAGCATTACAACCACATGCAAATTGCCTGTATATATTAGCAGAAATTTTATTTCTTAAAATCATCCCCAACAAACATTTCATCATGTTCCCAGAAAAATGGTAAAGAAGGTAAGCAACACAGTAAATATTTTTGTCTTATATGAATTAAGTGCTAACTTCTCACATTCTCTCCAATGAATTAAGAACTGACTTCCCACATTACCAATGATACCTAGAAATGCTATTCTCTCCAATTAATTAAGAACTGACTTCCCACATTACTAGTGATACCTAGAAATGCTAATAGGATTCTCATCATTATATTCCAAGGAAAAGTTATTCCCAAAAATGAATTTACATGACTTGAAACAAACACTCCCTAACAGCATAATAAAATGGAAATGACACAAAACAGAAGTACTCAAGTACAGGAGACACTGTTATAATCATCAAGATACCTTGTTTTACAACAGGAGACATAACTGACAGTGATTTTCCTTCTTGGCCTGAAAGAGAAACCAATGAAAATGTCATAGAGATACGTGACAATTAAATAGAAAGGATACACTGATTGTGTCAGTTCAGATACCAGACCTTCAAAATTAATTGGTATGTATACAAAAGCCAAACAACAACCAACATCCTCTTTGGTCAAGGTATAATCAGATGTACCAGCTGACACTAACAGAAAGTCTCTGCATATATTTGTCAAAATCACACAAGACACAAAAGCTTAGTAAAGAAAAATAAGGGGGCAAGAAAATAGAGAAAGTTCAGGTTAAACTAAGGCATTAACTATCCCCAAAGCATCAAATGAATGCAACAATTCAACGTCCAATTATTGAATACACAAATCAAAGACGAGTATGAGGCTTTATTTTTTATTGTAATACTTCCTAACCCTTCAGCAAAGCATGATGAAGAGAATACTGACCCAGTATCCCTGTTCTTCCGTAACCATTCAAACTTGCTAGGTCCCTCCCTTCCACCAAAATAATCACCAACTCCTTTTATGGTAATTCCTTCAACAGCATCTCCAACTATTCTAACATTACTGACTGATGGGGGAGCTACCATATAAAACAAAAAAGGGAAATTATGAAGAATTAGAAATTATTACATTTCGCCAATTTTGAATCATTGTCATCTTTCCACATATTTACCAATTATATAACTAATCCATTATTGACATCATCAACTTCCAAATAAACCATATCAATGATTATGAGCCACTAAATCATTTTAATCTGAATATTGCACTTGGTCATTTGCAAGGCTTTTACATGTCTATATACAATAGAACAAAGAGAAACATGATTCCATAATATCGGAATAAATTCAATCAGCCTAAGTTATCTAAGGAAACTATGAAAGCTTGGATAGTCCTCACCTTACCCTAATGTCTAAAGCATGTGGATAATAGCAAAATCAATGGGAAGAAAAGATAAGCATTTCAGAGAGCTCCATTAGCTGCTAAGGCCAATATTGTCAGCCATACCAGGAAGGGAAAGAGTGGCTAGGTTGGCAGCAAAGGAAGGAGAAACATACCTAAAAGGTAAAAGTGCCACTAGTGGCGGCAACAATTATGAGGGAAATCAAAAAATCCAATAGCCAAATGCAGTAAACTCATTGGAGAATACAAAATGAGTTCCAAACTTTTAAAATTCAGATATAGAAATAGCTTAAGAATCAGATCGTAAGGGATGGAACCACTCTGATACCATATTGAAACAGATAAAATTTGGAAGAATTAGGGTGTCGCCAAGCTGCACACTTATCTCCTATCCAAGTGTGATTACAATCAAATCAATCAAGGAGCTAAGTCAACAAATCCATGGCAAATGAAGGCCAAATAACTTAATAACATTATTGAAGAAAGTAAAAGGGAAAATACTTTATATTTTATTTCTACAGTCCTAAGTTGTTTATATAGGAAAATAAATTACAATAGTAATAATGACAGAATCATAAAATAAAAATAAACAGAATAATATAAAATAAAAGAGAATTAAATCTAATTTCTCTTGATTCTTTAACAATTATGGATGATCATATATCCCAATAAAACATTATGGTGAATCTAGATTATTATTCAGTAAAGGCTATCAAACATTTTAAACGAAGCTAGGAAAAAAATATAGAATATAAAAATAGACAAATTTCAATCATTACCAGCTCTTACAAAATCTGTATATTTATATTGAGGTTCTCCTTTGGCGCCTTCTTCTGATACTGGTGTGTACATGAAAACTAAACTTGAATCGACATCATCAATGGTTAGTTGATAATCCTCATCTTCTGCCCCAACAATGACCACCGGACTACTGTTCCACTTTCTCCGCAGCCAGCTAAAGAAAGCAAGGAGACAAAAACAAATGGCATAGTTGCATTACACTATTTTTAGTTGAATATGATTTGGACATATATACGTAATGCAAAACAACACATACAAATATAAGGAATGTCATCTCACCTGGCAACACCTTTTCCTGGAGTCCCACCACACCATGCAACCTTAGCACAACCCCGGATGATACTTCCTTCTATTAGTTCCCCATGCACTTCAAGGTTTAGAACCTTTGGAATTCCACTCCCTTGTGAAAAGTAGAATGGTTCAAGATTCATACGTAATACATGAGTTGTATAAGCATCAAGAAACTATTGAAAGAACAGACCATTACTATTAATTATTATTAATATACAATAGAGATAAGACATCTCATTTTCTTTAACTAATCAGAATCAGAAAGTAGGCAGGTCATTCAACGATAATCAATTCAACGGTGAATATTGTTAGGCAACACAAAATTCCATTTTAACACAACAAAGGCAGCTCTTCAAGCGTAACCCCACATCCCAATGCCAAAAGGCCATAAATCACTCAGCCCATTATCTAATACCTCCTTTCTATTTATAGGCAACATGCCTTATATATTTCATCAAACTAACCTCTTAACTAATGGTAACAGACAATTAGCTAACTAATCTCTAAACAAACAATAACAGACCTATCAATATAGAAGGCTCAATATCAGAGATTAGTAGGAAATCCATATATTTAACCAATTACAGACTAAACAAAACATATGGAGTCTGTGTAGTCAATCGGTGAGCCAGATCATGTAAGACCCACCAATGAGACTCCAAAAAGAAGTGAATTGGATTCTACAGTACCTTAAGTTACATCTAAAAGGACTACTGTTCAAAAACTGGGGGAAACTTTCGAAGGAGGCATACACGAAAGATTGTTAATAGATCTACCTCACAATATTGCATGTGAATTACTGTGGATGAAAATCATTCTACAAGATCTTCAGATAAAGTACAAACCTCCTATAAAGATGTTTTGTTATAATATAAGTCAGCCATTAGTAGTGTAGACAATTGGGTTTAACATGAAAAAATATAAAAACATCCTGAGTCTTAAGATAAGCAAGCACATGGCATATGTTCCTTCGATATCTGAAAACTACAGTGTATGTTCCTTCAATATGTCAGCTAGCAGACATGTTGACTGAGGCTCCTCACAAATCTTACTAGCAAACTGGGAATAATAAATACTCATTCACTTTATTAAAGGGAGACATGTGATTTGCATCTTGAAAACAGTAATCGTACCATCTATTGACAAAAATAATATTTAGTAAAATTCCTTTCAAGTCTAAGACCTCAAAAATTTAGTTGTTCATTTATATGGAATAAGGCAAGCCTACCTGGTTTAACACGAGAAGAGATAGCAAATATAGAAGGATATTCCGTCTCTTCTAAAGTGGGAGTACATTCCACTTTCAGAATTTTTCCAATGTCACCATGTTTTGGCAAGTAAATCTGAAAACAATACAATATCATAACCATAAATAATTTAAGCAAATATACTAACAAACAAATTTGAAGTAATGATAATCATGTAATCAACTCAATACCTCATCAGTGGCATCTGGAATAGGGACAAAATTTGAAAGTGTTACATCACCACAAAACCATTGATACTTTAAGACCAACAGTTGGTCTGTACTTGCTGCACCATCATGAATAAATGTGAAGTGACTGCGGCACACATCTTCTTCCAAAGGTTTATCAATTGAGGCTTCTTTGAGAAAAAAACCAGATGGAAAATGATCCTTCCATTTCTCAACTAGGAAGCGGAAAGTTGACTCTGCCGCATTCTCAGGGCGACAAAACTCCCAACCATCTCGAATGCACAAAGCGGTATGTGCAGGATATCGCTTTGCTATTGTCATTTCCTCACGAGAAAGATCTACAAAACTTTTTCATATTCAATTAACTACCTTAATGCATAAGAATCTGAAGATACTGGTACAAGTCACTCAAAGAAAACTTGCTGGGTACTCCTAAACCAATAACCAGAAGTTACTATTATAGTGTATTCTTCTATCTGTTCTGCAATCAATTAAACAAGCCAAATGCTAGGATTTATGACGCATACCTCTATCATTATATTTTTTTAAAGTAGGTCCAACTAGCAATATTGAGGCTGCTTCCAAATGAGGCATCTTCAGTATAGGGTTTTCCTCCACTCGCAAATGCTACATTAAAATAAATCACTGAAAACAACATAAATTGGTCTACACGAAAGTATTTACCCATGCATGCATAAACTCAACATTAATTTAAGTCTGAAAGTTATTTAGAATTTCCTAGGTTAAGTTACTACATTATTATTGATATTTTATCCAAATTTGTAAACTAGTACTCCGTGGGTTGATAATTACCAATTGTTTCTAAATGGGCCCATTGTATCAACTTTCAAATGATTGAGTTTTGGTCTTTAGGGGGAAAATATCACCTGCATGATACGACTAAATTAATGAATGCCTAACCATCATGGTAAAAACCCGATTTGAAATGAAAAGCCATGGCTTTGGTCCTATGGAAATGAAAAGTATAAACAAACAAAATTCATACTGCAGCCACATTGTTATACATTTATCTTTTATTCAATCGGCCATGACTTCTTCAACCACATGCTCAGCGGTGTTGGAGAAACCCTTGGTCTAAATGCAAAGGTTTACCTTCCCCTTGTCTAGCAGGTATATGATTTCATAATAAGGATTTAGCTACTTTGAAGTCAGGCGTTCACTTTAAGAAAATATATATATATATTTTGAAGAATCAAGGGAAATCATATTTGATTTTCTTTTATTTTATATTATTTTGTTTATTTTTATTTTATGATTGTCATTATTACTATTGTAATTTCTTTTCGTATATAAACAGCTTACATCTGTATTAATAAGATATGAAAGTATTTTGTCTTTTACTTTCTTCATGGTATCTAGAACTCTTGGTTAGGGTTCTATAAATTTTTCCACAGCCTAGTGAGGTTCAGGGCTCCAAACTTAAACGGGCACCAACATTTTGTTTTTAATTTTTGTAAAACCCATTTTGCGACCCAACTCGTTTTTCTATCAACCTAATGGCACATAATACCCCATGGAAGGCAGCCCTTATAGGTAGCGACAGTGGCAGCAGCGGCAATAGTTTTGGTGAAAAACCAGAAGTAGTCAACAACGCCGGTAGTGTTGGTTCAGACAGCGGCGGCCCAGGCGGCGATGGCAGTAGGAATGGTTTCTCCAACTATGGTTTTTCCAATTTTTTTGGCCATGAGAGAACTTCTAATGCCCTAAAGGTTGAGTCTCAAACTCCTTCTTGCTCTATAGCTCAGAGAGGTGATTTTCCAAATATTGCTCTACTCAGTGTCAATCAAAGTCATACTTGAATTATTAATTCTGGTGCTACTGATCATATGACTGGGGAGTCAAGTCTGTTTTCTTCTTATATTCCTTGTGCAGGTAACCACAAAATTAAAATTGTAGATGGCTCTCGTTCAGCCATTGCAGGGAAAGGTTATGTTATTCTGTCACATTTGTTAACCTTAAAAAATGTCTTACATATTCCTAATTTATCATGTAATTTGTTATCCATTACTAAATTAACAAAGGATATAAATTGTCAAACTAACTTATTTTATTCTCATTGCACTTTTAAGGATTTGAGCACGGAGAATATGATTGACAGTGCTAGTGGAGGACTTTATTATCTTGACGATAGACTCGACTTCAAAGATCAACCTCAAATAAGTACTTATTTTGAATCTACTTTTATTTCTTCTAATAATGATGATGTTATTGTTATGCCATTAACGATTAAGACATCCTAGTTTTCCGTATTTGAAACATTTTGTTAAAATATTATATTAGAATGTAAATAATTAGATTAGATGGGCTGTAAGTATTTTGGCCCGTTAGTATTACTGTCTATTTGTATTCCTTTCATTATGTTTATCTATATAAAAAGAATATCGGCTGTGTAGTTGAAACACATAGGTTATTCAACATATCTCTCAATACTCTTCGTATTCAACATGGTATCTAGAGCCTGTTGAGAGACAACCCTAATCGTCAACTACCCGGTAGACCCACTGTCTCCGGTGAATATTTTTTTTCGGCAAACCGTGTTCTCAACTCCGGTTTCTTACTCCCTGCCTCTGATAAGCTGATTCCTAAATTTTTGTCCATCCGTCCACGCTCTGCCGCCACTGCTGTCACTACCGCTGCTGTCCCAAACAACATTTTTCGACGAACGACCACTCCAGCAGCGTTGCACACCTCAGACCGACCTACCCCTTCAGACGCGTCATCAGAGCAGCCCTCACGCGCCCACACGCGTCGCCTGCCTTCACGCGCGTGACGGCGTGTCCGGCAACCGTTGACGGCGCCGCTTCTTCTGTAGCACTCGTCTTGGCCTCCTGCTTCCATATCTGCCCTCAGTTTTGAGTTTTGAGTTACGGATATACGAGTTCCAGTTCAAACAGCCCCTGTTTTCCCGGTTCCGACGCATTTTCTGGCACTCTTTACTGACCATGGCGTCTCAGTCTGAAACAAAGAGCATCTTCACCAACTACATCACTTCTCCTCTCTCTGTCGAAAAATTGAATGGGTCAAATTATGATAGTTGGGCCGCCGACATCAAACTATGGATGCTTGGTCAAGGTTACGAGGACCATCTCACTCAAAATCCTGAAAGGTGGTTGTGACTGAAACATCCAAATGGAAACAGATAGATGTTCAGTTGTGTAGTGCCATTAAGTCTACACTTCATTCAGATGTTAAACCGATTTTCCGTCTACATCTCACATGTGAATCAGTTTGGAGTCAAGCAAAGGCACTCTATACTAATGACATTCAACGTCTCTATGGAGTTTGTCACCGCTTGCTGAATATCATTACTCCGAAGACAATAGATGGCTCGATTTCTTCATATCTAGGCACCGTTCATAGTGTATTTCATGATTTTAATGAGCTTCTCCCTCCTACTGCAAGTAATCCCGTTGAACAGAAGAAAGAGTTGGAATAACGCAGCACTTTCTTCATGCTCCTTGCACTCTATGGCCTACCCCAAGAGTACTCTGCAACTCGTGATCAAATTATGGGGTCTGTTACAGTTTCGAATATGTCTACTACCTCAGCGATCCTCCTTCGAGTACCAGCAAAGCATCCAGTTGAGCATTTTATGACTTCAACTTCGGGTGACACTGCTGCCCTTGCATCTCAGGGACATAATCAGAATCGCTCTCGTGGAGGACTATCCAACTCTAAGCCTCGTCCCAAATGTGAGCATTGCCATCGGCTTGGACACACTATTGATCACTGTTGGAAGTTGCATGATAAGCCTCCGTCTTCAATAAATGCAACTCAGCTTGATCCTTCTGCCACTGTTCAGACTACACCATCTCCACAAGGCTCCCCGACAAATTATGAAGATTTCTTTCGATGGGTTTAGAGTCAACCGAACTCTAGTTCTCCTACTTCGGTTGCACATACTGGTAACTCATCTGTTTACCTCTCTCACTCATCTTCTCTTGGCCCTTGGGTTCTTGATTCTGGTGCGTCTAATCATGTCACTGGTAATAAAGGTCTCTTTTCTTCACTCCCTACATCTGGTTTTTTACCTACTATAACTACTGCCAATGGCACTCAAACCCGGTCTCAAGAAGTTGGCAATGTCCAAATTAATGATAATGTTACCTTGCAGAATCAGAGTTCGAGACAGACGATTGGCGTCGGATGTGAGTCTCAAGGCCTCTATTACCTTTCTACATCTTCCAAGACGTGCTCTGCAACAGAGTCTCCTCATAATATCCATGCTCAGCTAGGACACCCAAGTCTTACCAAACTGCAAAAACTGGTGCCTAGTTTGTCTAAGTTGTCTACTTTACATTGTGAATCGTGTCAGTTAGGGAAACACACCCGTAGTAATTTTCCTGATCGAGTCAATAAAAGAGTATCATCGCCCTTTGCTTTAGTTCACTCTGACGTTCAGGGTCCCTCTCGTACTGTGTCTACTTTAGAGTCTAAGTATTTTGTTACTTTTATTGATGATTACTCTCGTTGTACGTGGTTATTTCTAATGAAAAATAGAGCTAAACTGTTTTTCATTTTTGAGCAATTTTATCAAAAAATTAAAACTCAATTTGGGGTTTCTATTCGTACCTTAAGAAGTGATAATGCTCGGGAATATTTGTCACATCAATTTCAAAATTTTATGGCTTCCAATGGTATTCTACACCAAACATCATGTCCTCATACACCCCAACAAAATGGGGTAGCCGAACCCAAAAATCGGCATCTCATTAAAACCACACGAACCTTACTTATCCATGGCAATGTTCCATTCCATTTTTTGGGGATGCAGTCATAACGGCATGCTACCTTATCAATCGTATGTCGTCTTCTGTCCTTGATGGCAATATCCCTCATTCGGTCCTCTTTCCCCATTCCCCTCTTCACCCACTACCACCTCGTGTCTTTGGGTCCACGTGTTTTGTCCACAATTTATCTCCTGGGTTGGACAAATTGGCAGCTCGATCACTCAAGTGTGTCTTTCTCGGTTATCATCGGTCCCAAAAGGGCTATCGTTGTTATTCTCCTACACTACATCGCTACGTTACATCAGCCGATGTTACCTTTTTCGAGTTTGTACCATATTTTATATCTATTCATATAGCTACTGAGCCCTATCAGGACATTAATCCCGAACCTCCTCAAGTAGTTATCCCTATTCCACCCACTCTTATTCCTATCGAACCTGTCGAGTCTGCCCTCCAACCTCCACGACCACTACAAACATATTAGCGTCGTCGCCTACCCTCTGTTGTTCCTGTTCCCATTCCAGACTCTCCTCCAACGCCACCTCCGGATCCGGCCCTGCCACCTGAGCATGACCTTCAAATTGCTCTTCGTAAGGATATTCGCACAACCCGTAATCCATCTCCTCATTATATTGATTTGTGTTATCATAGTCTATCTCATTTGCATTACACTTGCTTGTCCTCTTTGTTTTCTGTTTCGATTCTTAAAACTACAAGCGAAGCTTTATCCCACCCTGAGTGGAGGCAACCAATGCTTGATGAGATGTGTGCTCTACAAAGCAGTGGTACTTAGGAACTGGTTCCTTTACCTCATGGAAAGTCTTTAGTCGAGTGTCGTTGGCTCTATACAGTGAAGGTTGGTCCTAATGGTAAGATTGATCGATTAAAGGCTCGTTTGGAAGCCAAGGGATATACTCAGATTTTTGGGTAGTATTACAGCGATACCTTCTCACCTATTGCCAAAATGGCATCTGTCAGACTATTTTTCTCCATTGCAGCAATTCGGCATTGGCCTCTCCATCAACTTGACATTAAAAATGTTTTTTTGCACGGTGATCTTGATGAGGAAGTTTATATAGAGCAACCACCAGGGTTTGTTGCTCAGGGGGAGTCTTCCACCATGGTTTGTCGGCTTTACAGGTCTCTTTATGGTCTTAAACAGTCTCCAAGAGCTTGGTTTGGCAGATTCAATTCAGTAGTACAAGAGTTTGGTATGATTCATAGTGAAGCCGACCACTCTGTATTTTATCGTTACTCAGCCCAAGGGTGCATCTATCTTATTGTTTAGGTGGATGACATTGTTGTAACTGGTAGTGATCAGCAAGGAATACTCTAGTTAAAACAACATCTTTCAAATCAATTTCAGACTAAAGACCTTGGTAAACTCCATTATTCTTTGGGTATTGAGGTAGCTCAATCCAAGGATAGCCTTGTAATTTCACAAAGAAAATATGTTATGGATATTCTTGAAGAAACAAGTCTATTAAATGCCAAGCCAGTTGATACTCTTATGGATCCAAAAGTCAAACTCCTACCTAATCAGGGGGAGCCTCTATCAGATTCAGGAAGATATAGGAGATTGGTTGAAAAATTAAACTATCTCACAGTTACTCGTCCGGACATTTTCTTCACTGTCAGTGTGGTAAGCCAGTTCTTAAATTCTCCTTACCAAGAACATATAGATGTTGTAATTCGAATTCTTAAATACATCAAAAGTGCACCTGGAAAAGGTCTCATTTATGAAGATAGAGGACATACTCAGATAGTTGGCTACTCAGATGCCGATTAGGCAGGCTCACCCACAGATAGACGATCCACTTCCAGGTATTGTATACTTGTTGGAGGAAATTTAATATCTTGGAAGAGTAAGAAACAAAATGTTGTTGCAAGATCCAACGCTGAGGCAGAATACAGGGTCATGACACTAGTAACATGTGAACTCATCAGGTTGAAACAGTTACTGAAAGAACTTCAATTTGAAGAGGCCAGCATAATGACACTAATATGTGATAATCAAGCTGCACTGCACATTGCCTCAAATCCTGTTTTTCATGAGAAGACCAAGCATATTGAGATAGACTGTCATCTTATTAGAGAAAATATCGAATTGGGTGACATCATCACTAGCTTTGTCAATTCCAATGATCAGTTGGCAGATGTTTTTACAAAGTCATTGCGAGGTTCTCGAATTAGTTCTATATGTAACAAGCTGGGTGCATTTGATTTATATGCTCCAGCTTGAGGAGGAGTGTTAAAATATTATATTAGAATGTAAATAATTAGATTAGATGGGCTGTAAGTATTCTGGCCCGTTAGTATTACTGTCTATTTGTATTCCTTTCATTATGTTTATCTATATAAAAAGAACTTCCGCTGTGTAGTTGAAACACACGGGTTATTCAACATGTCTCTCAATACTCTTCGTATTCAACACATTTATTTCCTAAATTATTTTCTAAGAAGAATTTGTCTATATTTCATTGTGAAACTTGCGAATTTGCTAAACATCACCGTTCTTTTTCTACACAACCATATAAACAATCAAAATCGTTTGCCGTTATTCACAGTGATGTTTGGGGTCCTAATAGAACAAACACATTGACTCGTGTCTTTGTGGATTTGCCACTAAAAGTTTTTGGTTGCACTGTTTTTGTTCATGAACATAAACAACTTGGCAAACTCGAGCCCCTAGCAATAAAATGTGTTTTACTGGTTACTCTCCAACTCAGAAAGGTATAAGTGTTTTGAACCAAAATCAAAAAGAATTTTTGTAACCATGGATGTTACTTTTGTTGAAAATCAACCATTTTTTACTGACATTCATCTTCAGGGGACAATTTTAAGGAAGATTCATTTGTTGCGTTTACCTTAGATGTCTACTATAAAAATTCCAAAAAATGTACAGGAGGCTCTAAAAATTCCAAAGTGGAAGGAAATTGTTCTTAAGGAAATGAGAGTTCTCGAGAAGAATCAAACTTGAAAAGTCATGACTTTACCTATAGGAAAGAATATTGTTGGCTGTAAATAGGTATTTACTGTGAAATATAATTCTGATAACACAGTTGAAAGATACAAGGCACGCTTGATTGTTAAAGAGTTTACTCAAACATATGGCATTAATTACTCAGAGATGTTTGCTCCTGTTGCCAAATTAAACACTATTAGAGTTATCTTGTCCTTGGCGGTGAACTTAGATTGGCCTCTTAACCAACTTGATGTAAAAAATGATTTGGTGAATGGTGATTTGGAGGAAGAAGTATACATCGATACCTCCTGGCTTTGAAGACAAATCTGGTTCAAATGTGATCAAACTACAAAAATCCCTTTATGGTCTCAAGCAATCTCCAAGGGTTTGGTTTGAAAAATTCACTCGTTCGGTTAAAAGGCAAGGATATATGTAGGGACAATCAGACCATACTCTGTTCATGAAGTTCTCTAATGTTGGTAAGATTGCAATTCTAATTGTATATGTAGAAGATATTATTCTCACAGGAGATGATTGTTGAGATCAAAGATTTAAATGCGCTTAAATATTTTTCTTGGTATGGAAGTTGCTCACTCAAAGAAGGGAATTGTTGTTTCTCAAAGAAAATAGTGTGTGTGGACCGGCAGATGTTCCTATAGAATTAAATGCTAAACTTTGGGAGAAAGGCAGTGTTCCTGTTGATATTGGAATATACCAGATGTTGGTTGACAAACTTATTTATCTAGTCTACACTAGACCAAACATCGCTTTCTCTGTAAGTGTTGTAAGCCAATTCATGCATTCTCCCTATGAAGAACACTTGGAGGCTGTTTATCAGATCTTAAGGTATTTGAAATCCAATCCTGGAAAGGATTTGTACTTCAAAACCAATGACAGATAAGTCTCTATATTTACAAATGGTGATTGGGCAGGACCAATTACTGATAGAAAATCCACTACTGGATATTATGCCTATGTTTGGGAAAATTTAGTCACTTGGAGAAGTAAGAAACGAGGTGTTGTTGCTCGAAGAAGCGCAGAAGCAGAATTCAAAGCAATGGCTCAAGGAATCTGTGAACTTTGGTGGATTCGTAAACTCTTGAAAGAATTGAAAATGAAAGTTGATTTACCCTTAAAATTGTTCTGTGATAGCAAAGTAGCAATAAGTATAGCTCACAACTCTGTGCAACATGATAGAACCAAACACATTGAGATTGACCGCCACTTCATAAAAGAAAAAATTGATGCTGAAATTATATGTATGTCATTTGTGACTTCTAATCAACATATTGTTGATATCTTGACAAAAAGTTTGACAAGACCCAATTTTAAGCGACTTATAGTCAAATTGGACATGACATATATTTATGCACCAACTTGAGGGGGTGTTGAAGAATCAAGGGAAATCATATTTAATTCTCTTTTATTTTATATTATTCTGTTTATTTTTATTTTATGATTATGTCACTATTACTATTGTAATTTATTTTCATATATGAACGAACAGCTTAGGGCTGTAGTAATAAAATATGAAAGTATTATACCTTTTATTTACTTCAATATATAACAAATTATGAAGTTGTTTTTCAAATCAATGTTTAATTATTCACTTTTCTCCCTGAAGTGGGTCCTTAGGAGCCAATATAATTTCCTATATAGAAAACAAAATTCTATAGTGAAAGAAATTATTGTACAATCAAAGGAATAGCTACATTCATGCCTACAATTACTGCTACCTAATATAAATGCTAACACCCACCAATAATCGAGATATAACAGGAAGTTTTCCTATCCCGAGAAATTATCTTAAATATGATTTAGAACCAAAAAACACATGGACCCATACAATTTTCTTTATTGCTTTTCTCACAAAAGCATAAATTCGTCATAAATAAAAACTACTATATTACAATAAAGATTATATGTAGGATTTAAAAATCACTAATCTATAATACTTCTCTACAATTTTTAAAGAGCTAGGTTTCTCCTATGACTCGGAAATTGTATTAGACAATAACACTGATAAACTATATCCATGAAAAAATCTGTGATAAAGTTTTGCATCTGATCAACTGTTTTAGTTTATGTTGTGCCAAATAAAATAATATCATACTAACCTCTAGAACTGGTAAATATGGAAAACCCTTAAGTGTAGAAATTCTATTTTTGCTGGCAGCTAAGACCTGCATCAGATTATTTTATTATTATTCAATGAAGAATTAAATAATACACACAATATATGGTCAACACTCGATACAACAAAACAACCTGGAGTCGAGGTTGACTTGCCATTGTGAGAGATTTCAACTTATTTTGAGCTACAGAGAGGAACTGCAAAAATGAAACAAAACAAATACAAAGTTTTTAAGAAAACTGAAGTAGAAAACTGAAGTTGAAAACCAAAAAATAATCTGAAATGAAAAACAGCAAACAGCCAAGGTTTTTCAAAGCTTGCCTCCAAATTAGGAAGTTGCGGTAGACTAGCCAATGATGTGATTTGATTTCCAGCAAGATAGAGTTGCTACATAAAAGTTAAATTTTGTAATGTCATTTTTAATATTATTTAGGTATTTGTATTCTTTAAATTTCTATTGCATCCATAAGGCAAAAGCAAGTGCGCCCACATAAATACATATACCTGCAGTACTTTGCAATTCTCAAGAGGCTCAAATCCAGGACCTTGAAACTCATTAAAACTCAAATCAAGAACCTGATAAATTAAATGGTTTCTTTCAATTAGTTAGTAAGGTGTTAATTTGAAATTATTCGAACGTAATAACTGAACATAAATCGTGTATAAAACCTTCACTCTTGTCCATATTTCTACTCCTTCCAATGTAGACAGGAGATTGTCTCGTAGATAGACAAACTGCCAATAAGAATCTAAGTTAAATGCTATAAAAATCCTCAAAATAAGAAATGACAAGGTTACATTAAAATTTAAAATACTCTCCTATACACTATGCAGTCGTGAGAATAAATAAAGGCAAATAAGATATTTAAACAACAAAACCTAAAGCCATTGACAGAGTCAATAGCTATTAAATCAACATCAGTTCACTTGTCTTGTCATGGCATTTCAGAGAGCCATTTAGGAAAACGGTATCCCTAAACCAATCTAGCCATTCAGTAAAATCAGAGTAATACAAAATCGAGCACCAAGAGAGAGGTGCACTTTACTCACTTTTTTTTTTCTCTTGCAAATGAAAAGATTACCCAACTGTTTTTCAACACATACTACTGTGTGCCCTCAACCATAGAAATCGACTTTATTTCATAAAGACACATCGATATAAATTTACTCATGTTCCCATCTTTTATAGGACTTAATAAACAAACACACTTAAATAAATAACATGAGGTCATAGCCTGCTATAAGTTGAATTTCATTTAAAAATTGCCAGAAAAAACTTTGAACAAATCATCTGAAATAATGTGCTAAACAGAAGACACACTTACTTCCAAGTTTGAAGATAAGTTTAATCCACTGGCAGTGAGACTGCGAACTCTGTGTCCCCTGAGATCCAATCTCTGATAAAACAGCAGTATGGTTCAGAATTAAACAGTACAAGGGGGTGAAAGATTCATCACATTAGCTCAGTAACCAATAATGTTTAGGTTCAAGCAAAGTTTTAAAAACGGTTTGCAACCTCTCAATTGTGGCTGCGAGTCTGCGACCTCATCGCAACTACAATTGTAGCCATATCAGTTATATTTTATTGCAAATTTCTTCAATATTTGCTCACAATGCAACCACAATTCAAAACTTTTGATTCAAATTTACATGAGATCCCCCTCCCCCAAAAGTAAGGAGATAACGTGGTGAGTCCATTTTGGGATAACCAAAGCACTCCAAATGCCAAACATCAACTAGTTAGTTAATAAAATACACAACCAATGTGACTCTGCGAGCCATTAAGTTCTTTTAAATTTTGAAAAATGCAAGCCATTTAATAAAAACTCAATAATTGAGCCCTTTCTTTCCTAAAATTAAAATAAATCACCCGACAACCACTAATTATTTCCTTCCAAAAAAGGACCCACCAATTATTTCCAAAAGACAAAAGAACCTCCATTTATCAAAGCACATACATAAAATCCCTTCCTTTTCAGCAATTATCTCATTTCCACAGTAAAAGTAATAATTCGCTAAAAAGAATCTAAACAATAACTTCAAAAATATTAACATCATTACGATATACACAACAAGCCTTACCAAATCATCACTAGCCTTAACCTCAATTTGAGGAAGAACAATAAACCTTGAATTACGGCTATCAGGAGTCACCACTTTCCTCCTTCCAGACAAACCAGAACTTCTCTCCGAAGACGATGAGAGCGACCCCGCTCTCAATCCACCAGACAGAGTCGGCGACCGTGGCGACGACCCTGATGGCGATGAAACCTTCCCCACAGTCTTCCTAACAGAACCACCACTAACATCCACGGTCGAAGAACCACCAACTCTCCTCGACGACGACGAAGAAGAAGAAGAAACCGACAACGCCGGCTTACTTAACGGTCTCTTCACAACTTCCGCCTTATTCGAACCAGACACGGCGGACGTCCTCGAACTCGAACCCACCGACGAGGCCGCAACAGGTTTCCCGGCATGCAAAGAAGATATCGAACTCCGACGAATCTCCGGGAGTGATCTCCGAACAGGTTCCGTAACAGAAGAATTTGAAGAAACTGTTTTAGCTGTAACAGAAGTTTTAGTTCTTCCATCTGATACTAACGAAGACCGTTGAGCTAACCCTCCAGCAGTACTGTTTCGTCTCGGTGCTGAACTCGCTGAAGAACCAATTGAACCTGAACCTGATCTCTTTGTACCCGAACCTAACTCAGAAACTTTTCGAGCTTCCACTCTCTTCTTTGCAGAAACCGAACCAATTGAAGTGGTTTTCACAGCGTCTGAAGATTTCTTCTTTTCGGACTCCAACGGCACTTCCATTTCAATTAAGCGCTTCTCAAAACCTGAAAAAATTTGAAAACAAATTAAAAACAAAATAGAAAGTATGGAGTTAATTGAAGTGTAAAGAGGAAATGATATAGGTTAGATCTAAGTGTAAAAGAAGTGAGAAGCATAACGTGGGTGAAGACCTTGTGCCCTAGGTAGAAAATGAGGAGATCTAGTAAAAGAAGAGGAGTATAGAACTGAAACAGAAGCTGAATTTTAGTAGCATTTGGGAAGGAGAAAATAAAATGGGATGGGTTACAGAGAGAGAGAGTGAGAGAGAGAGAGAGAGAGAGAGAGGTGGGTAGTGGATAGGAAAAAGGTGAAAGGGCTATTGAGAGGGACTGAGGAACTGGAGGCAATAAACAAATGTTATTATGGGAATAATAGAAATAGAGCCAGAGAGTAAAGCATATTGTGGGGTAGGTTCTTTAAATTTAAAAACAAAAATTTGTTGGAAATGCCCGCGAAGGTTAGAAGACAATGTTTAAAAAATTTGACTAGATTGACTGGTTCAACAGTGAAACGAAATTAGTACCGCTTTGAACACCGTAAAAAATTAGATTGAATTGGAAAAAAATCACTCGATTTATTAAATTGAAGATAATTTTGAAAGATTGTGCGGTCCAAGACCAAACTCATAAAAATGTGTTTTTTTAAAATTAATCTAATAAATTAAAAACGCATAATTGAGAAATTCTAAGGAATTTCAATCTCTCTCAGCCACCCTCTCTTTCTTCCACTTGATCAGCCGTCTTTTGTCCAACTTTTGTTGAACGTCTTATGTTCTTGTTCTCGAGCCTTATTCCTAGAAGCCCTGTAGCCACATTTTAGTCCAACCTTATTTCCTCAATTAAATGAACTCTTCTTTCTCATTGGTCAACCTTAGTTTTGTTATCTTTTTCCATTTCAGTCATGTTCTTTCTTCTAGGATAGCTCTAAGTTTATTTTATAGTTTACTTTTTCATTTGTAATTTGTGAATTCATTAATTGATTTTTTACTGTTGTGAATTTGGAAGAGCCACGTTCTATTTTTTTTTCTATGTACTCAGTATGTTTAACTCTCCTTGCTAATTATTTATATTTTGATTATTCCATTATGTTTCTATTTTTTTTTGTTAATTTATGTTCATACTAAATTAATAGTGCTCATACTAATTCGATATGTTTCTGATTGTCGAACGGAGCTCATACTTCTTGATAAAATTTGTATTCATTATTATTTATTTACTTTATTCTCGCTCAACCTTATTTCCTCCATTAGAGAAGCTTTTATCTTCTCATTAGTCAACTTTAATTTTGTTTTATTCTCATATTTCAGTCATGTTTTTTCTTCTATCATAGCTCTAAGTTTATTTTATGGCTTGTTTTTTCATTTTTAATTTAAGAATATAGTGTTTTGTGTACTGTTACAAATTTTGGAGGGGCCACATTCTATATTTTTTCCTTGTTTCATTTGTACTTGGTATGTTTGACTCTCCTTGTTGATTGTTTTTATTTTGATTGTTCTATTATGTTTCTACTTTTTTTTTAATTTGTGCTCATACTAAATTAATAGTGTTCATACTTGTTCCAATATGTTTCTAATTGTCCAACGGTGCACATATAATTTTTTTATTCATTATTATTTATTTACTTTATAGTTATGAACTTTTGAATTTGTGGATTTTTTTTTGACAAAGGATGGATATTTTTTTATAGTTGTTATATATTTTATTGTTATTACTATTATTATTTATTATATTTATTGAACATTTTGATTGAACAGTTCAACTATAGTTTAATTAGTTGAACTAGTTGAATCAAGAAGTCTCACCGGTTTGATCTTTTGTTCGATTTTTAAAATATTGAGAGAGGAGTGATTTTAGATATGAAGTTTAATTTGGTCTCGAGTTTAGCTAGCGATATAATAGCACTATATTTGGTTTTCAAAAGAAAAATAGAGGAAAGAAAGTGAAAGGAAAGAAAAAGAGGTGATTGTTGGATGGTTTGTATGAGAGAAAGTTAAAGGAAATGGTTAAAAAAAAAATAATCATATTCATGAAATGACAAAACATCCCTTTGTAAAAATGTGATACAAGTGAAAGAATAAAATATGAAAATAACCATGACAAAATAGGTCATTATTGTAATTTTATTTGCTTTTGTCACATTTTCAACGCTTTCTTTTCAATTTGGAGAGAATGTTTTTTAATGTGAAGTTTACTAAAAAAAAATCTCTTCTTTGCTAGTGAACTACAAACCAAAGGATGAAAATAACTTTGATTAATGCTTTTTAATGTGGAGTTTACTATTTTCTTTTTCTCTTCTTTGCTAGTACTATCCTTTAATATATAAAAACATTTTTTAAAATTACGTTAATTATTTTTAGGAAATGCTAACATGTATTTTTAAGAACTTGTTAGTGTACTAAAGATAGAAATTTATATT
>JBBPBP010000002.1:18655528-18668347 GCA_037974735.1 Cicer chorassanicum
ATCCTTAAAGTATATGTAAGAACACATGTTAACATGACCTTTTATTTTCTTACAAAATACCTATTTAATTTATTGATATAAAATATAAATTATTTTTATCTTTATATTAATAATTATAAGGATAAATATATAAAAGTAATTTATTTCTTAGACAAATTTATTAATAGAAGTACTTTTTTAATATCATAAAATTTTAATATAGTACTTCTTCTATCTCATATGTAAGTATTTCATTTGTAATATTTATTTATCTCAAATTATTTATTTATTTATATTATATTAATATATATAAAGTATTAATTATTTTTTACTAATAAACTTTTATTGTAATTTTTTCTAAAATATCCTTTTTTATAAAAAAAAAAATTCAAAATACCATACTTTGAAAATTATATATTAAAATGTCATATTTTTTGGGGCTTCAGCAGGTCACACACGTATGCCACTATGTGAAGAATTTCATTGTTTTTTTGCTTTTCACATCTTGAGGATGTGACCACTGCTATTATATTATTTTAACTAATTGAAAATAAAAATAAAATAAAAACTAAATAATATATTAAGAATTAAATATGTCTTTAGTTCTTATAATTATAATATTTTTTAATTTTGGTTCTCATTAGTTTTTTTGTTTGGTTCACATTCCTAAATATAGTTTCATTTTAAAATAGTCGTTCCATCTAAATTTTGTTACAAAAACTGTAACACCGTTAAGCTTATATATAATTAAAACATAACATTTTTTAACCTAAAAATAAACCTCCAATATAATTAAATTATAACTTTCTTAACATAAAATTAACCCCAAATGTTTCAGTCTTCTTCCCTAAAAAAGAACCCTAAATTGCAAATGTCTTCTTCTTCATCGTTTCTCTTTTGGGTTGAACTTGTGTTATTGAGAAATATTTCTAATGGTGTTTGTTTTCTCGTATTTCTTGAGACCTTTTTCTACTAGTTTGATTAATTAATTGACGAGGTAAAATGTATTATATAACCAGTTTTGTATCAATGACAATGACAAATATCCATCCAAATCTATAGGGTTTTTCCTCCTACTTTTTAGTTTAGATACAGTTGAAATTTTGCATGAAATTTTCATTTTCATTTTAGCCATGTGACATTGAAATTATGAGATTATGGATATGTTCGACAAAAAATTAGCTGACAATATATATGATGGCTAATTATAGTAGATGGATTTATAATTTGGATGAATTTACAACATATAGTTTTTCTGACAATGAGTTTATAACATATAGTTGATGAAGAAGAAAAGCGTCCAAGATTTAGGATTTTTTTTGTTTAGTGAAGAAGACTGAAATATTTAGGGGTTAATTTTAGATTAAAAAAGATTATAATTTAATTATATTGGGGGTTACTAAAACCGTTGAGCTCCAACTATATTTGGATGTTTTATTAAATTCATAAAAGTGAAAAATACTTTAAATTTACATGGTTGTTGGATTTGTCGGACATCAACAAATACTTTAAATATGTATGCTCGCTCGACATGAAGCTTGTTTTTCTTCGTGTTTTCACCAATCCCGTCAAATATTTCTTTAAGCCATTTTATTTTTATAAAATTGTCTTTTGTTGCACTCTCAAGTGAGGTAACTCCTAAGTAACTTTGACAGACATTTTTAACGTTCATGTAATTTGAATCAGTAACGGCTAAACCAGAAAAATTTAATCTTAAAAGGTAATACATGTCTTCTAAAGTGAATGTGCACTCACATGTTGGGAGATGAAATGTATGAGTTTCTGGTCACCATATCTCAACCAAAGTAGTAATCAAACCAACGTCTATTTTATAGTTTCTGAGTTTGATCACTTCACCAAACCTGACTTGTTGCGGATATGGTAATGCATCATTTGGTTTTTTATTTACATGAGCATCACATTTCAATTTATCATTTAAAGGGTTCTTAAATAAATAATATAAAAAAAATAAGACATTGACATACAAAAATAATATAAATATAATAAACTAAATCAAATACTTACAAATAATTGTATGTGTTGAATTTGATACATGTGATTCGTAGAGAATTCCATGAGAAAATAGAAACTCTGAGATGGAAATGGTTGATATAAAAACTTTTTAAGGGATAAATATTTGTGGTGTTGTGAAGGTTTATATACTGTATTTGAAGAAATAGTGAACCGATAGGAAGGCAAGAAACCTGTTCATTAAGGATCCTTGTGAAATAGTTTTGACTAATCAAATTTTTATATTAAAGAATCAATTTTGTTTGTTCAATTCAATTTATCAACAACTACGAATGGTGCATTAAGGATCCTTGTAAATTAGTTTCGACCAATCAAATTGTTCTATTAAGGATACCTTTCCTTCTTTTCCACCTTTTATAAATACACAACTAAATCACACTACCTCATCACATCCTCTCAAAATTCATACTCACGCATTTACATATAATCATATCAATGGCTCCTCAACAAGTAAATTTCATTGTTTATTACAATGGTTTAATTGTGGACGTAATTAAAGATAAAACCTTTATAAGCAATTATAAAAAGGTATTTAAAGTTCATTTTGGAAGCAACCTTGTTTGTCTAAAGAACGTCATTAAACAAAAGTTATAGCTCGACAACAATGTCGTGATATCTAACATAATTTACCAACACCTTGTGTTTTTTAGACAAAATACAACTAGGTATGAACTATTGAAGATTTGTGATGACAAAGATGTTCAACTGATGTTTGATATTTATGCTTAGTGGTCACAATATATCACCATCGAGTTATATGTTACATTTCACGATGGTTCTCCATCATCAAACATTGATCAACCATCAACTTCAACCAAGCCCCAACCCGACTACATGCTTTCATTTGATCACAAAACCCATATCAACCCGATCCATATTCTTCATCACAACACTATGAACCATACACATCACAACAATATGAAAAATACTCTAGCCAAATTGAACAAACTCTTTCAGATGGTAGTCAACTACATCATTAATTTCCCCCTACAAATCCACAACACGATCTTTTGCTTAGTGTCTTAGATAATATCAACGAGGAAGAATTAGGCGAAGACAATGAAGATGATGAAACATACTTTGATGAATCATCTGGTGATTCTAACGACGAGATTGATGTCGACGAAGATCTATAAGCGAAAGCATTTGATCCACCATTTCATCTGAAAAACATAAATTTACAGGATGTTCACCAATCCACTAAATTTGGTCACATGTTCTTTAACGACGCACTACTAGTAGATGGAGATCTTGCAATTGGAATGAAGTTTCAAAACAATGATGACTGCGTACATGCAATCAAGCTTTTCCATTTAAAACAATCATTGACTTTTGCAGTACAAAAATAGGATACTTAAAGGTTTGTTATTAAATGTTAAGTCAAAACTATTTGTTTAAATGTTGAGCTTCACGACGCAAAAAGAGTGACTTGTGGGTGATTGGTAAGTTGAATGGGTCTCATACTTGCACAAATTCCACATTGTCACAAGATTATCAAAAATTTGATTCTTACATGATATGTACAAGTGTAATGCAAGTGAAGGTCATCATTGCGCATATTCAAGCTATGCACAACTGCACAGTTAGTTATAGAATATATGGATAGCCAAAAATGTTGGATCCAAGTTGGTTTTATACTTAGAGTTTTGATGTTAACAAAAGTATTTTATGAGAACAATAAATTTGACTTCATAGAGTATGAAAGAAAATTCATGTTTTTGAAGAAAATCTAAAATAAGATTTGATTCAAATTTATAATTAAAGAAAATCTTTGACCAAGTTGAAAAGAAGATATGGTCAAATATTTTTGAAAGAAATCTAAAATAAGATTTGATTTAGAATTATGATTGAAGAAAATCTTTGACCAAGTTGAAAAGAAGATATGATCAAATGTTTTTAGAGAAAATCTAAAATAAGATTTGATTTAAATTTATGATTGAAGAAAATCTTTGACTAAGTTGAAAAGAATATATGGTCATATGTTTTTGAAGAAAATCTAAAATAAGATTTGATTCTGATTTATGATTGAAGAAAATCTTTAACCAAGTTGGAAAGAATATATGGTCAAAATTTGATCAAGATTCATCACAAGAAGATATGAATTATTTACAAGAAGAGTTGACCAAGATTTATCTGTTGAGGTAAAAACCTTTTTGATGTATGTTTTAATGACAACAAACCTAATTAAATAAACGATTAAGTTTTAGTAATGATTGCACTTGAGTTTTATTTAAGGAACATGAATTGCATAAGTGAACAAGCAAGAAGCCATTCACATCAACAAGTGCATAAGTATCTACTCAATAATGAAAGAATCTCAAAAGTAATATATCATATATCAATCATTCAAGAGAATGATTATTGTATCTTCAAGATAACATCTTCATGAAGAAAGTGTCCAATACATTCATAGTTATTCTAAAGTATCTCAGTGATACTTGATGGACAAGACACAACATGAGCAACACCAAGAGAAATTGTAGGAAGTATTGCTTCAACAAAACAGCGATGGAAGAACATTCACCAGAATGTTCTAGTTACTATATTAAAGAACAATTAACAATAAGAATCTTTTTGGAAGGACAACATGCAATAAATTAGTTACCATTTCGCACATGAGCTTTCCAACATTTAATGAGCAATTAAAAGTCAAGATTTGAAGACCTACTTGCAAAAACAAACATGCAGAATGTTCTGCAGATTGATCTCTACATTGATGATAGATTTATCAAGGTCATTCTGGTTTATCAAAGGATCATTTTGGTT
Organism: Cicer chorassanicum; assembly: GCA_037974735.1. Classification (NCBI taxonomy): domain Eukaryota; kingdom Viridiplantae; phylum Streptophyta; class Magnoliopsida; order Fabales; family Fabaceae; genus Cicer; species Cicer chorassanicum. The sequence continues at coordinate 18,660,305 of JBBPBP010000002.1, forward strand.
TTTCAAAATATCATTCTAGTATATTAAAATATCATTTTGGTTTATCAAAAGATTATTTTGCTTTATTAAAAGATCATTTTGGTTTATTAAATGATCATTCTGGTTTATCAAGATCATTTTGGTTAGTTCGTTTAAGGACATGAGTAAAATGAATCATTCCCTATAGTCCACACCTTAAGATAAATGAATATCAAGACTACTCAAAACAATACTCAAACCCAAAAGTCTAGATAAAGGCCCAAAGAAGTAAACAACATCAAGATTAATAACCAGATCAATCTCCTCATTGATGCGCTATGAGCAATGACAGTTAGGACAACAAGGACACTGCTGCTGCACTTTTTGCAGAAAGCTCAACATGTCTTTGAGGAGTGACACTAAACAACTATTCAATCACTCATCCATGTTTTCCATACAACACAAAACCAAGAATGTTCTAGTTTTATAAAAGAACATTCTGGTTATTCTCTTTTAAAGACAAAATTAAAACAAATCAGTTTCCACAGTCCAAACCACAATTTAAAGAGTATCAAAATTGCTCAAATTAGTGGTCAAGCCCAGAACTCGATTTGAATGCCCAAAGGAGGAAACAACCTCTAGATTGATGAGTGATGAGCAAGGACGCAAGTACGTTGTACTTATATTATTCCATAGAAAGCTCTGCATGATTATAATTTCCAACAATACCAACTGATATTTCACAACTCATTCACGTTTTCCATCAGACCAAAAGCAAGAACATTCCGGTTTTATCTAGAACGTTCTGGACAACAATATCAACATGTGTTTAATTGCTTTAAAATAGATCTAACACTTGGGAAGTGTGTCCAATGAATATATTTAGTTTAAAATGAATATTCAACGTCTTTTATCATCTATAAATTGAAGATCAATTGGAAGATGAGGACAAGAGTTCAATTTACAAATCTACCAACACTTGTTCAAGTAAGAACAAGTCAAAAAACTCTTCAAGAAAACTCCAACTATCTTCACTAAATATGTGGATCATCATTTAAATAGTTTGTTTTTATTTATCTCAAACAAATGTTGAGAAGTTTCAAGATCCCAAACACTTTTATCATACACATCATTTATAATGCAAGTCTATCTTTTATGTTAGATTGAGTGAGTTTGTAAAAATCCTTTTTATGGTGAACAATAAAAGATATACAACAAAATATGAACAATATCAAACCCCATTTTCTTGTGATTGACATTGCTACTTCATTATCTACAACAAAATATGAACAATATCAATATGAAGAATTTAAAAACTCAATCTAAACAAAATACGAACATAATCAATATGAAGAATTTACTGAAGGTGATAACACGAGAATGAGAGTTGAATTGTGTTTGCCAAAGTTGATAACTTTTTGCTAATTTGATTAAAGTTGGTTAGTTTTTATGAATTACTTAGATAAGAAACAATTGAGTTTATAGGTAGTAATAAATAATTGGACACATAGATTTATCTTGGCTCACCACTAACTTGGCTTTATCCAGTCCCCTCATCCAGAAGGCTTTAATCCACTAATTTAAATACCTTGAGTTACAACGAACCTGACCCTCAAAGCCAGTCTTCCCAAACAGCCTAACAACCCCAGACTTTTGAGGAACTAACCACCTTGACCCTACAAGTCAAGTCTTCTCTTAACAACCTGAGAACCCCAACTTGTAGAAGGAACTAACCACCTTGACCCTACAAGTCAAGTCTTCTCCTAACAGCCTGACGACCCCATATTGAAGAAGGAATTAAACCACTATCGGGTTGGATACAAAAGATTGAAACTTTAAGTGTTTTCTTCTAACAAATTTGATGATAATAATAATAATAATAATAATAATAATAATAATAATAATAATAATAATAATAATAATAATAATAATAATAATAATAATAATAATAATAATAATAATAATAATAATAACTCTCACACTCTAAGAAAAGAACACCCATAAAACATTTATAACTTGATAAAGTGTTTCTCTCTTTGAAATCTAAGATGAATTTAAAATTTTGAGCTTGAATTCTTCTACTCTTTTCTGCTTTTCGATGATCTTCTTCTTCAGCCTTGAGTATCTATTTATAGTTAAAATTAGGGCTTCAATTTAGTCCTTATTTAATTTTGAATTGTATCTTGTTCAAATTGAGTTTGTAAATTTCTCAGATTGATTTTGTTCCTATTTTGTTTAGATTGAAGTTGTAAATTCTTCAGATTGATTATGTTTGTATTTTGTTCATATTGTGTTTGTAAATTCTTCAGTTTGATTTTGTTCATATTTTGTTATAGATAGTAGGACTGGACAAACGGTCGGGTTCCGACGGATTCGGGTCTAAATATCCAATCCAGCCCAAACCGCGGTTAGTAATCTCAGGCCCAATTTCGACCGTTTTTTAAATCGGGTTTGTCAGTTTTCGGGTTATGGTTTGATCGGTTTTGTGGGTCGGGTAAACCGGTTTCAATTTGTATGGGCTTTGAAAACTTTGCAGTCCAATTAACAACAATTTTATGAAAATTTGACCATGTACCCCCACTTTTATCCCTATTACCCCACAATTTTTTAAAAATGCCAAAAATACCCTCAATTTTTTTATTTTACAAAATCCACTTTCACTTCCGGAAAACTATTTCAAGAATTCCGGCACACAGAGTTTTCCGGTACAGAAGGATGTTTCCGGAAAACTAAAAAAAGATTTCCGGTACAAAAGGGAAAAATGTGTGTACCGGAAAACTTTCTCCAACTTTTCCGGTACATAACGTGTTTCCTGAAAACTTTATAGACAAGTTTTCCTGTACACACCCTTATTTTTAAAAAAAAAATTAATCTTATTAATTTTTTTTGGATCACTTAAAAAATTATTGAAAATTTTGGGTGGCCGTGTCCACTCTATGTCGTAATGAAGCTTCCCGGGGCAAATTAATTAAGTACTAATATAATAAAAAAAATTAAAATAAAAAAATCTGAAACCACCGGAAAACTTGTGGGTGAAGTTTTCCGGTAACTTCTGGAAAAGTCACTAACAAGTTTTCCGGTAGTTCATTATTTCTGGAAAACTTGAAAAACGTTTTCCGGAACCTCCGGAAAACTTTTTTCAAGTTTTCCAGAGTGGTGTTCTGTACCAGAAAACTTGAAAAAAGTTTTCCGGTAAAAATGAAAATTTTGACGTAATATATATGAGGGTATTATGGTATTTTCACTGGCTTTTTGGGGTATAGGGTTAATTGTGGGGGTACGGGGTCCAATTTTCCAATTTTATCTATAAAGATTTCTCATAAAACACTAGTTTACATTTTTATTTGTATGGACCAGACCCATTTTTTAAAACACTAGTTTACATCAAACATCCTTCAAAAAAAAAATTGACCTATAAACATAAATGATCAATAGAGCATATTAACAGGGCCATCAATTAAGAACATATTAGGACTTTCATCTTTGGTAGCAAACCTATATAATATATAACAAATTTATGTTGTTCAGGGTTTCATCCAAATCAAAAACTTGCCAACATTGTCCAGAATGAGTCAAGCTTTATAATTACAGTCATATGAAAAAATAATTATATATTACAGTCATCCAGAAGTATTTAAATAATTATATATTCCAATCCAAATCTATTAATAAACATAGTAAATCAATATTTTGGAACTTGATGAGCAGTATGCATATGGTTGATGCTGCAACAGCTGTACATATAACAAAAATGGAATTAATTTCATAAGAATATCAAGAATATAACCTAATGATAAAATAAAGTAGAATACATCAACATAAAATATATAATGTTTAAACTATAACCTTGAAATTCGACTCCCGAAATGTGAGATAACCAATTCGAGGTTGAAAATGAACCACTGCCAAGTCTCTTGCCACTAATTTATTGGAAAAATAAAAGCTTGAGTACAACATAGTCAGTTCATAGCCAATTAAGTTCTCCTTATATCAGTTTAAATACTAAATACAACCTAACCAGTTCATAACCAATTAAGTTCTCATTCTATCTTTAAATACAACATAACCAATTCATAACCAATTAAGTTCTCTTTCTATCAATTTAAATACAACATAATCAGTTCATATTATAATTTAAACTACTAAGTAGGGTTGAACAATAATACTAATTACTAAGTTAACAATAATACAAATTTCAATAAGTTAAAAATAATATCAAATTCATACTAAGTATTAAGTTAATAATAAAAGTTTCAATTACAAACTTAACTAAAATTTAATAATACATATAAAAAAAAAATATCAAGGCAGTAACTTACCCTTTCACATGTGGAAACATGAGTAAATTTGTGTGGTTCCTAATAGTGATGTTCATTTAAAAGCTGGTGACGATCAAACACAAAATTAGTACCCAATAATTCAGAAATTTCAATAAATATAACTCAATAAGTCCAATATACAAAAACTTACCAATTATCAAGCATGAACCACACATACAGAAATTGCTGGCAACAACGAACCCAAACATCAACAAATCATGTTCAAAATGATGCCACGCAAGCACAGTTTTCAGCCAAAACATCATCCTCAAAATACAGGCATGTGTTGTGCAAGTATAAGTCATATGACTTCAAAAAACTCAAAAAGTCTAAAATATGAAACATAAGTATAAATAAAACATAAGTATAATTTTTCTTACTTAAAAAACTTAAGCAAGCCTAGGCCCAGGAGCAGCTGCTCCGCCAATAATAGACTATTTCATTCCACCACTAGTTATTGAGCTTTGTTGAAGTTCTACAATGAATAAACAATTTAAATTAAAAGTTTATTTACAATAACAAGAAATAGTCTAATTAAACAAGTACATATACAAATTACACAACATGTCACAACATTCTCAAATATCTAAAAATCTTTTGTCAAAATAAGGTCTTTAAAGTATGAGAAAGAGGGCTTCAACCAGTTATGAGTGCAGATCAAAGTTTCTGCCATTTTTCGGCTCAAGAAGCTCTTATAAGTGTCTAAAACCCTTCCACCTGTGCTGAATGCACTCTCTGAAGCTATAGTTGACACTGGTGTGGCAAGAATTTCTCTTACCATTGCTGCCAAAATAGGGTAACGAGCACTGTTTTGCTTCCACCAAATCCAAATGTCAAATTTATCACCATCTACTGAACAAGCGTCACTTAAGTACCTCTCGAGTTCGTTTTGTTTATCAATAGAATCTTTTTCTTTTCATTGTTGTTTAAAGGCATCTACCCATGCAAAAAATGATGGATTTTTAGGGGGGTAGATTGTTCAACAGATCTGACAGCAAGAGATACAGCACTACGATCATAGGCAGATTTGTACCAAGTGTACAATTTCATTAAACTATCCTTAACATTTCCAGCTTTCACCTTACCAATGTCCTCACCATACATGTTGTCAAAAGTCCACTCAATATACCTTAATATATAACGAGGGTCACATATCACTCCAAAATAAAGAAAATGGTTGATTTTTTCAATGTCACCCCAATATTTATCATATTTTCCCTTCATATATGAACCCATTACAGCCACAATAGTATTCAGGTTCGTTGATGTTTTGTCAAGCTCACATTGAATAGAAGCCATGTTATGAAAAGCTTTGTGTAAAGACACTTGTTGTGACGATGAAAAAACCTTTGTCGCTTCAAAGAAAATCTTTAAAAATCCCATAAATGCTCGAACTCTTTCCCAATCATCAAAAATAGGAGAAGAACGAAGAAACCTAACTGCATTGCGAATGCTACGAATAGATAAACCTTGTTCTTTTAACCCATCTTGGACTACTAGATTCAAGATATGGGCACAACACCTCATATGAAAACAATCCCCTTCACCCATTAGTCCAATCTTGTTTTTAAGTCTCTTGTTCAAATAAGATGCAGCCACATCATTGGATGATGCGTTGTCAACAGTAATTGTAGACACATGTTTAAGACCCCATTCCATCAACACCTCTTCAATTTTCCTACCAATAGTGACCCTTTGTGATTTGGCACTAAACTAAAGATTATAACGAGTTTCTGATAGTTCCATTCTTTATCAATAAAATGAGCGGTAAGGGTCATATAACCGAGATTTTGAATGGACGTCCAACAGTCCGTAGTAAGAGCTACTCTACTGCAATCAGACTTGAACTATGCCTTAAGCTTCAATTTTCAGTAAGATATAGTTGAAAACAATCCCTAGCAATAGTCCTCCTTGAAGGGATGGTCAACCACTCTAAATGAATGTTCATCAAGAATAACAAAAAGGACAATGGCATTCCTACATGCTTGGGCATTGAATCTTTGGCTTGATGGAACCAAACTACCACAATCACCAAAAGAAAGGTTTGTTTGAGTGGGGTCATTAAGAATGTGGGCTGGATTACTTATGCATTTCTCAGAGTGAGCTTTCATGTTCGAAGTTCCATGTGTTTTAGAATGACAAAGGTATATTTGGTGACAATGTTTATAAGCAACAATAGGGATAAACTCATCGAGTAGAATGTTAAAGTCCAACCAAACCTTAGAGGTTCTCATAAGACCTAGGGTTTCTTTTTTAATACCCATAGGAAGACGAGGAAGCCCATCTACAGCAATAGTTGCTTGTGTTGGTTGAGAATTCTTCACTACTGAAATATTTTAAGAGTTTAATTATTAATTTTAAAAAAAATTTACAGTGTAGTTTTTAATTAGTTTTTTTTATATAGTTAAACTATTTAAAGTTTTTTAGATAGTTAAAATGTTTAGTTAATAAGTAGTAATAGAAGGATGCGTACTAATTAATATTACATAAAAACTAATTAAGCATGAGAATACATAAAATTTATGCATAAATGATACATATTAAACAAAAACAGTTGCAAGTATACATATGAAACATACAAAGTAATTAAGCAAGAAGTACCCATAAAAATTTAAGATAATAGATACATACTAATTAAGAATAAATTAGTTGCAAGCATACATATTAAGCATGAAACATGCATACATACAAATTAAAGATAAAATAATATATACTAATTAAGCATCAAATAGTTGCAAATCTAGATACTAATTAAACAAGAAGCATACATACAAATTAAACATAAAAGAAACATACTTATTAAACATAAAATATTTGCAAGCATGCATACATACTAAGCATAAAACAGTTTGCATATTAAAAAATTAACATGAAGCTTACATACTAAACATATAACAGTTGAAAATTTAACATATAACACTTACAAGCATACATATTAAGCATCAGTGTACATAGTTAAGCATAAAAAACTCAAAGCGATGATGCTCCATTACTCCTTGTTGTCCTCCTTGACTGCTACCCTCTCCTTGCTCCATCTTCTAAAACTAGAACCTCACTAATAAAACCAGAATTAAACACAAACCCTCAAAATAAAAACCAGAATTAATAACCAACCAAAATAAAAACCAAACAGCAAAAACCATAACAATAAAAAACTAATAAAATAAACAAACATGATAAACAAATTTCAGTTAAGTTAAAAACAAACTACAAAGAAGAAAGCTTGAAGTCCAAAAACACGCACTATCAGAATAATGTAAGTTTAAAACCTAACAAGAATTAAAACAAAATAACAAAAATGATGAGAATAAAAAAAACAAATTAAGAACACAAACATGTTAAAAAATACACTTAGTCATCAAACAGCAAAAAAAAATAGAATCAATAACCAACCAAAAAAACATCAAATAACAAAAACAATAACAATAAAAGAAACTAATCTAAAAACATAAACATGTTAAAAACTACTGTTAGTTAACAAATAAATAGACAGAAAACCTTCATTGTTAAACCCCCCTCATATAACAATAAGTAAAACAAAACTTGACAAGAATAAAAATCAAACAACACAACAATATGAATAAAAGAACTAACCAAAGACTCAAACTAGATAACAACAAAAGTAAAGTTAATTATAAACAAACTAGATTGAAAAAGCTTGAAGTCTAAAAATAGGAAACCTAATCTTAAAACTTTTGAAAATTGGAACCATTTAAATAAATAAAAAAGAGCAGAATGCTTTAGAATTAACAAAAAGAAGCATACA
>JBBPBP010000002.1:18668561-18689294 GCA_037974735.1 Cicer chorassanicum
GAAAAACAAGCATACACTTAACACAACAATATGAATAAAAGAACTAACCAAAGACACAAACTAGATAAAAAAAAAAAGTAAAGTTAATTATAAACAAACTAAATTGAAAAAGCTTGAAGTCTAAAAGTAGGAACCCTAATCTTAAAACTTTTGAAAATTGGAAACATTTAAATAATCAATGACATGGTTTTCCTTCTATTCAATTAGCTCACATAAAATTTCAGTTCTTACCCAAAACAACAAAAATCAATCAGAAAAGTGCTATAAATTCTGCAATCCATTAACCAAGTTTTCTTTTGCACCTTAAAGAAATAGTAAAATAGGTTGAGCAACTTTAATTAAAGAGACCAATTTGAACAGAAAATGTTCAGCAGGAACATGTAAATCAGAAAACAAGAATAACTAAATTAGCAAGTAACTAACCATAATAACTATACTTAATGAAGAAAAAAAACCAATAATGGAAATGAGTTAAAATAATATTGAAAGTGAAGCACCAACATCATGATTCTCTTTCAATGCTACCAAAGATAACCAAATTTTAAACAGTAAACAGAAGAAAAACAAGTAAGAAAATAAATTAAAAAAACAGAAACAAAATAATCAGTCCATTGTATTGTAATTATTCATAAGAACCTTTTTAATAAATTAAGAAACCTTTGTAATTATTCCTAATTTGCTTATAGGCAAGGAAACTTTAGCTACTAAATGCTATTGAAAAGATTTCAATTCGATTCTTCATCCCAATTATAAAGTAAAACAAAGTACATAAGAAAATATCATATAGAAAGTTTAGCACAATGTTTAAATTTGCACTAGAATCAGTAAAAATAAGGACCATATTCTATCTTAAGCTTTAAACATAAATCCACAAAACATCGACACATACCAATCAAGTTTGTTTTGTTTAAGAACTAGCGTGGTACCTATGCGATTCACGTGTTATCCATTGTTATAATATGAATTATACCGTAGTTATACATAACAACCCTCGAAGAGCCTATGAAAATAAACAAAAAAGAAGGAGGAAGTACCCGTTATCTTTTTCTATTTTAAAATAAAAAAAATAAATTTTATAAAATTAAAAAAGAATTCTTCCAAGTAGAATCCAAGGACAGAGCACAACGTGTAAAAGGACAAGAAAGAAAAGTTTAAAAAATCAACAACTTTTCGAAAAGTTTTCAACTACAAAATTACAAACCCAAATTTTAAAATCAAACAAAAGCTACAAAATCCCTACCAATTATTTGTCTTTTAGCACTGAATAGATCGGACTCATCAGAATAAACATGTTTAGAAATCCAGAAAAAGTAAAGTGAAAACACATCCAACTGAGGTTGGTTTGTTGCAACTTACATCTCAATCCCTATGAAGGAAATTAGGGAACATAGTAAAAAAAGGAATAGAGATATCAAACTCAGATCCCAAAGACATACAAAAAAATTGAAAACAAATTCAAAAACCCTACACCCATTATACAATCAACCCTAACCTTTTTGTTCTTGCTCACAGTGTAACGACCTTCCAACACAGAAAAAATGGCACGCTCAGTAGATTCAGGACTTTAACATAGATGAAAAAATGAAGTTATTTATTCAAACCCAGATCGTAAGAGAAATGAAAAATCTAACAAAAAACTTAGTGTGCGTTGAATAAGTAAAAACACGTGTTAAAAACCCTAACTAAGATCGTTAAAAACAAAAATAAGGAACTCAGATCATGTTGCATGTACCTATGTGCGTTTGTGAAGCATCTTTTCTCCATTTACAGTTGAAGAGAAGAAAAAGGAAAAAAGAAGGAGGGTATTAATGTCGACGGCACCGGTGGTGGTGGCTTTGAAACAGAATCGCTAGAGTTAGTGGAAGTGTGTTAAGGCTTTGCAAAGGAAGAACTGGTGGCTGTGACTTCGAAATAGAAACGGTTGAGTTTGTGGTGGTGGCTTTGAAATAGAAATTGTGGATATGAATGTTGAGTGAGCCGTGAGAGTATGAGTTGTGAGTGAGGACTGAGGGTGATGAGATGAAATTTAGGGTTTCAGATTTTTAGTGAGAGCGGTGGAAGTGGTGTGTTTACTTTAGATTTGGGCCACTCTGAATTTCGGCCTTTTTTCTGGATTGGGGAAAGCCTAGTATTTTAAAATATAATATTATTAATTTGAAATGGGCGGGTCCGGGTATCCGTGGCCCAAAAAACCTTAACCGAACCCGCCCGTTATAAACCTTAACCGAACCCACCCGTTACAGAAATTGGGCCGCAGGAGGTTCGGTTTGTTTTGGGCTGCGGTTTTTTTGTCCAACCCTAATAGATAAGACTTGATCAAATCTTCACCATATCTTCTTTTCAACTTGGTCAAAGATTTTCTTCAATTATAAATATGAATCAAATCTTATTTTAGATTTTCATCAATTATAAATTTGAATCAAATCTTATTTTAGATTTTCTTCAATTATAAATCTGAATAAAATCTTATTTTATATTTTCTTCAATTATATATTTGAATCAAATCTCATTTTATATTTTCTTCAATTATAAATTAGAGCTTATAAAATTAAGAGTATTACATTACTACCCCGCTAAATATTAGTTTCTTCCTTGAAACTACGCGTCCATAAACAAATCAGGGTGTTGTTCCCTCATCTTACTCTCTAGTTCCCAAGTCGCATCTCCAGTAGTTGGGTTCCAAATCACTTTGACCAAGGAAACTTGTTCCTTAACCGCTTAATCTTCTTGTCCTCAATTCTTACAGGTAGTACTTCGAATGACAAGTTATCCTTTAGTTGAATTGTGTTTGGTTCAATCATATGTGAAGGATCTGAAATGTATTTCCTTAATTGCGACACGTGAAATACGTCGTGAATATTGGACAATATCGGAGGAAACATAATTCGTTAAGCCATAGGTCCAATTCATGCAGTAATATGGTATGGTCCAATAAATTCCGGGGTTAATTTCCTTGATTTTATAGCTCTGCCAACTCCAGTTGTGGGTGTGACTCTAAAAAGCACATGCTCAATGTGCTCGAATTCTAAAGGTGTGCGACGCTTGTCCGCATAACTCCTCTGACGGTCTTGCGAGATCTTCATTTTCTCTTTTATCTTCTTGACCTTCTCTGTAGTCTGTTGCACCATTTTAGGTCCTACAATCATACTTTCACCGTCCTTATACCATCATAAAGGCGTCTGACACTTGCATCCATACAGAGCCTCATATGGTGCCATTCCAATACTTGCATGGAAACTATTGTTGTAGGTAAACTCAATCAATGGCAATACATCGTCCCAGCTTCCTCTATCATCTAATACACATGCTCTCAATAAATCTTCAAGGACTGATTCGTTCTCTCAGTCTGTCCATCCGTTTGCGGATGGTATGCTGAACTCAATCTTAGTTTCGTTCCCAACGCTTCATGCAACGCTCCCCAAAAGTGCGATGTGAACTTCGGGTCACGGTTTGATACGATACTCGACGGTACTTAGTGTAATCTCACAATCTCAGCAATGTAGATCTCTGTTAGCTTTGCTACCTTATAGATGGTCTTTACTAGTAAAAAGTGTGTGGATTTAGTTAATCAATCCATTATCACCCAAATAGAATCAGTCTTTCTCTTTGTTTTCGACAATCCCGTTAAAAAGTCCAAGGAAATGTTATCCCACTTCCATTCAAGTATATCTAAAGATTGTAACATTCCAGCAGGCCGCTGATGTTCCACTTTTTCTTACTAACAAGTTAAACAAGTTGATACATACTCAGCCATATGCCTTTAAGTCCTGCTACATCTTTGTTGCTCCGAGATGGATACTCAATTTGCTCTTATGAGCCTCTTTTAAAATTGTTTTCCTTAGATCTGCAACTACTGGTACACAAATCCTCCCATTACATCTCAAAATTATATGTGGTCCAATCTTAAACTCAATTGTCTTCCCTTGCACTATTAGGTCCCCTCTTCTCTTGGATTAATGCGTCATCGTAAAAATTCCCAATGTCTTCAAGTAGGCCACTCAAAATCTTAATCATTCCGAATTTCAAAATCCCCGGTGCTAACTCTACGTCCAAGTGTAGGTCTCTAAATGATTCCCACAACTCTTGTTGTCTAGCCATTACTGCTGAAGACACTAACACACTCTTTCTACTCAACCACCATATTGGCCTTCCCAAGGTGGTACTGCAATGTGAAATCAAAATCCTTGAGAGTCTTCATCCATCTTCTCTGACGCATGTTCAATTCCTTCTGATCAAACAAATATTTCAAACTCTTATGGTCACTGAACACTATGAACGTGCATCCATATATGTAGTGCCTCCAGATCTTTAATGCAAAAACAACAACAGCAAGCTCTAAATCATGAGTAAGATAATTTCTTTCATGAGTCTTCAACTGTCTTGAAGTGTAGGCTACAACCTTCTTGTGTTACATCAGAACACATCCCAAACCTTGGTAAGACGCATCACAGTAAACTTCGTACGGTTCTTCTGGTTGTGGTAAAACCAATACTGGTGAGGTTGTTAGTTTTTCCTTTAGTAACTGAAAATTTTCCTCACACTTCTCTTTCCATGCAAACGATTGATCCTTTCTAGTGAGTTGTGTCTATGAGCTACAATCTTAGCAAAACCTTCAATAAACCTCTTGTAGTATCCTGCCAGTACAACGAAACTTTGTATATCAGTGATAGTCTGAGGCTGTTTCCAAGCGAGGATTGTCTCAATCTTTGTCTGATCCACAAAAATTCCTTCCTTGGTTATCACATGTCCTAAGAAGTTCACTTCTTTTAGCCAAAACTCGCACTTCAACAGATTGGCATACAGTTGCTTCTCGCGTAAAACTTCAAGAACTTGACGCAAATGCTCTCCATGTTCATCCTCATGTAATCCATAAAAATTGCTGGTGCATTAGTAACTCCAAATGGCATAACAAGATATTCATAATGTGTGTAACGGGTTCTGAAAGCAGTTTTCTGAATATCTCATTCTCTTACTCGAATCTGATGGCAACCTGGCTTCAAATCAATCTTCAAAAACATCGCGGCTCCTCTCAAATGATCCATCAAATCATCAATACATGGTAAAGGATAACAATTCTTAATAGTTGCCTTATTAAGTTGCCTATAATTCACACATAAGCGCGAGCTTCCGTCCTTCTTCTTAACTAATAATACCGGAGCTCCCCATGGTGACACACTTGGTCTAATAAATCCTTTCTCCAACAAATCTTCAATTTGGCCCTTGATCTCATTCAATTCCAATGGTGACATCTGATACAGCGCAATCGAAATAGGTTCGGTTCTTGGGTGTAGATCAATGAAGAATTCCACCTCTCTTACTAGTGGTAATCCTGGAATTTCTGTTGGAAATACGTTTGGGTACTCCTTGACAAGCACCACGTTTTGTATGCTCACATTTATATTTCCCTCTACATTAGACAATGACAGAAACTCTTGAGTTCCTTCTCTCAGCGACACTCTGAGTTTCTTAGCAGCTAGATATCGAACGACTCCTGGATCGGGGAAAAGAACCAATTTGCGAGCACAATCCAAGATTACATAATGGTACGACATCCAATCCATACCGAGAATGATCTCGAGTGATTGTAGGGTAAACAAATCAACTTAATCAAAAAATCTCTATTCTGGATAGTTACTTGACAGAGTAAACATGCAGTATTTACGGTCAAAGTCTTAGCAGGTGTGGAAACAACCAAATCAAAAGGCAGAGAAGACATAGATAGCTTCAACCGATTCACATAGTCCATAGCAATGAAGGAATAGGTTGCCCCCGAATCAAAAAGTGCAGTTAGAGTGTTACCTGCAATCTCGCAGTCTCATTGGATCAAATTGCTAGATTGATTTCCAGCTTCAGCACCCATGAAATAAACGTGTCCTTTAGCAGTAGGATGAGTAGCCATAGTTGCATTCACTGTTGGTTCCACCATCGAAGCCTTGCAATCCCTTGCAAAGTGCCCTAGATTTTGGAAATTGTAGCAAGGAAGACTCTTAGAGGTACAAGCATTAGCATAATGTCCCTCTTCCCCACATCGGAAACATCAAATCACTTATCCCAATTGTCTTCCAAAGTTCTGGTTCCCCGGGTGATTCTGACCCGTGTTGTTGTTCTGTGGTCGGTTATATGGCTCAACAACTTGTTTTCCTTTGTTGTTCTCATGGTTCACCTGACTAGGCCCCCCTTAACTAAAGTTCCCTCCTCGGTTGGCCTTATTCTTCATGTTCTCAACTTCTCTATATTTCTCCACTAAGACTTGGAACCGTTGAATTCCCAATGGCAGGATGGAGTCTTGAATCGCATACTTTAGTCCATTTTGGAAATGGTGACACATAAAATTTTTCATCAACCTATTCACAAAAAAACCTAAAATACATTGACAATGACTCAAACTTAGCAGCATATTCACCCACCGTCATATTTCCTTGGTATAGTTTAAAAAATCATCATCCAACTTAGTTCTGGTACTCATCGGGAAGTATTTGTCTAAAAACTCCCTTTTGAATGACTCTCAGTTCACCTCCTTATGAGCTGATCCAATCAAAAGCCTTGTACTTCTCCACCAATATTCAACATCCCCTAGTAGTAGATAAGTAGCATAGTTGACCTTCACCCCTACCTGACAATTAATCATTTCGAAGATCTTTTCCACTTCCTGAATCCATTGGTCGGCTTTTTCTGGACTCTCATCACCCCTAAACTTTGGAGGATTGTGAGGACGCAAATCTTCCAATCCCCTTGACTCGGCATCACGAATATCTCTTTCACTCTTCTCCAGATCCTGCAGAGTCTTTGCAGCTGCCTGTGCAGCAACAGAAGCAGCCATGTTATTCATTGCTTTAGCCATTTGGTCGTCCTGGTTGACGTTGACTCTTGCAGCGTTGTTCCTTCTTGGAGGCATTGTTTCCTACAAAACCAATCATTAAGAAGAAATCTTAACACCACTTAGAAGAATTCCAGAAGATAACTTTCGACTACATCAACACATAACAACTACACAAGACCAGACAACTCTAAAAACTTACCTCGACGCATGATCAGATAATGACTCCCAACCTACAGGTCGACCTACAATCTAACCAAAGCTCTGATACCACAATTGTAACACCCCGATTTTTAAAAGCGCGAGCACATTTTTTTAAAAAAACAACTTAATAAATTAAAACGTCATAACACAAAACGACAAAGGTCATAAATAATTACATCATATATACAATCAAGCTAAGATATTTTTTGGGACAATAATTCAAAGTATACAAATAGAAAATACATCGGGGCTATGAGACCTATCAGACATCGCTCATACCCCTGGGGTATTCTCAGCAGACACCTGCACATTCTTGTTATAGATACAGTCATCCAAAAAAAAAAAGTACAACCACCAAAAGAAAGACACTAAGGCCCCATACAACAAAAAACTAATTTGATCATCCACTAACAACTACAGTAACCAGGGTGACCTCCACACACTGCACAAGTTCCTTCTGACGCAATATCTCTCCTCGAAGTAACTTATCCCTCCTCATCAGCCATGGAGGGATCAATCTCCTCAGAGGTCAAGTCCATCCACGAGATAGGGGGCTTCAGCGGTGCCGGAATATCAAAACAGTTCACTACCTCAACTCTCCTACTTGTCCTCACCATTCTCCCCGTATATGTAGCCCTGCTTGAGACGGGGTCGTATACCCAAGCAGTTGGAGAATGCCGATAAGGAAAGTCTAACGATGTTTCCACCATCAGGGTAATAGTTGGTAGGACGAACTCGGGTATCATCTGAGGGCAAAGCCCAATTTCCACAATAATGTAAAGGGTCACCAACCGAAATTAACAATTAACATTTAACAATTATGTCATAAAAACAAACGAATATCAAAACTAATAAGAACAATACTCAAGCCCACAAGTCTAACTAAAGGCCCATAGAAGCAAAACAACATCAAGATCAATAACCAGATTGATGAAGTATTGATGGGACAACAAGGATGAAAATGACATTTTTGCTACAGCTTTTGTAGAAAGCTCAATATGTGTGTAAGGCAATGAACTGACACCAGACATATGCTAAATCCTTCAGCCACATTTTTCATCCAACACATAATGAAGAACGTTCTGGTTACAAAGGAGAACGTTCTAGATTAAACAGCGCACATGACTATTAAAAATATCTCTAATTAGATGTTTTCTTTAGGTTCAGTAACAACTATAATGAGTTCACTCTAATATTGGTTACACATATATAAAAGGAACATCGAGATGAAGACAATAGTAAGAGTTTTGAGTGCAATCAATTCATTACTAAAACAATCATACTCGAACAAACGAAACTCTTCAATTAAGCAAAATCTCCAGTTCCCATATACTATATTCAACGATCTCTTTATTGAGTTATTGCTGATATTTAATCTCAAACAAGTGTTGAGTAGATTTTGATCCTACAATCTCTTATCATAACATCATTCGAAACTCAAGTCTATCTCTTTAGATAGTTTGAGTATTTTGTAAAAATCCTTTTAGTAATTAAAAGGTATCTTGTAAAAAGCCTTTCTAGACTAAAAGGTGAATATAAAAATCCTTTCAAGATTGAAAGATGAATGACGTAACTGATCAAGAAAGATTGTGTGAAAACAAGGATGTTCTTATGTGAAGAACATTAGTGGAAAAACTCACAAATTATGAGGACTATACGTAACCCACTTTGAGTGAACCAGAATAAATCATTGTGTGGTTTTCTTATGCTTATCATTTATTATTTCTCACTTATTATCATTGATCACGTAGAAATAATATGTTTAATTTGTTTTTAACTAACCAATAACTTTATGGATTTTTATGTGTAACCAAGATTGATCTTGATTTAATTTTTAAAAGTAAAAGCATGAATTAACATTTCAAAAAGGGATCACAATTCAAATCTCCTTCTTTATGATTGATATTGCTACTTCAGATAAGTCACCTTGATATAAACAATTAGAATATAAGGAATTTACAATGTATTATGCTGGATAACTCATATTATTAATAACATACACTACAAAAAAAAACATCTATCGTGACACTCAATTTTTAGTGATATCTCCTTATTTGTCACGA
Organism: Cicer chorassanicum; assembly: GCA_037974735.1. NCBI lineage: Eukaryota > Viridiplantae > Streptophyta > Magnoliopsida > Fabales > Fabaceae > Cicer > Cicer chorassanicum. The sequence continues at coordinate 18,677,646 of JBBPBP010000002.1, forward strand.
TAATTACTTTTAGCTACAGACAGAGTATCACTTATTCTCATTTGATGTAGCTACATTATATTAACTTAAATATTCACGTAACCCAAGTTCACCGTAATCCCTTTCTCCTGTTTCGATCTCAGAACTTTTTTTCTTATTTCTTCTCAAATTTGCTCAAAATTCACCCAACTCGTATTCCCTTTCTCCCATTTCCATCTCAGAAACTTTTTTTCCATATTTCTTCTTAAATTTGCTCAGAAGGTTCGGGGATGATTGAAGCTCTTCTCAATTTTTTCCCTATTTCATCTCATAAATTATCAAAAAAAAATTCTATTCTCTCTTCAATTGATTCTTTCAATTTCCTCTTTAATCGATTTCCTCTTCAATACGTAGTCATCTTCAATCGGATTTCTCTTACGATTCAAACTCAGCGATTCAGATTCAGCTTTTCAGGGATTCATGAGTAGTAAGTGAAACTTGTTTTTTCCTCTATTAGCAATTTCCATTGCACTACAAAAAAAAAAGATTTAAACGGGGTTGGGCGGTGGCGACGGCTATGCGGTTTTTGTAGAATGGGCTGAACTTGACGGAGTAACCATTGAATGGGGTTTTGAAAACCAGCATCGTTTTGAGAATCGAAGTTTGGTTAGGTGAAAGAGTGAGTGTTAGGTGTTTGATGTTATGCGGCTGAGGTTGGTTCTCTTTTATTCGTCATATGTTTGTCAATAAGGTGTTTGAGGATTAATATGTAGTGGCAGCTATGCAATGCTAGATTGAAGATTACCAGCTAGTTCAGATCTTTAGTCATAGAAATATGTATTGGTTTCTCAAGTATGCTACCACTTTTATCTCTTTTATAATAACTTTGCTTATTTGAGATATATTGTTTGATGAATGATTTTTATTTGAGATATATTGAGGATTCATTGTGATTGTTTATTGACTTGTTTATTGTAGCAAGCTGAAGCCTTGAAAACTCACACTGATCTCAAAGTCAGAATGTATTGGGGAGACATGGGGTAGACTATTAGGATGAAGCTACATGGAAAGAAGAAATGGAGAAACATGAGGTAAGGATCTTTGCATTTCTATCAAAAATAAAAGATGTTCTTTGTTATTTCATATTAATAGTAATCTTGTATTTGCATAACCATAATCTATCTGGTTTGTGGCTTCAATCTCTATGTTCAAATAAAATGGAAACACAGACATCGGCTTTCTATTATTCTAATATTCAATTAACCTAAATAAAAATGTCATCATTTGTTATTAAAGTTTTAGTGTGATGATTCTGAATTTAATCTTTCTATGTTCTGTATATAACTGTAATTGATGTTGGTAATGCTTTTGAATGTACAGGTGCTTGTCAAGACTCTTGCAGTATTGCTCTCTTGCTTGAGGCATAGCTTTATGAAACTGAATATGATTAAGGTTTTAATAATGGATGAATGTCATCATGTTGAGGGTAGACACCCTTATGCTTGTATCATGACTGTAAGTGTTATACCCTTTACTTGCTTTTCTTCGGACTGATATGTGTATTTTGAACTTATTACCATAGTATATTTTAGTTGTGATATGTTCTTCATTAAAATTAAAATGTTGTAAAATTTTGTCTGAATCATCGACCTTGAAAGGTTACCTATTTTATTCTGTGATATATGTGTATTTGAACTTATTACCATAGTATATAATTTATTCTATGTTGCATACAGGAGTTTTACCACCACCAGTTAAGATCTGGTGTCTCTGAGCTTCCTCGAATTTTTAGGATGACTGCATCCCCAATTAAGTCGAAAGGTATACAAGCCTAGAGAAAGTTTCTATTCATTTCTTTGTATTGCTAGTTTTTCCTGATTACTTAGTTGTTTTAGTTATTCTGTCATGTTCATTTTCCTTTTCCTTCACTTTTATTTTTTAATACAGCTAGAAATTCTGAGGAGAGCTTGTCAAAAAATATTCGCGAACTCATGACTCTAATGCATTCAAAGGTTGTTTTTTCCCTTCCTTTATATGTACATTTTTTCTTACTTTGTTGTTTATTCTGTCTATGCATGTTGTTGTGTTCAGTGGCAATATGTTATCCCCTTATCTTTTTTGTGAATATTACCGTAAGAAAATCAGTTCATAGTTTATGATAGGGCCTACTGTTAGGATGTAACCAAACAAAAATTAATGATATATTAGTTTAGCTGCTATTTATTTTGCATCTTTTTTGTTATTTCTAGTAGTTATTTTCTTAGTTTTAGGGAGCAATTAAAGTCAGTGTAGTACCGACACTTCATATTGAATGTGTGTCCTGTGGTCGACGCGTGTCAGTCTCCGACACCTACACATGTTACATTCAATTTCTTCCATTTTCAAATTATTTTCGGTGGCAACATGTTAGTGTCGTATGCGTGTTTTTGCTAGCTCAATGTTTTGCTTGGATGAGCTTTTATTAATTTTAGAAAATTTCTTCGTACTCAGATCCTTAGAGGGCTATTGACCTCCAAAGTGTGTTGCCTTATTGAATGTCTGCTTGAGTACAGGTTATAATTATTTGATTATTATTATTATTATTATTATTATTATTATTATTATTATTATTATTGTTATTATTATTATTATTATTAATTAATTAAATATATTTTCAAGGCTTCAGCAGGCCCTATCATAGAACACTTGAATGTCTGCCTTATTGAATGTCTGCTAACCATAGAGTTAAAACATTGGAGAATTTGCTTGGAAATCTTGTTTTCGTTCTCCAAGTATGGTTTTCTGAAGATCCACAAATTAATGAGGTTATACAAGCTGTAGCTGAACATGTATAATTTATGTCAAATGATAATTGATAACTCATGACTATTAACGTTATGTCACAAACATTTTGATTTTTGGTGGTTCTATTGAACAGGTGAATGGAGATAACATTGGGTAGGGTTTTTGGTTCCACATTTTGATTTTGGTTTATCATCAAAATTTTGATTTTTCTTATTAAATGAGTTAATATTGTTGTGATCTCTCTGAAATTTGATGCAGGAATTGAAATGGCAGCGAATTCTTCTAATGGAGATTACCAAACAATACCTAAGCAACCTCCTTTGCCATCTCCCCTGCGTTTGCCCAAATTCTTTCAGGTCAGAACAAAATTCAGTTTCAACACTGCCATGAAAATTGTTGAATGCCTATATTATTCTGAATGAGAAATAAAATGCAATCACAACAAACTTAGATAGTAGTAACTATTTAGTATCAATGGTTTGGGTCCTCCATGTCTCTCAACTATCAATAGTACATACTCTTCATGTCTTTCTTAACTAATTATTATGAATCTGTGATGATACTACTATTCCTTACCTTATTAATCTGCCACATATTCAAATACACTTGTGAGTCCAATAAATGTTGTGTAATACTCCCACAAAGTACAAAACATCACGTTTTTTAGTTTGGACCATCTTAATCAACGTTGTCTTTTTTAAGCAAACATAAAAAAAATTAATAATAACACGATTCTTGTAAACTGAACATTTATACATGATTCTTGTATTGGTGTGTTTCTTATATAAGAATTGATGTTATATATGTCTTAGCTAGAATATCTTGCTGGCAAATTCATCTATGTCAACACCTTCCATTCTATAAGAAGTTGATTTTGATGCAAGTTCCCTACGCTCAGATACACTTCTTCCCAACTGCAAAGCCATCTTCATTTCAAACAACTCTCCATTTTCTCTTTTTTATAAATCTCTCTCACCTAAACTTGATTCAATTGATGTTTCAACCAACTTAAAGAATCCAGCAGAACTTCTATACATTTCAAAAACGATGCCAACTTGTCCACCATGCTAAAAAGTATTAATAGCAGAAGCCAAAGAACCAGCCAAAAGAGGAACTAAAGCAACCAAAGAGCCACGGCCTATAAATGTAGATCCAATAGCTGCAATGCCTGTAAGTAATGGTCCTGCAATTGCCAAACTCTTGTTTACTTTCAATGCTATGTTTCCAAGCCTCTCATAATCCTCACTATCTTCTCTTAACAACGTCAACAACTTCCCTCATTTGCATTTCTCATTCTTCACTCCATCCATTCATTTTCTTGCTTAGTCTTTTTCCTTTCAAAGTTTTGTTTTGTCTCAAAGGCCACCAAACAGCAAGTTGAAATTTTGCAGGGTATTTTTCAAGCATTACTCCTAATAAAGGAAGTGGATATGCTTTGTCAAGTGCCAAAACTTTTCTCTCAATGATGAATCAAACAATAGCTCCAGGAAAACCAATGATAAAATCACATTACAACAAAAGGACAAGGTTTTCTTTCTATTTTTCTTCTTGTATTGTAATTTGTTGGTGTTTTAATTGCCTTTGAGTTGGTTAGGTGATCCAAAATCAATATGTTGTTCGCATTCACAAACACTGTTCTAATATTATGCTATCCTTTGATATTCTGGTTTGTTGTTCTTGCTTCTCGTTCTATCAGGAAGATTCCTCGAAACAAAGTCTGCCCGTTTGGTTCAAAAAAGAAATACAAAGCTTGCTGTGTTCTATTGATTAATGGACACATAAAATCCATCGGAGCATTATTTTTGGAGGTTTGGTTGTTTATACTTTCCCTACTACCTATTCTCTATGGAACATACAGGGGGCTCTTCAATTTGGATTTGCATTATTCATTGCTTGCTTTTGTTGGATGATTAGATGAATATGTAAGTTGTAACACTTGGGAAACCATTTCTATCTACATACAGGCTCCAGTTTCAGGTTCCCTGTATGTAGATAGAAATGGAAGTTGGCATGCAGGTATAAATTGAAGTTGTGGACTCAGAATGGTATAAATTTTATACTGTAGCAAGTTAGTTTATTTTATTTCTAATTCTTGTTTTAATAACTATTTTGAAGCCATGACATCAATATTAGAGGGCCAACAAAAGAGTCTAAATACAACAATGTGAGTGAACAAGCTTGTATTATTATTACCTATATTGTACAGTGGAACAAGTCTATAAGATTTATTAATTCTAAAAAATAATTAAACATTGATTATGGTTAGTAGAATAACAAAGCAGAGGTAGTTCTTTTCAACCTGCCAAGGAATTTGTTACCATGATAAATGAGATTGATCACCTTCAAACACCTCTCAATCTTAATATACTTTGTTCCAAAGATTTATAATAAGCAAATTCAATTTCTTTGTTTAACTTTGTGTTCAATTTTCAGGTGTACCAACAATATGTTGAGAAAATAAATCAACTCCTGGTGCCAGAATCGAGAACCACAAGTACTGCACCTCTATTCACTTTAGTTGCAGTTATTAAAAAGGTATCTATAAGTTTAAAGCAATATTCAGTGTTAATGCTTAATATGATTGCTCTACTATGCTTAATATTCAGTGTTAAGCACATTAGTATCTCCATACTTAATATTCAATGTTATCTCTTTTCTATAGTTCTTATAGCTCTAATGTATGAGTACTATTGCTTGAGAGAATGTTGAAACACTTAGAGGTTCAAAGAAAATAAGGAAAACTATATCATAAATTGTTAAGAAGAATTTAAATTTAATGACATTTCATTTCAATGTTTCATGATAGGATATTTTGACATTGTATGATCTAGGTAGCCACTTTTCAAAAGGACGTTGTTATGAAGGGGCATGGCACAAGGGTCATAGGCAAGGTATTGAGTATGGTGCTTTAGTTTTTACCCTATGTTTTTGGAGCTGTTCTTGCTATCTAGAAACACTGAGTTCTGTTTGATTTGTTAATTGTGTTGAAGTTTGGTTAATTTATTAATTGTGTTTGTATGTTTGCTCTGTTGCAATTTTGAAGATATATTAACCAAAATTTGGTGTGGGTAAGGATAAGAAAGAGATGGGGTTGAAGACAATGCAAAGAATGAACGATGAAACTACCTTCTAGATCATGGAGTCTCTTATAAGAAAATTAGCAAGCTTAGGAGGTTGTTTGTTGTTCATTAATGTACAGGAACTTCAGCTTGTCCTGCAGGGAAGTTTTATTGCACAAACCAAGGAAGCAAGCCACAATTCATAGTTTCTTCCCATGTTAATGATTGTTATTGTGGTAAACATTTTCTCCTTTAACTTTTCGTTGTCGTGTTGGATTTGGATATCCATATATGTGCAGTCTTTGTGGAGAGGTGAAGTATTTTAAAAATAAAATAACTTAAATCATTTGTTTGGATTGGTGCAATATTGTATGGACTTACCTATATAGAATAGTGTATCTCAGTACTGTAGGACATCTCACTGCTTGACCAGTCTCCTTTCTTTTTACATATATTTCACATGCGTAATATGTTTTGTAGGAAGACTTGCATGTAAACTTTATCAACACCTGAGAAAGGAGGAGGATGCTGTGAAAATTCAGAAGCACGTATGCAGACATGCATCTTGGAAAGCCTACATTAGACTCCATGCATCCGTGCTTAACTTTGCAAACAGCTTAGAGAGCAATCGCTGCTCGTAAGGAGTTCAATTTTAGGAAATGGACTAAAGCTTCGATCACAATTCAGGTTATAGTTGACTCTTGTAGGATTAGGACCATCTACTAAAGACATATGTATTTAATCTTTAAATTTTCTCTCAAAAAATTCAGGCTCGTTGGCGATTCTACAGGGCTTCCTCATATTATAAGAGGCGAAGAAAGGTTCGAATCTGACACAATGCCAATGGAGAGGGTGTGTAGCCAGAAAAGAACTTAGGAACCTGAAAATGGTAAGTTTCAAACTTAGGAACCTCAGATATAAAAATTAAGTTGCTTCTATATGACTCATCAATTAATATTTAAGCAGCCTCATTTTTTCTTATTCCTGATTTTTGTGCTTCTCTCTACTCTCAGTTGATATGTTTCCATTTGCTTTAGGCTGCAAGAGAAACTGGCGCACTTAAAGAGGCAAATGATAAGCTTGAAAAACGAGTGGAGGAACTCACATGTCGCCTCCAACTAGAAAAAAGTTTAAGAGTGAGATATATTTTTTTGCAGTTAGATAAAATATCGAAGATGTTATTGTTCTTTTATTTTTCACAATCACGCCTCCAATATTTTGTTTAGGAAGATGATTACTGTTCTTTATGAAATTAGTTTGCAGTTTATCACAATAAATGTTAAGAAACTCATTGTGACTTTTGTTGAAAGATTATTGAATTTTTTAGAGCAAAATAACTATTTATTGTATGTTTTAATAGAATTAGTAAAATTAAATTATATTTTATTGTATGTTTCAATGGCATTAGTTAAAAATAAATTAGAAATTTAAATTTAATTTACTGGTATTAATAATTTAGAATTACAATTAGTAGGGTGATAAAATAAAATAAAATAATTTAATTTAATGAATAATAATAATAATAAGTTTTAGTGACAGACAATACCGTAGGCATAGATTAATTCTTTATTTATATTTTTCTAGGTTTTAGTGACAGACAATACCGTAGGAATAGATCAATTCTTTAGTAATATTTATCCAGTTTTTAGTGACAGTCATTGTTGTAGGTAGAAACCAAAAACATGTAGTGACAATCTTAATATGGAGTGACAGTCCTCAAAGTGTAGCAGTAAATTGACACTAAATTTGGGTGTCACTCAAAGTATTACTGACCTTTACCTACAATTTTTGACATTTAGTGACACATTTTGTGTGTCACGATAAGTCAATTTTTTTGTAGTGATAATGTTATTAATGATAGTCAATGGTCCGTATGTGGATTCATAATGTTTCAAAAAAATTAATGGAATGACAAATCCAAAATTCAGCAAATGGTAGAATTTGTGATGAATACAACACACATTATATAAGATATGTGTTTATAATATATTATCAAAAATATTATATAATTTTAAGGGTCGCAGGCTTCAAATACATTAGTGGCATTTTAATGAACGATTTATTTGGATGCATTATATAAGTGTTAATTTGCAAGGCTAGATAAAAGGACACTCATTTTTTGTACATATCAAATATAACAAAATGTAAGTTATAATGATTATAGTTATAAAATATTCATCATGATTGTAGTTATAAAATATTCATCATTTTATATATAATGTTCAAAATAAACGTATGATAAAAATATAAGACCAAAGTCTTTTCCAAAACTTAATTCAATCCGAAATAAAATAAAATAAAAACTTAAATATTGTGAGAAACAATATCAATATGAATATTGTAAATAAGGAATAAGTACGAAGGAGAATTGAACCATGAACCAACACATACATGGTCACTTATATAACACATCGACCTCACAATGCATTGACATATGACTCACAATGCATTGACTTAAGATTGATCCCAATGAGACATTAAGAAATGTAAACCATACATTTATGATACTAGCATTTTATTTGCATTGATTGAACGTAACGACAACACATATAATAATATTTACATAGTATTATACTAATTCTTCAAGATAGAAGTATAAATTACAAGGTATACATAGTTCTTTTCTACTTTTGGTGTAAAAACGATATTCTCTCATAAGAAAAAAAATCTATGCCAAAAGAAATAGATCATAAAAATATTATCATTCTTGTAATGATCCTCAAGACGTCAAACTTGTTTAGCTGAAAACATGGAAAACAAACTAATGAGATGAAAATCTCAATGAGACTTGACATTTTGATTTTAAATATCATAATTTTAGTAATATAGGTGACTAAGTCTTTTCCATCGTTGACAGTTACCTCAACAGTTACCTCAACTTTGACAATTTTATTAAAATAATAAATGATGTCGAATTTGTGTAAACGACCACTCTTTAAAAAGTTCATAATATCTAGTTTATTAATAAAATTTTGTTTTTCCAAGGTAAGCAACCAATTGGTACAATTTATTAAGTTATTGCATGGAGGTACATAAATAGAACAAACATTATTTCCCCAACTTGTAAAACATTTTAAATTATTAAAACCCAATTATTATACCTAACGAAATCATTGCTCAAATTGAAGGATTTTGTGTCTAGTTTCTAAATAATTTAAAATGTTTAGAAAGGACTCCTAAGAAAGAAGTTAAGCAAAACAATGAACATATATCTATATGAATTTGAGACAACAATATAAAGATTTCACAATTCACGTGCTTCAACTAATTTCATTTACTCTAATCACTCATGCACTTAATCAACACATATGGGGCACAATTTCAACAACTTGCATTCACATTAGCATCATCAAGAAGTACTTAGCAGCTCAAAAATTCAACCCACTTCACATAAACATGCAAAAGAGGACATCATATGTATATTATATATTTTTATATATTTGAGTAGGAATGCTCACCTTTTCCAAAAGATTACCCAAAATAAAATCCTAGACTTTAGTTTTCCCTTCACCTCCTCCTAATGCATGCACCAAAAAATGACTTAGAACCATACTTTTACCATAAATTTGATAAAGGATGAAGAAACAAAGATGAGACGGTTGATGAGTGTTTTATTGAGAGAGAAAAAATAGTGAAAGAATAGATTGGAGAGTTTTGTTGAAAATGAGAAGTAACAAGGATGGGAGTGGTGGTATGAGGTTGATTATGAATGGAAGAAGAAAGATGAAAGGGAAAAAGATATTATTTTGGGTCATCTTTTGGAAAAGGTGAGCGTTCCAAGGCATCATAGATGATTTGAGCGGCTATTATAGATATTTGAGGTAGCTCATTAACCTCTGACTAATGTAATTAATTTGGACGATTGCGTTTCTTTGTTATCAAGAGGTTTTGTTATAGGAAGTTTATGATTTGAGAGGAAAAAGTTTTTTACAATAGCTACAAGATTAAGAAATAAAGATATCCAATTGTGTAAGACTCAACGAAGAACCTTAGGAGCTGTTTACTTTGTCTATTCTCGATTTCATCTTCAATAAAAATAGAAAACAAGAATGTAAGAGCTTGTTTGATTGTATTTTACATTTTAGTTTTTCAAAACTATTTTATAAATAAATTTAAAAAAATTGTTTTTTAAAATAAAATTTAAAAAAAAATATGTGTGACAACTCCAATTTTTAAAACAGTTTTTGACTAGAGATTTAAAAAAACTAGAAAATGAAAAGTAAAATACCATTTATCTGTTTTGCTTTTTTAATTTTAAAAAGAATAATATTAAAAATAGTTTTACAAAACAATTTTTAAAAATAAGTAATCCAAAAAAAATTTTTAATTTTAAAATTTTAAAATACTAAAATAGAATTTTTTAAATTTGAATCAAAGAAGCCCTCAAAATATCTTCTTTCACTTTTAGAAAATGTCTTCCCTGAAAATATTTTCAAAAAAATTGAAAACACGGAAACAAGAATAAACTAGATGCTAACCCGCGCGTTGCGCGGGTATATTTTAATTTATTTAATTTAAATGGATTTTTAAAAAAATTCAATATGAAGTTTGATGTTTCAATTGTCAAATGATTATTGATATAGTAGTTATATCAATAATATATGTTTATTTTTATCAATGTAATTTATAGAAGAGAAGTATCCAACAATAAAAGACAAATATATTTTAATTTATATAATTTAAGTGGATTTTTAAAAAAATCAATATTAAATTTTATGTTCCATTTGTCAAATGATTATTGATATAGTAGTTATATTAATAATATATATTCAATTTTAACAATGTAATTTATAGAAGAGAAGTACTCAACAATAAAAGGCACATATAAATAGTCGAAATATATTTTAGAGGTAAGCAATAAAGACATATGTACTCTCAATTCAGAAGAAGTTGAAGAAATTTCTCATCTTATTAAGTTCAATATATGTATACAATTGCTAGCAAATAAGTAGATGGTAGGTAGAGACGAAAATGTGAAGTTGATTGATACAGACAAAAAAAATACGTATAAGTAAGTGGTAGGTAGAGACAAAAATGTGAAGTTGATTAATGCAGCGTATTGAGTAGTAATGTGAAATTAATATGAAAGATGTTGAGCAAACGTTATGAAATGATAATGTGACGTTATGAAATAATAATGTGGGATTAATTTAGAAAATTTTGAGTAGACGTTATGAAATAATATTTAAATAGGAGATATAATATAAGATAATGGATGAGAAACTCTCTATGAAGACGTACACATAAGCTTTTTCGCTGACGTGGTGAATGTTTGCATACGTGGAGGAAATTGCATGAGGTGGCAGCGGAATGTGTTTTAAATATATATAATAGATCGTTTTATTTGAAAACGTGGTGGCATGTACCGTAATTATAATCAACTTTGTTATGTTTTGACTTTGTGAGTTTGCGATTTGTTCACTCCTATTCGCATCTACTATTTTACTTGTTTTTAAATGCTACACATTTTTACTCTTGTTTAATAATAATAATAATATTAATAATAATAATAATAATAATAATCTTCTTTCATAATAATAATAATAATAAATATGAGTGCATTCAATCATCCATTAAAATAAATTTATTTTTTATTTATATTAATAGTAATATACTAAAAAATACATTGTTCATGAACTAATATATGTTTTGTAATTAGATATGTTATATTACCGTTAATTAGATTTTAATGAAATGACCGAATCACAATTATTATATTAACTTAATGATCTAATTATAATTTTTTTAATTTAAGGACTAATTTAAAAAAAATTAATAATTTACAAACCTCCATCATAAATAAATTATGATATATATATATATATATATATATATATATATATATATA
>JBBPBP010000002.1:18692057-18740037 GCA_037974735.1 Cicer chorassanicum
TCTTTCAAAAAATAATCAAAACTTTTTTACATTTATTTTTCACAAAAAAAAAAAATCAATATTTTGTTTTCCAAAGAATTTTAAAATTCTTTCTCTGAAAAATTAGATTGTAATCTATTTTAATTAAAAATTTATTTAAAATATTAAAATAATTTATATTTATAAATTAATTTTAAATTTAATTTTAAACCGATTCAAAACTACATTGAACATCATTTAGTTAAACGTGATTTTGAAAAATTAAACCAAACCAGTTTTTACGTTAGGAACACCCACCTCTTATGTAATGGTGTACTTTATGTTTTAATGAAATTGCTCTTTATTGGTGCCTCACTGTTGTAATCAAAGTAGTACGATCCCAATGACACTTTCACTCCCACTTTCATTTCTTTTGACCTTTATATAAAGTTTCCTTTATTTTCTTATACTTTCACTCTAGTCCAAACAAAACATAAAAGTATAATTAGGCCTATCTTGTAATGGACTAAATTGAAACTAGTGAGAAGAAAAACTAATCACAAGATTCAATAAAAAAACTTTACCACTATTTAAAAAAATAATATATCAAAACAAATATGGGGCATACAAGAGAGGCCTCCTTTTATAACAAAAACAGATTTTAATAGAACTTCAATAATGGTGTTCAGATGAAATAAAATGATCCAAGATTGAACAAAACAGCAAGATATATTTCTTGGGCAAAAATTCTGACATGATCTCCAATATTTTTCATCAAATAGTTCCTAATACTTAATTCAAAACACACTACTATAAAGCTGGGACTTAAACCTCTGCAATCTATAACGGCTACTGCATTAAAAAGAATGTCTATGTATTAAACCATCGGGCTGTCTCGGTCAAGAGTTGCAATTAGGTCATGAAACAAACCAGATGGATGCCACACCTTCCAGGAACAAAAATTGGTATTCAACGGTATTTCCTTTGAAGGATGCTATTAAGTTAGTTTGCAATGAGGCCACGCTACAACAAATCTTGCTTTGATTCCTCAGGTTGCTACAATCCAATGGTGCTCAACGTTACCATATTAAAATAATACAATCAGGGTGGACAAGCTTTTCCGAGCAAAGCCTAAAATCCAACGCATGAATTGTGGCTTTCAATTATTTACTGGCGCCAGAAGAACATAAATAACGAAGCATATATTCATTGGAGGAGCAAGTATCGGCTAGATCTTGATGTATACTAGTAATGGATTTCTGCAATGATTTTAATGATGGGAGCAGATTTCTGGAGTTCTGTTGAATAGAATTTCCATGGGCTTTGCAAAGCTCCTGCCATAACAAATATAACGATCAATTTATACAAATACAGAATATGATAGAACCTCGTGTGAACGTTTACACTTAAACCCTTCAATAAGAAATTAATGTATCCATAATTTAATAATTTTCTAAAGAATGCAAACTTGATCAATCCAATTATTAATTAATTATATGTTCGAAAAAAAGGATGTAATGTAACCCTATAACCGTACATAAAAAGTCAATAGAGTTTACTTATTGACTATCAATTTATGATTGAATGATTAAGATTAGTTCTTCCAACACTCTAGTCGGTTCCACTCTCTCTCTCTCTCTCTCTCTCTATATATATATATATATATATATATATATATACATATACATATGTATTTGCATGTTTATAATTTAAGTGAGTAAAGAATACCTGAGACCATCGAAGTATAAACTCCAAATGAGGGCAGTTTTCTAGAAGAGACGCAAGTGCTTCAATTAATCGCTGGAGATATCTGGATGGGATTGATGTGGCAACTGCTGGAATATCTGGTGGACTAACAGCAAAAATACATTTTTTAATGAAAGAGTCTTCATTTAAGCGAAGGCTAAGGATCAATGCCCTACTTGGTTGATTTTCATTAAGAGCTTCATCAACTGCCTGTTGAGCAATGCAAGTCCATGTTACTAATGACATCAAATGAGGAGATACAGTAGTGAAGCAAGATCAATATATAGCTAGCTCGGTGGAGCATGGGAAAAATTTGAAGTATTACATACTGCAGAAAATTTGCCTTTTCTAGAATTTGTAGAAAAAAGTATTTTATTCTTATATAGTCGCAAACATAGAAATTCACGGTGTGATAGAACCCGCACTATAAGAGGAAAAACACTTCCTCTTCCAAAATAAAAAGTCAAATTTCATCACAAGAAAATAAATTGTTGTTTGTTTATTTTCAAATCATTGATTTCTACTGAAAATAGTTTCTGTAATAATTTGTTATTCTTTTAAGTGAAATAATGCGTAGTTGATAAAGTTGACAACTTCGAAAAAAAATATAGTACCTCTGGCGTGACATTTATGTCTAGGTCAGTTGGATCAAATATGAATGATTCATCAACAGAATAAACTAAAACTCCCTCGGTTGTTGCAGCTACAAAACTCCTCCCTGTAGGTGCAATTCTTAGGGATTTTGTTTGAATAATAGGTCTTCCACGGTTAGACACGGATCCTGGTAAATCTAATCCTAATTTCCCTCGTGTTTGTCTTTCAACGCCTTCTTCAATGTCACTGTCATAATCATCAATCAAATCTAGAGGGCCAGCTTCAGTCATATTCTTTGAGTTTAAAAAGTCAAGCACTCCATCTAATGAAAGATTATGAGTTATCTGGAAACGTCGCAGCAATACCTGTACAGAAGAGATTCCAATTAATAAACAGAACGGTACTATGAATCACAATATGTAAAAAAGTTGGGACTAGTAAATCTTAATTATGCATCCATATTGAAATTGAATACTACAAAATTTACACCACAGACAAAAAAGGGATGCATAAGAGGCAACAGACAACCAATGAGGCAGAAGAGAGAAGAGGTCTAAATGGATTCGTAAATAGAAACAATGCTTTTCGTTCCTAGAGGAAGAGGTCTACACGACTAGAAACAATGATAACATCACTTAGTTTTGTGAATTTCCTGTCAGTTTTCCTACTCTGGCACGCTGCTAGTATGCTGAAACTTGCAACCTGAAATAATGAAGTGCCAAACTAGTTTGGCCATGTATTGGATTTTGCACTTTCACCACCTACCCAAATGGAAATGTCTTGGCTACTATGTTGCTGTTTTTCTTTTTTATTTCTGCTCAATCAGCATGCTTTCGTTGAAGTTTCCTAGACCAATTATTATCATTGTAAAAATATCACAAATCTAGTTTGGAGTATTGGCTAAATAAAATCAGAGTTTGGATTCACAGAACAAGGATACTATGTATAACTCGAGCAAGTCCCCACTTGAAAATAGTTAAATGCAAATAATTCTCACTGAGACACTTGACATTTGATACAATGAATGATGGTGTTTTCCACTGTTATTCACATGAAATCATATTTTAAGTTTTAAAATTGGAATCTATGCTAAAAACCTAGATTTTGAAAATTTTGGGTTTTAAAACCAGCTTTGAGAAATAAGATTTGAGCAAAAACCAGTTTCCAAACTGGCTTTGAGAAATAACCGGTTATGGAACTGTAATCGGATTTGTGACCAGTTTAAAAAAGTGGTTTGGTTATGAATCATAATCCACATGTGTGGCTGATAAATAGATATGGTTAGGTTTTTAAAAATATCCAACCATACACAGCCTTACAAGATTGACACCCAGAGAGAACCAAGTAGTTTAATAATAGAAATGTCTTACAAAACAAGTCCAAGTATGTATAAATAAATATTGATTTGTGGTTAAAATGTCTGCTATGGCGGAATATGGCAAAAGGCCAAAAACCCGTCATGGCAGGCATTCCTTCACAAATTGCCTATGGCAGTTTTTCAAAAATCTGCCAAGCCATGGCAGAATGGAGGCGCCATCGCCGCCATTTAACAAGACTGCGCTACAGCTCATCTTCATGGGAGAGAACAAAAAAGAAAAAACATTATCTCCAATCACTGATTCATTTAAGTAAATATTATAAGATGGACCAACCTATAGAACGCACCATCCTTTCATTTCCTCTATATTCATTTAACTTGGGGAGTATGTGAGTGAGGCTCAAAAGTATTCACTCTTCGCGACTTACAGTACAGTGAGTTGGTTAGGGAAGGTACATGACTATATGTATCTCAGATTTCAACCTATCCATATATCAAATGGCATATTACAACTGTATCATATTGACTCTAAGTTTCTAACTATGCTTAAGCCTGTTGGGATGAAAAAGGAGCCTTAACACAGACACACGTGCACGCACAGCACAAAATTAACAATCATTCATTAAGATACACAATATACCATAACATTTTGTGATTTTTATGTTCATGAATTATCTAACTGCCCATACCACATAAACAACCATTTAGGAGGCGTTTGAAAGGTTATTTGCACTTATCTTATTATGATATAAGCAGCACAATGCAAGTGTTTTGAAGAGATTGCATAAATAGCTTATGATATGTCTTATAACTTGTTTTCAGCTTATGTTTATACGATTCTTATGATATTGCTTATAGAGTTTACCCTAATTTCATCTTCAATAGAAACAACATATACATAAACTGGACTCTTATATGATAAACTCTTACTGAATAAACAGTTAATTAAATTGTCTACCAAAACATCCCCTAATCTGTACCATAAGTTGGTCTCAACCTGATAGAAAATGTGTTGTGAATCAACAAAGAAGAATCTTTTAAGAAAATATATATTTTGAGATTCAATTAACAATTCATATTTTGAGATTTCTAGATATGCAAAATTCAATGTGATAAGAATAAAAATTTAGAACTATAAAAATAAAATACATTCCAACCAACCTGATCGGCAACATCATACATGCAGATATATCTGCTACTGCCCCCAGCTAATATGTAGCTTCCGTCAGCTGAATATGACAAGGTTGTGAAGCACTTCCCTGTACTCGAGTTAGCAGCTGTTCTACGGTCAGTCGTAAGACGACCTCCAGCAATATCCCTAGAACCTTCTATGGTGTACATCAGCAAACCATCTATGGGATCCCAAAAATGAATTTGCCCATCCAATGTACTGCAAGCTAGCTGCCTTCCATCTGGACGATAAACTACTGTGAGAACGTCATGCGTGTGAGGCCACGTTTCAACGGCTCCTTTTCCATCAAAGACATCCCACAACCGAACAGTCTTGTCCCATGATGATGAAGCCAAGATAGCCTGCACAAAGATAAAAGAAATAATGTAAAGTATCTTTAACCAATGTGAAAAAAACATAAAAATAAAAAATACAAACTTCAGCAGTTCTCTTCATTGTCATGTTACATATTTGATAATACTACGGGTTATTGGCATAGAATTCGAAAACAGAAATTACAATAAATAAAACATGGCTTCATAGAGACTTTGTACTTCTAATAAGTAGACACTGTAACATAACTCACATTTGTAAAGGATAAGATAACATAAGAAGACATCAACTTATACCGATGAATAACAATGGAAAAGAAACTAACTCACATTTGTAGGAGAAAATACTAGCCCGTGAACAGGAGCTTCGTGACCACTAAGCACATCTAACAAACGGCCAGTCCTCATCGACCAAACAAAAATCTGTGGCAAATATCATTGACCACAAAGGTAAGCATAAAGAAATAAATATCGACATAAACAGAACCCACCTAACTTTTGTGAAATGGTACCTCGAAGGAATCCGAAGTGCCAGCACATATCACTTCACCACTTTGATCTGCTGCCAAAGAAACAAACTGTCTTGAAGAAGGAGTGGTAAACGTCCTAAAATTCCGATAACGTAATAAATCCCACGCCCGAACAGTCCCATCAAGAGACGCACTGAGCAAGCAGTTGTTACTTGCCATAAAATGCAGAGCCGTAATAGCATTAGTGTGCTCAGAAAATGTAACAAAGCAAAAGCCCGAGGAAACAGTCCAAACCTGCAGCAGATGTGTACAAAATTTTCATTGAACTCACTCCTAAACTTGTTCAATTTTAAAATCAATGCAATACCGTTCATCAAAAGCAATCAAAGATCGAAACAATTACAATATACACACATGATGAAAAGTACAATGCAAGCAGCCAAGTGAATACCTTCACTTTATTATCATCAGCTCCAGTAGCAAGGAGTTGGGCGTCGGGTGAATACGCGACACTATTGACATCAAAGTAATGACCCTGCTGCTTCAAAATATAACTCTCAGACCGCCACTCCCACACAAGGAGCTGACCCAGTTTAGCACACCCAAAGGACAACCAATTCCCAAGATCATTAAACAAAGCAGTAGTAATCTTCTCTTTTGATATCGACAACAAATGAATGCACACAAAATCCGGCATTTGATACAACCCAAACACACCATTATTAAATCCAACAACCACCATATCCAAACCTCTATGATAATCACAAGATGAAACCTTGGCCGGTGCCTGATTAAAACAGTCCTTCCTCAACAACTCCCATTTCCCTCTACACAAATACCCTCCCCCATCCTCAATTTCACGTTCCTTCCTCTTCTTCTTCACTTCACCATCATCCACAACCATCAAATCCCCTTCCAATTCCCTATCCGGCGTCCCCGGCGATGGTGGGGCAGAGGATTCCTCCTCCTCTTCGCTGGTAAAACTCCAGCTTAACAAATAACAATCTCTAGTAACAGTATAAACCTTAGAAACCCTACTAGTTTTAGAATCAACGCCAAAAAATGAACCTACAACAGAATCCCTATGACCTAAAAACAAAAAAGGCTTATACTTAACACCACCTTTAAGTTTCTTCAAACACAAGATTCTCGCAGTAAGATCCTTAGACGCTGCAAGCAAGTAGTTAGAATCAGGGCTCCAATCAAAGGCAGTGATTTTGGCGTCGAAATCGGCAAAAGTTCGAACAAGTTCGAACGGAAAAAACTCCCTGCGGAAAGCAGGTGAGCGCCAGATCTGAACGAGTTTTCCGGCAGCAACAGCGATAAGTGTTCCATCGGGGGAGAATTTGACAGCACCAACGCGATGTTTGAAGGTGATGCGGTGGAGAAGTGCGCGGCGGCGGAGGTTGATGAAAAGGCAGCGGTTACGGTCATCGATTGCGAGGAGGAAGGTGCCGTCGGGGGAGACGGCGATACGGGAGATATTTGAGGAGGATTGAATAGGGAGAGTTGTTGTTTCGGATTTAAGGAGGTCGGTGACGGAGACTCGGTTACCGACGGGTGAGAGTAGGTGAGTGTTGTTTGAGATGACTGCGTTTCCGCCTCTGTAAGGAGCTCCCAGAAGATTCTGGAATCTGAAATTCATTGTTATGTTCTTTGGTGTTTAGGTTTTGCTATGCAACCAGAGAGTTTACTTGTATGTGGCGGGAATGGATGTTTATGATGTTAGGGTTTAAGACTACGTTTTTTATGTCTCGGAAAATATGGTCTCTGTTTGGATCGATGGAAACCGGTAGAATGGAATGGAAATGAAAAAAGAAAGAAATATTAAAAATAAAGTATAGTATAAATTGTATGTTGTTTGGATAAATGGAAATACACAAGAAGAAAATACCAAAATCAATATTTTTTTCTTTTTCTTAATAAGATCAAAAATAAATTTTTAACTCCAATCCGGTGCAATATTTTAAAAATACATTGACTCGATGTGAAGTCATTGGTTGAACCGCATGATTGAAGTAGATTAAATCGAATGACTTGATTGTACGACTCAGACTTGGCTGCTTTTTTTCTAGTACAATTCTCTAAGCCCCACGAAGTTGTTCACAAGGAAAAATTACAAGCGTTTGATGCACGAAGAAAATGAGGTGATGGTGGCTATAATGTTGGTATTCTTTACATAAACTTGTTTGTAAAGAGTTTGTGAAATAGGGCTTGTGATGGTGGCTAGGTTTCAGTATTCCTTTCTATTTAAAGTGAATATTATTGGATAGATAGTGTTGGGCCTGAATAAGGAATAGAAGAGAGAAAATATTATTATTATTATTATTATTATTATTATTATTATTATTATTATTATTATTATTTAACCTTCATCAAAAACAAGGCATAGACTCCCGACCCAACTTTCTACTCATATTCCCTTAGAGATAAAAATACATCTACTAATTAATTCTTATTAACAACTTTACTACAATAAGTCAAACAAGGCGAATAATTACCACACCTAATTTAATATTGGAAAATATATATTTATATATCCAAATTATTTTAATTAATAATTTTAGAGGATGTTACAATACTCACCCCCTTAAATTTAGTTTCGTCCTCGAAACTAGTCAGACATGAAAAGGTTATGGTGGAGCTCTCTCATCTTTTCCTCTAATTCCCAAGTTGTATCTCCAGTCGTTTGGTCCCAAATCACCTTGACCAAGGCGATCTTTTTGCCTCGTAAGTGCTTAGTAGTCCTATCTACAATGCTCAGCGGCGGAACTGCAAACGAAAAGTTCTCCTCCAACTGTATATCATCTGGCATGATAATATGGGAAGGATCAGCGATGTACTTCCTCAGTTGTGACACATGGAACACGTCATGCAGTTTGGCTAGATTTGGAGGCAAAGCAATTTGATAAGCTACGAGACTCACACGTCGGAGGATCTGGTATGGGCCAATGAATTTATGAGTTAGCTTCTTAGACTTCAGTGTCCTACCAACTCTAGTAGTACGCGTCACTCTTAAAAATACATGTTCACCCTCTTGAAACTCCAACGGTTTCCTTCGTTGGTGGGCATAACTCTTTTGTCTGCTTTGCGCTATCTTCATCCTTTCTTGGATCAGACGGACCTTATTTGTGGTCTGTTGTACCAATTTTGGCCCTACAATTAGATTCTCACCATCCTGATACCAACATAAGGGGGTTTGGCACTTACGCCCATACAGAGCTTCGTACGGTGCTATCCCAATGCTTGCAATTCACATGGTAGATGTTGTTATAAGTGAACTCAACGAGAGGCAACATGTTATCCCAACTCCCTCGCTCATCCAACACACACGCTCTTAGTAAATCCTCCAAGGTCTGAATAGTTCTTTTTGTTTGTCCATCGGTTTGAGGGTGATAGGCCGAACTCAATCTCAACTCAGTACCCAACGCCTCATGTAATGCTCTCCACAAACGAGAAATGAACTTCGGATCTCTATTCGACACAATGTTGGACGGCACCCCATGTAGTCTGACAATCTCGGCAATGTAGATCTCTGCAATCTTAGTCACATCATAAGATGCCTTGAATTTGTTGAGACAAAATCTCTAAATTGATTTTAATGATAACAAAATTACTTAAGAGATTATGATTGTGGTTAATACTAATTTGTGCTTTTGAGTGAATTATTATAAGAAAACAGGTTAATCATCATTTAGAACAAAAGGAAGAAAAATCTGGATTAATTCATTAAGGTTTCAAGCTGGAGGATGGCCAGAACCTTGAGAGGATGGGTCTTCAAGTTGAGATTTTCCATCCTCGCGGAAATAACGTTTTTAATCCATCAAAAGAGATCAAACCAGCATGAATAAACAATTATATGAAGCATTTGATCAAAAGATATCACAAGGCTAGCTATACAAGGTCTGAGGATAGCTTGTAGCTTTGGTATTCAAGAAGTGACATGTTTGCAAGTCTCCATGCCATGTGAAAAGGCTAAGGGCAGCCCTATATTTCACTCTTGAGTAATTGGAAAAATAAAGCAAAGTCAATATATTGAAAGGCAACTGCAAACAAGCTCAAAATAGAAGTCACAAGTCTTGAAGAATGAAAAAAAGCAAAAGGCTATACAAGACCAAGACTAAAGGCTACGCAGAGGATGGATTGCATAGGTCCAAGGATGGCTGGATGGCAATGTTGTAATTTCAGCACAAAGACCATTGGACAAATCTCTGCAACCTCCTCAACGGTCATGATGTTTTTTAACTCATGAAAGAGCTATCAAGGACTCTATAAAAGGGCAGGAAGCTCTTCATCACAACACACACCAATATTGCAGAAAAAGATCAAGAATCATATCATTTATCTTAAGCAATATTCATCCTCTCTTCACACTTTCTCTATTCATACACTATATCTTTTGAAATATCTTTTAGAAAGTGTTTTAGTTGAGAGAAATCAAATCATACTCATATTACTCTGTAAATTTTCAAGTTAGTTGAACTTGAAAACATTTGAAAGTTGATTGTAAGCTTGGTGAAGCTTGAGAATACACAAAGTGTAATCATCCTCTGCAAGAGGCTGATCAGTTGATCTTTAGTGAAATCTCACAAGGTTGTGAGGACTGGACGTAGCCATCATTGGGTGAACCAGGATAAAGTTTGTGTGTCTATCTCTTTACATTTTCTTGCACTTATTCTGAGTTTACTTAAAAAGTTTAAAAATCATTTTCTAGTTCGCATCCTCACTGAGAGGACAGAAACTCATACACTTTGAAAACAATTTTTAAACCTCAAAATCCCTATTCAACCCCCCTTCTAGTGATTTTTAGCTCCATCAGAATTCAGGTGCCTTGCCGACCTCGATCAACTTCCTTTTCTCTTGAATCGACACATTTGTAACTTGGAGAACTTTAATCTCATTCATCAATTCACTATTTATAACGATCATTCCACAGTGTAGTTTCTCCAATGCATAATCCAAATAAAGATCCAAGTCACGGAACTTCTCTAATAACTCCAACCCCTTCATTGATACAAACGAGAGATGAACTCACTTCCTGCTTAGGGCATCAGCCACCACGTTTGCTTTCCCTAGATGGTAATGCAACGTGAACTCATAATCTTTAATGAACTCCATCCATCTCCTCTGCCTAATGTCAAGTTCCTTTTGATCAAATAAGTATTTCAAACTCTTATGGTCACTGAATACATCAAAACTACACCCATATAGATAATGTCTCCAAATTTTCAATCCGAAAACAATTGCAGCTAACTCCAAGTCATGAGTGGGATAATTCTTTTCATGCACCTTCAATTGCCTTGAGGCATAGACCACTACTTGTTTGTTCTGCATCAGAACACAACCCAAACCCTGATAGGAAGCATCACAATAAACCTCGTAAGGCTCTTTTGGTTGTGGCAACACTAACACTGGGGACGTAGTTAGCTTCTCTTTCATCTGTTGGAAACTTTTCTCACACACCTCAGTCCAAGCATAAATCTAGTTCTTCCTCGTAAGGTGTGTCGATGGAGCAGCAATCTTGGCAAATCCCTCAATAAATCTCCTATAGTACCCGGCCAAACCCAGAAAACTTCTAATCTCTGTGACTGTTTGCGGTTGTTTCCATGCCATCACGACTTCTACCTTGGATGGGTCGACATCAATCCCTTCCTTAGAAATTACATGTCCCAAGAACTTCACTTCTTCCAACCAAAATTCACATTTTCCTAGATTGGCATATAGTTGTTGATCATTTAGTATTTGTAGAACTTGACGCAAATGTTCCTCATGTTCCTCCCGACTCTTGGAATAGATCAAGATGTCATCAATGAAAATCACCACAAACTTGTCTAAGAATGGACGGAAAATATTGTTCATATAATCCATGAAGATAGCTGGCGCATTGGTCACTCCGAAGGGCATCACCAAGTACTCATAGGGCCCATATCGCGTTCTAAAGGCTGTCTTGGATATATCATCTTCTTTCACTCGAATCTGATGGTATCCCGACTTTAGATCGATCATAGAAAACACCTCTGCCCCTTTGAGTTGGTCCATTAAGTCATCAATGCGGGGTAAGGGGTATCTGTTTTTTATTGTGACTTTGTTGAGCTGTCGGTAATCAACACACAGTCTCGACTTTCCATCCTTTTTCTTGACCAATAATACGAGGGCTCCCCATGGTGACACACTAGGCCGAATGAATTGTTTAGACAAAAGGTCTTCCAGTTGGTTCTTTAGTTTTGATAGCTCTAAGGGGCCATTCTGTAAGGAGCCATATATATGGGTCCCGTACTCAGAATAACATCAATAGAAAACTTGACATCGTGAACTGGGGGTAGTCCTGGTACATCTGGTGGAAAGACTTCAGAGAAATCCCTCACCACTGGGATATCATCGACAACAACCTCTGGATTCATATTGCTTGAGTTGAGAAACACATAATTTTGGACTCATCCCTTCAGAGAAAACTTTAGTTTGTTGGTTGAGAGGAACTTCGAAATATCGGGATCCGGAAATATCACATTCTGTCGAGCACAGTCTAATAGGATGTAGTTGTTAGACTATCAATCCATTCCCAGAATTACCCCTAGATGTTTTAGAGGGATACAAATTAAAACGGCCTTAAAGTTCATTTTAAACACAGTTAGCGGGCATTGCAAACACACCGAATTACATTTTACTGGCACAGCAGAGGGTAGGGCAACTACTAAGTCAAACAGCAAAGTAGTGACATCTAGTTTGAGTGAATTCACACAATCTAATGAAATGAACGAATGTGTTGCTCTAGAATCATAGAAAGGATGTTCATATTGTGGTAAACCTGGACATCAAGACTCTATTTGTTATCACAAAAGAAAATTCCTCACAAGAGGACGGACTAACCCACAAGGACCCACCTCTATATGGGTACCTAAGTCACTGTTAAACTCAAACTCAGGTACATCCTCTGATCAACAAAAGAAGACCTTGGTTCTTGGACAGTGGCTGCTCAAGGCATATGACAGGGGATAGAGATTGCTTTATTTCATTAGAAATAAAGGATGGAGGATCGGTCACATTCGGAAATAATGATAAAGCTCAAATAAAAGGTAACGATATCATTGGTAATAAAAATTCTGCCAAAATTGAAAATGTTCAATATGTAGATGGTTTAAAACATAACTTGCTTAGCATTAGCCAACTTTGTGATAGTGGTTTTGAAGTTATTTTTAAACCCAATCTATGTGAGGTTAAACACTCATCCTCGGGTAGAGTTTTCTTTTCCGGTTTTAGAAAAAAGAATTTATATGAGCTATATCTTGATGATTTGCCTACTGAATCTTGTTTTGTATCCATTGAAAAGGATAAATGGGTTTGGCACAAACGAGCCGGTCATATAAGTTTAAACACTATTTCTAAATTGTCTAAATTAGAATTAGTTAAAGGCCTTCCAAAAATTGATTTTGAAAAAGACAAAATTTGTGAAGCTTGTGCCAAAGGAAAACAAGTAAAAAGTAGCTTTCATTCTAAAAATATTGTTTCCACAAACCATCCTCTTGAGCTACTTCATATTGATCTTTTTGGTCCTATTAAAACTCCTAGCCTTAGTGGAAAAAGGTACGGATTTGTAATTGTTGATGACTTTTCACGTTTTACTTGGTTCTTATTTTTAAAACATAAAAATGATGCCTTTGAGGCTTTTCATTACTTTTGTAAAAAGATCCAAAATGAAAAGGGATAAAAAATTATCTCCGTAAGAAGTGACCATGGAGGTGAATTTGAAAATGAATCTTTCAAAAATCTTTTTGATGAAAATGGTATTTCTCACAATTTTTCTTGCCCAAGAACTCCTCAACAAAATGGAGTTGTTGAGAGGAAAAATAGAACTTTGCAAGAAATGGCTAGAACTATTTTGAATGAAGCCAACATTGAAAAATATTTTTGGGCTGAAGCAATTAATACCGCTTGTTATGTTTTAAATCGTGTATCCATTAGAAAAATTCTAAACAAAACTCCATATGAACTATGGAAAGGAAGAAAACCAAACATCTCATATTTTCATATATTTGGGTGTTATTGTTACATTCTAAACAATAAAGAAAATTTGGGAAAGTTTGATTCAAAATCAGACAAAGGTTTGTTTTTAGGATACTCCACTTCATCTAAAGGTTATAGAGTATATAATCTTAGAACTCAAATTGTGGAGGAATCCATGCATGTTATTTTTGATGAATTTGATGACTTGTGCTTAGAAAAAATTGATAAATCTGAGGAAGATGAACCTTCATCCTCCAACGCACCCAGTCCAAACGAAGAGGACGAATCTGCTCCATCCTCTTAGCAACCTCCTCGAGGATGGAAAACAGTCACTTATCATCCTCCAGATCTGATTATTGGAGACACGGCTGATGGAGTAAGAACAAGGCAGTCCCTACGAGGAAATACAACAACCATGGCTATGATTTCACAAATTGAACCAAAAAATATTGATCAAGCTATTTGTGACAAATCATGGGTTGAAGCCATGATGGAAGAACTCTCACAATTTGAAAGAAACAAGGTATGGAACCTTGTACCTCCTCCACTTGAAAAATCCATCATTGGAACAAAATGGATTTTTAGAAACAAACTGAATGAGGATGGAGAGGTAGTAAGAAACAAAGCAAGGCTTGTTGCTCAAGGATACAATCAACAAGAGGGAATTGATTACGATGAAACATTTGCACCGGTTGCAAGACTAGAAGCCATACGCATCCTCCTAGCATATGCCACCCATAAAGGTATAAAATTATACCAAATGGATGTCAAAAGTGCCTTTTTGAATGGATTCTTAAATGAAGAGGTTTATGTCAAACAACCTCCTGGATTTATTGATGAAAAGAAGCCCAACCACGTATTCAAACTCTCAAAAGCTCTTTACGGATTGAAACAAGCTCCTCGAGCTTGGTATGAGAGGTTAAGCTCTTTTCTTAAGGAAAATGGATTCATTAGAGGACAGATTGATACTACTCTCTTCAAGAAAACATCTAAAGAAGATTTGTTAATTGTCCAAATTTATGTGGATGACATAATTTTTGGATCCACTAATGAAGAAATGTGCGAAGAATTTTCAAAACTTATGCAAAGTGAGTTTGAGATGAGTATGATGGGTGAGTTGAAATTTTTTCTTGGTTTGCAAATCAAAGAACTCAAGAATGGTATTTTCATCTCACAAGAAAAATACACTAAAGATCTTCTCAAAAAATACAACATGAGTTCAGCCAAGAGTATGGGAACTCCTATGCACCCATCCTCCACGCTTCACAAAGATGATGAAGGAACTCCAATTTCTGAGAAAGAGTATAGAGGGATGATTGGATCCTTATTATACTTAACAGCAAGTAGACCAGACATAGTATTTGCTGTAGGTCTTTGTGCAAGATTTCAATCCTCTCCAAAAGAATCTCACCTTACAGCAGTTAAGAGGATTCTGAGATACCTTGTTGGCACAATAAACTTTGGAATCTGGTATGAGAAAAGCTCAGATCTTGATCTCATAGCCTATTGTGATGCTGACTATGCGGGAGATAAAATCGAAAGGAAGAGCACAAGTGGAGGTTGCCAAATTCTTGGTAAATCCCTAATCAGTTGGTCATGCAAGAAGCAAAGCACAATTGCCCTTTCAACTACAGAGGCTGAATATGTATCAGCTGCTCAATGTTGTTCTCAAATCCTATGGGTAAGAAATCAACTTGAAGATTATTCACTAAGGTACACTAAAATTCCTATCCTCTGTGACAATACTAGTGCAATTAATCTTTCAAAAAACCCCATACAGCATTCTAGATCTAAGCATATAGAAATTAAACATCATTTCATAAGAGATCATGTCCAAAAAGGTGATATTGAATTAATTTTCATTGACACTGAAAATCAATTGACAGACATTTTTACGAAACCTCTTCAGGAGGATCGTTTTAAAAACATTTTGGAAAAACTTTCTATCATTAATTTTTCTAAAATTAATTGATTTAGTGTTTTATCCATTGTATCATGTCTGTGTTTCTCTTATTTTTAATTGTTTAATTTTTTTTAACCCTTTAGTGTTTTTATCAACACTAGTGTGTAAGTAAGCATTACTTTTAAGTTAGAAAGGTGAGAGGACAGGAAATAAGCCCAGAGGATACAGTTTCCTCTTTTGGGAATCTCCTTGAAACACGCAAGCACGCGCCTCTCTCCCCATTGGCCGGTTGCGTGGCGTGTTCCCCTTGGCTGCTGCATTAAATGCACAGACGGCCTTGCCTGTCCATTCTCCCACGCGCCTAAAGCCCAGCGCCTTCATCATCATGACTGCCTAGGGAATCATTTCACGCCTCCTCTCTTGAAAAGTCACTTCATATCCCATCCTCCTCTACTTAAACTTCATCTACCATCTCTCCTCTGCACCCTTCAAACCTTATTCAAAAAATTCAGAACTCATCTTCCTTCTCTTTCAAAACCCAAACTCAATGGCTCGTACCAAAGTAACTGCCAAACGCAAAGTTGCCTCTCAAGAAAATGAATCCATCCAGGATTACTACTCCAATACAGAATCCGATCATCACGAAGAAGGAAATTCTGATGCTTTTACACCACAAACACCCTCGTCCATGTCTCATCCTCCTGAACCATGTACGAAAATCTCCTCTCCCTCCATTACTCCTAAAAAACGCTCCACCAAAGTTTCATCCTCTACTACATCCTCTACACCCAAAAGGCGATCCTCCAGGATCATGTCTGGGGCTGTTTCATCTAAGAAGCCAGTAACTCAAGACAATACGGTTCATGTAATCAACTCTGATGATTCTGAGCAAACCATATCTGCTGAACCGGTTCAACCACCACCACCAGCCAAAAACATTGAAAAGAAGGTTACTGTATCCACTCCCAAAAAGCCTAAGAAACCTCTTGTCAAAAAATCTCGAGGCTCATCTTCCAAAATCTCAATCAAATTGTTTAGTTCACCTATCTTAGAAACAAATTACATTTCTAAGTGGCAAAATAAGTCCGTGGTTAATGGGAAAATTATTTGCCTCGATGATTTGAAAGAAGGTGGATTTAATATTGAAGAAATGTTCGATCAATTAGGATGGACTTCCTTCCTCCGTATCAATGAACCACAATATCCACGCTTAGTTAGGGCTTTTTATGCTGCAGTAAATGGATCACGGGGTCTTACCACCTTCAGCATTATCCTTAAGGGTGTCCACATGGAAATCAACCCTACCACCTTGTGCCAAATTTTAGATATACGTGATGAAGGTATCTACTGTTTTACTGAGAATTGGTATTCTCAATGTATGATCACACGCAACTCTGTTCTTGCCAACACTCTGATATCTACAACCAAACCTCATGTAGCTTCGAATCTGCTCCCCATTTGTCGCATCCTCCACAACATATGCGTTCATTGCATTGTCCCTAGAGCAGGTAGCTTTGAGAAGGTAACTGAACTTGATCTTCTTCTCATTCACCACATCATGTCTAGAACCCCACTGCATTTAGGATACATTATTTTTAGCTTCATGTTGAATGTCTCAATCCTAGGAAGGTCAGCACCCTATGGCATGGTATTAACCAAAATCTTCAAGTTTTTCAATCTTCCCTTAGATGATGAACCCTCACTTCATTTTTCCAACACCATATCCATGAAAAATGTAAAACAAATGAAGCTTACTACATCTGCTTCCCTCACCCCTCCTTCTCCAAAAAGAAAAAGAACTCGCAGCTCATCCTCTATCACTCCACCACATGAATCCGTCACTGCTCAACCTCCGTCAGAGGATACTCCGTCCAGAACCACTCAAGAACCCTTCCTGATGATTGATCCTCCTCCATCTCCACCAAATGAGTATGTTATTCCTTCACCGCCTCAGTCCCCACTGCTGCCAGATCTCTCTATACCACTTAACCAGGCACCTTTGATGAAGCTAAAAATCACTAGAAGGGGGGTTGAATAGGGATTTTGAGGTTTAAAAATTGTTTTCAAAGTGTATGAGTTTTTGTCCTCTTAGTGAGGATGCGATCTGGAAAATGGTTTTTTTTTTTTTAAACTTTTTAAGTAAACTCAGAATAAGTGCAAGAAAATGTAAAGAGATAGACACACAAATTTTATTCTGGTTCACCCAATGATGGCTACGTCCAGTCCTCACAACCTTGTGAGATTTCACTAAAGATCAACTGATCAGCCTCTTGCAGAGGATGATTACAGTTTGTGTATTCTCAAGCTTCACCAAGCTTACAATCAACTTTCAAATGTTTTCAAGTTCAACTAACTTGAAAATTTACAGAGTAATATGAGTATGATTTGATTTCTCTCAACTAAAACACTTTCTAAAAGATTTTTCAAAAGATCTAATGTATGAATAGAGAAAGTGTGAAGAGAGGATGAATATTGCTTAAGATGAATGATATGATTCTTGATCTTTTTCTGCAATATTGGTGTGTGTTGTAATGAAGAGCTTCATGCCCTTTTTATAGAGTCCTTGATAGCTTTTTCATGAGTTAAAAACATCATGACCGTTGAGGAGGATGCAGAGATTTGTCCAATGGTCTTTGTGCTGAAATTACAACATTGCCATCCAGCCATCCTTGGACCTATGCAGTCCATCCTCTGCGTAGCCTTTTGTCTTGGTCTTGTATAGCCTTTTGATTTTTTCATTCTTCAAGACTTGTGACTTCTATTTTGAGCTTGTTTGCAGTTGCCTTTCAATATCTTGACTTTGCTTTATTTTTCCAATCACTCAAGAGTGAAATATAGGGCTGCCCTTAGCCTTTTCACATGGCATGGAGACTTGCAAACATGTCACTTCTTGAATACCAAAGCTACAAGCTATCCTCGGACCTTGTATAGCTAGCCTTGTGATTTCTTTTGATCAAATGCTTCATATAATTGCTTATTCATGCTGGTTTGATCTCTTTTGATGGATTAAAAACGTTATTCCCGCGAGGATGGAAAATCTCAACTTTGAAGACCAATCCTCTCAAGGTTCTGGCCATCCTCCAGCTTGAAACCTTAATGAATTAATCCAGATTTTTCTTCCTTTTATTCTAAATGATGATTAACCTGTTTTCTTATAATAATCCACTCAAAAGCACATATTAGTAATAACCACAATCATAATCTCTTAAGTAATTTTGTTATCATTAAAATCAATTGAGAGATTTTGTCTCAACAACCTCCTCCTGAGGATACGGCTCCAGAAGCTCCCCTTCAACTAATGGAGGATGGAGAAGAGCTATATTTTGATCTCAATTTAACTTATCATCAATTTTCTCCTTTGAGTCCTACTGAAAATCTGGCTGAGGAATTTCCTCCTGAGTTACAAGAAAATATCTTGATACCTCCTAATTCTGCTCCTCCCACAACTCTCGAAGATGCCATTGTTCCTGACCAAACCCAACCTCTACCTGAGGTTCCTGTTGGATTTTGCTCTATTGACTCATTTCTAGCTCCAACGAAGGATCAACCTTCCAAGGACAATGTTGGAAGCTCCCAGAATAAAAGCTCAAGTGTAAACAATCAGCCCAAGGATCAACCCCCTAAGGAACGAAAACTATCTAAGCATATGAAGCTCCTCAAGACCATTCGGAAAGATCAACAAAGACTAATTCAGCGTTTTGATCTCTTCCAGAATTCGTTTGCACAGTTTGGCCTTATTCTAGAATGGGTTACCAAACACATGGTGAATACAGCTGCTCCTGACGTTCCTCTTCCTGAGCTTCCCGCTATGCCTTCCTTTGCCGTACCTGTTTCCTCCCCTTCGTCCTCATCTGAGGAGCTGTCCTCCTCAGAGTAGCATTTTTAAATCCTATTTTTTTGCTGCTGCCTAAAATTCAGGGGGAGAATGGTCATGATTATGATGTTTTGATTTTATGATGTTTTGATGCTTTGATGTTATAGCTGCCATATTTTGATTAAGTTGATGTTTAGAATTGATTTGCTGTTTTGATTAAGTTGATGTAATGTTTTGCTGGACTATGCTTATGCAATTATAATTTTTTAGTCCTTTATTCATATCCCTAGCATACATTCAGGGGGAGTATCATGTTTATCACTTAAAATTTTAAAAATTAAATACTCACTTGATTCAGGGGGAGCATAAACATTTAACATCATCATATTTAAAAATCATAATCTAAAGAATTTTGTCATCATCAAAAAGGGGGAGATTGTTGAGACAAAATCTCTAAATTGATTTTAATGATAACAAAATTACTTAAGAGATTATGATTGTGGTTAATACTAATCTGTGCTTTTGAGTGAATTATTATAAGAAAACAGGTTAATCATCATTTAGAACAAAAGGAAGAAAAATCTGGATTAATTCATTAAGGTTTCAAGCTGGAGGATGGCCAGAACCTTGAGAGGATGGGTCTTCAAGTTGAGATTTTCCATCCTCGCGGAAATAACGTTTTTAATCCATCAAAAGAGATCAAACCAGCATGAATAAACAATTATATGAAGCATTTGATCAAAAGAAATCACAAGGCTAGCTATACAAGGTCCGAGGATAGCTTGTAGCTTTGGTATTCAAGAAGTGACATGTTTGCAAGTCTCCATGCCATGTGAAAAGGCTAAGGGCAGCCCTATATTTCACTCTTGAGTAATTGGAAAAATAAAGCAAAGTCAATATATTGAAAGGCAACTGCAAACAAGCTCAAAATAGAAGTCACAAGTCTTGAAGAATGAAAAAAAGCAAAAGGCTATACAAGACCAAGACTAAAGGCTACGCAGAGGATGGACTGCATAGGTCCAAGGATGGCTGGATGGCAATGTTGTAATTTCAGCACAAAGACCATTGGACAAATCTCTGCAACCTCCTCAACGGTCATGATGTTTTTTAACTCATGAAAAAGCTATCAAGGACTCTATAAAAAGGCAGGAAGCTCTTCATCACAACACACACCAATATTGCAGAAAAAGATCAAGAATCATATCATTTATCTTAAGCAATATTCATCCTCTCTTCACACTTTCTCTATTCATACACTATATCTTTTGAAATATATTTTAGAAAGTGTTTTAGTTGAGAGAAATCAAATCATACTCATATTACTCTGTAAATTTTCAAGTTAGTTGAACTTGAAAACATTTGAAAGTTGATTGTAAGCTTGGTGAAGCTTGAGAATACACAAACTGTAATCATCCTCTGCAAGAGGCTGATCAATTGATCTTTAGTGAAATCTCACAAGGTTGTGAGGACTGGACGTAGCCATCATTGGGTGCACCAGGATAAAATTTGTGTGTCTATCACTTTACATTTTCTTGCACTTATTCTGAGTTTACTTAAAAAGTTTAAAAATCATTTTCCAGTTCGCATCCTCACTGAGAGGACAGAAACTCATACACTTTGAAAACAATTTTTAAACCTCAAAATCCCTATTCAACCCCCCTTCTAGTGATTTTTAGCTCCATCAGAATTCAGGTGCCTTGCCGACCTCGATCAACTTCCTTTTCTCTTGAATCGACACATTTGTAACTTGGAGAACTTTAATCTCATTCATCAATTCACTATTTATAACGATCATTCCACAGTGTAGTTTCTCCAATGCATAATCCAAATAAAGATCCAAGTCACGGAACTTCTCTAATAACTCCAACCCCTTCATTAATACAAACGAGAGATGAACTCACTTCCTGCTTAGGGCATCAGCCACCACGTTTGCTTTCCCTAGATGGTAATGCAACGTGAACTCATAATCTTTAATGAACTCCATCCATCTCCTCTGCCTAATGTCAAGTTCCTTTTGATCAAATAAGTATTTCAAACTCTTATGGTCACTGAATACATCAAAACTACACCCATATAGATAATGTCTCCAAATTTTCAATCCGAAAACAATTGCAGCTAACTCCAAGTCATGAGTGGGATAATTCTTTTCATGCACCTTCAATTGCCTTGAGGCATAGACCACTACTTGTTTGTTCTGCATCAGAACACAACCCAAACCCTGATAGGAAGCATCACAATAAACCTCGTAAGGCTCTTTTGGTTGTGGCAACACTAACACTGGGGACGTAGTTAGCTTCTCTTTCATCTGTTGGAAACTTTTTTCACACACCTCAGTCCAAGCATAAATCTGGTTCTTCCTCGTAAGGTGTGTCGATGGAGCAGCAATCTTGGCAAATCCCTCAATAAATCTCCTATAGTACCCGACCAAACCCAGAAAACTTCTAATCTCTGTGATTGTTTGCGGTTGTTTCCATGCCATCACGACTTCTACCTTGGATGGGTCGACATCAATCCCTTCCTTAGAAATTACATGTCCCAAGAACTTCACTTCTTCCAACCAAAATTCACATTTTCCTAGATTGGCATATAGTTGTTGATCATTTAGTATTTGTAGAACTTGACGCAAATGTTCCTCATGTTCCTCCCGACTCTTGGAATAGATCAAGATGTCATCAATGAAAATCACCACAAACTTGTCTAAGAATGGACGGAAAATATTGTTCATATAATCCATGAAGATAGCTGGCGCATTGGTCACTCCGAAGGGCATCACCAAGTACTCATAGGGCCCATATCGCGTTCTAAAGGCTGTCTTGGATATATCATCTTCTTTCACTCGAATCTGATGGTATCCCGACTTTAGATCGATCATAGAAAACACCTCTGCCCCTTTGAGTTGGTCCATTAAGTCATCAATGCGGGGTAAGGGGTATCTGTTTTTTACTGTGACTTTGTTGAGCTGTCGGTAATCAACACACAGTCTCGACTTTCCATCCTTTTTCTTGACCAATAATACGAGGGCTCCCCATGGTGACACACTAGGCCGAATGAATTGTTTAGACAAAAGGTCTTCCAGTTGGTTCTTTAGTTTTGATAGCTCTAAGGGGCCATTCTGTAAGGAGCCATATATATGGGTCCTGTACTCATAATAACATCAATAGAAAACTTGACATCGTGAACTGGGGGTAGTCCTGGTACATCTGGTGGAAAGACTTCAGAGAAATCCCTCACCACTGGGATATCATCGACAACAACCTCTGGATTCATATTGCTTGAGTTGAGAAACACATAATTTTGGACTCATCCCTTCAGAGAAAACTTTAGTCTGTTGGTTGAGAGGAACTTCAAAATATCGGGATCCGGAAATATCACATTCTGTCGAGCACAGTCTAATAGGATGTAGTTGTTAGACTATCAATCCATTCCCAGAATTACTCCTAGATGTTTTAGAGGGATACAAATTAAAACGGCCTTAAAGTTCATTTTAAACACAGTTAGCGGGCATTGCAAACACACCGAATTACATTTTACTGGCACAACATAGGGTAGGGCAACTACTAAGTCAAACAGCAAAGTAGTGACATCTAGTTTGAGTGAATTCACCCAATCTAATGAAATGAACGAATGTGTTGCTCTAGAATCATATATCACAGAAAGTATTTTTCTAGAATCATATATCATATGAAATGGGCAGATTTGGTCAGCCTGTCGACAATTACCCAAATGGAGTCAAACTTCTGTTGAGTCTTAGGCATTGCTACCACAAAATCCATGGATATACTATCCCATTTTCATACTGGTATATCTAATGGCATTAGTAGTCCTCCTGGCTTTTGATGCTCTACCTAAGCTTTCTGACAAGTTAAACACGAAGTCACATATTCTGCTACTTGTTTCTTCATTCCCGGCCACCAAAACTTCAGCTTAAGGCCTTTATACATTTTGGTGGTACCACGCTGAATACTCAGCTTGCTTTTGTGGGCCTCATCCATGATAGTCTTCCTCAACTCTACATTGTCGGGTATACAAACACGTTCATTACATATCAAAATATCGTCAAGGCCTACCTTGAATTCAGGTGCCTTGTCGACCTCTATCAACTTTCTTTTCATACACTTGAAAAACTATAGGACTCAATATGTAACATCCTCTCAATGAGAGTTAGAAACCTAGAAACAAACATTGTGTCAATTCAGACACAAACTAGAACTGATGTAAATAAGCTTGTAAGTGGCAACAACAATCATGAACCTCAACGACAATTTGCCAAAATATCGAAGAAGGATTCTGAAGATGACAAATTAGTGAGGCTGGAGAATATATATATCAAAATATAGACTTAATACTTCAATTTTGTTTTACTCAATTAGCACTCTAAAGTTTTCCAAAACCCAACTCTCAATCATATCTTTAAAGAAAAGGCAAAAATAGTAAATAACAAGTTTATTGTTGTATGTTTTAGAATTAAATATTGGTTAAATATGTTTTTGATTCTTTTAAATAAGTCATTATATATATACACACACGTGTGTATCAAAATATAGACTTACTACTTCAATTTTTTTAACTCAGTTAGCACTCCAAAGTTTTCAAAAACCCAACTCTCATAAAAATAGTAAATGACAAGTTTATTCTTGTATGTTTTAGAATTAAATATTGGTTAAATATATTTTTAATCATTCTAAATAAGTCATTTTAGTTTGAGTCCCTATAAATTCTTTTATATGTGTGTAATTTTTAAAAAGCCTTTAATGATTTTTTTTAATTAAAATGATGACGTGGCCATTTTTGCTAACATAACATGTTCTCACTATATCAATTATGTTAATCAGGCATTTTTTAATATATAAAATTAAAAATAATTTTCATAATTTTTTTCAAACATTTAATTAATTATATTAAATATTTAATCACTACATTTACAAAAATAAAATAAAAAAGAACTCATGAAATCATCTCTTTCTCCGATTCATCTCATCTCAAACCTTAAATTCCAAAATCCCTAATATTTTCTTTATCGTGTTTCCTCTCCTTCCATTGTCAAAAAAATAGATTACGAACTATGATTTCTCATTTAAGCAACAATAACAAACAAACAGTGACAGTGAAAAAAATTGAAATCCAAACAACAATTGTAAATTAAAGATGAAATGTGAAAACACAAAATTGTAAAACATAAGTACTAAATTTGGCCGAATGGAGTTTCTCGAGCAAGAAATTGGTGAGAGTAAAATATTTTCTTGCTATGGGCATACAAATTAGTTGTAACTAAAAAAATGGCAAGAAAAATTCTAATGTATTATTATTATTATTATTTTTGCAAATGATGTTTAATGTATTTTGAAGTGTCTTATTAAAATGAAATGCAACAACAACCAGTACACAAGAAACACACTGAGAGGAGAGGCATGTGGTAGTGGTAGTGAACACTAATCTATTTGGACTGAGATGAAATGGGGAGGGAGATGATTTTTAGGGTTTTTTTAATGGAAAAATAGGGTTGAGATGAGATATGGAAAAATATAATTTTCTAGGTTTTTTCTCATTTTATTTTATAATTTACTAATTTAAATATTAATTTAATTAATTAAATGTTTAAATGAATTCATATAGATATTAAAAATTGTAAAATACATCATTGATGTAGTCAACACATGTAATGTCAGAAAAAATTGGTCATGTCAACATTTTTTTATTATAAAATCTCATTAAGATCTTCTAATGGTATGATCGACCATGGAGGAAGCTCAATACATGGTGTAGACATACCTAATATTGAGGTCTAGCTGAGTAAAGACTTGACATGGTGATCTTGACACTAAGTGATCGTACAACGTGAAAATTGCCCCAACGTCATCTCTAGAGGTGCACGTGATAAAAGACAAGGAATCTAGACACACTAATGCACTCATAACGTCCCATGCATTGCATAACACACTCAAACTAGATAAGCCCCAACATTTATCTCAATATGGAATTACATTGATAAGGATCTCAAGAGCATGAAGATGATCCATATTTTTAATAAATTAGGATGAACTTTATTTATTTTTATTTGGTTTGTAATAATTTTTAGTTTGCTTTAATTTGGAATTCTAATAGTTTTAATTTAGACTTAGTTGATGTTATATGTAAGTGAAGATACTTTACTTCCTTACATTTAGTTTATTTTTATAAAAAAAAAATGATGTAAGCCCAATTTGGGCCTAGAGAATGGTGTCGCTTATGACCCATTTAGGTTTAGAGATAATTTTACTATAACTATGAATTTGTAACCTCATTGAAGGAGGATTTTTTTTGAATGAATTAAAATTAAATGTAAGGAAGCAAAGTATCTTCACTTACATATAACATCAACTAAGTCTAAATTAAAACTATTAGAATTCCAAATTAAAGCAAACTAAAAATTATTACAAACCAAATAAAAATAAATAAAGTTCATCCTAATTTATTAAAAATATGGATCATCTTCATGCTCTTGAGATCCTTATCAGTTAGGCTGTTGAATCACCAAAAACAAGTTTGTAGAACTCGAGATACGATTGCAAGTTGCTCATCACGAAAATCGGTAGAAATTGTTTATTAGGGTTTGATGTAAAGGAAATCGAAAATTATAATGAAACAAAAGATGGATTAGGTTGAGAAGATGAAGAAGGCGCCACAATCAAGGAATGATTGATAAGCCAATAAAGAATCGCCACAATGGGAAGGAAGCCATTGATAAGACTCAAGCAAGTTCTAATCCAAGAACTCAAAGAGGAGACCAAACTCACTCATAAATCTCATTAGAGAAATTTTAATTCATTCAAAAAAAATCCTCCTTCAATGAGGTTACAAATTCGAAGTTATAGTAAAATTATCTCTAAACCTAAATGGGTCATAAGCGACACCATTCTCTAGGCCCAAATTGGGCTTACATCATTTTTTTTTTATAAAAATAAACTAAATGTAAGGAAGCAAAGTATCTTCACTTACATATAACATCAACTAAGTCTAAATTAAAACTATTAGAATTCCAAATCAAAGCAAACTAAAAATTATTACAAACCAAATAAAAATAAATAAAGTTCATCATAATTTATTAAAAATATGGATCATCTTCATGCTCTTGAGATCCTTATCATACATTGTAGACAAAAACAATCCTAATATGCTCTCAATGATCACCTTATCAATAATAGCAACTGATTGCAACATATGTGAGTTCAAACACTCTCCAAAAATAGGGGGTTCTCCCCCAAGTATTCAGTCATTATTCACTACTCACTATACTTGTTATCTACTTGCACCCTGCCTTACTTTGACATAAGAGTGGCTTTGTAGGTACACCTTCCATTAGGAGAAAAAGTGTACAAGAAGAAGGAGTAGAGATCAAAGCATTGCCATAAAATAAATTTTGAAGTCCACATCACGAACACCGATGATCCACCTTGTGAGTTCTTACAAGAACATTTGTGCCCACCGTGGAGCCTCAATAAAACTTTCCCAAACCTCAAGATCCAACCTACATGGCGATTACTAGAAGTAGAGCTCCCCTGGAGTTGTCTCAAGTAGAACCAAACCAACATAAAGATGGATCAAACATCTAGAACGATGATCCCCAAAACTAGACATTGCCACCTACAAGACATCCCAATAGAGTCAGAGCCTCTCTTGGGTTGACGCTTTGTCACCACAAATAAGTAATATAAATAGACCTAGAGGTCGTGACTGATCATTTTTACGACAACCTAGCCAAAATGAGAAATAGATAACACCATGGATGAAATTGAAACTCAGATCATAAGACTTAAAAGGAATGTGGCGATGATCGAAAAAGACCAAACACGACCACACACTCCCTCAATGGAGGATGACAACCATGACAACATGGCCAACCCGAATTCAGGAAGTGAAACTTCATCATGAGGTGCACATCATAGGAAGAAACACAAAGATGACATAACACAAATCCATTTCACATACGAAATCAAAGTGGAACCCATACCATGGCGTTTTTGCCTCCCAACCATTGGTGAATAAAACAAGAAACGGAACCACGTGAGCATATGACCTCCTTTAATGCTAGAATGCAATTTCAACGGGAATTCGATGCTTTGAAATGCACAATCTTCCCCTTCACACTAAAAAGAGCTTCTATCCTATGGTTTGCTGACCTCCCAAGAAAATAAGTCAAGTCATAAAAGCAGCTAGTCGAAATGTTCATATCTAGATTCACCACCAGCCGAATAACTCAAAAAAGTTCAAATTCTTTGGTTGGTTTCAAGCAGAAGTCAAGCGAGTCCGTTAGTTCATTCATGTAGTGCTTTAATGATGAGACATCCCATGTTAGAGATTCGAATCCAGCAATAACAATACATGTACTGTAACAGGGTTAAAACCAAAACCTTTATCTGATTCACTTGCGAATAGACCTACTGAAATGCCTGAAGAGCTTAGAAAAAGAGCGAGCTGGTACGTAGCAATGGAAGATGTTGTTGGCTACAAAAGGGGAGATTACAAAAGATCCCCCCACAACGATTGCGACCAAGGGAAAAATAGGAGTAATGAGTACTTTACTCTCTTCCCCTATTAATAGAAAAGTCCCAAAAGGATCTTTCAAAATGCGTACAACTCTAATTTAATCAATCTACCTCGACAAAGAGAATCAAATCTAACGCTGACATAAGCGTATACTGGAAGTATTACATTGACGATTTCCATGGATTATAGGTCCAAATCAAAATGTCGATACAAAAACACCATCTCAGAAGTATGTAGATAAGAGAGATCAACATGAAGATTCAAAAAGGCGTAGACCACAAAGAAGAGGCTCGAGTTCACCCAATCACAATGAAGATCTAGGAGCTCCGAGAACAGGTGCTATAGAGAAGATATGATATGTAAGAGATTAACACCTCAACCAAGAGAAATAAACTTCATATCAGGAGGATTTGATAGAGGAGGAACTACCAACAATGCAAGAAAAATACATATTAGAGCTTCAAAGTCAATTTATGCTCTCACTCAAATTAGGAACGTCCTTGCAACAATCATGTTCTTGGAGAAGAACTAAAAATATATAGACAAACAACAAGATGATCTGATGGTAAACTTGGTGGGAATGGCGAACCACAATGTAAAAAGAAGTCTAATAGACCAAGACAACTAGACCAACATCATATCTAACGAAGCATACAAGTAGTTGGGCTTATTGACCTCAGTACTGAAACCCTATGATTAATTGTGTGATTATCTTCAAAACATTAATTTAGGGATTTTGTCTCAACAAACAAATCATACATGCTAAAAAAAACCTTACATTTCACGTAAGGATAATGAATATAGATTATATAATTTAATTAAGAAATATGTAATCGAAAAATGGTCCAAACGAACTCCCACTAATTCAAAACACCAAAATACTTTAAAAAATTATATGAGTTTTAATACTCATATATAAGTTCATGGTTAGTGGTTTTGCCAAAAGGTTTTCAATTTCTATAATATCATATATTCACATAGTTAAAAGAAAAATAATTACTTACAGGGATAGCCTATCAACAAATTAATTACATTTAGTTGAAATCAATAAATTTTCTTTAGTGTTTGACATTCAATTAATATAAGTTTTAACAAAAATGTGACTATGAAAATCCATAAGGAAATAGGAAATTCAAAGATCTCTAATTGGGTTAACACATATACTTGATTTAACAAAAAAAAGTAATAATATGGATTAATGTGGCCACAAGAATGTGAACAATGAGTAAACATTTATGATTATACAATTTATAAGTACTTTAACAACACAATATCATACTCGATAGGTGATTTGACATTTTATATTGTACTTACATAATTATGACCACGCAAAATATGGAATGTTGTAAGAGAGAAACACAATATAGTGGCATGCTAAAAGATTATTGTGTATTTTTCAACAAGTTCAACTTAAGCATCCAATTGTAATGCTAACCGAGAATAAAAGAATATTGGTAAATATCTCGGTATAATAGAATGAGACTAAATTTCAAAATATCTTAGAATATATGTCATATGTTATAGTGCGGACAAGAGTATATGAATATTAATTATAAAGTATGTATAATAACTGTGTACACATTCCCACTAATCCTACATGTATAAACGAGATTATGATTCTCATTAGACCCCACTGCTATTAAATCGCTCTAATGATATAATATTCAACAATGAGATATTAGGTTTATAATGCAAAATTATTAAGAGAAGTGGTTATAAAATTTATTACCAAAATAGTTTCACAAACTCAACCACTTATTTTACAAATAAAATAGAATATTGAATTATAAAGATAAGTGGTTATATGATCACAACATATAGCCTAAAATATGTATATTAATTTATCAATTGAAGATTTTATAAAAAAAATTGGATTTTCTAGTTAATCACATGTTATGCATAGATAATTAAGGAGACAATAAATTTTTTTACTTGATAATTTATAGTATATAATATATAATTTCAAAAAAAGTTAGAATAATTTATAAATAAAATATCTTTTAGCTAAGAGTATGATTATATAAAAAATTGTATCATATGAGTGAGTTTAAAATTGTATCATAGACTACGAGATTATATACAAAATTTTAATAGCTCACTTAAAAAACTCAAATACTACAAATATAGTCTCAAGCATTTGAGAAAAGAATTTGATTATACACAACATCAATGGAATAAGATTTGTGTCATTTTGGTTTTCACTCAGCTTATTCTAATCTATTTTTTTCTTCACTCGTCTTATTCTATTCCATTTTGGTTTTTAGGCAAGGCAGTTCATCTAATAAATGGATAAAAAAATTGGTAATTTTGGTATTTACTTGGCTTATTTTAACCAATTTTGGTTCTTAGGCAATGTAGTTCATCCGATAAGGGCACTAGACTCAATGAAATAAGATTTTTGCCATTTTGGTCTTTACTCAGTTTATTCTAACCAATTTGGTTCTTTTGCAATGTTGTCATCCAATAAATGCAATAGTCTTAATGGATTAAGATTTTGGTCATATTGGTTTTCACTTGACTTATTATAATCCATTGTAGTTTTTAGGCAGTGTAGTTCATCTAATAAGTGAAATAGTCTCAATGGATAAGATTTTGGTAATTTTGGTATTTACTCAGCTTATTCTAACCAACTTTGGTTCTTAGCCAATGTACTTCATCCAATAAGGGCAATAGTCTCAATGAATTAAGATTTTGGACTTAACTTAGCTTAGTTTAACCTATTTTGGTTCTTAGACAATGTAGTTCATCCAATTAGTGCAATTGTCTCAATGGAATAAGATTTTGGTCATTGTTGTCTTCACTCAGCTTATTCTAAACCATTTTGGTTCTAAGCCAATGTAGTACATCCAACAAGTGCAATAGTTTCAATGGAATAATATTTATGTCATTTTAATCTTCACTCAACTTATTCTAACCTATTTTGGTTCTTAGAAAATATTGTTCAACCAATAAATGAAATAGTTTCAATGGATTAAAATTTTAGTCATTTTGGTCTTTACTCGACTTATTACGCACTCTCAACGCACTTTTGATGAATTTGATTACAAGCTCACTCTGATGATTCTGCATCTGATAACCATGGTAAACTAGTTGACCATCTCGTTAATGCTTCAAGCTATCACTCTGATAAAGTCAACACTTTGACAATAGATCAACATTCTAGCGTTGTGCTCGTCAAAGATGGACTTATCCTCTAATAGTGACATCCTCTGAGATTTGTCTTCTTAATTCAAGATACTATGAATTAATTACGAAGATATATATGGATATGTCTTAAAGGATTATTTTCCTTAAATGCTGATTCAAGATACTATGAATTAAAGAAAGTTTTGATGGTCACATGGGATGAATCTAATGAATCCTATGATGGCGCAGAACCGACTAATATGACTATCATGGTTGATGCAGGTTTTGAATCTAACAGTGAATCTGTAGATGAAGAAATTGAGGTACTCTCTGATTTAAGTCGTTCTGAATTAATTACATGTTTAAATGACTTAAACAAGAATCATAATATCACTCTGAAGCTGAAAGCTCTTAACAAAATAAATGAAAATCTGAATGATAAAATCGACACTTTAGAAAGTGATATCGTTGAACTTAAGACTAAAAATCTAACTCTGAAAAGTAATCATAGTTCAACATCAATTGAAAATGTGCTATGCAACTTTGACAAATACGAAGTAGCTTTTAAGATTTTCTTGCAAATATTATAGAAAGAAGTAAGTTTGGATCTATGATTTACGGTGTTAGTAGAAATGGTAAAAAAGGATGCTTGTAACATATGAAGGAAAAAGGTCTATGTTCCAAGATCTAAACTTGACAACTAGAAGCTAAGGTAACTTTTGGAGGAAAGCAGAGCGGTCAGATAATTGGAAACCGAATTGTGAGAAGAATATGCAGTATCAGAAGACCTTGAACTACCAAAACTATAAGTGGAATCAGACATATCCACATAATCATAAGTATTTGATGAACCATAATTACTAGAGGAACTTGATACATCAAAAACACCAAAAGAGTTAAATGAAAAATTAGTATCAGGAGATTTTCTTTATCACTCCAATCATGTTTATCAAGATTGCAAACCTGGATGGGAATACAAATCCCTTCATCTAGAACCTCTGATCATAGGATATGCAGATTAGAATCTAAAAACCAGAAAAGAAGGACCATGAGGGTTTTTAGAGTGAAACGAAAACTTTAGACATATAGGTTATATTTTTCCTAAATTTAATTATTGTTTGATATTATGTTTACTGTGATAAGAAACAGCTTGATCTTAAAATTCAAAGCTAGATGAGGATTTTGCAGGTTCTCAAAATTTAGAGGAATCAGGAAAATCACATAAACTAAATAGTTCAGCAAAAGCAGAATACAAGTTTCTTTTTCAGAAACAAGCAGAAACCACGAGAAACAAATATGATGTTTTGGTTGTATTGTTTGATTCTTTACTTATCTAATTTGTA
Source organism: Cicer chorassanicum (assembly GCA_037974735.1). Taxonomy (NCBI): domain Eukaryota; kingdom Viridiplantae; phylum Streptophyta; class Magnoliopsida; order Fabales; family Fabaceae; genus Cicer; species Cicer chorassanicum. The sequence goes on from JBBPBP010000002.1 coordinate 18,724,357, forward strand.
TTATATTATATGAAAAACAAATTGTGTTTAAAAAGTCAAAACATGATGATGATATTGTAGGATACAAGAAAATCAAAAGATAAAGACAAATCAGAAGTACCAGACAAATTAGAAGATACAAGAAAATTAGGGGAACTTAACAAAACATCACAAGATGAATCTGATCAAGTCAGAACCATTCAAGTTAATTTAGAAGCCAAAGTTGGATGGAAATAAAAGTCATATGCCCAAACACTCTAATTATTTGAAGTGCAAATTATCCTTTGAAGATCAAATCATTAATTGAAGCACAACTCTATTGATGAAGCACTATAAAAATAATGGTTGGATACTTTCAATGCAAGAAGAGCTTAATGAATTTGAAAGAAATTATGTTTGGGATCTAGTACTCAGACCAGATGATAAGAGACCCATTGGAACCAATGGGTATTCAAGAACAAGTGAAATGAAAAAGGAGAAATTATCGGGAACAAGGCCAAACTACTTGCATAAGGATATAGTCAGCAAGAAGGCATTGATTACACTGAGACATTTACTCTAGTGGCCATGTTATAAGCTATTCGTATCCTACCCTATTTTGTTACTTATAATAACATTACATTATTTCAAATGGATGTTAAAGGTTCATTTCTAAATGGGTATATAAGTGAAGAAATTTATGTTAAGCAACCCCCAGGTTTTGAAAGTTTTGAATTTCCAGATCATGTATTTAAACTTAGGAAATCACTGTATAATCTAAAACAAGCACCTTGGGCATAGTATGATACACTAAGTAACTTCTTGCTTAAAATTTTTTTTGAAAGAGGACAAGTAGACGACACCTTCTTTAGAAAATCAATAGGAGATGACATTCTTATCATTCAAATTTATGTTGATGACATTATTTTTGGATATACAAATGGAAATTTTTTTCAAGAATTTGCTAAGTTGATGCAACTTGAATTTCAAATAGGTATGATGGCATAACTTAAGTTTTTCTTAGGGATACAAATTTAGCAAAGTCAAAAAGACATATACATTCATCAAACCAAATATACAAAAGAGTTTCTCAAGAGGTTTCAAATGAATTATTGTAAACCTATGGTTACATCGATGCACCCTGAAGTAGCAATTTACAAGAAAGGGGGGGGGGTGGGGTTGAATTGTAAATTTACCTATTTAAAATTTCCTATAAAAATTTACTCAAGATTGATCTTGGTTGTAAAAAGAAGAAAATGGAGAACGTTCTTGGTTATGAAACCAGAAAACGGAGAACGTTCTTGGTTAGTTGAAATTAACAGTTTTAGCTTATCTATTTAACTTGATAATTGAAAGACTGAAAGTAAGTAGATAAGGGAAAAGATATAACACACAAATATATCCTGGTTCACCCAATATGGGTTACGTCCAGTCCTCACAAATGTGAGATTTTCCACTAAGTGTTCAAAGCAAGAATGTTTTTAGTTTTCACATAACTTTTGCAGATCAATCTTGATCTGTTACAATTTACTACCTTTCAACATAGAAAGGATTTCCACAGATCTACCTTTCAATCTTTATAAAGGATTCACATACTACCTTTCACACACATAAAAGGATTTATTCAAAAACTTCTCAATCTATTTGAACACAATAGTCTTGAGTTTACAAAGGGATGATTTAAAGAGTATGACTTAATCTGAATATGCTCAACTCGTGTTTGAGAATGGATTCTGATTTTGGAACTCAACAATGATTGAAACTTATACCTAGTTGAGAACTTAACTGAACTTTGAAAGATGTTTGAAAAGCTCATAGAATTTCGAATATGATTGTGAATGATGTATTGCTTGCTTTCTTGAGTTCTGATTTTTCCTTCATCTTGAAGTCCCTTTTATAGGCTTCAAGAGAGCTTATGATAGCTCATTTGTGTGTTGGGAGTTTTCTAGCTATCATATGGCACTGAGTGGATAAGATCAGTCATTTGCCTGTTGGATTTGGGCAGCCTTGCTTTTGAAAATCAAGAACGATCTTCGTTCTTGCTTTGTGGTAACTGAGTTTTGACTTTAACTTGACATATGTGTGAAGTGTTTTTTCATGCTTTGCAACACATGTACATAATGTTAAAAATTGCACGATTGTTCTGTCCAAATTTGTCAATTTTTATGCTTCTTGCTTGCTTTAACGTTGGAGAATGATTATGTTTGAATGACATATGAATTATAGTCTTTGCCTTTGCCTCTTGGAGTGATCTTCCTACTGAAGTCCATCCTTGTATATTTTGGAGAACATACTAAAACGAATCTGCAAGTTCTAAATCTGATCTGATTACTATTTGCAATTATGGGACTTGTGGAGAACGTTCTTCGTTTTCCTTTAAAACTGTCAAGAACGTTCTTCATTTTTCTGACTGGGTTTTGTCTCTTCTTTAGTATGATCTGTTTTGATTTTCTTGGTACATATCGTGATTAATAAAGTCAAGCAAACATATTAAATACAAACATACACAGAATCATAATTATAATCTCAATTAACCTTTGTTTATCATCAAAACATTAATTTGGGATTTTGTCTCAACAATCTCCCCCTTTTTAATGATGACAAACATGTTAAACCTTGGGGGTATCTTTGGTGGGAATTTCTAAGTGGATTAATGGGTTATTCCCTAAGGTCGGGAGCTACCGTGCAAAACAAGAGTACTCCGATCGTCACATACATGCGTCTCGGGTTGATTTGAGGGGATTTATGAGGACGTGACCATTCATAAATTGTCCGTCAAGTTGAGGAGATCTATAGAGTCAAATGATCAGATGCTTGACATGATTATCAAAAGTAGACTTTCAAATGCTTGCCACACTTATCAGATCCAAACGATCATTTTCTTGTCACAGTTATCAGAGCCAGACAATCACTTACTTGTCACAATGATTAGATGCTTGTTGTAGTCATCAGAGGAAAACAATCATTTTGCTTGGCACACTATTCAAAAACAGAACATACAAATCGTTGGTTCTATTAACTGATTCATCAGAGGCACTTTTGAGAGCACGTTAATCATAGCCAAACACAACTTTATTTGGTAGATTCTTTTTTCCTTGTTCATCAGAGGATCTAGCTTACACCAGAACAATGACTTGTATATCTTTTTGCTTCTAATGCTTTGACTCAGACTGTAGCTTGGATATTGCAATACTTCTTATTGTTATATTATGAATTGCTCTGTTAGTAAACATAATTACTTGTTTATTAAGTGATAACATTCTTTGTGTTAGAAACACTTTGATTATTATCTTTAACTTACTTATAATTTATGGTACCTCAAAATAGATAGTCATTAGTATAAATTTTTGTCTTCTAACTTAATTTGCATTTAGCAAATGCAGTTAGGGGATAATTGTTCCTTATTTGTTGGTTTTTGTTATCATCAAAACATTAATTAAAGGATTATATCTAAAACCACTTTTGCATTAACACATGTTAGACTATGACATGCTTCCTTATTTGTCTGTTTATAAAATAAGCCATTGCAAATGATTTATTATGATATTTGGGGTCCTACACCTATTGTTTCTACTAATAATAGTAAACACTATATTCATTTTATCGATGCCTTTTTTGAATACACATGGATCTATCTTATCCAAACTATATCTCAAGCCTTACCATGTTCTGTTCATTTCAAAAATTTGGTTGAAAATCAATTAGACCTTAAAATCATATACGTTCAAATTAATGGTGGCAAAGAGTATGTTGCATTTTCTAATTATGCTGGTATTCATGGCATTACACATAGGGTTAGTTGTCCTCATATCGATGAACAAAATGATTCTGCTGAAAGAAAACATAGACACATTACAAAAGTAGGTCTTACTCTATTGGCTAATGCCTCTGTACCTCTTAAATGTTGGGGTGAAGCTTTTAAAACAGGAGTCTATATTATTAATAGAATACCCTCTCTTACTATAAATAATTTGAATCCTTTAAAACTTTTGTTTCAGTAGAAACCTACTACACTACATTAAAACTTCGAGATGTACTTGTTACCTCTATTTGAGACCATATAACAAACATAAAATACAATTTAGATTTGAACAATGTGTTGGTTGAAAAACACAGGAAATAGGAGGATTTCAATTGTGTTTACAAGTTTAAAAACTTTTTAACTTGACTAACTCAAACATAGAAAACAAGGCAGATAAAAATTGAATAGAAAGACGCAACGATTTTATTCAGGTTCACCACCAGCACGGTAGCTACTTTCAATCCCTTCAATATGAAGGATTTATTCCACCAAGTCACCATTGAAGGAAACGTGTCCTTTTTATAAATATCTTTAGGGTAAGGCTTTTGTACTTACTGCAGAAAGACAACTTGTATCTCATGGATTTTCGTGTTAAATCTTTGAAGATAGATTTTTCGTTGAGCTCACGTTAGAACTGAATCCAAGAAATCACTTGTCGTATCTAGTATGGAAGTAGAGAAAGCAGAGGATACGATAGACAAAGGATATGATAATCATACTAAACAAATTCATGGTGATTATCAAATGATGTGCAATGCGCTATCTTCTCAAAGCATTGACAACCATCAAATCATTGACTCTCATCAGGACATTGACTTCTTCAGAGGCATTGACTTTTTTAGAGCGTAGACTTCTTCATGAATGATAACTTTCTTCAGAGGCGTTGACTTTTTCATATTGTTGACTTTCTCCAAAGGCAGACGAATCAGACGCTTGATGTAGTCATCAGAGGCAAACAAATAGACGCTTGTTGCATTTATTAGAGGCAATTGAAATAGACCATTGCTTGCATCTCCAGAGGCACCCGAATCAAAACATTGCTTGGATCATCAAAGCCAACCAAAGCACAACATGGCTTTCATTTTCAGAGCCAACTGAAGCATAACATTTTTTGCATTATCAGAGGCGCATGTCACCAGACTTAGAATGAAGCAAAGTCTTGGTTTCCTTTGTATTAGTCTGATCATTAGAGGATATAGCATGCACAACACAAAATTAACAATCATTCATTAAGATACACAATATACCATAACATTTTGTGATTTTTATGTTCATGAATTATCTAACTTCCCGTACCACACAAACAACCATTTAGGAGGCGTTTGAAAGGTTATTTGGACTTATCTTATGATATAAGCAGCACATTGCAAGTGTTTTGAAGAGATTGCATAAATAGCTTATGATATGTCTTATAACTTGTTTTCAGCTTATGTTTATACGATTCTTATGATATTGCTTATAGAGTTTACCCTAATTTCATCTTCAATAGAAACAACATATACGTAAACTGGACTCTTATATGATAAACTATTACTGAATAAACAGTTAATTAAATTGTCTACCAAAACATCCCCTAATCTGTACAATAAGTTGGATCATCAAAGCCAACCAAAGTTGGATCATCCCCTAATCTTATAACTTCGTTTTGCAGACTACTGTCCAGAATGATCATTTGTCACTTTTGCTTTGAGTTGTGCTCTTTAATCTTTGATCCGTTTGAGTGATTCTTTTGCTCATATGAGAGTTGTATATTCCTAGTATATGAACTGGAAATCCATTCGCGATTTGCAAGATTTTTCCTTGCATTAAAAACTGATTTGATCTTGCTTGATAGTTATTGATGCTTAGCTTTTGCCTTTGTTCTTGATCAGATTTCTTTTGTGTTTTAATGATCTTTGAAGCTTCATGTGTAATCATTGATGTTACAGCTTCGATCTGGAGCCTTGATTCTGTCCAAAACAGTTTGGTGAATGATTATAAACCTCTGCAGAAGTAAGGAGATCAATGCTGAAATTCTACATAAAACGGAGATTGAACTGCTTGATTCATGACCTTTTATCTTAGTGATTCGATAGCCTTCTTTTACTGAAATGAATCCTACTTGTTCCTTGCCATGTACTGATGAACTTAATATGAAATTCAGAGGTAAAAGCTTCATTGACATAGTGGAGATTGATTGGTTAAGAGGCTGTGACGATCATTCTTGAAACTGGAGAACATTCTCCATTTTCCAGATTTTCTTGTTTCTTTATTTGTTCAGTTTGAATCTGATTTATTTGCTTTGCTTGGCTCCTATCTTTGAATTAATTCACTCAAAAGCACAAGTTAAATTAACATAACATTTAGAATCATAATTAACATTCTTAATTAACTTTTTGTTTGTTTTCATCAAAACATTAAATTGAGATTTTGTCTCAACAAAATTGTATATTGTCAAAATTTTGATTTGATGTTGTTGATTCATATATGAACTATTTTAATACAATATTTAGGGACTAATTTAACAATAAGTGACAATCTTGCATTTTCTATCAAACTTAACATTTTTTTTTTATATAAAAATATTGTTGCTATAATGTTGGCTTGGTGAGATGAATGAGTTGCGTGGACCCCACTCTCATCAATATTCATTACTATATGGGGGCAATTCTATTTTTCATTTTATAATGCTTTTGTCCTCCTTGTTTGAGAAAAGGAAACGATGACACTATTCCAGCTTTCTTTTGTAAGACTAATCTTCATCCACCATAAAAAATCGGTCAGTCTTCCTCTCACTCACAACTCTCATTCACAACTCTCATCACTCTCCCTCTCACTCACAACACTCATTCACAACTATCATCACTCTCCCTCTCACTCACAACTTTTACCCTCTTCACGACTCAAAATAAACCATCACCATAACCTCCATCCTTTTTGTTTTGAAACCGCCGCCGTCGCCGCCGCCATCATAGTAGAGATTACAGGATGAAGATGAAAAACATTTGTTTATTAATTTCTTTTTTAATACTTTCATCATGTATTTTGTTTCTTTCATCCCTCTTTTCTTACTCATCTAATAGTGATAAAATAAACAATTTACCTCAACAATCGGAGGTTAAATTCAATCAATACTCTGGTTATATAAGTGTTGATGAGATCCCGACAAGATTTTTATTTTATTATTTCGTTGAAGCTGAAGTTCAGACAAATTTAAAACGGGTAGTTATATGGCTACATGGAGGTAATATGAATTCAATCACCGCAATTAAACAATAATAAAAAAAAAAATTACTTTGAAACTTATTATATCTAACAGCATGTTGTGGGTTTTGAAGGGCCGGGTTGTTCTTGCCAATTTCATTTAATTTTAGTAACATTTTTCAGCATGCTCTATTTGGATTCACCCGCTGGCGTCGGCTTCTCTTACTCTGGTATCAAATAATTCTACAATGACGTGACCGATGAAATGACATGTATGTTTACTTTTTCTTGTGCAAATTAGCATGAAAATAATTTCTAAAATGTTGAGATGAACTTATTAATAATAAACCATTAAACTGCGGTTTCATAAACTACATAGAGTAAACAGTTTTTAAGAGTAAATAGTTTTCTCATGTTCTTGTATACATTTTGTAAACTGTGTTGAAATTGTGTTTTCTTATTTTCATAAAACATTAAATATAAGTGATTAAAATAAATTGTGTTTAGTTGAAAAATTTACATTTTGTTTAAATTATATTTGATTTTAGAGAGGTAAAAGTAGATTGCTTCATATAAAACACAATTTCAACACAATTCGTGTAATTATTACAAAAAAACATAATTTCAACACAATTCATTTACTCATCAAAACATGCACTTTTACTTGTTTTTAATTCATATTAAATTAACATGTTTGACACTATCTATCTCTGTAACATACAGCAAGAGATAATCTTGTTTTTCTACAACATTGATTCACAAAATTTTCACAGTACAAAAACAATGAGTTCTTCATCACAGGGGAGATCTATGCAGGTAGTATTTTTATTTTGTGTTATATGAATATAATGTTTATTTTGGAGGTTATGTTGGATGATAATACATGCTTTTGTTTGTTTTCAGGTCACTTTGCACCCCAACTTACAGAACTCATTTTACAAACCAAAACCAACATTAATTTAAAGGGAATAGTCGTGAGTTCAAATATATGAAAATAAATTGTTCAAATATATGAAATAAATTTAATAATTCTTATACTATAGCAAGAGGTAACATTTTATTTGATACGATTAACCTTTATTCCTCTTTTGATATTTGCAGATAGGTAACCCCCTCCTAGAGTTTAACAAGATTACAACTCTAGGGGGCAATTTTTGTGGTCACATGGGTTGATAACATATTCAACCCATGAGTTACTCACAAAAGTTTGCAACTATTCCTGAATTACAAGGGAATACAGAAGTCAGATGGTTAGTTTCACCTGTGTAGAAGTTGTTAATTGATTGAATCAGGAGGTTAGTAGATATATGTTTTTTATACTATGTTATTTGAACATAGCAGATAAAACACTTCCATTAGACTAACACTTTATTATTTATGTATAGGTTGGTAGCTACATCGATGATTTCGATGTTAGTCAGGATATGTGCCAACCACTAGGACAACACATATGGACTCCACCTGCATTACACTTCATCCCTTCTCTTTTTATCTAAATTCTCTTTTGTTGTTTTGTTCATATTCTTATGCTTTCTTTTATCTATGGTTTAGCATGGAGAAAAGAAGAGGACTTTTTGTCTCAAAGACAAAATATTTAAATACTTGAATAAGAAAGCGGTACAAAAAGCTCTCCATACTAGGATTTCCTCGTGGCAATCTTGTGGGTAAGTTATATTAATTGAAATTTGATTATCATTAGAGTTTAGAACTTTATTATTATAACTTCAAACTACCTTGTGTTATTTAGATTGATGAAATAAAGTCAAATTAAATTCAATTATCACTGATATTTTCTTTGCAATAAATGGACTTCTGAATTATCTTTCAAATTGGAACTAAATTCAAGTTTATATTGAAAAAAAATTGATGTATTTTATTAGATCTGTACTGATTGCAAATATCATTGGAGGTGCAAGTATCGGCTAGATCTTGATGTATACTAGTAATGGATTTCTGCAATGATTTTAATGATGGGAGCAGATTTCTGGAGTTCCGTTGAATAGAATTTCCACGGGCTTTGCAAAGCTCCTGCCATAACAAATATAACGATCAATTTATACAAATACAGAATATGATAGAACCTCGTGCGAACGTTTACACTTAAACCCTTCAATAAGAAATTAATGTATCCATAATTTAATAATTTTCTAAAGAATGCAAAGTTGATCAATCCAATTATTAAGTGATGGTGTAAGAAGAGTTAATTATATGTTGTTCGAAAAAAAGGATGTAACTGTAACCCTATAACCGTACATAAAAAGTCAATAGAGTTTACTTATTGACTACCAATTTATGATTGAATGATTAAGATTAGTTCTTCCAACACTCTCATCGGTTCCACTTCCTCTCTCTCTCTCTCTCTCCCTCTATATATATATATATATATATATATATGTATGTATGTATTTGCATGTTTATAATTTAAGTGAGTAAAGAATACCTGAGACCATCGAAGTATAAACTCCAAATGAGGGCAGTTTTCTAGAAGAGACGCAAGTGCTTCAATTAATCGCTGGAGATATCTGGATGGGATTGATGTGGCAACTGCTGGAATATCTGGTGGACTAACAGCAAAAATACATTTTTTAATGAAAGAGTCTTCATTTAAGCGAAGGCTAAGGATCAATGCCCTACTTGGTTGATTTTCATTAAGAGCTTCATCAACTGCCTGTTGAGCAATGCAAGTCCATGTTACTAATGACATCAAAAGAGGAGATACAGTAGTGAAGCAAGATCAATATATAGCTAGCTCGGTGGAGCATAGGAAAAATTTGAAGTATTACATGCTGCAGAAAATTTGCCTTTTCTAGAATTTGTAGAAAAAAGTATTTTATTCTTATAGAGTCGCAAACATAAAAATTCACGGTGTGATAGAACCCGCACTATAAGAGGAAAAACACTTCCTCTTCCAAAATAAAAAGTCAAATTTCATCACAGGAAAATAAATTGTTGTTTGTTTATTTTCAAATCATTGATTTCTACTGAAAATAGTTTCTGTAATAATTTGTTATTCTTTTAAGTGAAATAAGGCGTAGTTGATAAAGTTGACAACTTCGAAAAAAAATATAGTACCTCTGGCGTGACATTTATGTCTAGGTCAGTTGGATCAAATATGAATGATTCATCAACAGAATAAACTAAAACTCCCTCGGTTGTTGCAGCTACAAAACTCCTCCCTGTAGGTGCAATTCTTAGGGATTTTGTTTGAATAATAGGTCTTCCAGGGTTAGACACGGATCCTGGTAAATCTAATCCTAATTTCCCTCGTGTTTGTCTTTCAACACCTTCTTCAATGTCACTGTCATAATCATCAATCAAATCTAGAGGGCCAGCTTCAGTCATATTCTTTGAGTTTAAAAAGTCAAGCACTCCATCTAATGAAAGATTATGAGTTATCTGGAAATGTCGCAGCAATACCTGTACAGAAGAGATTCCAATTAATAAACAGAACGGTACTATGAATCACAATATGTAAAAAAGTAGGGACTAGTATATCTTAATTATGCATCCATATTGAAATTGAATACTGCAAAATTTACACCACAGACAAAAAAGGGATGCATACGACAGTACCAACATAAAAGGTTTAGTAAGGCAACAGACAACCAATGAGGCAGAAGAGAGAAGAGGTCTAAATGGATTCGAAAATAGAAACAATGCTTTTCGTTCCTAGAGGAAGAGGTCTACACGACTAGAAACAATGATAACATCACTTAGTTTTGTGAATTTCCTGTCAGTTTTCCTACTCTGGCACGCTGCTAGTATGCCGAAACTTGCAACCTGAAATAATGAAGTGCCAAACTAGTTTGGCCATGTATTGGATTTTGCACTTTCATCACCTACCCAAATGGAAATGTCTACTATGTTGCTGTTTTTCTTTTTTATTTCTGCTCAATCAGCATGCTTTTGTTGAAGTTTCCTAGACCAATTATTATCATTGTAAATATATCACAAATCTAGTTTGGAGTATTGGCTAAATAAAATCAGAGTTTGGATTCACAGAACAATGATACTATGTATAACTCGAGCAAGTCCCCACTTGAAAATAGTTAAATGCAAATAATTCTCACTGAGACACTTGACATTTGATACACAATGAATGATGGTGTTTTCCACTGTTATTCACATGAAATCATATTTTAAGTTTTAAAATTGGAATCTATGCTAAAAACCTAGATTTTGAAAATTTTGGGTTTTAAAACCAGATTTGAGAAATAAGATTTGAGCAAAAAACCAGTTTCCAAACTGGCTTTGAGAAATAACCGGTTATGGAACTGTAATCGGATTTGTGACCAGTTTAAAAAAGTGGTTTGGTTATGAATCATAATCCACACGTGTGGCTGATAAATAGATATGGTTAGGTTTTTAAAAAATATCCAACCATACACAGCCTTACAAGATTGACACCAAGAGAGAACCAAGTAGTTTAATAATAGAAATGTCTTACAAAACAAGTCCAAGTATGTATAGATAAAAATTGATTTGTGGTTAAAATGTCTGCTATGGCGGAATATGGCAAAAGGCCAAAAACCCGTCATGGCAGGCATTCCTTCACAAATTGCCTATGGCAGTTTTTCAAAAATCCGCCAAGCCATGGCAGAATGGCGGCGCCATCGCCGCCATTTAACAAGACTGCGCTACAGCTCATCTTCATGGGAGAGAACAAAAAAGAAAAAATATTATCTCCAATCACTGATTCATTTAAGTAAATATTACAAGATGGACCAACCTATAGAACCCACCATCCTTTCATTTCCTCTATATTCATTTAACTTGAGGAGTATGTGAGTGAGGCTCAAAAGTATTCACTCTTCGGAACTTACAGTACAGTGAGTTGTTTAGGGAAGGTACATGACTATATGTATCTCAGATTTCAACCTATCCATATACCAAATGGCATATTACAACTGTATCATATTGACTCTAAGTTTCTAACTATGCTTAAGCCTGTTGGGATGAAAAAGGAGCCTTAACACAGACACACGTGCACGCACAGCACAAAATTAACAATCATTCATTAAGATACACAATATACCATAACATTTTGTGATTTTTATGTTCATGAATTATCTAACTGCCCATGCCACATAAACAACCATTTAGGAGGCGTTTGAAAGGTTATTTGGACTTATCTTATGATATAAGCAGCACATAGCAAGTGTTTTGAAGAGATTGCATAAATAGCTTATGATATGTCTTATAACTTGTTTTCAGCTTATGTTTATACGATTCTTATGATATTGCTTATAGAGCTTACCCTAATTTCATCTTCAATAGAAACAACATATACGTAAACTGGACTCTTATATGATAAACTCTTACTGAGTAAACAGTTAATTAAATTGTCTACCAAAACATCCCCTAATCTGTACCATAAGTTGGTCTCAACCTGATAGAAAATGTGTTGTGAATCAACAAAGAAGAATCTTTTAAGAAAATATATATTTTGAGATTCAATTAACAATTCATATTTTGAGATTTCTAGATATGCAAAATTCAATGTGATAAGAATAAAAATTTAGAACTATAAAAATAAAATACATTCCAACCAACCTGATCGGCAACATCATACATGCAGATATATCTGCTACTGCCCCCAGCTAATATGTAGCTTCCCTCAGCTGAATATGACAAGGTTGTGAAGCACTTCCCTGTACTCGAGTTAGCAGCTGTTCTACGGTCAGTAGTAAGACGACCTCCAGCAATATCCCTAGAATCTTCTATGGTGTACATCAGCAAACCATCTATGGGATCCCAAAAATGAATTTGCCCATCCAATGTACTGCAAGCAAGCTGCCTTCCATCTGGACGATAAACTACTGTGAGAACATCATGCGTGTGAGGCCACGTTTCAACGGCTCCTTTTCCATCAAAGACATCGCACAACCAAACAGTCTTGTCCCATGATGATGAAGCCAAGATAGCCTGCACAAAGATAAAAGAAATAATGTAAAGTATCTTTAACCAATGTGAAAAAAACATAAAAATAAAAAATACAAACTTCAGCAGTTCTCTTCATTGTCATGTTACATATTTGATAATACTATGGGTTATTGGCATAGAATTCGAAAACAAAAATTACAAATAACAAAACATGGCTTCATAGAGACTTTGTACTTCTAATAAGTAGACACTGTAACATAACTCACATTTGTAAAGGATAAGATAACATAAGAAGACATCAACTTATACCGATGAATAACAATGGAAGAGAAACTAACTCACATTTATAGGAGAAAATACTAGCCCGTGAACAGGAGCTTCGTGACCACTAAGCACATCTAACAAACGGCCAGTCCATCTGTGGCAAATATCATTGACCACAAAGGTAAGCATAAAGAAATAAATATCGACATAAACAGAACCCACCTAACTTTTGTGAAATGGTACCTCGAAGGAATCCGAAGTGCCAGCACATATCAATCACTTCACCACTTTGATCTGCTGCCAAAGAAACAAACTGTCTTGAAGAAGGAGTGGTAAACGTCCTAAAATTCCGATAACGTAATAAATCCCACGCCCAAACAGTCCCATCAAGAGACGCACTGAGCAAGCAATTGTTACTTGCCATAAAATGCAGAGCCGTAATAGCATTAGTGTGCTCAGAAAATGTAACAAACAAAAGCCCGAGGAAACAGTCCAAACCTGCAGCAGATATGTACAAAATTTTCATTGAACTCACTCCTAAACTTGTTCAATTTTAAAATCAATGCAATACCGATCATCAAAAGCAATCAAAGATCGATACAATTACAATATACACACATGATGAAAAGTACAATGCAAGCAGCCAAGTGAATACCTTCACTTTATTATCATCAGCTCCAGTAGCAAGGAGTTGGGCGTCGGGTGAATACGCGACACTATTGACATCAAAGTAATGACCCTGCTGCTTCAAAATATAACTCTCAGACCGCCACTCCCACACAAGGAGCTGACCCAGTTTAGCACACCCAAAGGACAACCAATTCCCAAGATCATTAAACAAAGCAGTAGTAATCTTCTCTTTTGATATCGACAACAAATGAATGCACACAAAATCCGGCATTTGATACAACCCAAACACACCATTATTAAATCCAACAACCACCATATCCAAACCTCTATGATAATCACACGATGAAACCTTGGCCGGTGCCTGATTAAAACAGTCCTTCCTCAACAACTCCCATTTCCCTCTACACAAATACCCTCCCCCATCCTCAATTTCACGTTCCTTCCTCTTCTTCTTCATCTCACAGTAAAATAAAAGTGGTGACCAATATTAAAATTATTTTAATTAATATATATTTGAGAAATATTATTTTAATTTCAAATATTTGTTTATTCAAATTTTTATTCGTATTTTGACATATATATATTAGAACCAGGTTAATTGTTAACCTTCAACTATTTATTTATTCAAATTTTTATCTTTAAGACAATGTAAAAAATCTAGTGTGTCTTTTTTATATACTATTTTAATTTGCGTTTACACATTAAAATTTTTGTCCTTTTTAAATAATAGAATCCAATGCTCACTTATTTGGTGTGACAATATTTTGTGTGTTGTTTTTTACTGTCAAAAGAGAGGAATCAAAATGATATCAATTTGATAAATTTATTATAAAAAGTTATAAAAACTATATATAGTAGAAAATATGCTAATGCCGATTTAGTGCACTCTTTTTACCACCATTTATGTTGAGCCGATTTAGTGCACTCTTTTTAATACCATTTATGCAAAACATAAATAATAAACAATCAGTTAACTATGAATTAATATCAATCTCTCTCCCCAAAAAGTTTATAAATTTTTAAAAGTTAAAATTTAAAAAAAAAACTGCTAAGCAGAGGAATAGACAAGTAGGGTAATTGGAAGGTTTAAATGTTGTTTGGTGAGATGAATAAATTCCCAACAATAAATCAAATGCATGGACCCCGCTTTCTTCAATATTCGTTGCTATAATGTTGGCTTGTTGAAATGAATGAGTTGCGTGGACCCCACTCTCTTCAATATTCATTACTATATTGGGCGATTCTATTTTCCATTTTGTAATGCTTTTGTCCTCTTGTTTGAGAAAAGGTAACGACGACACTATTCCAGCTTCCTTTTGTAGGACTAATCTTTATCCACCATAAAAAGTCCGTCAATCTCCCTCTCACTCACAACTCACATTCACAACTCTCATCACTCTCCCTCTCCCTCTCATCACTCTCCCTCTCACTCACAACACTCATTCACAACTATCATCACTCTCCCTCTCACTCACAACTTTTACCCTCTTCACGGCTCAAAATAAACCATCACCACAACCTCCATCCTTTTTGTTTTGAAACCGCTGTCGCCGCCGCCATCATAGCAAAGATTACAAGATGAAGATGAAAAACATTTGTTTATTAATTTCTTTTTTTAATATGGGTATAATTATTATTTAATTAATTATAAATAATTAAAATATTTAAAAAATCAAAATAATAATAATAAAATAAAATACATTATTAAATAATAATAATAATAATAATAATTTTAATTTTAATAATATTATTAATATTAGTGACTTATTGTTAATTTAAATTAATTATAAATAATTAAAATATTTAAAAAACCAAAATAATAATAATAATTTTAATAATAATAATTCAATAATAATGTATTTAAATAAGTCACTAATCATGTATTATTATTAAAATTATTATTATTGAATAATAAAAATAATAATTTTAATTTTAATTTTAATAATAATAATAATAAATAA
>JBBPBP010000002.1:18743430-18830848 GCA_037974735.1 Cicer chorassanicum
CCTTTTAAAAAATAATTTGAGTACATAAATTATTATTTTCATTTTGTTTAGGAAAATTTTTATTATCACTTTTTATGAAAAGAATTATTATTATTATTATTATCATTGATAAACTAATAATCAATTATATTCTCATAATTACATTGATGGATGAGTCTTAATAAATAAGTATTCAATTTTTATATCATACATCATAATCAGTAATTAATTAATTATTATTGTAATTTGAATTTATAATGAAATTAATGAATTTTATTTCTTTTCTAATGAAATTAATGAATTTATGAAATATATTTCTTTTGTAATGATATTAGCAATAATAATATTATAGATTTTAAAAAACATTAATTCGTTTTGTCAAAAAAAAAAACTTAAATTAGAATAGTAGGCTTGAAGTAAATCAGTCAAAGTGTTTTCATACACTTGAAAAAATATATGACTCAATATGTAACATCCTCTCAATGAGAGTTAGAAACCTAGAAACAAACTTTGTGTCAATTCAGACACAAACTCGAACTGATGTAAATAAGCTTGTAAGTGGCAACAACAATCATGAACCTCAGCGACAATTTGCAAAAATATCGAAGAAGGATTCTGACGATGATAACTTGGAGAGGCTGGAGAAAGAATACTTAAAGCCTAAAGAGGCTGGAGAAAGAATACTCAAAAGCTGAAGAGATAGAGTAAAAAAATACTTGTATGTTATTAATTAAAATAGTGGATTAAGTCATCGACTGTACTGAGGAAAAAACTCTGTGTAAGGGGAGGACTAGATTTAACAACTGTTGTATTGTGAACTACTATAAAAACATATGTGTTTTCCTCATCTTAGTTCTTTATGATTCAACGTTTTTTTTCACTAAACCTGATTTATAAGAACTAGTTGAATGTTTTGATAAAGAATGCTTTTGTACAAAGCAATCGAAATACAATTTAAAAATGACATAACACAATTCAACCCATTTTTCTTGTGTTTTCCAGCACCTTCACTTAGGTCATAAAAAATAAATAAATTTAAGGTATGTTTGGACAGAAGTTTTAGAGGGGAGATGACAATTTATTTTCCTTTTTTAAATTAAGAAAGTTATAAATGTTTCTAAAAGTGAATAAGTGTGATTCAAATGTTACATGGTAATTTATTTTGTTATATAGGAGGAATCAAATAACACACAAAGAGTTACATTTATTCAATAACATCGCATCGAATGAATATTTTTCAAATTTAGCCATTGAATTGAAAACAACTACCATATAGATGAGTTAAAATTAACATTATATACAATTAAATTGTTGAAGTTTATCTTAACGTATCATGATGACATATGAAATGATTTTAGATTAATTTCAAAATTTAAAGATATGATTTATATGATAGTAACTTTCAATCCAACGACTGATTTTGAAAAATATTTATTCAACGCGATGTTATTGAATGAGTGTAACTCTTATGCTCTGTTTGGTTATTTTAAATGAGTGGAATTGAATAAAACGAAAAGAAATTAAGTGGAGTGAAATGGAACAAAGATTCATTCCATTGTTTGATTATTTGATGATGGAATGAAACATAAAAAGTAAGATTTCATCTCATACCATAAATTGGAGACGGAGAAAATGAAAGAAGATGATGAAATGGATTTCATCACGTGTCACTCCATTTCACTCATTTTTAAAATATTAAAACAAGAAAGCCTAGCCTCGTTAGTGTCTCTCTCTCTCTCTCTCTCTCTCTCTATATATATATATATATATATATATATATATACACATCAAAATATAGACTTATTACTTCAATTTTGTTTTACTCAATTAGCACTCTAAAGTTTTCCAAAACCCAACTCTCAATCATATCTTTAAAGAAAAGGCCAAAATAGTAAATGACAAGTTTATTGTTGTATGTTTTAGAATTAAATATTGGTTAAATATGTTTTTGATCCTTTTAAATAAGTCATTATATATATATACACACGTGTGTGTGTCAAAATATAGACTTACTACTTCAATTTTTTTTACTCAGTTAGCACTCCAAAGTTTTCAAAAACCCAACTCTCATAAAAATAGTAAATGACAAGTTTATTCTTGTATGTTTTAGAATAAAATATTGATTAAATATATTTTTAATCCTTCTAAATAAGTCATTTTAGTTGAGTCCCTATAAATTCTTTTATACGTGTGTAATTTTAAAAAAGCCTTTAATGATTTTTTTTTTAATTAAAATGATGATGTGGCCATTTTTGTTAACATAACATGTTCTCCCTATATCAATTATGTTAATCAGGCATTTTTTAAAATATAAAATTAAAAATTATTTTCTTAATTTTTTTAAAACATTTTATTAATTAAATTAAATATTTAATCACTACATTTACAAAAATAAAATAAAAAAGAACCCATGAAATCATCTCTTTCTCTGATTCATCTCATCTCAAACCTTAAATTCCAAAATCCCTAATATTTTTTTTATCGTGTTTCCTCTCCTTCCATTGTCAAAAAATAGATTACGAACTATGATTTCTCATTTAAGCAACGATAACAAACAAACAGAGACAGTGGCATTTTTTAAAATATAAAATTAAAAATCATTTTCTTATTTTTTTTAAAACATTTTATTAATTAAATTAAATATTTAATCACAACATTTACAAAAATAAAATAAAAAAGAACCCATGAAATAATCTCTTTCTCCGATTCATCTCATCTCAAACCTTAAATTCCAAAATCCCTAATATTTTCTTTATCGTGTTTCCTCTCCTTCCATTGTCAAAAAATAGATTACGAACTATGATTTCTCATTTAAGCACAATAACAAAAAAACAGAGACAATGAAAAAAATTGAAATCCAAACCACAATTGTAAATTAAAGATGAAATGTGAAAACACAAAATTGTAAAACATAAGTACTAAATTTGGCCGAATGGAGTTTCTCGAGCAAGAAATTGGTGAGAGTAAAATATTTTCTTGCTATGGGCATACAAATTAGTTGTAACTAAAAAATGGCAAGAAAAATTCTAATGTATTATTATTATTATTTTTGCAAATGATGTTTAATGTATTTTGAAGTTGAAGAAAATATAAAAAAGATTAAATGGTGTAAAACCAAGATTCTATGAAGTGTCTTATTAAAATGAAATGCAACAACAACCAATACACAAGAAACACACTGAGAGGAGAGGCATGTGGTAGTGGTAGTGAACACTAATCTATTTGGACTGAGATGAAATGGGGAGGGAGATGATTTTTAGGGTTTTTTTAATGGAAAAATAGGGTTGAGATGAGATATGGAAAAATATAATTTTCTAGGTTTTTTCTCATTTTATTTTATAATTTACTAATTTAAATATTAATTTAATTAATTAAATGTTTAAATGAATTCATATAGATATTAAAAATTGTAAAATACATCATTGATGTAGTCAACACATGATATTATGATCGACCATGGAGGAAGCTCAATACATGGAGTAGACATACCTAATATAGAGGTCCAGCTGAGTAAAGACTTGACATGGTGATCTTGACACTGAGTGATCGTACAACGTGAAAATTGCCCCAACGTCATCTCTAGAGGTGCACGTGATAAAAGACAAGGAATCTAGACACACTAATGCACTCATAACGTCCCATGCATTGCATAACACACTCAAACTAGATAAGCCCCAACATTTATCTCAGTATGGAATTACATTGTAGACAAAAACAATCCTAATATGCTCTCAATGATCACCTTATCAATAATAACAACTGATTGCAACATATGTGAGTTCAAACACTCTCCAAAAATAGGGGGTTCTCCCCCAAGTATTCAATCATTATTCACTACTCACTATACTTGTTATCTACTTGCACCCTGCCTTACTTTGGCATAAGAGTGGCTTTGTAGGTACACCTTCCATTAGGAGAAAAAGTGTACAAGAAGAAGGAGTAGAGATCAAAGCATTGCCATAAAATAAATTTTGAAGTCCACATCACGAACACCGATGATCCACCTTGTGAGTTCTTACAAGAACATTTGTGCCCACCGTGGAGCCTCAATAAAACTTTCGCAAACCTCGAGATCCATCCTACATGGCGATAACTAGAAGTAGAGCTCCCCCGGAGTTGTCTCAAGTAGAACCAAACCAACATAAAGATGGATCAAACATCTAGAACGATGATCCCAAAAACTAGACATTGCCACCTCATAGACATCTCAATAAAGACAGAGCCTCTCTTGGGTTGACGCTTTGTCACCACAAAGAAGCAATATAAATAGACCTAGAGGTCGTGACTGATCATTTTTACGACAACCTAGCCAAAATGAGTAATAGATAACACCATGGATGAAATTGAAACTTAGATCATAAGACTTAAGAGGAATGTGGCTATGATCGAAAAAGACCAAACACGACCACACACTCCCTCAATGGAGGATGACAACCATAACAACATGGCCAACCCGAATTCAGGAAGTGAAACTTCTTCATGAGGTGCACATCATAGGAAGAAACCCAAAGATGACATAACACAAATCCATTTCACATACGAAATCAATGTGGAACCCATACCAAGGCGTTTTTGCCTCCCAACCATTGATGAATAAAACAAGAAATGGAACCACGTGAGCATATGACCTCCTTTAATGCTAGAATGCAATTTCAACGGGAATTCGATGCTTTGAAATGCACAATCTTCCCCTTCACACTAAAAAGAGCTTCTATCCTATGGTTTTCTCACCACCCAAGAAAATAAGTCAAGTCATAAAAGCAGCTAGCCGAAATGCTCATATTTAGATTCACCATGTATCAAAAAAGTTTAAATTCTTTGGTTGGTTTCAAGCAGAAGTCAAGCGAGTCCTTTAGTTCATTCATGTATTGCTTTAATGATGAGACATCCCATGTTAGAGATTCGAATCCAGCCATAACACTACATGCACTGTAACAGGGTTAAAACCAAAACCTTTATCTGATTCACTTGCGAAGAGACCTTCTGAAATGCTTGAAGAGCTTAGGAAAAGAGCAAGCTGGTACGTAGCAATGGAAGATGTTGTCGGCTACAAAAGGGGAGATTACAAAAGATCCCCCCACAACGATTGCGACCAAGGGAAAAATATGAGTAATGAGTACTTTACTCTCTTCACCTATTGATAGAAAAGTCCCAAAAGGATCTTTCAAAATGCGTACAACTCTAATTTAATCAATCTACCTCGACAAAGAGAATCAAATCTAACTTTGACATAAAGGTATACTGGAAGTATTACATTGACGATTTCCAGGGATTATAGGTCCAAATCAAAATGTCGATACGAAAAGACCATCTCAGAAGTATGTAGATAAGAGAGATCAACATGAAGATTCAAAAAGGCCTAGACCACAAAGAAGAGGTTCGAGTTCACCCAATCACAATGAAGATCTAGGAGCTCCGAGAAAAGGTGCTATAGAGAAGATACGACATGTAAGAGATTAACACCTCAACCAAGAGAGATCAACTTCATATCAGGAGGATTTTCTAGAGGAGGAACTACCAACAATGCAAGAAAAATACATATTAGAGCTTGAAAGTCAATTTGTGCTCTCACTCAGATTAGGAACATCCTTCCAACAATCATGTTCTTGGAGAAGGACTAAAAATATATAGACAAACAACAAGATGATCTGATGGTAAACTTGGTGGGAATGGCAAACCACAATGTCAATAGAAGTCTAATAGACCAAGACAACTAGACCAACATCATATCTAACGAAGCATACAAGCAGTTGGGCTTATTGACCTTAATACTGAAACCCTATGATTAAATGTGTGATTATCTTCAAAACATTAATTTAGGGATTTTGTCTCTACAAACAAATCATACATGCTAAAAAAAACTTACATTTCACGTAAGGATAATGAATATAGATTATATAATTTAATTAAGAAATATGTAATCGAAAAATGGGCCAAGCATCTGAAATGCTACAACGAACTCCCACTGCAAAACACCAAAAGACTTTAAAAAATTATATGAGTTACAATACTCATATATAAGCTCATGGTTAGTGGTTTTGCCAAAAGGTTTTCAAATTCTATAATATCATATATCCACATAGTTAAAAGAAAAATAATTAGTTACAGGGATAACCTATCAACAAATTAATTACATTTAGTCGAAATCAATAAATTTTCTTTAGTGTTTGACATTCAATTAATATAAGTTCTTAGTTTTCACACAACTTTTGCAGATCAATCTTGATCTGTTACAATTTACTACCTTTCAACTTAGAAAGGATTTCCACAGATCTACCTTTCAATCTTTATAAAGGATTCACATACTACCTTTCACACGCATAAAAGGATTTTTACAAAAACTTCTCAATCTATTTCAACACAATAGTCTTGAGTTTACAAAGGGATGCTTTAAAGAGTATGACTTAATCTAAATATGCTCAACTCGTGTTTGAGAATGGATTCTAATTTTGGAACTCAACAATGATTGAAACTTATACCCAGTTGAGAACTTAACTGAACTTTGAAAGATGTTTGAAAAGCTCATAGAATTTCGAATATGATTGTGAATGATGTATTGCTTGCTTTCTTGAGTTCTGATTTTTCCTTCATCTTGAAGTCCCTTTTATAGGCTTCAAGATAGCTTATGATAGCTCATTTGTCTGTTGGGAGTTTTCTAGCTATCATATGGCACTGAGTGGATAAGATCAGTCATTTGCCTGTTGGATTTGGGCAGCCTTGCTTTTGAAAATCAAGAACGATCTTCGTTCTTGCTTTGTGGTAACTGAGTTTTGACTTTAACTTGACATATGTGTGAAGTGTTTTTTCATGCTTTGCAACACATGTACAGAATGTTAAAAATTGCACGATTGTTCTGTCCAAATTTGTCAATTTTTATGCTTCTTGCTTGCTTTAACGTTGGAGAATGATTATGTTTGAATGACATATGAATTATAGTCTTTGCCTTTGCCTCTTGGAGTGATCTTCCTACTGAAGTCTATCCTTGTATATTTTGGAGAACATACTAAAACGAATCTGCAAGTTCTAAATCTGATCTGATTACTTTTTGCAATTATGGGACTTGTGGAGAACGTTCTTCGTTTTCCTTTAAAACTGTCAAGAACGTTCTTCATTTTTCTGACTGGGTTTTGTTTCTTCTTTAATATGATCTGTTTTGATTTTCTTGGTACATATCGTGATTAATAAACTCAAGCAAACATATTAAATACAAACATACACAAAATCATAATTATAATCTCAATTAACCTTTGTTTATCATCAAAACATTAATTTGGGATTTTGTCTCAACAATCTCCCCCTTTTTAATGATGACATTGTAACGCCCCGGATTTTTTGATCCAAAACGTTACTTGAAAACATATTGTTTAGAAAGATTTACGATAATTTTTTTTTCTAACTACCTAACATTTATTCATGCAAATAATTAGTAACAACCACATTTATTTAATTATATTAAGAAAATGTTTATTCATGGCTATAACAAGAAAAACAATAATTCCTAACGGAAGGGAACCCACTTCCGTATTTCTAGAATCCTAGTGCATTTTAAAAGTTGGTGACAAAAATTAAAAAAAAAATAAACTTAGAAATATCGCGGCAACTCTATCATTACAAAATTGTATTGAAAACCCATTTTTATCCCCCGTTCGCCGCACATTAATACTCATCAACTACTCTTGAATCTCCTCGAACTCATTAGTACCTAAAATGTTGTTGTAAGGGTCAATTTTATCCATCATCCACATCAAACCAAAGTTAAACATATAGAAGAATAACACAAAATATATAAGAGTAAAAACTTCCAATTTAAAAGAAAAATACACAAACCAATAAATTGCATAACAAAAACACATACATGATGCATGCTCCTAAAACTATATGATCCGGATATACCTGCCACTAAAGCAACTTCCACACAGAAAAATCACCCATACCAATGGGGATAACCTGCCACTAAGGCAACTTCCACGAAGATGCATATGCCATGACATGATATGATGATATATTATCAAAGAGATATATTTCCACACAGCCCACTAAGAATCATTTCATAAGCATTCAAATCACTTTTCAAAATCATCATCTTATTCACATATCACTAAGATCACATATCCATAACAAATAATCATGAAAATAATAACTTTCACCACATACACACAAAAATCAAGATTTGGTATCATACACACCATAAAGATTAACACGTTAACATATATAACAACAAGATTCAACTCCAACTCATACATCATCATAAAACTTTGTCACATATAACATACAAATTCAACTCTTCTTTCATATCCATTATAAAAATTAAAACTTTATTACATATAACATAAAATTCATAATTTACTTCTTAAAAATCATATATATAATAACTTAACTCAAATGATTGGGGTTTCGTTATTTTAATTCATTAGTCTACATATTATTCCTTTCAAAAAGTAAGCAATCACCATTATTTATTTCATGCCATCCAACCAACGATCTAACTATAATTTGTGTGGGGAAAAGCCCTTACCTTGGCCGCTTTCCTTCCTAGTACAAATCTCTAAGCCCCACGAAGTTGTTCACAAGGAAAAGAAATTCCAAGCTTTGATGCACGAAGAAGAAGAGGTGATGGTGATGGTGGCTAGAATTTTGGTATTCTTTACAAATCTTGTTTGTAAAGGGTTTGTGAAATAGGGTTTGTGATTGTGGCTAGGGTTTCAATATTCCTTTCTATTTAAAGTGAATATTATTGGGTTGATAGTGTTGGGCCTGAGTAAGGAATAGAAGGGAGAAAATATTATTATAATTCTTATTATTATTATTATTATTATTATTATTATTATTATTATTATTATTAGTTAACCTTCATCAAAACAAGGCATAAACTCCCAGCCCAACTTTCTACTCATTCAAATAGGTCGTGTGATACCAAGCCACAACCCTTAGCCCAAATTCTTCTTGCCTTAGAAATAAAAATACATCTACTAAATAATTCTTACTAACAACTTTACTACAATAAGGCAAACGAGGCGAATAATTACCACACCTAATTTAACATTGGAAAATATATATTTATAGATCCAAATTATTTTAATTAATAATTTTAGAGGATGTTACAACAAACATGTTAAACCTTGGGGGTATCTTTGGTGGGAATTTCTAAGTGGATTAATGGGTTATTCCCTAAGGTCGGGAGCTACCGTGCAAAACAAGAGTACTCCGATCGTCGCATACATGCGTCTCGGGTTGATTTGAGGGGATTTCTGAGAACGTGGCCATTCAGGAATTGTCTGTCAAGTTGAGGGGATCTATAGAGTCAAATGATCAGATGCTTGACATGATTATCAAAAGTAGACTTTCAAATGCTTGCCACACTTATCAGATCCAAACGATCATTTTCTTGTCACAGTTATCAGAGGCAGACAATCACTTACTTGTCACAATGATTAGATGCTTGTTGTAGTCATTAGAGGAAAACAATCATTTTGCTTGGCACACTATTCAAAAACAGAACATACAAATCGTTGGTTCTATTAACTAATTCATCAGAGGCACTTTTGGGAGCACGTTCATCATAGCCAGACACAACTTTATTTGGTAGATTCTTTTTTCCTTGTTCATCAGAGGATATAGCTTATACCAGAACAATGACTTGTATATCTTTTTGCTTCTAATGCTTTGACTCAGACTGTAGCTTGGATATTGCAATACTTCTTACTGTTATATTATGAATTGCTCTGTTAGTAAACATAATTACTTGTTTAT
The DNA here is from genome assembly GCA_037974735.1 of Cicer chorassanicum. NCBI lineage: Eukaryota > Viridiplantae > Streptophyta > Magnoliopsida > Fabales > Fabaceae > Cicer > Cicer chorassanicum. The sequence continues at coordinate 18,753,160 of JBBPBP010000002.1, forward strand.
TAAGTGATAACATTCTTTGTGTTAGAAACACTTTGATTATTATCTTTAACTTACTTATAATTTATGGTACCTCAAAATAGATAGTCATTAGTATAAATTTTTGTCTTCTAACTTAATCTGCATTTAGCAAATGCAGTTAAGGGATACTTGTTCCTTATTTGTTGGTTTTCGTTATCATCAAAACATTAATTAAAGGATTATATCTAAAACCACTTTTGCATTAACACATGTTAGACTATGACATGCTTCCTTATTTGTCTGTTTATAAAATAAGCCATTGCAAATGATTTATTATGATATTTGGGGTCCTACACCTATTGTTTCTACTAATAATAGTAAACACTATATTCATTTTATCGATGCCTTTTCTGAATACACATGGATCTATCTTATCCAAACTATATCTCAAGCCTTACCATGTTCTGTTCATTTCAAAAATTTGGTTGAAAATCAATTAGACCTTAAAATCATATACGTTCAAATTAATGGTGGCAAAGAGTATGTTGCATTTTCTAATTATGCTGGTATTCATGGCATTACACATAGGGTTAGTTGTCCTCATACCAATGAACAAAATGATTCTGCTGAAAGAAAACATAGACACATTACAAAAGTAGGTCTTACTCTATTGGTTAATGCCTCTGTACCTCTTAAATGTTGGGGTGAAGCTTTTAAAACAGGAGTCTATATTATTAATAGACTACCCTCTCCTACTATAAATAATTTGAATCCTTTAAAACTTTTGTTTTAGTAGAAACCGACTACACTACATTAAAACTTCGAGATGGACTTGTTACCCCTATTTGAGACCATATAACAAACACAAAATACAATTTAGATTTGAACAATGTGTTGGTTGAAAAACACAGGAAAGAGGAGGATTTGAATTGTGTTTACATGTTTAAAAACTTTTTAACTTGACTAACTCAAACATAGAAAACAAGGCAGATAAAAATTGAATAGAAAGACGCAACAATTTATCCTGGTTCACCACCAGCACGATAGCTACGTTCAATCCCTTCAATATGAAGGATTTATTCCACCAAGTCACCATTGAATCAAACTTACACTTGAATACCTACTAGTCAAATTGACTATGTTCAATCTTCTCAACTTTCTATCTTAGTACGGTCAAGTTGTTGAGGAGAGGTAGTCACAATCGGATTTAATTACAAGTTCGATTAAGTCTTCTCAGCTTTCTAGCTTAGTACAGTCAAGTTGTGGAGGAAGACATGCACTACTGGGCTTGGTTACAATGGAATGAGTATAGGTTTTTCTGAGAAATCTCTCTCCAGAGGTTGTTTACAAAGTAATACTTTCAGATTTTCTTTCTTTGCACTTAGATAAAATTGAATGATGCAAAACAGTTGTATTGCTTGTTGTGTTGTTGTGTCTTCTCTAGTGAGGAAACATGTCCTTTTTATAAATATCTTTAGGGTAAGGCTTTTGTACTTACTGCAGAAAGACAACTTGTATCTCATGGATTTTCGTGTTAAATCTTTGAAGATAGATTTTTCGTTGAGCTCACGTTAGAACTGAATCCAAGAAATCACTTGTCGTATCTAGTATGGAAGTAGAGAAAGCAGAGGATACGATAGACAAAGGATATGATAATCATACTAAACAAATTCATGGTGATTATCAAATGATGTGCAATGCGCTATCTTCTCAAAGCATTGACAACCATCAAATCATTGACTCTTATCAGGACATTGACTTCTTCAGAGGCATTGACTTTTTTAGAGCGTAGACTTCTTCATGAATGATAACTTTCTTCAGAGGCGTTGACTTTTTCATATTGTTGACTTTCTCCAAAGGCAGACGAATCAGACGCTTGATGTAGTCATCAGAGGCAAACAAATAGACACTTGTTGCATTTATTAGAGGCAATTGAAATAGACCATTGCTTGCATCTCCAGAGGCACCCGAATCAAAACATTGCTTGGATCATCAAAGCCAACCAAAGCACAACATGGCTTTCATTTTCAGAGCCAACTGAAGCATAACATTTTTTGCATTATCAGAGGCGCATGTCACCAGACTTAGAATGAAGCAAAGTCTTGGTTTCCTTTGTATTAGTCTGATCATCAGAGGATATAGCATGCACAACACAAAATTAACAATCATTCATTAAGATACACAATATACCATAACATTTTGTGATTTTTATGTTCATGAATTATCTAACTGCCCGTACCACATAAACAACCATTTAGGAGGCGTTTGAAAGGTTATTTGGACTTATCTTATGATATAAGCAGCACATTGCAAGTGTTTTGAAGAGATTGCATAAATAGCTTATGATATGTCTTATAACTTGTTTTCAGCTTATGTTTATACGATTCTTATGATATTGCTTATAGAGTTTACCCTAATTTCATCTTCAATAGAAACAACATATACGTAAACTGGACTCTTATATGATAAACTCTTACTGAATAAACAGTTAATTAAATTGTCTACCAAAACATCCCCTAATCTGTACCATAAGTTGGATCATCAAAGCCAACCAAAGTTGGATCATCCCCTAATCTTATAACTTCGTTTTGCAGACTACTGTCCAGAATGATCATTTGTCACTTTTGCTTTGAGTTGTGCTCTTTAATCTTTGATCCTTTTGAGTGATTCTTTTGCTCATATGAGAGTTGTATATTCCTAGTATATGAACTGGAAATCCATTCGCGATTTGCAAGATTTTTCCTTGCATTAAAAACTGATTTGATCTTGCTTGATAGTTATTGATGCTTAGCTTTTGCCTTTGTTCTTGATCAGATTTCTTTTGTGTTTTAATGATCTTTGAAGCTTCATGTGTAATCATTGATGTTACAGCTTCGATCTGGAGCCTTGATTCTGTCCAAAACAGTTTGGTGAATGATTATAAACCTCTGCAGAAGTAAGGAGATCAATGCTGAAATTCTACATAAAACGGAGATTGATAATCAATTTGGTTTTGTCAGTTTGAACTGCTTGATTCATGACCTTTTATCTTAGTGATTCGATAGCCTTCTTTTACTGAAATGGATCCTACTTGTTCCTTGCCATGTACTGATGAACTTAATATGAAATTCAGAGGTAAAAGCTTCATTGAAATAGTGGAGATTGATTGGTTAAGAGGCTGTGACGATCATTCTTGAAACTGGAGAACATTCTCCATTTTCCAGATTTTCTTGTTTCTTTATTTGTTCAGTTTGAATCTGATTTCTTTGCTTTGCTTGGCTCCTATCTTTGAATTAATTCACTCAAAAGCACAAGTTAAATTAACATAACATTTAGAATCATAATTAACATTCTTAATTAACTTTTTGTTTGTTTTCATCAAAACATTAAATTGAGATTTTGTCTCAACAAAATTGTATATTGTCAAAATTTTGATTTGATGTTGTTGATTCATATATGAACTATTTTAATACAATATTTAGGGACTAATTTAACAATAAGTGACAATCTTGCATTTTCTATCAAACTTAACATTTTTTTTTTATATAAAAATATTGTTGCTATAATGTTGGCTTGGTGAGATGAATGAGTTGCGTGGACCCCACTCTCATCAATATTCATTACTATATGGGGGCAATTCTATTTTTCATTTTATAATGCTTTTGTCCTCCTTGTTTGAGAAAAGGAAACGATGACACTATTCCAGCTTTCTTTTGTAAGACTAATCTTCATCCACCATAAAAAATCGGTCAGTCTTCCTCTCACTCACAACTCTCATTCACAACTCTCATCACTCTCCCTCTCACTCACAACACTCATTCACAACTATCATCACTCTCCCTCTCACTCACAACTTTTACCCTCTTCACGACTCAAAATAAACCATCACCATAACCTCCATCCTTTTTGTTTTGAAACCGCCGCCGTCGCCGCCGCCATCATAGTAGAGATTACAGGATGAAGATGAAAAACATTTGTTTATTAATTTCTTTTTTAATACTTTCATCATGTATTTTGTTTCTTTCATCCCTCTTTTCTTACTCATCTAATAGTGATAAAATAAACAATTTACCTCAACAATCGGAGGTTAAATTCAATCAATACTCTGGTTATATAAGTGTTGATGAGATCCCGACAAGATTTTTATTTTATTATTTCGTTGAAGCTGAAGTTCAGACAAATTTAAAACGGGTAGTTATATGGCTACATGGAGGTAATATGAATTCAATCACCGCAATTAAACAATAATAAAAAAAAAAATTACTTTGAAACTTATTATATCTAACAGCATGTTGTGGGTTTTGAAGGGCCGGGTTGTTCTTGCCAATTTCATTTAATTTTAGTAACATTTTTCTGCATGCTCTATTTGGATTCACCCGCTGGCGTCGGCTTCTCTTACTCTGGTATCAAATAATTCTACAATGACGTGACCGATGAAATGACATGTATGTTTACTTTTTCTTGTGCAAATTAGCATGAAAATAATTTCTAAAATGTTGAGATGAACTTATTAATAATAAACCATTAAACTGCGGTTTCATAAACTACATAGAGTAAACAGTTTTTAAGAGTAAATAGTTTTCTCATGTTCTTGTATACATTTTGTAAACTGTGTTGAAATTGTGTTTTCTTATTTTCATAAAACATTAAATATAAGTGATTAAAATAAATTGTGTTTAGTTGAAAAATTTACATTTTGTTTAAATTATATTTGATTTTAGAGAGGTAAAAGTAGATTGCTTCATATAAAACACAATTTCAACACAATTCGTGTAATTATTACAAAAAAACATAATTTCAACACAATTCATTTACTCATCAAAACATGCACTTTTACTTGTTTTTAATTCATATTAAATTAACATGTTTGACACTATCTATCTCTGTAACATACAGCAAGAGATAATCTTGTTTTTCTACAACATTGATTCACAAAATTTTCACAGTACAAAAACAATGAGTTCTTCATCACAGGGGAGATCTATGCAGGTAGTATTTTTATTTTGTGTTATATGAATATAATGTTTATTTTGGAGGTTATGTTGGATGATAATACATGCTTTTGTTTGTTTTCAGGTCACTTTGCACCCCAACTTACAGAACTCATTTTACAAACCAAAACCAACATTAATTTAAAGGGAATAGTCGTGAGTTCAAATATATGAAAATAAATTGTTCAAATATATGAAATAAATTTAATAATTCTTATACTATAACAAGAGGTAACATTTTATTTGATACGATTAACCTTTATTCCTCTTTTGATATTTGCAGATAGGTAACCCCCTCCTAGAGTTTAACAAGATTACAACTCTAGGGGGCAATTTTTGTGGTCACATGGGTTGATAACATATTCAACCCATGAGTTACTCACAAAAGTTTGCAACTATTCCCGAATTACAAGGGAATACAGAAGTCAGATGGTTAGTTTCACCTGTGTAGAAGTTGTTAATTGATTGAATCAGGAGGTTAGTAGATATATGTTTTTTATACTATGTTATTTGAACATAGCAGATAAAACACTTCCATTAGACTAACACTTTATTATTTATGTATAGGTTGGTAGCTACATCGATGATTTCGATGTTAGTCAGGATATGTGCCAACCACTAGGACAACACATATGGACTCCACCTGCATTACACTTCATCCCTTCTCTTTTTATCTAAATTCTCTTTTGTTGTTTTGTTCATATTCTTATGCTTTCTTTTATCTATGGTTTAGCATGGAGAAAAGAAGAGGACTTTTTGTCTCAAAGACAAAATATTTAAATACTTGAATAAGAAAGCGGTACAAAAAGCTCTCCATACTAGGATTTCCTCGTGGCAATCTTGTGGGTAAGTTATATTAATTGAAATTTGATTATCATTAGAGTTTAGAACTTTATTATTATAACTTCAAACTACCTTGTGTTATTTAGATTGATGAAATAAAGTCAAATTAAATTCAATTATCACTGATATTTTCTTTGCAATAAATGGACTTCTGAATTATCTTTCAAATTGGAACTAAATTCAAGTTTATATTGAAAAAAAATTGATGTATTTTATTAGATCTGTACTGATTGCAAATATCATTGGAGGTGCAAGTATCGGCTAGATCTTGATGTATACTAGTAATGGATTTCTGCAATGATTTTAATGATGGGAGCAGATTTCTGGAGTTCCGTTGAATAGAATTTCCACGGGCTTTGCAAAGCTCCTGCCATAACAAATATAACGATCAATTTATACAAATACAGAATATGATAGAACCTCGTGCGAACGTTTACACTTAAACCCTTCAATAAGAAATTAATGTATCCATAATTTAATAATTTTCTAAAGAATGCAAAGTTGATCAATCCAATTATTAAGTGATGGTGTAAGAAGAGTTAATTATATGTTGTTCGAAAAAAAGGATGTAACTGTAACCCTATAACCGTACATAAAAAGTCAATAGAGTTTACTTATCGACTACCAATTTATGATTGAATGATTAAGATTAGTTCTTCCAACACTCTCATCGGTTCCACTTCCTCTCTCTCTCTCTCTCCCTCTATATATATATATATATATATATATATATATATATGTATGTATGTATTTGCATGTTTATAATTTAAGTGAGTAAAGAATACCTGAGACCATCGAAGTATAAACTCCAAATGAGGGCAGTTTTCTAGAAGAGACGCAAGTGCTTCAATTAATCGCTGGAGATATCTGGATGGGATTGATGTGGCAACTGCTGGAATATCTGGTGGACTAACAGCAAAAATACATTTTTTAATGAAAGAGTCTTCATTTAAGCGAAGGCTAAGGATCAATGCCCTACTTGGTTGATTTTCATTAAGAGCTTCATCAACTGCCTGTTGAGCAATGCAAGTCCATGTTACTAATGACATCAAAAGAGGAGATACAGTAGTGAAGCAAGATCAATATATAGCTAGCTCGGTGGAGCATAGGAAAAATTTGAAGTATTACATGCTGCAGAAAATTTGCCTTTTCTAGAATTTGTAGAAAAAAGTATTTTATTCTTATAGAGTCGCAAACATAAAAATTCACGGTGTGATAGAACCCGCACTATAAGAGGAAAAACACTTCCTCTTCCAAAATAAAAAGTCAAATTTCATCACAGGAAAATAAATTGTTGTTTGTTTATTTTCAAATCATTGATTTCTACTGAAAATAGTCTGTAATAATTTGTTATTCTTTTAAGTGAAATAAGGCGTAGTTGATAAAGTTGACAACTTCGAAAAAAAATATAGTACCTCTGGCGTGACATTTATGTCTAGGTCAGTTGGATCAAATATGAATGATTCATCAACAGAATAAACTAAAACTCCCTCGGTTGTTGCAGCTACAAAACTCCTCCCTGTAGGTGCAATTCTTAGGGATTTTGTTTGAATAATAGGTCTTCCAGGGTTAGACACGGATCCTGGTAAATCTAATCCTAATTTCCCTCGTGTTTGTCTTTCAACGCCTTCTTCAATGTCACTGTCATAATCATCAATCAAATCTAGAGGGCCAGCTTCAGTCATATTCTTTGAGTTTAAAAAGTCAAGCACTCCATCTAATGAAAGATTATGAGTTATCTGGAAATGTCGCAGCAATACCTGTACAGAAGAGATTCCAATTAATAAACAGAACGGTACTATGAATCACAATATGTAAAAAAGTTGGGACTAGTATATCTTAATTATGCATCCATATTGAAATTGAATACTGCAAAATTTACACCACAGACAAAAAAGGGATGCATACGACAGTACCAACATAAAAGGTTTAGAAGGCAACAGACAACCAATGACGCAGAAGAGACAAGAGGTCTAAATGGATTCGAAAATAGAAACAATGCTTTTCGTTCCTAGAGGAAGAGGTCTACACGACTAGAAACAATGATAACATCACTTAGTTTTGTGAATTTCCTGTCAGTTTTCCTACTCTGGCACGCTGCTAGTATGCCGAAACTTGCAACCTGAAATAATGAAGTGCCAAACTAGTTTGGCCATGTATTGGATTTTGCACTTTCACCGCCTACCCAAATGGAAATGTCTTGGCTACTATGTTGCTGTTTTTCTTTTTTATTTCTGCTCAATCAGCATGCTTTTGTTGAAGTTTCCTAGACCAATTATTATCATTGTAAAAATATCACAAATCTAGTTTGGAGTATTGGCTAAATAAAATCAGAGTTTGGATTCACAGAACAATGATACTATGTATAACTCGAGCAAGTCCCCACTTGAAAATAGTTAAATGCAAATAATTCTCACTGAGACACTTGACATTTGATACACAATGAATGATGGTGTTTTCCACTGTTATTCACATGAAATCATATTTTAAGTTTTAAAATTGGAATCTATGCTAAAAACCTAGATTTTGAAAATTTTGGGTTTTAAAACCAGATTTGAGAAATAAGATTTGAGCAAAAAACCAGTTTCCAAACTGGCTTTGAGAAATAACCGGTTATGGAACTGTAATCGGATTTGTGACCAGTTTAAAAAAGTGGTTTGGTTATGAATCATAATCCACACGTGTGGCTGATAAATAGATATGGTTAGGTTTTTAAAAATATCCAACCATACACAGCCTTACAAGATTGACACCCAGAGAGAACCAAGTAGTTTAATAATAGAAATGTCTTACAAAACAAGTCCAAGTATGTATAGATAAAAATTGATTTGTGGTTAAAATGTCTGCTATGGCGGAATATGGCAAAAGGCCAAAAACCCGTCATGGCAGGCATTCCTTCACAAATTGCCTATGGCAGTTTTTCAAAAATCCACCAAGCCATGGCAGAATGGCGGCGCCATCGCCGCCATTTAACAAGACTGCGCTACAGCTCATCTTCATGGGAGAGAACAAAAAAGAAAAAATATTATCTCCAATCACTGATTCATTTAAGTAAATATTACAAGATGGACCAACCTATAGAACCCACCATCCTTTCATTTCCTCTATATTCATTTAACTTGAGGAGTATGTGAGTGAGGCTCAAAAGTATTCACTCTTCGGAACTTACAGTACAGTGAGTTGTTTAGGGAAGGTACATGACTATATGTATCTCAGATTTCAACCTATCCATATACCAAATGGCATATTACAACTGTATCATATTGACTCTAAGTTTCTAACTATGCTTAAGCCTGTTGGGATGAAAAAGGAGCCTTAACACAGACACACGTGCACGCACAGCACAAAATTAACAATCATTCATTAAGATACACAATATACCATAACATTTTGTGATTTTTATGTTCATGAATTATCTAACTGCCCATGCCACATAAACAACCATTTAGGAGGCGTTTGAAAGGTTATTTGGACTTATCTTATGATATAAGCAGCACATAGCAAGTGTTTTGAAGAGATTGCATAAATAGCTTATGATATGTCTTATAACTTGTTTTCAGCTTATGTTTATACGATTCTTATGATATTGCTTATAGAGTTTACCCTAATTTCATCTTCAATAGAAACAACATATACGTAAACTGGACTCTTATATGATAAACTCTTACTGAGTAAACAGTTAATTAAATTGTCTACCAAAACATCCCCTAATCTGTACCATAAGTTGGTCTCAACCTGATAGAAAATGTGTTGTGAATCAACAAAGAAGAATCTTTTAAGAAAATATATATTTTGAGATTCAATTAACAATTCATATTTTGAGATTTCTAGATATGCAAAATTCAATGTGATAAGAATAAAAATTTAGAACTATAAAAATAAAATACATTCCAACCAACCTGATCGGCAACATCATACATGCAGATATATCTGCTACTGCCCCCAGCTAATATGTAGCTTCCATCAGCTGAATATGACAAGGTTGTGAAGCACTTCCCTGTACTCGAGTTAGCAGCTGTTCTACAGTCAGTCGTAAGACGACCTCTAGCAATATCCCTAGAATCTTCTATGGTGTACATCAGCAAACCATCTATGGGATCCCAAAAATGAATTTGCCCATCCAATGTACTGCAAGCAAGCTGCCTTCCATCTGGACGATAAACTACTGTGAGAACATCATGCGTGTGAGGCCACGTTTCAACGGCTCCTTTTCCATCAAAGACATCACACAACCAAACAGTCTTGTCCCATGATGATGAAGCCAAGATAGCCTGCACAAAGATTAAATAATGTAAAGTATCTTTAACCAATGTGAAAAAAACATAAAAATAAAAAATACAAACTTCAGCAGTTCTCTTCATTGTCATGTTACATATTTGATAATACTATGGGTTATTGGCATAGAATTCGAAAACAAAAATTACAAATAACGAAACATGGCTTCATAGAGACTTCGTACTTCTAATAAGTAGACACTGTAACATAACTCACATTTGTAAAGGATAAGATAACATAAGAAGACATCAACTTATACCGATGAATAACAATGGAGGAGAAACTAACTCACATTTATAGGAGAAAATACTAGCCCGTGAACAGGAGCTTCGTGACCACTAAGCACATCTAACAAACGGCCAGTCCTCATGGACCAAACAAAAATCTGTGGCAAATATCATTGACCACAAAGGTAAGCATAAAGAAATAAATATCGACATAAACAGAACCCACCTAACTTTTGTGAAATGGTACCTCGAAGGAATCCGAAGTGCCAGCACATATCAATCACTTCACCACTTTGATCTGCTTCCAAAGAAACAAACTGTCTTGAAGAAGGAGTGGTAAACGTCCTAAAATTCCGATAACGTAATAAATCCCACGCCCAAACAGTCCCACCAAGAGACGCACTGAGCAAGCAATTGTTACTTGCCATAAAATGCAGAGCCGTAATAGCATTAGTGTGCTCAGAAAATGTAACAAACAAAAGCCCGAGGAAACAGTCCAAACCTGCAGCAGATATGTACAAAATTTTCATTGAACTCACTCCTAAACTTGTTCAATTTTAAAATCAATGCAATACCGATCATCAAAAGCAATCAAAGATCGATACAATTACAATATACACACATGATGAAAAGTACAATGCAAGCAGCCAAGTGAATACCTTCACTTTATTATCATCAGCTCCAGTAGCAAGGAGTTGGGCGTCGGGTGAATACGCGACACTATTGACATCAAAGTAATGACCCTACTGCTTCAAAATATAATTCTCAGACCGCCACTCCCACACAAGGAGCTGACCCAGTTTAGCACACCCAAAGGACAACCAATTCCCAAGATCATTAAACAAAGCAGTAGTAATCTTCTCTTTTGATATCGACAACAAATGAATGCACACAAAATCCGGCATTTGATACAACCCAAACACACCATTATTAAATCCAACAACCACCATATCCAAACCTCTATGATAATCACAAGATGAAACCTTGGCCGATGCCTGATTAAAACAGTCCTTCCTCAACAACTCCCATTTCCCTCTACACAAATACCCTCCCCCATCCTCAATTTCACATTACTTCCTCTTCTTCTTCATCTCACAGTAAAAGAAAAGTGGTGACCAATATTAAAATTATTTTAATTAATATATATTTGAGAAATATTATTTTAATTTCAAATATTTGTTTATTCAAATTTTTATTCGTATTTTGACATGTATATTAGAACCAGGTTAATTGTTAACCTTCAACTATTTATTTATTCAAATTTTTATCTTTAAGACAATGAAAAAAATTTAGTGTGTCTTTTTCATATACTATTTTAATTTGGGTTTACACATTAAATTTTTTGTCCTTTTTAAATAATAGAATCCAATGTTCACTTATTTGGTGTGACAATATTTTGTGTCTTGTTTTTTACTGCCAAAAGAGAAGAATCAAAATGATGTCAATTTGATAAATTTGTTATAAAAAGTTATAAAAACTATTTAATAGTAGAAAATATGCTAATGCTGATTTAGTGCACTCTTTTTACCACCATTTATGTTGAGCCGATATAGTGCACTCTTTTTAATACCATTTATGCAAAACATAAATAATAAACAATCAATTAACTATGAATTAATATCAATCTCTCTCCCCAAAAAGTTTATAATTTTTTAAAAGTTAAAATTTTTAAAAAAAACTGCTAAGTAGAGGAATAGACAAGTAGGGTAATTGGAGGGTTTAAATGTTGTTTGGTGAGATGAATAAATTCCCAACAATAAATCAAATGCATGGACCCCTCTTCAATATTCGTTGCTATAATGTTGGCTTGGTTAGATGAATGAGTTGCGTGGACCCCACTCTCTTCAATATTCATTACTATATTGGGCGATTCTATTTTCCATTTTATAATGCTTTTGTCCTCTTGTTTGAGAAAAGGTAACGACGACACTATTCCAGCTTCCTTTTGTAGGACTAATCTTTATCCACCATAAAAAGTCCGTCAATCTCCCTCTCACTCACAACTCACATTCACAACTCTCATCACTCTCCCTCTCTCTCTCATCACTCTCCCTCTCACTCACAACACTCATCCACAACTATCATCACTCTCCCTCTCACTCACAACTTTTACCCTCTTCACGGCTCAAAATAAACCATCACCACAACCTCCATCCTTTTTGTTTTGAAACCGCTGTCGCCGCCGCCATCATAGCAAAGATTACAAGATGAAGATGAAAAACATTTGTTTATTAATTTCTTTTTTTAATATGGGTATAATTATTATTTAATTAATTATAAATAATTAAAATATTTAAAAAAATCAAAATAATAATAATAAAATAAAATACATTATTAAATAATAATAATAATAATTTTAATTTTAATAATATTATTAATATTAGTGACTTATTGTTAATTTAAATTAATTATAAATAATTAAAATATTTAAAAAACCAAAATAATAATAATAATTTTAATAATAATAATTCAATAATAATGTATTTAAATAAGTCACTAATCATGTATTATTATTAAAATTATTATTATTGAATAATAAAAATAATAATTTTAATTTTAATTTTAATAATAATAATAATAATAAATAAAATACATTAATAATAATAATAATATTATAAATTTTAATAGTAATAATAATAAAATAAATTAAAGATTATGATTGTGGTTAATGACTAATATGTGTTTTTGAGTGAATTATTATAAGAAAACAGGTTAATCGTCCATTAGATCAAAAGAGAGAAAAATCTGAGTTAATCCATTAAATGTTCAAGCTGGAGGATAGGTCAGAGGATTGTATTCAAGATGAAACGTCTCATCCTCGCTGATATAATGTTTATAATTCATCAAAAGAAGTCAACACAGTATGAATAAATGAATATATAAAGCATCTGTTCAAAAGAAATCAGAAGGCCAGCTGTACTAGGTTCGAGGATGGCTTAACGCATGGATATTCAAAATAGTCACATGTTTGCAAACCACCATCCCATGTGCAAAGGCTAAGGGCATACCTATATATCATTCTTGTATGATTGAAAAAATAAAGCAAAGTCAATCTACAGAAAGGCAACTACAAACTAACTCAAAATAGAAGTCATACAGGCCTTGAAGAATGAGAAAAGAAAAAGACAACACAAGACCAAGGTCCAATGAAAGTCAATTTTCAGGCTGAGGATAGACTGCTTCTGTCCAAGGGCAGCTGGATGGCATTTTCATAAATATGATGAAAGACCATGGTTTGTTTTGAATTGAATTCAAACGGTCACAAAAGCTTGTCACATGGAAAGAACATCACAAGACCTCTATAAAAGGCATCAAGCTATTCATCATCTAGACACCACAACATTGCAGAAAAAAGATCAAAATCTTAAGTCTATCATAAGCAATAGTCATCCTCTATTTACACTCTCTACATTCATACACTAGATCTTTGAAATATCCTTTTAGAAAGCGTTTAAGTAAAGAGAAAAAAAATCATACTCTTATCACTCTGTAATTTTCAAGTAAGTTGTACTTGAAAATATTTGAAACTCAGTTGTAAGCTTGGTGAAGCTTGAGAATACACAAAGTGTAATCATCCTCGGTGAGAGGTTGATCTGATTGTTTTTTAGTGAAATCTCACAAGGGTGTGAGGACTGGACGTAGCCATCTTTGGGTGAACCAATATAAAAGTTGTGTGTCTATCTCTTTATATAGACCATGGCATTTATTCTGTTTATATTTAAAAGTTTAAAAATCAATTTTCCAGTTCACATCCTCTCTGAGAGGACAGAAACTCAAAAACTCTTGAAACTATTTTTAAATGCCAAAATCCCTATTCAACCCTTCTTCTAGTGATATTTAGCTCCAACGTTTTTTTCTTCACTAAACCTGATTTATAAGAACTAGTTGAATGTTTTGATAAAGAATGCTTTTGTACAAAGCAATCGAAATACAATTTAAAAATGACATAACACAATTCAACCCTTTTTTTTTGTGTTTTCCAGCACCTTCACTTAGGTCATAAAAAATAAATAAATTTAAGGTATGTTTGGACAGAGGTTTTAGAGGGGAGATGACAATTTATTTTCCTTTTTTAAATTAAGAAAGTTATAAATGTTTCTAAAAGTGAATAAGTGTGATTCAAATGTTACATGGTAATTTATTTTGTTATATAGGAGGAATCAAATAACACGCAAAGAGTTACATTTATTCAATAACATCGCATCGAATGAATATTTTTCAAATTTAGCCATTGAATTGAAAACAACTACCATATAGATGAGTTAAAATTAACATTATATACAATTAAATTGTTGAAGTTTATCTTAACGTATCGTAATGACATATGAAATGATTTTAGATTAATTTCAAAATTTAAAGATATGATTTATATGATAGTAACTTTCAATCCAACGACTGATTTTGAAAAATATTTATTCAACGCGATGTTACTGAATGAGTGTAACTCTTATGCTCTGTTTGGATATTTTAAATGAGTGGAATTGAATGAAACGAAAAGAAATTAAGTGGAGTGAAATGGAACAAAGATTCATTCCATTGTTTGATTATTTGATGATGGAATGAAACATAAAAAGTAAGATATCATCTCATACCATAAATTGGAGACGGAGAAAATGAAAGAAGATGATGAAATGGATTTCATCACGTGTCACTCCATTTCACTCATTTTTAAAATATTCAAACAAGAAAGCCTCGTTAGTGTCTATATATATATATATCAAAATATAGACTTAATACTTCAATTTTGTTTTACTCAATTAGCACTCTAAAGTTTTCCAAAACCCAACTCTCAATCATATCTTTAAAGAAAAGGCAAAAATAGTAAATGACAAGTTTATTGTTGTATGTTTTAGAATTAAATATTGGTTAAATATGTTTTTGATCCTTTTAAATAAGTCATTATATATATACACACACGTGTGTGTATCAAAATATAGACTTACTACTTCAACTTTTTTTACTCAGTTAGCACTCCAAAGTTTTCTAAAACCCAACTCTCATCAAAATAGCAAATGACAAGTTTATTCTTGTATGTTTTAGAATAAAATATTGATTAAATATATTTTTAATCCTTCAAAATAAGTCATTTTAGTTGAGTCCCTATAAATTCTTTTATACGTGTGTAATTTTAAAAAAGCATTTAATGATTTTTTTTAATAAATATGATGATGTGGCCATTTTTGCTAACATAACATGTTCTCCCTATATCAATTATGTTAATCAGGCATTTTTTAAAATATAAAATAAAAAATCATTTTCTTAATTTTTTTAAAACATTTTATTAATTAAATTAAATATTTAATCACTACATTTACAAAAATAAAATAAAAAAGAACCCATGAAATCATCTCTTTCTCCGATTCATCTCATCTCAAACCTTAAATTCCAAAATCCCTAATATTTTTTTTATCGTGTTTCCTCTCCTTCCATTGTCAAAAAATAGATTACGAACTATGATTTCTCATTTAAGCAACCATAACAAACAAACAGAGACAGTGGCATTTTTTAAAATATAAAATTAAAAATCATTTTCTTAATTTTTTAAAACATTTTATTAATTAAATTAAATATTTAATCGCTACATTTACAAAAATAAAATAAAAAAGAACCCATGAAATCATCTCTTTCTCCGATTCATCTCATCTCAAACCTTAAATTCCAAAATCCATAATATTTTCTTTATCGTGTTTCCTCTCCTTTCATTGTCAAAAAATAGATTACGAACTATGATTTCTCATTTAAGCAACAATAACAAAAAAACAGAGACAATGAAAAAAATTGAAATCCAAACAACAATTGTAAATTAAAGATGAAATGTGAAAACACAAAATTGTAAAACATAAGTACTAAATTTGGCCGAATGGAGTTTCTCGAGCAAGAAATTGGTGAGAGTAAAATATTTTCTTGCTATGGGCATACAAATTAGTTGTAACTAAAAAAATGGCAAGAAAAATTCTAATGTATTATTATTATTATTTTTGCAAATGATGTTTAATGTATTTTGAAGTTGAAGAAAATATAAAAAAGATTAAATGGTGTAAAACCAAGATTCTATGAAGTGTCTTATTAAAATGAAATGCAACAACAACCAATACACAAGAAACACACTGAGAGGAGAGGCATGTGTTAGTGGTAGTGAACACTAATCTATTTGGACTGAGATGAAATGGGGAGGGAGATGATTTTTAGGGTTTTTTTAATGGAAAAATAGGGTTGAGATGAGATATGGAAAAATATAATTTTCTAGGTTTTTTCTCATTTTATTTTATAATTTACTAATTTGAATATTAATTTAAATAATTAAATGTTTAAATGAATTCATATAGATATTAAAAATTGTAAAATACATCATTGATGTAGTCAACACATGATATTATGATCGACCATGGAGGAAGCTCAATACATGGAGTAGACATACCTAATATAGAGGTCCAGCTAAGTAAAGACTTGACATGGTGATCTTGACACTGAGTGATCGTACAACGTGAAAATTTGTGCCCACCGTGGAGCCTCGATAAAACTTTCGCAAACCTCGAGATCCATCCTACATGGCGATTACTAGAAGTAGAGCTCCCCCGGAGTTGTCTCAAGTAGAACCAAACCAACATAAAGATGGATCAAACATCTAGAACGATGATCCCAAAAACTAGACATTGCCACCTCATAGACATCTCAATAGAGACAGAGCCTCTCTTGGGTTGACGCTTTGTGACCACAAAGAAGCAATATAAATAGACCTAGAGGTCGTGACTGATCATTTTTACGACAACCTAGCCAAAATGAGTAATAGATAACACCATGGATGAAATTGAAACTTAGATCATAAGACTTAAGAGGAATGTGGCGATGATCGAAAAAGACCAAACACGACCACACACTCCCTCAATGGAGGATGACAACCATGACAACATGGCCAACCCGAATTCAGGAAGTGAAACTTCTTCATGAGGTGCACATCATAGGAAGAAACCCAAAGATGACATAACACAAATCCATTTCACATACGAAATCAATGTGGAACCCATACCAAGGCGTTTTTGCCTCCCAACCATTGATGAATAAAACAAGAAATGGAGCCACGTGAGCATATGACCTCCTTTAATGCTAGAATGCAATTTCAACGAGAATTCGATGCTTTGAAATGCACAATCTTCCCCTTCACACTAAAAATAGCTTCTATCCTATGGTTTTCTCACCACCCAAGAAAATAAGTCAAGTCATAAAAGCAGCTAGTCGAAATGTTCATATCTAGATTCACCATGTATCAAAAAAGTTCAAATTCTTTGGTTGGTTTCAAGCAGAAGTCAAGCGAGTCCGTTAGTTCATTCATGTATTGCTTTAATGATGAGACATCCCATGTTAGAGATTCGAATCCAGCCATAACACTACATGCACTGTAACAGGGTTAAAACCAAAACCTTTATCTGATTCACTTGCGAAGAGACCTTCTGAAATGCTTGAAGAGCTTAGGAAAAGAGCGAGCTGGTACGTAGCAATGGAAGATGTTGTTGGCTACAAAAGGGGAGATTACAAAAGATACCCCCACAACGATTGCGACCAAGGGAAAAATAGGAGTAATGAGTACTTTACTCTCTTCACCTATTGATAGAAAAGTCCCAAAAGGATCTTTCAAAATGCGTACAACTCTAATTTAATCAATCTACCTCGATAAAGAGAATCAAATCTAACGCTGACATAAGGGTATACTGGAAGTATTACATTGACGATTTCCAGGGATTATAGGTCCAAATCAAAATGTCGATACAAAAAGACCATCTCAGAAGTATGTAGATAAGAGAGATCAACATGAAGATTCAAAAAGGCCTAGACCACAAAGAAGAGGCTCGAGTTCACCCAATCACAATGAAGATCTAGGAGCTCCGAGAAAAGGTGCTATAGAGAAGATACGAAATGTAAGAGATTAACACCTCAACCAAGAGAGATCAATTTCATATTAGGAGGATTTTCTAGAGGAGGAACTACCAACAATGCAAGAAAAATACATATTAGAGCTTGAAAGTCAATTTGTGCTCTTACTCAGATTAGGAACATCCTTCCAACAATCATGTTCTTGGAGAAGGACTAAAAATATATAGACAAACAACAAGATGATCTGATGGTAAACTTGGTGGGAATGGCGAACCACAATGTAAAAAGAAGTCTAATAGACCAAGACAGCTAGACCAACATCATATCTAACGAAGCATACAAGCAGTTGGGCTTATTGACCTTAATATTGAAACCCTATGATTAAATGTGTGATTATCTTCAAAACATTAATTTAGGAATTTTGTCTCTACAAACAAATCATACATGCTAAAAAAAACTTACAATTCACGTAAGGATAATGAATATAGATTATATAATTTAATTAAGAAATATGTAATCGAAAAATGGTCCAAGCATCTGAAATGCTACAATGAACTCCCACTAATTCAAAACACCAAAAGACTTTAAAAAATTATATGAGTTACAATTCTCATATATAAGTTCATGGTTAGTGGTTTTGCCAAAAGGTTTTCAAATTCTATAATATCATATATCCACATAGTTAAAAGAAAAATAATTAGTTACAGGGATAACCTATCAACAAATTAATTACATTTAGTCGAAATCAATAAATTTTCTTTAGTGTTTGACATTCAATTAATATAAGTTTTAGCAAAAATGTGACTATGAAAATCCATAAGGAAACAGGGAATTCAAAGATCTCTAATTGGGTTAACACATATACTTGATTTAACAAAAAAAGTAATAATATGGATTAATGTGGCCACAAGAATGTGAACAATGAGTAAACATTTATGATTATAAAATTTATAAGTACTTTAACAACACAATATCATACTCGATAGGAGATTTGACTTTTTATATTGTACTTACATAATTATGACCACGCAAAATATGGAATGTTGTAAGAGAGAAACACAATATAGTGGCATGCTAAAAGATTATTGTGTATTTTTCAACAAGTTCAACTTAAGCATCCAATTGTAATGCTAACCGAGAATAAAAGAATATTGGTAAATATCTCGGTATAATAGAATGAGACTAAATTTCAAAATATCTTAGAATATGTCATATGTTATAGTGCGGACAAGAGTATATGAATATTAATTATAAAGTATGTATAATAACTGTGTACACATTCCCACTAATCCTACATGTATAAACGAGATTATGATTCTCATTAGACCCCACTACTATTAAAATGCTCTAATGATATGATATTCAACAGTGGGATATTAGGTTTATAATACAAAATTATTAAGAGAAGTGGTTATAAAATTTATTACCAATATAGTTTCACAAACTCAACCACTTATTTTACACATAAAATAGAATATTGAATTGTAAAGATAAGTGGTTATATGATCACAACATATAGCCTAAAATATGTATATTAATTTATCAATTGAAGATTTTATAAAAAAAATTGGATTTTCTAGTTAATCACATGTTATGCATAGAGAATTAAGGAGACAATAAATTTTTTTACTTGATAATTTATAGTATATAATATATAATTTCAAAAAAAGTTAAAAGAATTTATAAATAAAGTATCTTTTAGCTAAAAGAGTATAATTATATAAAAAATTGTATCATATGAGTGAGTTTAAAATTGTATCATAGACTACGGGATTATATACAAAATTTTAATAGCTCACTTAAAAAACTCAAATACTACAAATATAGTCTCAAGCATTTGAGAAAAGAATTTGATTATATGCAACATCAATGGAATAAGATTTGTGTCATTTTGGTTTTCACTAAGCTTTTTCTAATCTATTTTTTTCTTCACTCGTCTTATTCTCTTCCATTTTGGTTTTTAGGCAAGGCAGTTCATCTAATAAATGGATAAAAAAATTGGTAATTTTGGTATTTACTCGGCTTATTTTAACCAATTTTGGTTCTTAGCCAATGTAGCTCATCCGATAAGGGCACTAGACTCAATGAAATAAGATTTTTGCCATTTTGGTCTTTACTCAGTTTATTCTAACCAATTTTGGTTGTTTTGCAATGTTGTCATCCAATAAATGCAATAGTCTCAATGGAATAAGATTTTGGTCATATTGGTTTTCACTAGACTTATTATAATCCATTGTGGTTTTTAGGCAGTGTAGTTCATCTAATAAGTGCAATAGTCTCAATGGATAAGATTTTGGTAATTTTGGTATTTACTCAGCTTATTCTAACCAACTTTGGTTCTTAGCCAATGTACTTCATCCAATAAGGGCAATAGTCTCAATGAATTAATATTTTGGACTTAACTTAGCTTAGTTTAACCTATTTTGTTTCTTAGCCAATGTAGTTCACCCAATTAGTGCAATTGTCTCAATGGAATAAGATTTTGGTCATTATTGTCTTCACTCAGGTTATTCTACACCATTTTAATTCTAAGCCAATGTAGTACATCCAATAAGTGCAATAGTTTCAATGGAATAATATTTATGTCATTTTAATCTTCACTCAACTTATTCTAACCTATTTTGGTTCTTAGAAAATATTGTTCAACCAATAAATGAAATAGTTTCAATGGATTAAAATTTTAGTCATTTTGGTCTTCACTCGACTTATTACGCACTCTCAACGCGCTTTTGATGAATCTGATTACAAGCTCACTCTGATGATTCTGAATCTGATAATCATGGTAAACTAGTTGACCATCTCGTTAATGCTTCAAGTCATCACTATGATAAAGTCAACACTATGACAAGAGATCGACATTCTAGCGTTGTGCTCGTCAAAGATGGACTTATCCTCTAATAGTGACATCCTCTTAGATTTGTCTTCTTAATTCAAGATACTATGAATTAATTACGAAGATATATATGGATATGTCATAAAGGATGATTTTCCTTAAATGCTGATTCAAGATACTATGAATTAAAGAAAGTTTTGATGGTGACATGGGATGAATCTAATGAATCCTATGATGGCGAAGAACAGACCAATATGGCTAGCATGGCTGATGCAGATTTTGAATCTCTCTCTCTCTCTCTCTCTCTCTCTCTCTCTCTCTCTCTCTCTCTCTCTCTCTCTCAACTTGCAACCTGAAATAATGAAGTGCCAAACTATTTTGAAATATTATTTTAATATCAAATATTTGTTTATTCAAGTTTTTATTTGTATTTTGACGTATATGAAGTACCAGGTTAATACTATTTTAATTTGGATTTACACATTAAAATTTTTGTCCTTTTTAAATAATAGAATCCAATGCTCACTTATTTGGTGTGACAATATTTTGTGTCTTGTTTTTTTACTGCCAAAAGAGAGAAATCAAGATGATGTCAATTTTATAAATTTGTTATAAAAAGTTATAAAAACTATTTAATAGTAGAAAATGTGCTAATGCCGATTTAGTGCACTCTTTTTACCACCATTTATGATCAGCCGATTTAGTGCACTCTTTTTAATACCATTTATGCAAAACATAAATAATAAACAATCAGTTAAGTATTAATTAATATCAATCTCTCTCCCCAAAAAGTTTATAATTTTTTAAAAGTTAAAATTTTAAAAAAAGCTGCTAAGTAGAGGTATAGACAAGTAGAGTAATTGTTAAGTAAAAAAAGCTGTTGTTTGGTGAGATGAATAAATTCCCAACAATAAATCAAATGCATGGACCCCGCTCTCTTCAATATTCGTTGCTATAATGTTGGCTTGGTGAGATGAAGGAGTTGCGTGGACCCCACTCTCTTCAATATTCATTACTATATGGGGCAATATTCCTTTTGTAAGACTAATCTTTATCCACCATAAAAAGTCGGTCAGTCTCCCTCTCACTCACAACTCTCATCTCTCTCCCTCTCCCTCTCCCTCTCATCACTCTCCCTCTCACTCACAACACTCATTCACAACTATCATCACTCTCGCTCTCACTCACAACTTTGACCCTCTTCACGGCTCAAAATAAACCATCACCACAACCTCCATCCTTTTTGTTTTGAAACCGCCGTCGCCGCCGCCATCATAGCAAAGATTACGGGATGAAGATGAAAAAAAATTGTTTATTAATTTCTTTTTTAATATGGGTATAATTATTATTTAATTAATTATAAATAATTAAAATATTTAAAAAATCAAAATAATAATAATAAAATAAAATACATTATTAAATAATAATAATAATTTTAATTTTAATAATATTATTAATATTAGTGACTTATTGTTAATTTAAATTAATTATAAAAAACCAAAATAATAATAATAATTTTAATAATAATAATTCAATAATAATGTATAAAAAATGAATCACTAATAATGTATTATTATTAAAATTATTATTATTGAATATTAAAAATATAATTTTAATTTTATTAATAATAAATAAAATACATTAATAATAATAATATTATAAATTTTAATAATAATAATAATAATAATAATATTATTATTTATGTATTTTATTTATTATTATTAAAATTAAAATTAAAATTGTTATTTTTATTATTCAATAATAATAATAATTTTAACAATAATACATTATTAATGACTTATTTAAATACATTATTATTGAATTATTATTATTAAAATTATTATTATTATTTTGGTTTTTTAAATATTTTAATTATTTATAATTAATTTAAATTAACAATAAGTCACTAATATTAGTAATATTTTTAAAATTAAAATTATTTTTATTATTATTATTTAATAATGTATTTTATTTTATTATTATTATTTTGATTTTTTATATATTTTAATTATTTATAATTAATTAAATAATTATTATACCCATAAATAAAATAGAACAAAAAAAAAAGCCTTAGTATATGGCCGCATCCCAGGATGCGACCTCCTACTACAAAAAAAAAAAACAAAACTTCTTCAGCTCGTAAGCAACTAGGGCTAAAAAGTAGGGCATTTTTGTATTTTAATTTGGAAGTAGGACAATTTGGTGCTTTTTGTAAAAAAGTGGGATATTTGTGTAAAAAAGTCCCATTCTCTCCCTCGTAATGGCTGAGCCACAATTAAATAGCATTATTGTGCCACTGTTAAAAGAACTTTACGATTTGTGCTTTCTCACACATAATCTCTCTTTATCTATTTGTGCTTTCTCTATTTGCCTCTTCCTATTTGTGAGCTTTTTGATTTTAGAGGAAAATTCGTTTCTTTGTTTGTTCTAGCGGACTAAAGGAGAGAGGTCCACAAAGCACAACATCACACGGGGTTGTTGACAATGCAAGTGGACCATAGATACAAAAGGTATCGTGAATGTATTTTTATCTAATATTTTATAAAAATTAAAATTAAAATATTAAAATTTTATAATATTTTTGTTGAGACAAAATCTCTCTCAAATGATTTTAATGATAACAAAATTATTTAAAGATTATGATTGTGGTTAATGACTAATCTGTGCTTTTGAGTGAATTATTATAAGAAAATAGGTTAATCGTCCATTAGATCAAAAGAGAGAAAAATATGGGTTAATCCTTTAAATGTTCAAGCTGGAGGATAGGTCAGAGGATGGGTCTTCAAGATGAAACGTCTCATCCTCGCTGATATAATGTTTATAATTCATCAAAAGAAGTCAACACAATATGAATAAATGAATATATAAAGCATCTGATCAAAAGAAATCAAAAGGCCAGCTGTACTAGGTTCAAGGATTTCTTTACGCATGGATATTCAAAATAGTCACATGTTTGCAAACTACCATCCCATGTGCAAAGGCTAAGGGCAGACCTATATACCATTCTTGTATGATTGAAAAAATCAAGCAAAGTTAATCTACAGAAAGGCAACTACAAACTAACTCAAAATAGAAGTCATACAGGCCTTGAAGAATGAGAAAAGAAAAAGACAACACAAGACCAAGGTCCAATGAAAGTCAATTTCCAGGCTGAGGATAGACTGCTTCTGTCCAAGGTCAGTTGGATGGCATTTTCGTAAATATGATGAAAGACCATGGTTTGTTTTGAATTGATTTCAAACGGTCACAAAAGCTTGTCACATGGAAAGAACATCACAAGACCTCTATAAAAGGCATCAAGCTATTCATCATCTAGACACCACAACATTGCAGAAAAAAGATCAAAATCTTAAGTCTATCATAAGCAATAGTCATCCTCTCTTTACACTCTCTACATTCATACACTAGATCTTTGAAATATC
This sequence comes from Cicer chorassanicum, assembly GCA_037974735.1. Taxonomy (NCBI): domain Eukaryota; kingdom Viridiplantae; phylum Streptophyta; class Magnoliopsida; order Fabales; family Fabaceae; genus Cicer; species Cicer chorassanicum. Next base: position 18,777,557 of record JBBPBP010000002.1, read on the forward strand.
CTTTTAGAAAATGTTTAAGTAAAGAGAAAGAAAATCATACTATTGTCACTCTGTAATTTTCAAGTAAGTTGTACTTGAAAATATTTGAAACTCAGTTGTAAGCTTGGTGAAGCTTGAGAATACACAAAGTGTAATCATCCTTGGTGAGAGGTTGATCTGATTGTTTTTTAGTGAAATCTCACAAGGGTGTGAGGACTGGACGTAGCCATCTTTGGGTGAACCAGTATAAAAGTTGTGTGTCTATCTCTTTATATTTTCCTTGCATTTATTCTGTTTATATTTAAAAGTTTAAAAATCGATTTTTCAGTTCGCATCCTCTCTAAGAGGACAAAAACTCAAAAACTCTTGAAACTATTTTTAAACGCCAAAATCCCTATTCAACCCCCCTTCTAGTGATATTTAGCTCCATCAATTGGCATCAGAGCAAGGTTCTTTAGAAATATTACATCTAACAGTGTATGAGAAAAAGATCAAAAGAAAAAATGTCAAAAGCTAAGTATGTTCCTGAATGAGGATCCTCCACTAGACCTCCCTACTTTGATGGTACAGATTACTACCATTGGAAAGGTAAGGTGAGATTGTTTCTCATATAACAAGAAAACATTATGTGGTCTGTTGTTGAGAACAGGGATCATGTCATCAGAATCAACAACACAGATGCAACCTCCGACGAGAAACCTCAAGCACAATGGACGGCAGATGAAAATGTTAAGGTACTCCTAAACTCTAAAGCTCATTTATTTCTAACGTGTGCTTTGAGCAGGGAAGAATACGATAGAGTTGAAGAATGCAAAAACGCCATGGAACTTTGGGATACTCTAAAGATTCATCATGAAGGATCAAGCCACGTAAAGGAAGCAAGGATTGACATGGGAGTAAGAGAATTCGAGTTGTTTGAGATGAATGATGATGAAACGATTGATGAAATGTTCTCAAGGATGACAATCATACTTAACAGCTTGAGATCTCTTGGAAAGGTTTATTCTGTTCAAGAGAGGATAAGAAAAATCTTAAGGAGTTTACCAAGAGAATGGAGGCCAGAAGCAAGAGACTTGGCCAACATGAAACTAGAGGATCTGGTTGGAACTCTAAGAGCTCATGAACCTCTGTTGCTGGCTGATAAACCAAACAAAAAAGGAAAAATGATAGCTCTAAAATCAAGTCAAACAGAAAGCTCATCCTCCAAGAGGACTGAAGAAGCCACAAAGAAGGAAAGTGCAGAGTATCCTCTATCTGAGGAAGAGGATGAATTTGCTCTAATTTCCAGAAGAATCTAGAGGATGATAAATCGTAGAGGACAGATAAAAAGATCTCCTCAAAAAGAAAAAACTGACAAAAGTCAGCTTACTTGCTTTGGATGCAACAAGCTGAGTCACTACAAAACTGAGTGTCCCCTGAACAAAAAGAACTCAAGAAGATTCCCCTACAAAAACAAATCTATGATGATCACGTGGGATGATAGTGATGACTCATCCTCTGAGCAAGAAAAGGAAGAAGATGCCAACCTCTGTCTCATGACTAACTCAAAAACTGAAAAGGTAATCATATCTGAACTTTGTCATAATTGTGAACAATTAGAAATAGAATTTGACAAACTTTTAAATGACTCAAACACTTTGTCTCATAAATGTGGTTTTCTTAAAAATCAACTTTATGAAATAAAGAAGCTAAATGAGGAACTTCAAGCTAAGAATAAAAAATATGAACAAACCATTCTAGACTTGCAGTTATCTCATGAGAAGTTATCTGAACAAATATCTATTGTAAACAAAAGAAATGTCAAGACTCATCCTCCAGAAGAGGACGCAAAAAAGGAAATTTTAAAAATAGAGGTTGAAGAATTTAAAAATGATCTTACCAACTTTGTTAAATCCACTGATATCTTTCAAAAGATTATGGGATCACAATCTGAAATCTTTGACAAAGCTGATATTGGATTTAAAAGTTCTCAAAAACAAAAACTCAATGAAAATTTTTTTATTCCAAAGAAACAAGAGGATAAGGCAAGATGCACCTTTTGCAAAAAACTATTTCTAAATTGTATAAATTAGAATTATTCAAAGGCCTTCCAAAAATTGATTTTGAAAAAGACAAAATTTGTGAAGCTTGTGCCAAAGGAAAACAAGTCAAAAGTAGCTTTCATTCTAAAAATGTTGTTTCCACGAATCATCCTCTTGAGCTACTTTATATTGACCTTTTTGGGCCTATTAAAACTCCAAGTCTTAGTGGTAAAAGTTACAGATTTGTAATTATGGATGACTTTTCACGTTTTACATGGGTTTTATTTTTAAAACATAAAAATGATGCCTTTGAGGCTTTTCATTATTTCCGTAAGAAGTGACCATGGAGGTGAATTTGAAAATGAATCCTTCAAAAATCTTTTTGATGAAAATGGTATTTCTCACAATTTTTCTTGCCCAAGAACCCCTCAACAAAATGGATTTGTTTAGAGGAAAAATAGAACTTTGCAAGAAATGGCTAGAACCATCTTGAATGAAGCCAACATTGAAAAATATTTTTGGGCCGAAGCAATCAATACCGCTTGTTATGTTTCAAATCGTGTATCAATTAGAAAGATTTTAAACAAAACTCCATATGAGTTATGGAAAGGAAGAAAACCAAACATCTTAATTTTCATATATTTGGATGTTATTGTTACATTCTAAATAATAAAGAAAATTTGGGAAAGTTTGATTCAAAATCTGACAAAGGATTATTTTTGGGATACTCCACTTCATCAAAAGGTTATAGAATATATAATCTTAGGACTCAAACTATGGAGGAATCCATGCATGTTATTTTTGATGAGTTTGATGACTTGTGCTTAGAAAAAATTGATAAATTTGAGGAACATGAACCTTCATCCTCCCACGCACCCAGTCCAAACGAAGAGGATGATTCTGATCCAACCTCTCAGTAACCTCCACGAGGATGGAAGACAGTCACTTATCATCCTCCAGATCTAATTATTGGAGACACGACTGATGGTGCAAGGACTAGACAGTCTCTACGAGGAAATGCAACTACCATGACCATGATTTCACAAATTGAACCCAAAAATATTGATCAAGCTATTTGTGACAAATCATGGGTTGAAGCCATGATGGAAGAACTCTCACAATTTGAAAGAAACAAGGTGTGGAACCTTGTACCTCTTCCACTTGAAAAATCCATCATTGGAAGAAAATGGATTTTCAGAAACAAACTGAATGAGGATGGAGATGTAATAAGAAAAAAAGCAAGGCTAGTTGCTCAAGGCTACAACCAACAAGAGGGAATAGACTACGATGAAACATTTGCACCGGTTGCTAGACTTGAAGCTATACGAATCCTCCTAGCATATGCCACCCATAAAGGTATCAAACTATACCAAATGGATGTCAAAAGTGCTTTTTTAAATGGTTTTCTAAATGAGGAGGTATATGTTAAACAACCTCCTGGATTTATGGATGAAAAGAAGCCCAATCATGTTTATAAACTCTCAAAAGCTCTTTACGGTTTAAAGCAAGCTCCTCGAGCTTGGTTTGAGAGGTTAAGCTCATTTTTAAAAGACAATGGTTTATTAAGAGGACAGATAGATACAACACTCTTCAAGAAAACTATTGAAAAGGATTTATTAATTATGCAAATTTATTTTGATGATATAATCTTTGGGTCTACAAACGAAAAGATGTGTGAAGATTTTGCCAACCTCATGCAAAGTGAATTCAAAATGAGTATGATGGGTGAATTAAAATTCTTTCTTGGATTACAAATCAAGCATTTGAAAAATGGCATCTTCATCTCACAAGAAATATACACTAAAGATCTTCTCAACAAATACAACTTGAGTTCAGCTAAGAGTATGGGAACTCCTATGCACCCATCCTCCATGCTTCACAAAGATGAGGAAGGAACTCCAATTTCTGAGAAAGAGTATAGAGGGATGATTGGATTCTTATTATACTTAACAACAAGTAGACCGAACACAGTCTTTGTTGTAGGTCTTTGTGCAAGATTTCAATCCTCTCCCAAAGAATCTCATCTTACTGCAGTTAAGAGGATCTTAAGATATCTTGTTGAAACACTCAATCTGGGGATATGGTATGAAAAATGTTCAACTCTTGACCTCATAACTTATTGTGATGCTGACTATGCGGGAGACAAAGTTGAAAGGAAGAGCACAAGTGGAGGTTGCCAATTTCTTGGTAAATCTCTAATAAGTTGATCATGCCAAAAACAATGTACCATTGCTCTATCAACTACAGAGGCTGAATACGTATCAGCTGCACAATGTTGCTCCCAACTATTGTGGATCAAGAACCAGCTAGAGGATTATTCTCTAAGGTACGCAAATATTCCCATCCTCTGTGATACTACAAGTGCTATAAATCTTTCTAACAATCCAATTCAACACTCTAGATCTAAGCACATTGAAATCAAACACCACTTTATAAGAGATCATGTTCAAAAAGGTGATATAGAACTGACTTTCATTGACACTGAAAATCAGTTGGCAGATATTTTTACCAAACCTCACCAGGAGGATCGATTTAAAAATATTTTGGAAAAACTCTCCATCATTGATTTTTCTAAGATTAATTGATTAATTGTTTTATCCATTGTACCATTTCTGTTTTTTTTTTTTTTTAAATGTTTGTCTGTGAAAGATCAGATCTGGTTTTAAAAAAGGAAATAGGCATAGAGTTTAGAGAATGGAAAAAACCCAGAGGACACAGTGTCCATTTTGGTGTATCTGCCATTTAATTGCCTCAGACTTTGCGTGCACGCGCTTCCTTTCTCATTGGGCCGTCCATGTGGCGCCGTCCCCATGTTCCACGCTAGCATTTAATGCTACAACAGCTGAAACTGCCGTTTCCAACACGCGTGCTTCACACGCCAACCTGCACGCCTTGTCTCATCAATCAATGTTACATCCTCCCAGGCGAACTGCATCATTATTTTTTGACGATTATTATTTCACCCTCCATCTCTCTCCAACGGTTATTTTTTTTCACTTTTTATCTTCCATCAGCATCCTCCATAATTAACTCTCACTCTCCTCATTGTTCTTCATCTCGTTTCTTCTAAACCCATAATTATTTTTTTATCAAAAATTATGGCAAGAATTAAGTTTGTTATTACAAGAAAAATCATTTCTCAAGAATATGAAGATATTGAAGATCATTACTCCAGTACGGAGTCTGATCACCTTGAGCAAAACACCTCTAATACCACTCAAAATCAAGAATCATTATCTAATGCTGAACCCTCTGTCACTACCTCTCTTCCCTCCATTTCAACCAAACCATCCAAACATTCAATCCTCTGCTCCAACCAGACGATCCTCTAGAATCCTTTCTGGAGTTCTCTCATCTAGAAAATCTATTCCTCAAGACTCTACTATTCACCTTGCGGAATCGGAAGATTCAGAACAAACGCTTTCAACTGAACCAACCCCTTGTGCACCACCAATCGAAACTCCCACCAAAATCTCCACTTCGAAAAAATCCAAATCCTCATAAAAAAAAACAAAGTCCCCACCCTCACAAAAATCTGGTCAAAGTTTTTTTTTTGATTCTGTTGCCCAGGAAACAAATTACTTATCTAAATGGGTTAACAAATCTGTGGTCAATGGAAAACTTATTGATCTGGCTGACTTGAAGGAAGGAGGTTTTAATGTTGAAGAGATTTTTGATCAATTGGGCTGGACCTCATTTCTCAACCTCGATTGGTAAAGGCATTCTATGCTGCCTCAAACTGGTCTAAGGGGCTCTCTGGGTTTGCTATCATTCTGAAAGGAGTCCTCATGGAAATCACTCTCCTTTTGTCAAATCCTTGATATTCGTGATGAAGGAGCTTATTTCTTTTCTGAAAATTGGTACTCTCAGTGAGCCTCAATACCCTCGATTGGTAAGGGCATTCTATGTTGCCTCAAACTGGTCTAAGGGGCTCTCTAGGTTTGCTATCATTCTGAAAGGAGTCCTCATGGAAATCAATCCAACCTCCTTGTGTCAAATCCTTGATATTCGTGATGAAGGAGCTTATTTCTTTTCTGAAAATTGGTACTCTCAGTGCCGGATCACCCGCTCCTCTGTTTTGGCAAAAAAAATTATACAACCCTCTAAACCCCACGTGGCTTCCAACCTCCTCCCACTGTGTCGCATTCTACACAATATTTGTGTCCACTGCATTGTCCTACGAGCTGGCAGTTTTGAAAAAGTGACTGAATTGGATGTTCTTCTCATTCATAATTTGATTACTGGCTCCCCTCTTCATTTGGGTAATATCATCTTTAACTTCATGTTAAATGCAGCTGTTTTGGGTATGATCTTAACCAAGCTTTTCAAGTTTTTCAAGGTTTCTTTGGATGATGAACCTTCTCTGCAGTTTAATAATACATTCTCCATGAAGAATGTTAAACAGATGCGTCTTCAGCCATCTACAACACCTACTGACTCTACCACCTCAAAGAAAAGGAAAACAAGAAGCTCCTCCTCTACTGTTGCTCCACCCGAACAACCATCAGATCAATCTCCTTCTGAGGATACTCCCACTCCACTTCCTCAAGAGCCCATCGTGGAAACTGCACCCACTCCTTCTCCACCTCATTCCACTGTTGTTCCTTCACCACCACAATCACCTCCGCTGCCATCTCATTCAGTAATGCCTATTGAAGATCCACCACCACAATCAGCTAATGATCCTCCTAGTGAGGATGCCGTAAAAGATGCTCCTCGTGCACTCATGGAAGAAGGTGAAGAACTTTACTTTGATCTCAATCTTACATATCATCATTTCTCACCTCAGAGTCCTCCTGAGTCCATGCCCAACCTTCCTTCTGAATTGCAAGAATCTGTTCCTTTTGCCACTGCCCCTCCTTCACCAATGCCTATTGTTGCTGCTGAAGAGCCATCACAACCTTTCCGTGAGGTTACTGGCTTATTTGGTTCCCTAGATTCCTTTTTGGTTACCTTAAATGACGACACACCTAAAGACAAAGCTGGCAGCTCCCAAAACAAGAGCTCCAGCGTCAACGATCATCCAAAAGACTCCACTACAGGGAAGCAACCTAAGGACAAGAACATATCCAAGCAGATGAAGTTGTTGAAAACAATTAGGAAGGATCAAAAGCAGATTATCCGCACCATGACACAGTTTGGCCTCATTCTAGAATGGGTCACCAAACATGTGATCAGTACCATTGCTCCTAGGGATCACCCCCCTGAGCTCCCAGCTGCGGATGAACCATCCTCCTCCTTTGATGATCCATCCTCTCCCGAGTAGCCACCTCACTCTTATACTTTTTGTTCTTGCCATAATTCTGGGGGAGAACGATTATGATGTCCTGCTGATGTTTTGCTGATTATGATGTTTTGATGATTGTTAAGTTAATGTTTTTGCTGCTTTGCTGATTAATGTTTTGATGTTTTAAAATGACTATGTATGTTTAACGTGTATGCCATTACAACATTACTGGTTTATAATATCATTATGGTCTTTCTTTATTCTGTTAGATTCATATTTCTGGCATACATTCATAATCTAAAGAATTTTGTCATCATCAAAAAGGGGGAGATTGTTGAGACAAAATCTCTCTCAAATGATTTTAATGATAACAAAATTATTTAAAGATTATGTTTGTGGTTAATGACTAATCTGTGCTTTTGAGTGAATTATTATAAGAAGGCCAACTGATATAATGTTTATAATTCATCAAAAGAAGTCAACGCAGTATGAATAAATGAATATATAAAGCATCTGATCAAAAGAAATCAGAAGGCCAGCTGTACTAGGTTCAAGGATGGCTTAACGCATGGATATTCAAAATAGTCACATGTTTGCAAACCACCATCCCATGTGCAAAGGCTAAGGACAAACCTATATATCATTCTTGTATGATTGAAAAAATAAAGCAAAGTCAATCTACAGAAAGGCAACTACAAACTAACTCAAAATAGAAGTCCTACAGGCCTTGAAGAATGAGAAAAGAAAAAGACAACACAAGACCAAGGTCCAATGAAAGTCAATTTCCAGGCTGAGGATAGACTGCTTCTGTCCAAGGGCAGTTGGATGGCATTTTCGTAAATATGATGAAAGACCATGGTTTGTTTTGAATTGATTTCAAAAGGTCATAAAAGCTTGTCACATGGAAAGAACATCACAAGACCTCTATAAAAGGCAGGAAACTATTCATCATCTAAACACCACAACATTGCAGAAAAAAGATCAAAATCTTAAGTCTATCATAAGCAATAGTCATCCTGTCTTTACACTATCTACATTCATATACTAGATCTTTGAAATACCCTTTTAGGAAGTGTTTAAGTAAAGAGAAAGAAAATCATACTTTTATCACTCTGTAATTTTTAAGTAAGTTGTACTTGAAAATATTTGAAACTCAGTTGTAAGCTTGGTGAAGCTTGAGAATACACAAAGTGTAATCATGCTCGGTGAGAGGTTGATCTGATTGTTTTTTAGTGATATCTCACAAGGGTGTGAGGACTGGACATAGCCATCTTTGGGTGAACCAGTATAAAAGATGTGTGTCTATCTCTTTATATTTTCCTTGCATTTATTCTGTTTATATTTAAAAGTTTAAAAATCGATTTTCCAGTTCGCATCCTCTCTGAGAGGACAGAAACTCAAAAACTCTTGAAACTATTTTTAAACGCCAAAATCCCTATTCAACCCCCCTTCTAGTGATATTTAGCTCCATCAATTTTTTTTACTAAGAATATGTTTAATATTCTTTTATATTTTTTTTTAAGTGAGCGAGTACTATATTTTACAACAATGGATGTTTGATTGTAATTTGTCCATACTTCATGAAGTGTACACCTTTGACGCGAGCTATAAATTGTTAAAAGCTTGTACGCGTTTTTTCAATAAAAAAAAGTTTGAACATGTTGTTAGTTATGTCTACGACAAAAAAAAAAGAATAGAGTTCCATGTTATTACAGTTATGCCATTAATAAAAATTGTTATTTTCTGTATATTTTCAAAAACAAATTGTTTGAATGAAAAAAGGAAAAACTAAAATGAAAACATGTTTGGACTGATTTGATTTTTTGCTTTTAGAATCAATTAAATTGTAAACAATCTATAAAAATAATTTTACAAAACATTATAATCAAATAACTTTTAAAGTTTTTCTATTTTTAAATACAAAAAACTGTATTAAAAAACTGAATCAAACAAGTCCAATTTTGGCAGTGGCAACCCTCTCAATCAACTGAGTAAAAAAAAATCTACCAGTGGCAATTTGTTGATTTAGTTATTATTATTGATAGTAACTTTTTTCAAACTTTAAAAATCTCATCTGTATTATAACAAAATTAATTTTTTGAATTATTTTCCTTTTACAAAATAATTTGAGTACATGAATTATTATTTTCATTTTGTTTAGGAAAATTTTTATTATCACTTTTTATGAAAAGAATTATTATTATTATTATTATTATTATTATTATTATTATTATTATTATTATTATCATTGATAAACTAATAATCAATTATATTATCATAATTACATTGATGGATGAGTCTTAATAAATAAGTATTTAATTTTTATATCATACATCATAATCAGTAATTAAGTAATTAATTATTATTGTAATTTGAATTTATAATGAAATTAATGAATTTTATTTCTTTTCTAATGAAATTAATGAATTTATGAAATATATTTCTTTTGTAATGATATTAGCAATAATAATATTATAGATTTTAAAAAACATCAATTCGTTTTGTCAAAAAAAAAAAAAACTTAAATTAGAATAGTAGGCTTGAAGTAAATCAGTCAAAGTGTTTTCATATACTTGAAAAAATATAGGACTCAATATGTAACATCCTCTCAATGAGAGTTAGAAACCTAGAAACAAACTTTGAGTCAATTCAGACACAAACTCGAACTGATGTAAATAAGCTTGTAAGTGGCAACAACAATCATGAACCTCAGCGACAATTTGCCAAAATATAGAAGAAGGATTATGACGATGACAACTTGGAGAGGCTGGAGAAAGAATACTTAAAGCCTAAAGAGGCTGGAGAAAGAATACTCAAAAGCTGAAGAGGTAGAGTAAAAAAATACTTGTATGTTATTAATTGAAATAGTGAATTAAGTCGTCGACTGTACTGAGGAAAAAACTATGTGTAAGGGGAGGACTAGATTTAACAACTGTTGTATTGTGAACTACTATAAAAACATATGTGTTTTCCTCATCTTAGTTCTTTATGATTCAACATTTTTTTTCACTAAACCTGATTTATAAGAACTAGTTGAATGTTTTGATAAAGAATGCTTTTGTACAAAGCAATCGAAATACAATTTAAAAATGACATAACACAATTCAACCCCTTTTTCTTGTTTTTTCCAGCACCTTCACTTAGGTCATAAAAAATAAATAAATTTAAGGTATGTTTGGACAGAGGTTTTAGAGGGGAGATGACAATTTATTTTCCTTTTTTAAATTAAGAAAGTTATAAATGTTTCTAAAAGTGAATAAGTGTGATTCAAATGTTACATGATAATTTATCTTGTTATATAGGAGGAATCAAATAACACGCAAAGAGTTACATTTATTCAATAACATTGCATCGAATGAATATTTTTAAAATTTAGCCATTGAATTGAAAACAACTACCATATAGATGAGTCAAAATTAACGTTATATACAATTAAATTGTTGAAGTTTATCATAACGTATCATGATGACATATGAAATGATTTTAGATTAATTTCAAAATTTAAAGATATGATTTATATGATAGTTGCTTTCAATCCAACGACTGATTTTGAAAAATATTTATTCAACGCGATGTTACTGAATGAGTGTAACTCTTATGCTCTGTCTGGATATTTTAAATGAGTGGAATTGAATGAAACGAAAAGAAATTAAGTGGAGTGAAATGGAACAAAGATTCATTCCATTGTTTGATTATTTGATTATGGAATGAAACATAAAAAGTAAGATATCATCTCATACCATAAATTGAAGACGGAGAAAATGAAAGAAGATGATGAAATGGATTTCATCACGTGTCACTCCATTTCACTCATTTTTAAAATATTCAAACAAGAAAGCCTCGTTAGTGTAACTCTTTGGTGTGTGTGTGTGTGTGTGTGTATATATATATATATATATATATATATATATATCAAAATATAAACTTAATACTTCAATTTTGTGCACTCTAAAGTTTTCCAAAACCCAACTCTCAATCATATCTTTAAAGAAAAGGCAAAAATAGTAAATGACAAGTTTATTGTTGTATGTTTTAGAATTAAATATTGGTTAAATATATTTTTGATCCTTTTAAATAAGTCATTATATATATACACACATGTGTGTGTATCAAAATATAGACTTACTACTTCAATTTTACTTACTCAGTTAGCACTCCAAAGTTTTCTAAAACCCAACTCTCACAAAAATAGTAAATGACAAGTTTATTCTTGTATGTTTTAGAATAAAATATTGATTAAATATATTTTTAATCCTTCTAAATAAGTCATTTTAGTTTGAGTCCCTATAAATTCTTTTATACGTGTGTAATTTTAAAAAATCCTTTAATGATTTTTTTTAATTAAAATGATGATGTGGCCATTTTTGCTAACATAACATGTTCTCACTATATCATTATGTTAATCAGGCATTTTTTAAAATATAAAATTAAAAATCATTTTCTTAATTTTTTTAAAACATTTAATTAATTAAATTAAATATTTAATCACTACATTTATAAAAATAAAATAAAAAAGAACCCATGAAATCATCTCTTTCTCCGATTCATCTCATCTCAAACCTTAAATTCCAAAATCCCTAATATTTTCTTTATCGTGTTTCCTCCCCTTCCATTGTCAAAAAATAGATTACGAACTATGATTTCTCATTTAAGCAACAATAACAAATAAACAGTGACAATGTAAAAAATTGAAATCCAAACAACAATTGTAAATTAAAGATGAAATTTGAAAACACAAAATTGTAAAACATAAGTACTAAATTTGGCCGAATGGAGTTTCTCGAACAAGAAATTGGTGAGAGTAAAATATTTTCTTGCTATGGGCATACAAATTAGTTGTAACTAAAAAAATGGCAAGAAAAATTCTAATGTATTATTATTATTATTATTGCAAATGATGTTTAATGTATTTTGAAGTTGAAGAAAATATAAAAAAGATTAAATGGTGTAAAACCAAGATTCTATGAAATGTCTTATTAAAATGAAATGCAACAACAACCAATACACAAGAAACACACTGAGAGGAGAGGCATGTGGTAGTGGTAGTGAACACTAATCTATTTGGACTGAGATGAAATGGGGAGGGAGATGATTTTTAGGGTTTTTTTAATGGAAAAATAGGGTTGAGATGAGATATGGAAAAATATAATTTTCTAGGTTTTTCTCATTTTATTTTATAATTTACTAATTTGAATATTAATTTAAATAATTAAATGTTTAAATGAATTCATATAGATATTAAAAATTGTAAAATACATCAATGATGTAGTCAACACATGATATTATGATCGACCATGGAGGAAGCTCAATACATGGAGTAGACATACCTAATATAGAGGTCCAGCTGAGTAAACACTTGACATGGTGATCTTGACACTGAGTGATCGTACAACGTGAAAATTGCCCCAACGTCATCTCTAGAGGTGCACGTGATAAAAGACAAGGAATCTAGACACACTAATGCACTCATAACGTTCCATGCATTGCATAACACACTCAAACTAGATAAGCCTTAACATTTATCTCAGTATGGAATTACATTGTAGACAAAAACAATCCTAATATGCTCTCAATGATCACCTTATCAATAATAGCAACTGAATGCAACATACGTGAGTTCAAACACTCTCCAAAAATAGGGGGTTCTCCCCCAATTATTCAGTCATTATTCACTACTCACTATACTTGTTATCTAGTTGCACCCTGCCTTACTTTGGCATAAGAGTGGCTTTGTAGGTACACCTTCCATTAAGAGAAGAAAGTGTACAAGAAGAAGGAGTAGAGATCAAAGCATTGCCATAAAATAAATTTTGAAGTCCACATCACGAACACCGATGATCCACCTTGTGAGTTCTTACAAGAACATTTGTGCCCACCGTGGAGCCTCGATAAAACTTTCGCAAACCTCGAGATCCATCCTACATGGCGATTACTAGAAGTAGAGCTCCCCCGGAGTTGTCTCAAGTAGAACCAAACCAACATAAAGAAGGATCAAACATCTAGAACGATGATCCCAAAAACTAGACATTGCCACCTCCAAGACATCTCAATAGAGACAGAGCCTCTCTTGGGTTGACGCTTTGTCACCACAAAGAAGCAATATAAATAGACCTAGAGGTCGTGACTGATCATTTTTACGACAACCTAGCCAAAATGAGTAATGGATAACACCATGGATGAAATTGAAACTCAGATCATAAGACTTAAGAGGAATGTGGCGATGATCGAAAAAGACCAAACACGACCACACACTCCCTCAATGGAGGATGACAACCATGACAACATGGCCAACCCGAATTCAGGAAGTGAAACCTCTTCATGAAGTGCACATCATAGGAAGAAACACAAAGATGACATAACACAAATCCATTTCACATACGAAATCAATGTGGAACCCATACCAAGGCGTTTTTGCCTCCCAGCCATTGATGAATAAAACAAGAAATGGAACCACGTGAGCATATGACCTCCTTTAATGCTAGAATGCAATTTCAACGGGAATTCGATGCTTTGAAATGCACAATCTTCCCTTTCACACTAAAAAGAGCTTCTATCCTATGGTTTTCTCACCACCCAAGAAAACAAGTCAAGTCATAAAAGCAGCTAGTTGAAATGTTGATATCTAGATTCACCACCAGCCGAATAACTCAAAAAAGTTCAAATTCTTTGGTTGGTTTCAAGCAGAAGTCAAGTGAGTCCGTTAGTTCATTCATGTATTTCTTTAATGATGAGACATTCCATGTTAGAGATTCGAATCCAGCCATAACACTACATGCACTGTAACAGGGTTAAAACAAAAACCTTTATCTGATTCACTTGTGAAGAGACCTTTTGAAATGCTTGAAGAGCTTAGGAAAAGAGCGAGCTGGTACGTAGTAATGGAAGATGTTGTTGGCTACAAAAGGGGAGATTACAAAAGATTCCCCCACAATGATTGCGACCAAGGGAAAAATAGGAGTAATGAGTACTTTACTCTCTTCACCTATTGATAGAAAAGTCCCAAAAGGATCTTTCAAAATGCGTACAACTCTAATTTAATCAATCTACCTCGACAAAGGGAATCAAATCTAATGCTGACATAAGGGTATACTGGAAGTATTACATTGACGATTTCCAGGGATTATAGGTCCAAATCAAAATGTCGATACGAAAATACCATCTCAGAAGTATGTAGATTAGAGAGATCAACATGAAGATTCAAAAAGGCCTAGACCACAAAGAAGAGGCTCGAGTTTACCCAATCACAATGAAGATCTAGGAGCTCCGAGAAAAGGTGCTATAGAGAAGATACGATATGTAAGAGATTAACACCTCAACCAAGAGAGATCAACTTCATATCAAGAGGATTTGCTAGAGGAGGAACTACCAATAATGCAAGAAAAATACATATTAGAGCTTCAAAGTCAATTTGTGCTCTCACTCAGATTAGGAACATCCTTCCAACAATCATGTTCTTGGAGAAGGACTAAAAATATATAGACAAACAACAAGATGATCTGATGGTAAACTTGGTGGGAATGGCGAACCACAATGTAAAAAGAAGTCTAATAGACCAAGACAACTAGACCAACATCATATCTAACGAAGCATACAAGCAGTTGGGCTTATTGACCTTAATACTGAAACCCTATGATTAAATGTGTGATTATCTTCAAAACATTAATTTAGGGTTTTTGTCTCAACAAACAAATCATACATGCTAAAACAAACTTACATTTCACGTAAGGATAATGAATATAGATTATATAATTTAATTAAGAAATATGTAATCCAAAAATGGTCTAAGCATCTGAAATGCTACAACGAACTCCCACTAATTCAAAACACCAAAAGACTTTAAAAAATTATATGAGTTACAATTCTCATATATAAGTTCATGGTTAGTGGTTTTGCCAAAAGGTTTTCAAATTCTATAATATCATATATCCACATAGTTAAAAGAAAAATAATTGCTTACAGGGATAGCCTATCAACAAATTAATTACATTTAGTCGAAATCAATAAATTTTCTTTAGTGTTTGACATTCAATTGGGTTAACACATAAGGAAATAGGAAATTCAAAGATCTCTAATTGGGTTAACACATATACTTGATTTAACGAAAAAAAGTAATAATATGGATTAATGTGGCCACAAGAATGTGAACAATGAGTAAACAATTATGATTATACAATTTATAAGTACTTTAACAACACAATATCATACTCGATAGGTGATTTGACATTTTATATTGTACTTACATAATTATGACCACGCAAAATATGGAATGTTGTAAGAGAGAAACACAATATAGTGGCATGCTAAAAGATTATTGTGTATTTTTCAACAAGTTCAACTTAAGCATCCGATTGTAATGCTAACCGAGAATAATAGAATATTGGTAAATATCTCAGTATAATAGAATGAGACTAAATTTCAAAATATCTTAGAATATGTCATATGTTATAGTGCGGACAAGAGTATATGAATATTAATTATAAAGTATGTATAATAACTGTGTACACATTAATCCTACATGTATAAACGAGATTATGATTCTCATTAGACCCCACTACGATTAAAATGCTCTAATGATATAATATTCAACAGTGGAATATTAGGTTTATAATACAAAATTATTAAGAGAAGTGGTTATAAAATTTATTACCAATATAGTTTCACAAACTCAACCACTTATTTTACACATAAAATAGAATATAGAATTATAAAGATAAGTGGTTATATGATCACAACATATAGCCTAAAATATGTATATTAATTTATCAATTGAAGATTTTATAAAAAAAATTGGATTTTCTAGTTAATCACATGTTATGCATAGATAATTAAGGAGACAGTAAATTTTTTTACTGGATAATTTATAGTATATAATATATAATTTCAAAAAAAATTAAAAGAATTTATAAATAAAGTATCTTTAAGCTAAAAGAGTATGATTATATAAAATATTGTATCATATGAGTGAGTTTAAAATTGTATCATAGACTACGGGATTATATACAAAATTTTAATAGCTCACTTAAAAAACTCAAATACTACAAATATAGTCTCAAGCATTTGAGAAAAGAATTTGATTATACGCAACATCAATGGAATAAGATTTGTGTCATTTTGGTTTTCACTTAGCTTATTCTAATATTTTTTTTCTCCACTCGTCTTATTCTATTCCATTTTGGTTTTTAGGCAAGGCAGTTCATCTAATAAATGGATAAAAAAATTGGTAATTTTGGTATTTACTCGACTTATTTTAATCAATTTTGGTTCTTAGCCAATGTAGCTCATCCGATAAGGGCACTAGACTCAATGAAATAAGATTTTTGCCATTTTGTTCTTTACTCAGTTTATTCTAACCAACTTTGGTTCTTTTGCAATGTTGTCATCCAATAAATGCAATAGTCTCAATGGATTAAGATTTTGGTCATATTGGTTTTCACTTGACTTATTATAATCCATTGTGGTTTTTAGGCAGTGTAGTTTATCTAATAAGTGCAATAGTCTCAATGGATAAGATTTTAGTTATTTTGGTATTTACTCAGCTTATTCTAACCAACTTTGGTTCTTAGCCAATGTACTTCATCCAATAAGGGTAATAGTCTCAATGAATTAAGATTTTGGACTTAACTTAGCTTAGTTTAACCTATTTTGGTTCTTAGCCAATGTAGTTCATCCAATTAGTGCAATTGTCTCAATGGAATAAGATTTTGGTCATTATTGTCTTCACTCAGCTTATTCTAAACCATTTTGGTTCTAAGCCAATGTAGTACATCCAATAAGTGCAATAGTTTCAATAGAATAATATTTATGTCATTTTAATCTTCACTCAACTTATTCTAACCTATTTTGGTTCTTAGAAAATATTGTTCAACCAATAAATGAAATAGTTTCAATGGATTAAAGTTTTAGTCATTTTGGTCTTGACTCGACTTATTACGCACTCTCAACGCGCTTTTGATGAATCTGATTACAAGCTCACTCTGATGATTCTGAATCTGAGAATCATGGTAAACTAGTTGACAATCTCGTTAATGCTTCAAGTCATCACTCTGATAAAGTCAACACTTTGAAAAGAGATCAACATTCTAGCGTTGTGCTCGTCAAAGATGGACTTATCCTCTAATAGTGACATCCTCTGAGATTTGTCATCTTAATTCAAGATACTATGAATTAATTACGAAGATATATATGGATATGTCTAGAAGTCTGATTTTCCTTAAATGCTGATTCAAGATACTATGAATTAAAGAAAGTTTTGATGGTGACATGGGATGAATCTAATGAATCCTATGATGGCGAAGAACAGACCAATATGGCTATCATGGCTGATGCAGATTTTGAATCTAACAGTGAATGTGTAGATGAAGAAATTGAGGTACTCTCTGATTTAAGTCGTTCTGAATTAATTACATTTATAAAGGACTTAAACAAGAGTCATAATATCACTTTGAAGCTGAAAGTTTTGAACAAAAGAAATGAAAATCTGAATGATAAAATCGACACTTTAGAAAGTGATATCGTTGAACTTAAGACTAAAAATCTAACTCTGAAAATTAATCATAGTTCAACATCAATTGAAAATGTGCTATGCAACTTTGACAAATACGAAGTAGCTTTCAAGATTTTCTTGCAAATATTATAGAAAGAAGTAAGTTTGGATCTATGATTTATGGTGTTAGTAGAAATGGTAAAAAAGGATGCTTGTAACATATGAAGGAAAAATGTCTATGTTCCAAGATCTAAACTTGACAACTAGAAGCTAAGTAACTTTTGGAGGAAAGCAGAGCGGTCAGATAATTGGAAACCGAATTGTGAGAAGAATATGTAGTATCAGAAGAACCTGAACTACCAAAACTGTTAGTGGAATCAGACATATCCACATAATCATAAGTATTTGATGAACCATAATTACTAGAGGAACCTGATACATCAAAAACACCAAAAGTGTTAAATGAGAAATTAGTATCAGGAGATTTAACTTTTCGCTCAAATCATGTTTATCAAGATTGCAAACCTGGATGGGAATACAAATCCCTTCATCTAGAACCTCTGATCATAGGATATGCAGATTAGAATCTAAAAACCATGAAAGAAGGACCATGAGGGTTTTTATAGTGAAACGGAAACTTTAGACATATAGGTTATATTTTTCCTAAATTTAATTATTGTTTGATATTATGTTTACTGTGATAAGAAACAGCATGATCTTAAAAATCAAAGCTAGATGAGGATTTTGCAGGTTCTCAAAATTTAGAGGAATAAGGAAAATCAGATAAACTGAATAGTTCAGCAAAAGCATAATACAAGTTTCTTTTTCAGAAACAAGCAGAAACCACGAGAAACAAATATGATGTTTTGGTTGTATTGTTTGATTCTTTACTTATCTAATTTGTATTATATTATATGAAAAACAACTTGACCTTAAAAAGTCAAAACATGATGAGGATATTGTAGGATACAAGAAAATCAAAAGATAAAGACAAATAAGAAGTACCAGACAAATTAGAGGATACAAGAAAATCAAAAGATAAAGACAAATCAGAAGTACCAGACAAATTAGAGGATACAAGAAAATTAGGGGAACTTAACAAAACATCACAAGATGAATTTGATCAAGTCAGAACCATTCAAGTTAATTTAGAAGCCAAAGTTGGATGGAAATAAAAGTCATCTGCCCAAACACTCTAATTATTTGAAGTGCAAATTATCCTTTGAAGATCAAATCATCAATTGAAGCACAACTCTATTGATGAAGCACTATCAAATAATGGTTGGATACTTTCAATGCAAGAAAAGCTTAATGAATTTGAAAGAAATTATGTTTGGGATCTAGTACTCAGACCAGATGATAAGAGACCCATTGGAACCAATGGGTATTCAAGAACAAGTGAAATGAAAAAGGAGAAATTGTCGGGAACAAGGCCAGACTACTTGCACAAGGATATAGTCAGCAAGAAGGCATTGATTACACTGAGACATTTACTCTAGTGGCCAGGTTAGAAGCTATTTGTATCCTACCCTATTTTGTTACTTATAATAACATTACATTATTTCAAATGGATGTTAAAGGTTCATTTCTAAATGGGTATATAAGTGAAGAAATTTATGTTAAGCAACCCCTGGTTTTGAAAGTTTTGAATTTTCAGACCATGTATTTAAACTTAGGAAATCACTGTATAATCTAAAACAAGCACCTTGGGCTTAGTATGATACACTAAGTAACTTCTTGCTTAAAAACAATTTTGAAAGTAACTTCTTGCTTAAAATCAATAGGAGATGACATTCTTATCATTCAAATTTATATTGATGACATTATTTTTGGATATACAAATGGAACTTTTTGTCAAGAATTTGCTAAGTTGATGCAACTTGAATTTCAAATAGGTACGATGGCATAACTTAAGTTCTTCTTAGGGATACAAATTTAGCAAAGTCAAAAAGACATATACATTCATCAAACCAAATATACAAAAGAGTTTCTCAAGAGGTTTCAAATGAATTATTGTAAACCTATGGCTACATCGATGCACCCTGAAGTAGCAATTTACAAGAAAAGGGGGGAGGGTTGAGTTGTAAATTTACCTATTTAAAACTTCATGTAAAAATTTACTCAAGATTGATCTTGGTTGTAAAAAGAAGAAAACGAAGAACGTTCTTGGTTCTGAAACTAGAAAACGGAGAACGTTCTTGGTTAGTTGAAATTAACAGTTTTAGCTTATATATTTAACTTGATAATTGAAAGACTGAAAGTAAGTAGATAAGGGAAGAGATATAACACACAAATACATCCTGGTACACCCAATATGGGTTACGTCCAGTCCTCACAAATGTGAGATTTTCCACTAAGTGTTCAAAGCAAGAATGTTCTTAGTTTTCACACAACTTTTGCAGATCAATCTTGATCTGTTACAATTTACTACCTTTCAACTTAGAAAGGATTTCCACATATCTACCTTTCAATCTTTATAAAGGATTCACATACTACCTTTCACACACATAAAAGGATTTTTACAAAAACTTCTCAATCTATTTCAACACAATAGTCTTGAGTTTACAAAGGGATGATTTAAAGAGTATTACATAATCTGAATATGCTCAACTCATGTTTGAGAATGGATTCTGATTTTGGAACTCAATAGTGATTGAAACTTATACCCAGTTGAGAACTTAACTGAACTTTGAAAGATGTTTGAAAAGCTCATAGAATTTCGAATATGATTGTGAATGATGTATTGCTTGCTTTCTTGAGTTCTGATTTTCCCTTCATCTTGAAGTCCCTTTTATAGGCTTCAAGAGAGCTTATGATAGCTCATTTGTCCGTTGGGAGTTTT
The DNA here is from genome assembly GCA_037974735.1 of Cicer chorassanicum. NCBI lineage: Eukaryota > Viridiplantae > Streptophyta > Magnoliopsida > Fabales > Fabaceae > Cicer > Cicer chorassanicum. The sequence goes on from JBBPBP010000002.1 coordinate 18,798,109, forward strand.
CTAGCTATCATATGGCAGTGAGTGGATAAGATCAGTCATAAAGCAAGAATGCTCTTGGATTTGGGCAGCCTTGCTTTTGAAAATCAAGAACAATCTTCGTTCTTGCTTTGTGGTAACTGAGTTTTGACTTTAACTTGATATATGTCTGAAGTGTTTTTTCATGCTTTGCAACACATGTACAGAATGTTAAAAATTGCACGATTGTTCTGTCCAAATTTGTCAATTTTTATGCTTCTTGCTTGCTTTAGCGTTGGAGAATGATTATGTTTGAATGACATATGAATTATAGTCTTTGCCTTTGCCTCTTGGAGTGATCTTCCTACTGAAGTCTATCCTTGTATACTTTGGAGAACATACTAAAACGAATCTGCAAGTTCTGAATCTGATCTGATTACTTTTTGCAATTTTGGGACTTGTGGAGAACGTTCTTCGTTTTCCTTTAAAACTGTCAAGAACGTTCTTCGTTTTTCTGACTTGGTTTTGTTTCTTCTTTAATATGATCTGTTTTGATTTTCTTGGTACATATCGTGATTAATAAACTCAAGCAAACATATTAAATACAAACATACACAGAATCATAATTATAATCTTAATTAACCTTTGTTTATCATCAAAACATTAATTTGGGATTTTGTCTCAACAATCTACCCCTTTTTAATGATGACAAACATGTTAAACCTTGAGGGTATCTCTGGTGGGAATTTCTAAGTGGATTAATGGGTTATTCCCTAAGGTCGGGAGCTACCGTGCAACACAAGAGTACTCCGATCGTCGCATACATGCGTCTCGGGTTGATTTGAGGGGATTTATGAGGACGTGGCCATTCATGGATATTGCAATACTTCTTATTGTTATATTATGAATTGCTCTGTTAGTAAACATAATTACTTGTTTATTAAGTGATAGTATTCTTTGTGTTAGAAACACTTTGATTATTATCTTTAACTTACTTATAATTTATGGTACCTCAAAATAGATAGTCATTAGTATAAATTTTTGTCTTCTAACTTAATTTGCATTTAGCAAATGCAATTAGGGGATAATTGTTCCTTATTTGTTGGTTTTTGTTATCATCAAAACATTAATTAAAGGATTATATCTAAAACCACTTTTGCATTAACACATGTTAGACTATGACATGCTTCCTTATTTGTCTGTTTATAAAATAAGCCATTGCAAATGATTTATTATGATATTTGGGGTCCTACACCTATTGTTTCTACTAATAATAGTAAACACTATATGCATTTTATCGATGCCTTTTCTGAATACACATGGATCTATCTTATCCAAACTATATCTCAAGCCTTACCATGTTCTGTTCATTTTAAAAATTTGGTTGAAAATCAATTAGACCTTAAAATCATATAAGTTCAAATTAATGGTGGCAAAGAGTATGTTGCATTTTCTAATTATGCTGGTATTCATGGCATTACACATAGGGTTAGTTGTCCTCATACCGATGAACAAAATGATTCTGTTGAAAGAAAACATATACACATTACAAAAGTAGGTCTTACTCTATTGGCTAATGCCTCTGTACCTCTTAAATGTTGGGGTGAAGCTTTTAAAACAGGAGTCTATATTATTAATAGACTACCCTCTCCTACTATAAATAATTTGATTCCTTTAAAACTTTTGTTTCAGTAGAAACCGACTACACTACATTAAAACTTCGAGATGTACTTGTTAGCCCTATTTGAGACCATATAACAAACACAAAATACAATTTAGATTTGAACAATGTGTTGGTTGAAAAACACAGGAAAGAGGAGGATTTGAATTGTGTTTACATGTTTAAAAACTTTTTAACTTGACTAACTCAAACATAGAAAAACAAGGCAGATAAAAATTGAATAGAAAGACGCAACGATTTATCCTGGTTCACCACCAGCACGGTAGCTACGTTCAATCCCTTCAATATGAAGGATTTAATCCACCAAGTCACCATTGAATCAAACTTACACTTGAATACCGATCAGTCAAACTGACTATGTTCAATCTTCTCAACTTTCTATCTTAGTACGGTCAAGTTGTTGAGGAGAGCTAGTCACAATCGGATTTGATTACAAGTTCGATTAAGTCTTCTCAGCTTTCTAGCTTAGTACAGTCAAGTTGTGGAGGAAGACATGCACTACTGAGCTTGGTTACAATGGAATGAGTATAGGTTTTTCTGAGAAATCTCTCTCCAGAGGTTGTTTACAAAGTAATACTTTCATATTATCTTTCTCAGCACTTAGATAAAATTGAATGATGCTAAACAGTTGTATTGCTTGTTGTGTTGTTGTGTCTTCTCAAGTGAGGAAACATGTCCGTTTTATAAATATCTTTAGGGTAAGGCTTTTGTACTTACTGCAGAAAAACAACTTGTATCTCATGGATTTTCGTGTTAAATCTTTGAAGATAGATTTTTCGTTGAGCTCACGTTAGAGCGTTGACTTCTTCATGAATGACTTTTTTAGAGCGTTGACTTCTTCATGAATGATAACTTTCTTCAGAGGCGTTGACTTTTTCATATTGTTGACTTTCTCCAAAGGCAGACGAATCAGACGCTTGATGTAGTCATCAGAGGCAAACAAATAGACACTTGTTGCATTTATTAGAGGCAACTGAAATAGACCATTGCTTGCATCTCCAGAGGCAACCGAATCAGAACATTGCTTGGATCATCAAAGCCAACCAAAGCACAACATGGGTTTCATCTTCAGATCCAACTGAAGCATAACATTTTTTGCATTATCAGAGGCGCATGTCACCAGACTTAGAATGAAGCAAAGTCTTGGTTTCCTTTGTATTAGTCTGATCATCAGAGGATATAGCATGATATTCTATATAATATACACTTGATTTTGGAATTACACACTTAATCAAACATTAGCGCTTTAAATTGTTACCACAAACCGATTTTGTTATCATCAAAATAAGTAGGGTCATAGTTCTTGAAATCAATTTTCTTCTAACACAATGGTTTTTATTGGCTATATCCCCAAGCAAAATTTATATTTCCAGACATGTGAGCTTTTGATGAATTGTTATTTCCCTATCAATTAAATTATGCACTCTTAGCTTTGCATGATAATTTTGCACATGACTATGTTGATCCTGATTATCTTCCTAGCATCCTTGTAGTTCCTTGCTCAAACAGATTTGATCCATTAAATGATATTGCAATTGTTGATACTAACATCCTTGTTGTTGCTGTCTCTCATCCTGATAACAAAAAATTTTATGCTGAGTTTGCTGCTCCATCAATGGAAGTTCCTGCATCCATCAATGGAAGTTACTTATTGACTACCAATTTATGATTGAATGATTAAGATTAGTTCTTCCAACACTCTCATCGGTTCCACTCCCTCCCTTCCTCTCTCTCTCTCTCTCTCTCTCTCTATATATATATATATATATATATATGTATGTATGTATTTGCATGCATGTTTATTATTTAAGTGAGTAAAGAATACCTGAGACCATCGAAGTATAAACTCCAAATGAGGGCAGTTTTCTAGAAGAGACGCAAGTGCTTCAATTAATCGCTGGAGATATCTGGATGGGATTGATGTGGCAACTGCTGGAATATCTGCTGGACTAACAGCAAAAATACATTTTTTAATGAAAGAGTCTTCATTTAAGCGAAGGCTAAGGATCAATGCCCTACTTGGTTGATTTTCATTAAGAGCTTCATCAACTGCCTGTTGAGCAATGCAAGTCCATGTTACTAATGACATCAAAAGAGGAGATACAGTAGTGAAGCAAGATCAATATATAGCTAGCTCGGTGGAGCATAGGAAAAATTTGAAGTATTACATGCTGCAGAAAATTTGCCTTTTCTAGAATTTGTAGAAAAAAGTATTTTATTCTTATAGAGTCGCAAACATAGAAATTCACGGTGTGATAGAACCCGCACTATAAGAGGAAAAACACTTCCTCTTCCAAAATAAAAAGTCAAATTTCATCACAGGAAAATAAATTGTTGTTTGTTTATTTTCAAATCATTGATTTCTACTGAAAACAGTTTCTGTAATTTGTTATTCTTTTAAGTGAAATAAGGTGTAGTTGATAAAGTTGACAACTTCGAAAAAAAATATAGTACCTCTGGCGTGACATTTATGTCTAGGTCAGTTGGATCAAATATGAATGATTCATCAACAGAATAAACTAAAACTCCCTCGGTCGTTGCAGCTACAAAACTCCTCCCCGTAGGTGCAATTCTTAGGGATTTTGTTTGAATAATAGGTCTTCCAGGGTTAGACACGGATCCTGGTAAATCTAATCCTAATTTCCCTCGTGTTTGTCTTTCAACGCCTTCTTCAATGTCACTGTCATAATCATCAATCAAATCTAGAGGGCCAGCTTCAGTCATATTCTTTGAGTTTAAAAAGTCAAGCACTCCATCTAATGAAAGATTATGAGTTATCTGGAAACGTCGCAGCAATACCTGTACAGAAGAGATTCCAATTAATAAACAGAACGGTACTATGAATCACAATATGTAAAAAAGTTGGGACTAGTATATCTTAATTATGCATCCATATTGAAATTGAATACTACAAAATTTACACCACAGACAAAAAAGGGATGCATATCAGCATGCATGTTTTTGTCTTGGCTACTATGTTGCTGTTTTTCTTTTTTATTTCTGCTCAATCAGCATGCTTTTGTTGAAGTTTCCTAGACCAATTATTATCATTGTAAAAATATCACAAATCTAGTTTGGAGTATTGGCTAAATAAAATCAGAGTTTGGATTCACAGAACAATGATACTATGTATAACTCGAGCAAGTCCCCACTTGAAAATAGTTAAATGCAAATAATTCTCACTGAGACACTTGACATTTGATACAATGAATGATGGTGTTTTCCACTGTTATTCATATGAGATCATATTTTAAGTTTTAAAATTGGATCCAAGTGAATACCTTCACTTTATTATCATCAGCTCCAGTAGCAAGGAGTTGGGCGTCGGGTGAATACGCGACACTATTGACATCAAAGTAATGACCCTGCTGCTTCAAAATATAACTCTCAGACCGCCACTCCCACACAAGGAGCTGACCCAGTTTAGCACACCCAAAGGACAACCAATTCCCAAGATCATTAAACAAAGCAGTAGTAATCTTCTCTTTTGATATCGACAACAAATGAATGCACACAAAATCCGGCATTTGATACAACCCAAACACACCATTATTAAATCCAACAACCACCATATCCAAACCTCTATGATAATCACACGATGAAACCTTGGCCGGTGCCTGATTAAAACAGTCCTTCCTCAACAACTCCCATTTCCCTCTACACAAATACCCTCCCCCATCCTCAATTTCACGTTCCTTCCTCTTCTTCTTCATCTCACAGTAAAATAAAAGTGGTGACCAATATTAAAATTATTTTAATTAATATATATTTGAGAAATATTATTTTAATTTCAAATATTTGTTTATTCAAATTTTTATTCGTATTTTGACATATATATATTAGAACCAGGTTAATTGTTAACCTTCAACTATTTATTTATTCTAATTTTTATCTTTAAGACAATGAAAAAAATCTAGTGTGTCTTTTTCATATACTATTTTAATTTGGGTTTACACATTAAAATTTTTGTCCTTTTTAAATAATAGAATCTAATGCTCACTTATTTGGTGTGACAATATTTTGTGTCTTGTTTTTTATTGTCAAAAGAGAGGAATCAAAATGATGTCAATTTGATAAATTTGTTATAAAAAGTTATAAAAACTATTTAATAGTAGAAAATATGCTAATGCCGATTTAGTGCACTCTTTTTACCACCATTTATGTTGAGCCGATTTAGTGCACTCTTTTTAATACCATTTATGCAAAACATAAATAACAAACAATCAGTTAAGTATGAATTAATATCAATCTCTCTCCCCAAAAAGTTTATAATTTTTTAAAAGTTAAAATTTTAAAAAGAAGCTGCTGAGTAGAGGAATAGACAAGTAGGGTAATTGGAGGGTCTAAATGTTGTTTGGTGAGATGAATAAATTCCCAACAATAAATCAAATGCATGGACCCCGCTCTCTTCAATATTCGTTGTTATAATGTTGGCTTGGTGAGATGAATGAGTTGCGTGGACACCACTCTCTTCAATATTCATTACTATATGGGGCGATTCTATTTTCCATTTTATAATTATTTTGTCCTCTTGTTTGAGAAAAGCTAACGATGACACTATTCCAGCTTTCTTTTGTATGACTAATCTTTGTCCACCATAAAAAGTCCGTCAGTCTCCCTGTCACTCACAACTCTCATTCACAACTCTCATCACTCTCCCTCTCTCTCCCATTACTCTCCCTCTCACTCACAACAATCATTCACAACTATCATCACTCTCCCTCTCACTCACAACTTTTACCCTCTTCACGGCTCAAAATAAACCATCACCACAACCTCCATCCTTTTTGTTTTGAAACCGTCTTCGCCGCCGCCATCACCACCTTCGGCGCCATTATAGCAAAGATTACAAGATGAAGATGAAAAACATTTGTTTATTAATTTCTTTTTTTAATATGGGTATAATTATTATTTCATTAATTATAAATAATTAAAATATTTAAAAAATCAAAATAATAATAATAAAATAAAATACATTATTAAATGATTATTAAATGAATATATAAAGCATCTGATCAAAAGAAATCAGAAGGCCAGCTGTACTAGGTTCAAAGATGGCTTAACGTATTGATATTCAAAATAGTCACATGTTTGCAAACCATCATCCCATGTGCAAAGGCTAAGGGCATACCTATATATCATTCTTGTATGATTGAAAAAATAAAGCAAAGTCAATCTACAGAAAGGCAACTACAAACTAACTCAAAATAGAAGTCCTACAGGCCTTGAAGAATGAGAAAAGAAAAAGACAACACAAGACCAAGGTCCAATGAAAGTCAATTTCCAGGCTGAGGATAGACTGCTTCTGTCCAAGGGCAACTGGATGGCATTTTCATAAATATGATGAAAGACCATGGTTTGTTTTGAATTGAATTCAAACGGTTACAAAAGCTTGTCACATGGAAAGAACATCACAAGACCTCTATAAAAGGCATCAAGCTATTCATCATCTAGACGCCACAACATTGCAGAAAAAAGATCAAAATCTTAAGTCTATCATAAGCAATAGTCATCCTCTCTTTACACTCTCTACATTTATACACTAGATCTTTGAAATATCCTTTTAGAAAGTGTTTAAGTAAAGAGAAAGAAAATCATACTCTTATCACTCTATAATTTTCAAGTAAGTTGTACTTGAAAATATTTGAAACTCAGTTGTAAGCTTGGTGAAGCTTGAGAATACACAAAGTGTAATCATCCTCGGTGAGAGGTTGATCTGATTGTTTTTTAGTGAAATCTCACAAGGGTGTGAGGACTGGACGTAGCCATCTTTGGGTGAACCAATATAAAAGTTGTGTGTCTATCTCTTTATATTTTCCTTGCATTTATTCTGTTTATATTTAAAAGTTTAAAAATCGATTTTCCAGTTCGCATCCTCTCTGAGAGGACAAAAACTCTTGAAACTATTTTTAAACGCCAAAATCCCTATTCAACCTCCCTTCTAGTGATATTTAGCTCCATCAATTGGCATCAGAGCAAGGTTCTCTAGAATATTACATCTAACAGTGTAAGAGAAAAAGATCAAAAGAAAAAATGTCAAAAGCTAAGTATGCTCCTGAAGGAGGATCCTCCACCAGACCTCCCTACTTTGATGGTACAGATTACTACCACTGGAAAGGTAAGATGAGATTGTTTCTCATATCATAAGATAACAACATGTAGTCTGTTGTTGAGAACTGGGATCATGTCATGAGAATCAACAACACAGATGCAACCTCCAACGGGAAACCTCAAGCACAATGGACGGCTGATGAAAATGTTAAGGTACTCCTAAACTCTAAAGCTCATTTATTTCTAACGTGTGCTTTGAGCAGGGAAGAATACGATAGAGTTGAAGAATGCAAAAATGCCAAGGAACTTTAGGACACTCTAAAGATTCATCATGAAGCATCAAGCCACGTAAAGGAAGCAAGGATTGACATGGGAGTAAGAGAATTCGAGTTGTTTGAGATGAAGGAGGATGAAACGATTGATGAAATGTTCTCAAGGATGACAATCATACTTAACAGCTTGAGATCTCTTGGAAAGGTTTATTCTGTTCAAGAGAGGATAAGAAAAATCTTAAGGAGTTTACCAAAAGAATGGAGGCCAATGCTGACTGCCATCACAGAAGCAAGAGACTTGGCCAACATGAAACTAGAGGACCTGGTTGGAACTCAAAGAGCTCATGAACCTCTGTTGTTGGCTGATAAATCAAACAAAAAAAGAAAAATGATAGCTCTAAAATCAAGTCAAACAGAAAGCTCATCCTCCAAGAGGAATGAAGAAGCCACAAAGAAGGAAAGTGCAGAGTATCCTCTATCTGAGGAAGAGGATGAACTTGCTCTAATTTCCAGAAGAATCCAGATGATGATAAATCATAAAGGACAGGTAAAAAGATCTCCTCAAAAAGAAAAAACTGACAAAAGTCAGATTACTTGCTTTGGATGCAACAAGCTAGGTCACTACAAAACTGAGTGTCCCCTGAACAAAAAGAACTCAAGAAGATTCCCCTACAAAAACAAATCTATGATGATCACGTGGGATGATATTGATGACTCATCCTCTGAGCAAGAAAAGGAAGAAGAGGCCAACCTCTGTCTCATGACTAACTCAGAAACTGAAAAGGTAATCATATCTGAACTTTGTCCTAATTGTGAACAATTAGAAATAGAATTTGACAATCTTTTAAATGACTCAAACACTTTGTCTCATAAATGTGGTTTTCTTAAAAATCAACTTTATGAAATAAAGAAGCTAAATGAGGAACTTCAAGCTAAGAATAAAAAATATGAACAAACCATTCTAGACATGCAGTTATCTCATGAGAAGTTATCTGAACAAATATCTATTGTAAACAAAAGAAATGTCAAGACTCATCCTCCAGAAGAGGACGCAGAAAAGGAAATTTTGAAAATAGAGGTTGAAGAAATCAAAAATGATCTTACCAACTTTGTTAAATTCACTGATACTTTTCAAAAGATTATGGGATCACAATCTGGAATCTTTGACAAAGCTGGTATTGGATTTAAAAGTTCTCAAAAACAAAAACTCTATGAAAATTTTTTTATTCCAAAGAAACAAGAGGATAAGCAAAGATGCACCTTTTGCAAAAAACTTGGACATACTTTCAAAAGATGTAATGCGAAGAAAATGGTAGATAACATTAAGAAAGGATGTTCATTCTGTGGTAAACATGGGCATCACAATTCTATTTGTTATCACAAAAGAAAATTCTTCACAAGAGGACGAACTAACCAACAAGGACCTACTTCTATATGGGTACCTAAGTCACTTTTAAACTCAAACACAGGTACATCCTCTGATCAACAAAAGAAAGCCATGGTTCTTGGACAGTGTCTACTCAAGGCATATAACAGGGGATAGACATTGCTTTATTTCCTTGGAAATAAAGGATGGAGGATCAATCACATTTTGCAACAATGAGAAAGCTCAAATAAAAGGTACTGGTATCATTGGTAATAAAAATTCTGCCAAAATTGAAAATGTTCAATATGTGGTTGGTTTAAAACATAACTTGCTTAGTATTAGTCAACATTGTGATAGTGGTTTAGAAGTTGTTTTTAAACCCAATCTATGCGAGGTTAAACACTCATCCTCGGGTAGAGTTTTCTTTTCCGGTTTTAGAAAAAAGAATTTATATGAGCTATATCTTGATGACTTGCCTACTGAATCTTGTTTTGTATCCATTGAAAAGGATAAATGGATATGGCACAAACGAGCTGGTCATACAAGTTTAAACACTATTTCTAAATTGTATAAATTAGAATTAGTCAAAGGCCTTCCAAAAATTGATTTTGAAAAAGACAAAATTTGTGAAGCTTGTGCCAAAGGAAAACAAGTCAAAAGTAGCTTTCATTCTAAAAATGTTGTTTCAACGAATCATCCTCTTGAGCTACTTTATATTGACCTTTTTGGGCCTATTAAAACTCCAAGTCTTAGTGGTAAAAGTTACAGATTTGTAATTATGGATGACTTTTCACGTTTTACATGGGTTTTATTTTTAAAACATAAAAATGATGCCTTTGAGGCTTTTCATTATTTTTGTAAAAAGATCCAAAATGAAAAGGGATCAAAAATTATTTCCGTAAAAAGTGACCATGGAGGTGAATTTGAAAATGAATCCTTCAAAAATATTTTTGATGAAAATGGTATTTCTCACAATTTTTCTTGCCCAAGAACCCCTCAACAAAATGGAGTTGTTTAGAGGAAAAATAAAACTTTGCAAGAAATGGCTAGAACCATCTTGAATGAAGCCAACATTGAAAAATATTTTTGGGCCGAAGCAATCAATACCGCTTGTTATGTTTCAAATCGTGTATCAATTAGAAAGATTTTAAACAAAACTCCATATGAGTTATGGAAAGGAAGAAAACCAAACATCTTAATTTTCATATATTTGGATGTTATTGTTACATTCTAAATAATAAAGAAAATTTGGGAAAGTTTGATTCAAAATCTGACAAAGGATTATTTTTGGGATACTCCACTTCATCAAAAGGTTATAGAATATATAATCTTAAGACTCAAACTGTGGAGGAATCCATGCATGTTATATTTGATGAGTTTGATGACTTGTGCTTAGAAAAAATTGATAAATCTGAGGAACATGAACCTTCATCCTCCCACGCACCCAGTCCAAACGAAGAGGATGATTCTGATCCAACCTCTCAGCAACCTCCACGAGGATGGAAGACAGTCACTTATCATCCTCCAGATCTAATTATTGGAGACACGGCTGATAATGCAAGGACTAGACAGTCTCTACGAGGAAATGCAACTACCATGGCCATGATTTCACAAACTGAACCCAAAAATATTGATCAAGCTATTTGTGACAAATCATGGGTTGAAGCCATGATGGAAGAACTCTCACAGTTTGAAAGAAACAAGGTGTGGAACCTTGTACCTCTTCCACTTGAAAAATCCATCATTGGAACAAAATGGATTTTCAGAAACAAACTGAATGAGGATGGAGAGGTAATAAGAAAAAAAGCAAGGCTAGTTGCTCAAGGCTACAACCAACAAGAGGGAATAGACTACGATGAAACATTTGCACCGGTTGCTAGACTTGAAGCTATACGAATCCTCCTAGCATATGCCACCCATAAAGGTATCAAACTATACCAAATGGATGTCAAAAGTGCTTTTTTAAATGGTTTTCTAAATGAGGAGGTATATGTTAAACAACCTCCTGGATTTATGGATGAAAAAAGCCCAATCATGTTTATAAACTCTCAAAAGCTCTTTACGGTTTAAAGCAAGCTCCTCGAGCTTGGTATGAGAGGTTAAGCTCATTTTTAAAAGACAATGGTTTCTTAAGAGGACAAATAGATACAACACTCTTTAAGAAAACTATTGAAAAGGATTTATTAATTGTGCAAATTTATGTTGATGATATAATCTTTGGGTGTACAAACGAAAAGATGTGTGAAGATTTTGCCAACCTCATGCAAAGTGAATTCGAAATGAGTATGATGGGTGAATTAAAATTCTTTCTTGGATTACAAATCAAGCAATTGAAAAATGGCATCTTCATCTCACAAGAAAAATACACTAAAGATCTTCTCAACAAATACAACATGAGTTCAGCTAAGAGTATGGGAACTCCTATGCACCCATCCTCCATGCTTCACAAAAATGATGAAGGAACTCCAATTTCTGAGAAAGAGTATAGAGGGATGATTGGATCCTTATTATACTTAACAACAAGTAGACCGAACATAGTCTTTGATGTAGGTCTTTGTGCAAGATTTCAATCCTCTCCCAAAGAATCTCATCTTACTACAGTTAAGAGGATCTTAAGATATCTTGTTGGAACAATCAATCTGGGAATATGGTATGAAAAATGTTCAAATCTTGACCTCATAGCTTACTGTGATACTGACTATGCGGGAGACAAAGTTGAAAGGAAGAGCACAAGTGGAGGTTGCCAATTTCATGGTAAATCTCTAATAAGTTGGTCATGCAAAAAACAATGTACCATTGCTCTATCCACTACAGAGGCTGAATACGTATCAGCTGCACAATGTTGCTCCCAACTACTATGGATCAAGAACCAGCTAGAGGATTATTCTCTAAGGTACGCAAATATTCCCATCCTCTGTGATAATACAAGTGCTATAAATCTTTCTAAAAATCCAATTCAACACTCTAGATCTAAGCACATTGAAATCAAACACCACTTTATAAGAGATCATGTTCAAAAAGGTGATATAGAACTGACTTTCATTGACACTAAAAATCAGTTCGCATATATTTTTACCAAACCTCTCCAGGAGGATCGGTTTAAAAAATTTTGGAAAAACTCTCCATCATTGATTTTTCTAAGATTAATTGATTAATTGTTTTATCCATTGTACCATTTCTGTATTTATTTTAATTTTTTGTTTGTTTTAAAATATTTGTCTGTGAAAGATCAAATCTGGTTTTAGAAAAGGAAATAGGCATAAAGTTTAGAGGATGGAAAAAACCCAGAGGACACAGAGTCCATTTTGGTGTATCTGCCATTTAATTGCCTCAGACTTTGCGTGCACGCGCTTCCTTTCTCATTGGGCCGTCCATGTGGCGCCGTCCTCATGTTCCACGCTAGCATTTAATGCTACAACGGCTGAAACTGCCGTTTCCAACACGCGTGCTTCACACGCCAACCTGCACGCCTTGTCTCATCAATCAATGTTACATCCTCCCAAGCGAACTGCATCATTATTTTTTGACGATTATTATTTCACCCTCCATCTCTCTCCAACGGTTATTTTTTTTTCACTTTTTATCTTCCATCAGCATCCTCCATAATTAACTCTCACTCTCCTCATTGTTCTTCATCGCGTTTCTTCTAAACCCAGAATTATTTTTTTATCAAAAATTATGGCAAGAATTAAGTTTGTTGCTAAAAGAAAAATCATTTCTCAAGAATATGAAGATATTGAAGATCATTACTCCAGTACGGAGTCTGATCACCTTGAGGAAAACACCTCTAATACCACTCAAAATCAAGAATCATTATCTAATGTTGAACCCTCTGTCACTACCTCTCTCCCCTCCATTTCACCCAAACCATCCAAACATTCATCCTCCACTCAATGCTCTGCTCCAACTAGACGATCCTCCAGAATCCTTTATGGAGTTCTCTCATCTAGAAAATCTATTCCTCAAGACTCTACTATTCACCTTGTGGAATCGGAAGATTCAGAACAAACGCTTTCAACTGAACCAACCCCTTGTTCACCACCAATCGAAACTCCTACCAAAATCTCCACTTCGAAAAAATCCAAATCCTCATAAAAAAAAAAAAAACAAAGTCCTCACCCTCACAAAAATCTGGTCAAAGTTCTTTTTTTGATTCTGTTGCCCAGGAAACAAATTATTTATCTAAATGGGTCAACAAATTTGTGGTCAATGGAAAACTTATTAATTTGGCTGACTTGAAGGAAGGAGGTTTTAATGTTGAAGAGATTTTTGATCAATTGGGCTAGACCTCATTTCTCAACCTCGATTGGTAAGGGCATTCTATGCTGCCTCAAACTGGTCTAAGGGGCTCTCTGGGTTTGCTATCATTCTGAAAGGAGTCCTCATGGAAATCACTCCAACCTCCTTGTGTCAAATCCTTGACATTCGTGATGAAGGAGCTTATTTCTTTTCTAAAAATTGGTACTCTCAGTGAGCCTCAATACCCTCGATTGGTAAGGGCATTCTATGCTGCCTCAAGCTGGTCTAAGGGGCTCTCTAGGTTTGCTATCATTCTGAAAGGAGTCCTCATGGAAATCACTCCAACCTCCTTGTGTCAAATCCTTGATATTTGTGATGAAGGAGCTTATTTCTTTTCTGAAAATTGGTACTCTCAGTGCCGGATCACCCGCTCCTCTATTTTGGCAAAAAAATTTATACAATCCTCTAAACCACACGTGGCTTCCAACCTCCTCCCACTGTGTCGCATTCTACACAATATTTGTGTCCACTGCATTGTCCCACGAGCTAGAAGTTTTGAAAAAGTGTCTGAATTGGATGTTCTTCTCATTCATCATTTGATTACTGGCTCCCCTCTTCATTTGGGTAATATCATCTTTAACTTCATGTTAAATGCAGCTGTTTTGGGTAGGTCAGCACCTTACGGTATGATCTTAACCAAGCTTTTCAATTTTTTTAAGGTTTCTTTGGATGATGAACCTTCTCTGCAGTTTAATAATACATTCTCCAATAAGAATGTTAAACAGATGCGTCTTCAGCCATCTACAACACCTACTGACTCTACCACCTCAAAGAAAAGGAAAACAAGAAGCTCCTCCTCTACTGTTGCTCCACCCGAACAACCATCAGATCAACCTCCTTCAGAGGATACTCCCACTCCACTTCCTCAAGAGCCCATCGTGGAAACTGCACCCACTCCTTCTCCACCTCATTCCTCTGTTGTTCCTTCACCACCACAATCACCTCCGCTGCCATCTCATTCAGTAATGCCTATTGAAGATTCACCACCACAATCAGCTAATGATCCTCCTCGTGAGGATGCCGTAAAAGATGCTCCTCGTGCACTCATGGAAGAAGGTGAAGAACTTTACTTTGATCTCAATCTTACATATCATCATTTCTTACCTCAGAGTCCTCCTGAGTCCATGCCCAACCTTCCTTCTGAATTGCATGAATCTGTTCCTTTTGCCACTGCCCCTCCTTCACCAATGCCTATTGTTGCTGCTGAAGAGCCATCACAACCTTTCCCCGAGGTTACTGGCTTATTTGGTTCCTTGGATTCCTTTTTGGTTACCTTAAATGACTACACACCTAAAGACAAAGCTGACAGGTCCCAAAACAAGAGCTCCAGCGTCAACGATCATCCAAAAGACTCCACTACAGGGAAGCAACCTAAGGACAAGAACATATCCAAGCAGATGAAGTTGTTGAAAACAATTAGGAATAATCAAAAGCAGATTATCCGCACCATGACACAATTTGGCCTCATTCTAGAATGGGTCACCAAACATGTGATTAGTACCATTGCTCATGGGGATCACCCCCCTGAGCTCCCAGCTGCGGATGAACCATCCTCCTCCTTTGATGATCCATCCTCTCCCGAGTAGCCACCTCACTCTTATACTTTTTGCTGCTGCCATAATTCTGGGGGAGAACGATTATGATGTCCTGCTGATGTTTTGCTGATTATGATGTTTTGATGATTATTAAGTTAATGTTTTTGCTGCTTTGCTGATTAATGTTTTGATGTTGTAAAATGACTATGTATGTTTAACGTTTATGCCATTACAACATTACTGGTTTGAAATATCATTATGGTCTTTCTTTATTCTATTAGATTCATATTTTTGGCATACATTCATAATATAAAGAATTTTGTCATCATCAAAAAGGGGGAGATTGTTGAGACAAAATCTCTCTCAAGTGATTTTAATGATAACAAAATTATTTAAAGATTATGATTGTGGTTAATTACTAATCTGTGCTTTTGAGTGAATTATTATAAGAAAACAGGTTAATCGTCCATTAGATCAAAAGAGAGAAAAATTTGGGTTAATCCTTTAAATGTTCAAGCTGGAGGATAGGTCAGAGGATGGGTATTCAAGATGAAACGTCTCATCCTCGCTGATATAATGTTTATAATTCATCAAAAGAAGTCAACACAGTATGAATAAATGAATGTATAAATCATCTGATCAAAAGAAATCAGAAGGCCAGCTGTACTAGGTTCAAGGATGGCTTAACGCATGGATATTCAAAATAGTCACATGTTTGCAAACCACCATCCCATGTGCAAAGGCTAAGGGCATACCTATATATCATTCTTGTATGATTGAAAAAATAAAGCAAAGTCAATCTACAGAAAGGCAACTACAAACTAACTCAAAATAGAAGTCCTACAGGCCTTGAAGAATGAGAAAAGAAAAAGACAACACAAGACCAAGGTCCAATGAAAGTCAATTTCCAGGCTGAGGATAGACTGCTTCTGTCCAAGGACAGCTGGATGGCATTTTCGTAAATATGATGAAAGACCATGGTTTGTTTTGAATTGATTTCAAACGGTCACAAAAGCTTGTCACATGGAAAGAACATCACAAGACCTCTATAAAAGGCAGCAAGCTATTCATCATCTAGACACCACAACATTGCAGAAAAAAGATCAAAATCTTAAGTCTATAATAAGCAATAGTCATCCTCTCTTTACACTATCTACATTCATACACTAGATCTTTGAAATATCCTTTTAGAAAGTGTTTAAGTAAAGAGAAAGAAAATCATACTCTTATCACTCTGTAATTTTCAATTAAGTTGTACTTGAAAATATTTGAAACTCGGTTGTAAGCTTGGTGAAGCTTGAGAATACACAAAGTGTAATCATCCTCTGTGAGAGGTTGATCTAATTGTTTTTTAGTGAAATCTCACAAGGGTGTGAGGACTGGACGTAGCCATCTTTAGGTGAACCAGTATAAAAGCTATGTGTCTATCTCTTTATATTTTCCTTGCATTTATTCTGTTTATATTTAAAAGTTTAAAAATTGATTTTCCAGTTCGCATCCTCTCTGAGAGGACAAAAACTCAAAAACTCTTGAAACTATTTTTAAACGACAAAATCCCTGTTCAACCCCCCTTCTAGTGATATTTAGCTCCATCAATTTTTTTACTAAGAATATGTTTAATATTCTTTTAAATGTTTTTTTTTAAGTGAGCGAGTACTATATTTTACAACAATGGATGTTTGATGGTAATTTGTCCATTCATGAAGTGTACACGTTTGACGCTAGCTATAAATTGTTAAAAGCTTGTACGCGTTTTTTCAATAAAAAAAAAAAAAGTTTGAACATGTTGTTAGTTATGTCTACGACAAAAAAAAAAAAGAATAGAGTTCCATGTTATTACAGTTATGCCATTAATAAAAATTGTTAATTTCTGTATATTTTCAAAAACAAATTGTTTATTGTAATCAATTATATTCTCATAATTACAGTGATGGATGAGTCTTAAAAATTAAGTATTTAATTTTTATATCATACATCATAATCAGTAATTAATTAATTATTATTGTAATTTGAATTTATAATGAAATTAATGAATTTTATTCTTTTCTAATGAAATTAATGAATTTATGAAATTTATTTCTTTTGTAATGATATTAGCAATAATAATATTATAGATTTTAAAAAACATTAATTCGTTTTGTCAACAAAAAAAAACTTAAATTAGAATAGTAGGCTTGAAGTAAATAAGTCAGAGTGTTTTCATACACTTGAAAAAATATAGGACTCAATATGTAACATCCTATCAATGAGAGTTAGAAACCTAGAAACAAACTTTGTGTCAATTTAGACACAAACTCGAACTGATGTAAATAAGCTTGTAAGTGGCAACAACAATCATGAACCTCAGCGACAATTTGCCAAAATATCGAAGAAGGATTATGACGATGACAACTTGGAGAGGCTGGAGAAAGAATACTTAAAGCCTAAAGAGGCTGGAGAAAGAATACTCAAAAGCTGAAGAGTTAGAGTAAAAAAATACTTGTATGTTATTAATTGAAATAGTGGATTAAGTCATCGACTGTACTGAGGAAAAAACTCTGTGTAAGGGGAGGACTAGATTTAATAACTGTTGTATTGTGAACTACTATAAAAACATATATGTTTTCCTCATCTTAGTTCTTTATGATTCAACATTTTTTTTCACTAAACCTGATTTATAAGAACTAGTTGAATGTTTTGATAAAGAATGCTTTTGTACAAAGCAATCGAAATACAATTTAAAAATGACATAACACAATTCAACCCATTTTTCTTGTGTTTTCCAACACCTTCACTTAGGTCATAAAAAATAAATAAATTTAAGGTATGTTTGGACAGAGGTTTTAGAGGGGAGATGACAATTTATTTTCCTTTTTTAAATTAAGAAAGTTATAAATGTTTCTAAAAGTGAATAAGTGTGATTCAAATGTTACATGATCATTTATCTTGTTATATAGGAGGAATCAAATAACACAAAAAGAGTTACATTTATTCAATAACATTGCATGAAATGAATATTTTTTGAATTTATCCATTGAATTGAAAACTACTACCATTTAGATGAGTCAAAATTAAAATTATATACAATTAAATTGTTGAAGTTTATCATAACGTATCATGATGACATATGAAATGATTTTAGATTAATTTCAAAATTTAAAGATATGATTTATATGATAGTAGCTTTCAATCCAACGACTAATTTTGAAAAATATTTATTCAACGCGATGTTACCGAATGAGTGTAACTCTTATGCTCTGTTTGGATATTTTAAATGAGTGGAATTGAATGAAACGAAAAGAAATTAAGTGGGGTGAAATGGAACAAAGATTCATTCCATTGTTTGATTATTTGATTATGGAATGAAACATAAAAAGTAAGATATCATCTCATACCATAAATTGGAGACGGAGAAAATGAAAGAAGATGATGAAATGGATTTCATCACGTGTCACTCCATTTCATTCATTTTTAAAATATTCAAACAAGAAAGTCTTGTTAGTGTAACTCTTTGGTGTGTGTGTGTGTGTATATATATATATATATATCAAAATATAGACTTAATACTTCAATTTTGTGCACTCTAAAGTTTTCCAAAACCCAACTCTCAATCATATCTTTAAAGAAAAGGCAAAAATAGTAAATGACAAGTTTATTGTTGTATGTTTTAGAATTAAATATTGGTTAAATATATTTTTGATCATTTTAAATAAGTCATTATATATATACACACACGTGTGTGTATCAAAATATAGACTTACTACTTCAATTTTTTTTACTCAGTTAGCACTCTAAAGTTTTCTAAAACCAAACTCTCATAAAAATAGTAAATGACAAGTTTATTCTTGTATGTTTTAGAATAAAATATTGATTAAATATATTTTTAATCCTTCTAAATACGTCATTTTAGTTGAGTCCCTGTAAATTCTTTTATACGTGTGTAATTTTAAAAAAGCCTTTAATGATTTTTTTTAATTAAAATGATGATGTGGCCATTTTTGCTAACATAACATGTTCTCACTATATCAATTATGTTAATCAGGCATTTTTTAAAGTAAAAAATTAAAATTTTTTTTTAAACATTTTATTAATTAAATTAAATATTTAATCACTACATTTACAAAAATAAAATAAAAAAGAATCCATGAAATCATCTCTTTCTCCGATTCATCTCATCTTAAACCTTAAATTCCAAAATAGATTACGAACTATGATTTCTCATTTAAGCAACAATAACAAACAAACAGAGATAGTGAAAAAAATTGAAATTCAAACAACAATTGTAAATTAAAGATGAAATGTGAAAACACAAAATTGTAAAACATAAGTACTAAATTTGGCCGAATAGAGTTTCTCGAGCAAGAAATTGGTGAGAGTAAAATATTTTCTTGCTATGGGCATACAAATTAGTTGTAACTAAAAAAATGGCAAGAAAAATTCTAATGTATTATTATTATTATTATTATTATTATTATTATTATTATTATTATTATTATTATTATTATTATTATTATTATTATTTTTGCAAATGATGTTTAATGTATTTTGAAGTTGAAGAAAATATAAAAAAGATTAAATGGTGTAAAACCAAGATTCTATGAAGTGTCTTATTAAAATGAAATGCAACAACAATCAATACACAAGAAACACACTGAGAGGAGTGGCATGTGGTAGTGGTAGTGAACACTAATCTATTTGGACTGAGATGAAATGGGGAGGGAGATGATTTTTAGGGTTTTTTAATGGAAAAATAGGGTTGAGATGAGATATGGAAAAATATAATTTTCTAGGTTTTTTCTCATTTTATTTTATAAATTACTAATTTAAATATTAATTTAATTAATTAAATGTTTAAATGAATTCATATAGATATTAAAAATTGTAAAATACATCATTGATGTAGTCAACACATGATATTATGATCGACCATGGAGGAAGCTCAATACATGGAGTAGACATACCTAATATAGAGGTCCAGCTGAGTAAAGACTTGACATGGTGATCTTAACACTGAGTGATCGTACAACGTGAAAATTGCCCCAACGTCATCTCTAGAGGTGCACGTGATAAAAGACAAGGAATCTAGACACACTAATGCACTCATAACGTCCCATGCATTGCATAACACACTCAAACTAGATAAGCCCCAACATTTATCTCAGTATGGAATTACATTGTAGACAAAAACAATCCTAATATGCTCTCAATGATCACCTTATCAATAATAGCAACTGATTGCAACATATGTGAGTTCAAACACTCTTCAAAAATAGGGGGTTCTCCCCCAAGTATTCAGTCATTATTCACTACTCACTATACTTGTTATCTACTTGCACCCTGCCTTACTTTGGCATAAGAGTGGCTTTGTAGGTACACCTTCCATTAGGAGAAAAAGTGTACAAGAAGAAGGAGTAGAGATCAAAGCATTGCCATAAAATAAATTTTGAAGTCAACATCACGAACACCGACAATCCACCTTGTGAGTTCTTACAAGAACATTTGTGCCCACCGTGGAGCCTCAATAAAACTTTCCCAAACCTCAAGATCCAACCTACATGGCGATTACTAGAAGTAGAGCTCCCCCGGAGTTGTCTCAAGTAGAACCAAACCAACATAAAGATGGATCAAACATCTAGAACGATGATCCCAAAAACTAGCCATTGCCACCTACAAGACATCTCAATAGAGACAGAGCCTCTCTTGGGTTGACGCTTTGTCACCACAAAGAAGCAATATAAATAGACCTAGAGGTCGTGACTGATCATTTTTACGACAACCTAGCCAAAATGAGTAATGGATAACATCATGGATTAAATTGAAACTCAGATCATAAGACTTAAGAGGAATGTGGCGATGATCGAAAAAGACCAAACACGACCACACACTCCCTCAATGGAGGATGACAACAATGACAACATGGCCAACCCGAATTCAGGAAGTGAAACTTCTTCATGAAGTGCACATCATAGGAAGAAACCCAAAGATGACATAACACAAATCCATTTCACATACGAAATCAATGTGGAACCCATACCAAGGCGTTTTTGCCTCCCAGCCATTGATTAATAAAACATGAAATGGAACCACGTGAGCATATGACCTCCTTTAATGCTAGAATGCAATTTCAACGGGAATTCGATGCTTTGAAATGCACAATCTTCCCCTTCACACTAAAAAGAGCTTCTATCCTATGGTTTTCTCACCACCCAAGAAAATAAGTCAAGTCATAAAAGCAGCTAGTCGAAATGTTCATATCTAGATTCACCATTAGCCGAATAACTCAAAAAAGTTCAAATTCTTTGGTTGGTTTCAAGCAGAAGTCAAGCGAGTCCGTTAGTTCATTCATGTATTGCTTTAATGATGAGACATCCCATGTTAGAGATTCGAATCCAGCCATAACACTACATGCAATGTAACAGGGTTAAAACCAAAACCTTTATCTGATTCACTTGCGAAGAGACCTTCTGAAATGCTTGAAGAGCTTAGGAAAAGAGCGAGCTGGTACGTAGCAATGGAAGATGTTGTTGGCTACAAAAGGGGAGATTACAAAAGATCCCCCCACAATGATTGCGACCAAGGGAAAAATAGGAGTAATGAGTACTTTACTCTCTTCACCTATTGATAGAAAAGTCCCAAAAGGATCTTTCAAAATGCGTACAACTCTAATTTAATCAATCTACCTCGACAAAGAGAATCAAATCTAACGCTGACATAACGGTATACTGGAAGTACTACATTGACGATTTCCAGGGATTATAGGTCCAAATCAAAATGTCGATACGAAAATACCATCTCAGAAGTATGTAGATAAGAGAGATCAACATGAAGATTCAAAAAGGCCTAGACCACAAAGAAGAGGCTCGAGTTCACCCAATCACAATGAAGATCAAGGAGCTCCGAGAAAAGGTGCTATAGAGAAGATACGATATGTAAGAGATTAACACCTCAACCAAGAGAGATCAACTTCATATCAGGAGGATTTGCTAGAGGAGGAACTACCAACAATGCAAGAAAAATACATATTAGAGCTTCAAAGTCAATTTGTGCTCTCACTCAGATTAGGAACATCCTTCCGACAATCATGTTCTTGGAGAAGGACTAAAAATATATAGACAAACAACAAGATGATCTGATGGTAAACTTGGTGGGAATGGCGAACCACAATGTAAAAAGAAGTCTAATAGACCAAGACAGCTAGACCAACATCATATCTAACGAAGCATACAAGCAGTTGGGCTTATTGACCTTAATACTGAAACCCTATGATTAAATGTGTGATTATATTCAAAACATTAATTTAGGGAATTTTGTCTCAACAAACAAACCGTACATGCTAAAACAAACTTACATTTCACGTAAGGATAATGAATATAGATTATATAATTTAATTAAGAAATATGTTATCCAAAAATGGTCTAAGCATCTGAAATGCTACAACGAACTCCCACTAATTCAAAACACCAAAAGACTTTAAAAAATTATATGAGTTACAATTCTCATATATAAGTTCATGGTTAGTGGTTTTGACAAAAGGTTTTCAAATTCTATAATATCATATATCCACATAGTTAAAAGAAAAATAATTACTTACATGGATAGCCTATCAACAAATTAATTACATTTAGTCGAAATCAATAAATTTTCTTTAGTGTTTGACATTCAATTAATATAAGTTTTAGCAAAAATGTGACTATGAAAATCCATAAGGAAATAGGAAATTCAAAGATCTCTAATTGGGTTAACACGTATACTTGATTTAACAAAAAAAAGTAATAATATGGATTAATGTGGCCACAAGAATGTGAACAATGAGTAAACATTTATGATTACACAATTTATAAGTATTTTAACAACACAGTATCATACTCGATAGGTGATTTGACATTTTATATTGTACTTACATAATTATGACCACACAAAATATGGAATGTTGTAAGAGAGAAACACAATATAGTGGCATGCTAAAAGATTATTGTGTATTTTTCAACAAGTTCAACTTAAGCATCCGATTGTAATGCTAACCGAGAATAAAAGAATATTGGTAAATATCTCGGTATAATAGAATGAGACTAAATTTCAAAATATCTTAGAATATGTCATATGTTATAGTGCAGACAATAGTATATGAATATTAATTATAAAGTATGTATAAGTGCATATTGGTTTTCACTTGAATTATTATAATCCATTGTGGTTTTTAGGCAGTGTAGTTCATCTAATAAGTGCAATAGTCTCAATGGATAAGATTTTGGTATTTACTCAGCTTATTCTAACCAACTTTGGTTCTTAGCCAATGTACTTCATCTAATAAGGGCAATAGTCTCAATGAATTAATATTTTGGACTTAACTTTAGTCATTTTGGCCTTCACTCGACTTATTACGCACTCTCAACGTGCTTTTGATGAATCTGATTACAAGCTCACTCTGATGATTCTGAATCTGATAATCATGGTAAACTAGTTGACCATCTCGTTAATGCTTCATGTCATCACTCTGATAAAGTCAACACTATGACAAGAGATCGACATTCTAGCGTTGTGCTCGTCAAAGATGGACTTATCCTCTAATAGTGACATCCTCTGAGATTTGTCTTCTTAATTCAAGATACTATGAATTAATTACGAAGATATATATGGATAGGTCTTAAAGGATGATTTTCCTTAAATGCTGATTCAAGATACTATGAATTAAAGAAAGTTTTGATGGTCACATGGGATGAATCTAATGAATCCTATGATGGTGAAGAACAGAACAATATGGCTATCATGGCTGATGCAGATTTTGAATCTAACAGTGAATCTGTAGATGAAGAAATTGAGGTACTCTTTGATTTAAGTCGTTCTGAATTAATTACATTTATAAACGACTTAAACAAGAATCATAATATCACTCGGAAGCTGAAAGCTCTTAACAAAATAAATGAAAATCTGAATGATAAAATCGACACTTTAGAAAGTGATATCGTTGAACTTAAGACTAAAAATATAACTCTGAAAATTAATCATAGTTCAACATCAATTGAAAATGTGCTATGCAACTTTGACAAATACGAAGTAGCTTTCTACATTTTCTTGCAAATATTATAGAAAGAAGTAAGTTTGGATCTATGATTTATGGTGTTAGTAGAAATGGTAAAAAAGGATGCTTGTAACATATGAAGGAAAAAGGTCTGTGTTCCAAGATCTAAACTTGACAACTAGAAGCTAAGTAACTTTTGGAGGAAAACAAAGCAGTCAGATAATTGGAAACCGAATTGTGAGAAGAATATGCAGTATCAGAAGAACCTGAACTACCAAAACTGTTAGTGGAATCAGACATATCCACATAATTATAAGTATTTGATAAACTATAATTACTAGAGGAACCTGATACATCAAAAACACCAAAAGTGTTAAATGAGAAATTAGTATCAGGAGATTTTCCTTATCACTCCAATCATGTTTATCAAGATTGCATACCTAGATGGGAATATAAATCCCTTCATCTAGAACCTCTGATCATAGGTTATGCAGATTAGAATCTAAAAACCAGAAAAGAAGGAACATGAGGGTTTTTAGAGTGAAACGGAAACTTTAGACATATAGGTTATATTTTTCCTAAATTTAATTATTGTTTGATATTATGTTTACTGTGATAAGAAACAGCTTGATCTTAAAAATCAAAGCTAGATGAGGATTTTGCAGGTTTTCAAAATTTAGAGGAATAAGGAAAATCACATAAACTCAATAGTTCAGCAAAAGCAGAATACAAGTTTCTTTTTCAGAAACAAGCAGAAACCACGAGAAACAAATATGATGTTTTGGTTGTATTGTTTGATTCTTTACTTATCTAATTTGTATTATATTATATGAAAAACAACTTGACCTTAAAAAGTCAAAACATGATGAGGATATTGTAGGATACAAGAAAATCAAAAGATAAAGACAAATCAGAAGTACCAGACAAATTAAAGGATACAAGAAAATTAGGGGAACTTAACAAAACATCACAAGATGAATTTGTTCAAGTCAGAACCATTCAAGTTAATTTAGAAGCCAAAGTTGGATGGAAATAAAAGTCATCTGCCCAAACACTCTAATTATTTGAAGTGCAAATTATCCTTTGAAGATCAAATCATCAATTGAAGCACAACTCTATTGATGAAGCACTATCAAATAATGGTTGGATACTCTCAATGCAAGAAGAGCTTAATGAATTTGAAAGAAATTATGTTTGGGATCTAGTACTCAGACCAGATGATAAGAGACCCATTGGAACCAATGGGTATTCAAGAGCAAGTGAAATGAAAAAGGAGAAATTGTCGGGAACAAGGCCAAACTACTTGCACAAGGATATAGTCAGCAAGAAGGCATTGATTACACTGAGACATTTACTCTAGTGGCCAGGTTAGAAGCTATTCGTATCCTACCCTATTTTGTTACTTATAATAACATTACATTATTTCAAATGGATGTTAAAGGTTCATTTCTAAATGTGTATATAAGTGAAGAAATTTATGTTAAGCAACCCCCAGGTTTTGAAAGTTTTGAATTTCCAGACCATGTATTTAAACTTAGGAAATCACTGTATAATCTAAAACAAGCACCTTGGGCATAGTATGATACACTAAGTAACTTCTTGCTTAAAAACAATTTTGAAAGAGGACAAGTAGACAACACCTTCTTTAGAAAATCAATAGGAGATGACATTCTTATCATTCAAATTTATGTTGATGACATTATTTTTGGATATACAAATGAAACTTTTTGTCAAGAATTTGCTAAGTTGATGCAACTTGAATTTCAAATAGGTACGATGGCATAACTTAAGTTCTTCTTAGGGATACAAATTTAGCAAAGTCAAAAAGACATATACATTCATCAAACTAAATATACAAAAGAGTTTCTCAAGAGGTTTCAAATGAATTATTGTAAATCTATGGCTACATCGATGCACCCTGAAGTAGCAATTTACAAGAAAAGGGGGGTTGAATTGTAAATTTACCTATTTAAAATTTCCTGTAAAAATTTACTCAAGATTGATCTTGGTTGTAAAAAGAAGAAAACGGAGAACGTTCTTGGTTAGTTGAAATTAACAAACTTAGCTTATCTATTTAACTTGATAATTGAAAGACTGAAAGTAAGTAGATAAGGGAAGAGATATAACACACAAATATATCCTGGTACACCCAATATGGGTTACGTCCAGTCCTCACAAATGTGAGATTTTCCACTAAGTGTTCAAAGCAAGAATGTTCTTGGTTTTCACACAACTTTTGCAGATCAATCTTGATCGGTTACAACTTACTACCTTTCAACTTAGAAAGGATTTCCACAGATCTACCTTTCAATCTTTATAAAGGATTTACATTCTACCTTTCACACACATAAAAGGATTTTTACAAAAACTTCTCAAGCTATTTCAACACAATAGTCTTGAGTTTACAAAGGGATGATTTAAAGAGTATGACATAATCTGAATATGCTCAACTCGTGTTTGAGAATGGATTCTGATTTTGGAACTCAATAGTGATTGAAACTTATACCCAATTGAGAACTTAACTGAACTTTGAAAGATGTTTGAAAAGCTCATAGAATTTCGAATATGATTGTGAATGATGTATTGCTTGCTTTCTTGAGTTCTGATTTTTCCTTCATCTTGAAGTCCCTTTTATAGGCTTCAAGAGAGATTATTATAGCTCATTTGTCTATTGGGAGTTTTCTAGCTATCATATGGCAGTGAGTGGATAAGATCAGTCATAAAGCAAGAATGCTCTTGGATTTGGGCAGCCTTGCTTTTGAAAATCAAGAACGATCTTCGTTCTTGCTTTGTGGTAACTGAGTTTTGACTTTAACTTGACATATGTGTGAAGTGTTTTTTCATTCTTTGCAACAAATGTACAAAATGTTAAAAATTGCACGATTGTTCTGTCCAAATTTGTCAATTTTTATGCTTCTTGCTTGCTTTAACGTTGGAGAATGATTATGTTTGAATGACATATGAATTATAGTCTTTGCCTTTGCCTCTTGGAGCGATCTTCCTACTGAAGTCTATCCTTGTATATTTTGGAGAACATACTAAAACGAATCTGCAAGTTCAGAATCTGATCTGATTACTTTTTGCAATTCTGGGACTTGTGGAGAACGTTCTTCGTTTTCCTTTAAAACTGTCAAGAATGTTCTTCATTTTTCTGACTTGGTTTTGTTTCTTCTTTAATATGATCTGTTTTGATTTTCTTGGTATATATCGTGATTAATAAACTCAAGCAAACATATTAAATACAAACATACACATAATCATAATTATAATCTTAATTAACCTTTGTTTATCATCAAAAAATTAATTTGGGATTTTGTCTCAACAATCTCCCCCTTTTTAATGATGACAAACATGTTAAACCTTAGGGGTATCTCTGGTGGGAATTTCTAAGTGGATTAATGGGTTATTCCCTAAGGTCGGGAGCTACCGTGCAACACAAGAGTACTCCGATCGTCGCATACATGCGTCTCGGGTTGATTTGAGGGGATTTATGAGGACGTGGCCATTCATGAATTGTTCGTCCAGTTGAGGGGATCTACCGAGTCAAATGATCAGATGCTTGGTGTGATTATCAAAAGTAGACTTTCAAATGCTTGCCACACTAATCAGATCCAAACGATCATTTTCTTGTCACAGTTATTATAGGCAGACAATCACTTACTTGTCACAATGATTAGATGCTTGTTGTAGTCATCAGAGGAAAACAATCATTTTGCTTGGCACACTATTCAAAAACAGAACATACAAATTGTTGGTTGTATTAACTGATTGATCAGAGGCACTTTTGAGAGCACGTTCATCATAGTCAAACACAACTTTATTTGGTAGATTCTTTTTTCCTTGTTCATCAGAGGATCTAGCTTATACCAGAACAATGACTTGTATATCTTTTTGCTTCAAATGCTTTGACTCGGACTGTAGCTTGGATATTGCAATACTTCTTATTGTTATATTATGAATTGCTCTGTTAGTAAACATAATTACTTGTTTATTAAGTGATAATATTCTTTGTGTTAGAAACACTTTGATTATTATCTTTAACTTACTTATAATTTATGGTACCTCAAAATAGATAGTCATTAGTATAAATTTTTGTCTTCTAACTTATTCTGCATTTAGCAAATGTAGTTAGGGGATAATTGTTCCTTATTTGTTTTTTTTTTTTTTGTTATCATCAAAACATTAATTAAAGGATTATATCTAAAACCACTTTTGCAGTAACACATGTTAGACTATGACACGCTTCCTTATTTGTCTATTTATAAAATAAGCCATTGCAAATGATTTATTATGATATTTGGGGTCCTACACCTATTGTTTCTACTAATAATAGTAAACACTATATTCATTTTATCGATGCCTTTTCTGAATACACATGGATCTATCTTATCCAAACTATATATCAAGCCTTACCATGTTCTGTTCATTTTAAAAATTTGATTGAAAATCAATTAGACCTTAAAATCAAATACATTCAAATTAATGGTGGCAAAGAGTATGTTGCATTTTCTAATTATGATGGTATTCATGGCATTACACATAGGGTTAGTTGTTCTCATACTGATGAACAAAATGATTCTGCTGAAAGAAAACATAGACACATTACAAAAGTAGGTCTTACTTTATTGGCTAATGCCTCTTTACCTCTTAAATGTTGGGGTGAAGCTTTTAAAACAGGAGTCTATATTATTAATAGACTACCCTCTCCTACTATAAATAATTTGAACCCTTTAAAACTTTTGTTTCAGTAGAAACCGACTACACTACATTAAAACTTCGAGATGTACTTGTTACCCCTATTTGAGACCATATAATAAACACAAAATACAATTTAGATTTGAACAATGTGTTGGTTGAAAAACACAGGAAAGAGGAGGATTTGAATTGTGTTTACATGTTTAAAAACTTTTTAACTTGACTAACTCAAACTTAGAAAAACAAGGCAGATAAAAATTGAATAGAAAGACGCAACGATTTATCCTGGTTCACCACCAGCACGGTAGCTACGTTCAATCCCTTCAATATGAAGAAGGATTTATTCCACCAAGTCACCATTGAATCAAACTTACACTTGAATACCTACCAGTCAAACTGACTATGTTCAATCTTCTTAACTTTCTATCTTAGTACGGTCAAGTTGTTGAGGAGAGGTAGTCACAATCTGATTTGATTACAAGTTCGATTAAGTGTTCTCAGCTTTCTAGCTTAGTACAGTCAAATTGTGGAGGAAGACATGCACTACTGGGCTTGGTTACAATGGAATGAGTATAGGTTTTTCTGAGAAATCTCTCTCCAAAGGTTGTTTACAAAGTAATACTTTCAGATTTTCTTTCTCAGCACTTAGATAAAATTGAATGATGCAAAACAGTTGTATTGCTTATTGTGTTGTTGTGTTTTCTCAAGTGAGGAAACATGTCCTTTTTTATAAATATCTTTAGGGTAAGGCTTTTGTACTTACTGCAGAAAGACAACTTGTATCTCATGGATTTCCGTGTTAAATCTTTGAAGATAGATTTTTCGTTGAGCTCACGTTAGAACTTAATCCAAGAAATCACTTGTCGTATCTAGTATGGAAGTAGAGGAAGCAGAGGATACGATAGACAAAGGATATGATAATCATACCAAACAAATTCATGGTGATTATCAAATGATGTGCAATGTGCTATCTTCTCAAAGCATTGACAACCATCAAATCATTGACTCTCATCAGGACATTGACTTCTTCAGAGGCATTGACTTTTTTAGAGCGTTGACTTCTTCATGAATGATAACTTTCTTCATAGTTGTTGACTTTTTCCAAAGGCAGACGAATCAGACGCTTGATGTAGTCATCAGAGGCAAACAAATAGACGCTTGTTGCATTTATTAGAGGCAACTGAAATAGACCATTGCTTGCATCTCCAGAGGCAACCAAATCAGAACATTGTTTGGATCATCAAAGCCAACCAAAGCACAACACGACTTTCATCTTCAGAGCCAACTGAAGCATAACATTTTTTGCATTATCAGAGGCGCATGTCACCAGACTTAGAATGAAGCAAAGTCTTGGTTTCCTTTGTATTAGTCTGATCATCAGAGGATATAGCATGATATTCTATACAATACACTTGATTTTGGAATTACACACTTAATCAAACATTAGTGCTTTGAATTGTTACCACAAACCGATTTTGTTATCATCAAAATAAGTAGGGTCATAGTTCTTGAAATCAATTTTCTTCTAACACAATGGTTTTCATTGGCTATATCCCCAAGCAAAATTTATATTTCCAGAGATGTGAGCTTTAATGAATTGTTATTTCCCTATCAATTAAATTATGCACTCTTAGCTTTGCATGATAATTTTGCACATGACTATGTTGATCCTGATTATCTTCCTAGCATCCTTGTAGTTCCTTGCTCAAACAGATTTGATCCATTAAATGATATTGCAATTGTTGATACTAACATCCTTGTTGTTGTTGTCTCTGATCCTGATAACAATAAATTTTATGCTGAGTTTGCTACTCCATCAATGGAAGTTCCTGCATCCACCAATTTTGCACCACCAGCTTCTCCCATGCCCAGCCATCCACATCCACCAATTCTAACATCATTCATACTCGAAGTAAAGAATCTACAAACCAAAGGCTTGGTTCCATAAGCTCCACCAATTTCTACTACAACAAAAAGTTTATTCATCAAATGTACTCAAACAATTAAACTCCTCATAATTGTGTATTTTAAAGATGTTATATTATCATCACAGACAACTCTGAAAAAGAAATTAACAGCCTCATTCAATCACTTAACTCCCAATTTCCTCTAAAAAACCTTGGCAATCCAACCTCTTCTTCGGGTCTACTTTTGTCTCAACACCTATGGCCACTTCCACTAAATAGTTTGCAAGGGGGTGTAAAGTGTTAAAGTCGAGATAAAATTTAGCTAAAAAGTAAATCTAGTAACCAAGTAAAAAGACTTAGTCCAGAAGCAAGTTCTTAGCCATGAAGGGGACGTAGACAAATTTGGCTGAACTTCGTTATCAAGTTTTGTGTTATTATTCCGTAACAACTGGTGTCAGAGCTCTTGTTTAGAGAATGATTCTAAGAAATCAAATTTAATTGGGAGTAATGACTGCAGACGAAGGAAACATGAAAATTGAAAAGTTCGACGGTGCAGACTTTGGTTTTTGGAAGATGCAAATTGACGATTATTTGTATCAGAAAAATTTGCATCATCCTCTAACGAGAAAGAAACCAGCCCAAATGAAGGAAGATGATTGGAAGCTTCTCGACAGGCAAGCCCTTGGTGTTATCCAATTAATGTTATCTCGTAATGTTGCTTTTAACATTGCAAAAGAAAAGACCACAACAAGTTTTATGTCGGCTCTTTCTAGCATGTATGAAAAGTCGTTAACCTCAAATAAAGTTCATTTGATGAGGCGGTTGTTTATGTTACAGATGACAAAATACGCAGTTGCGGTGTAACATCGTCACAACTCAGTTGAGTTCGGCGGCTAAAAATTTATTTTGAAACAGTTTTTTGAACTTCAAATCAACACTTACCCATCCTTTTGCCTAGTTAATCTAGAAAAATATTATTATTTATTACGATCCAAATTTGCTAGATAGGGGACTTGATTAGTAAAAAAAGAACAAAAGAGATGGAGATGGCAGTTAGTGATATATGCGCACATGAGTAGTGCTAGTAACAGTCTCTTTGAAATTCACCTTTCAACATTCACTATTAAATGAAATACATGTAAATTCCACCCCTTTATACTGTCAGTTTAACCATTTGAGACATTGTCATGCTATAAAGTGTTGCTTAGGTGAGTTTTGTTGTGATGTATATAGGCTTGGTGACATGTAGCAATTTTATTCATAATTGCCAATACTCTATAAGGTTTAAGAAATGAAAAACTGATCTATCTAGGTATTATTTTTGCTAATTTTCATTATTGTATTTGTGTTATATCTTAGATGATAGTAAGACGGTATTGTTTCTAGTTTAATTAAAAAGTGTTTTTAAAGTTAAAAGATGATTGTATATTGTCAAAATTTTGATTTGATGTTGTTGATTCATGTATGAACTATTTTAATACAATATTTAGGGACTAATTTAACAATAAGTGACATTTAAGTGTCATGTCATCACATTTAACTTCGTTAGATTACAAGATTAACAAAGAAATCTAACTAAAAAATATTTGACAAAAACTATTTTGAAATACTAATAAAATTAGAGACGCATTTGAAAACGACTTACAGAATCATATATCAATTTAGTGGTTTACTTCAATTTGAATAAACATACAAAGATAAAATGGTGAATGACTCGTTACATAAAAATATAAAGAGTATATTTTGTTAACTTATTGATTTTCCTTCTATTTTGCATATTTATTTTCTAAGTTAGAATACAAATTAGTTCATGTGTGGTATTATAGGACCAACAAAAATATGTTATTTATCCTTAATATATTTCCTTTTACTTATATAAATTAATATTAAATATATTTATATATTAAAGTCATTTTTTTACTTATACATGTATTCTAAGCTTTAGAATTATTTATATGTCAATCTTTATAAAATTCTAAAC
>JBBPBP010000002.1:18831615-18855996 GCA_037974735.1 Cicer chorassanicum
ATTATAATGTTATCAAATAAATTTAAACAAAATTTATAACAATATTTATAAAATTTATGCGCAACAGTAGTATTATGTACATAAACATAAAGTGAGAATGTAAATAAATATATAAATAGATATAGTATTTTATTATAATTATAAAAATTTAAATGAGATTATTTGTGACACATTTTAAAATTAATAATAAGAAGAATAGTTATTTTAGAATATAAAAAATTCACAACTTTTTTAAAATTAATTTTATTACATGTTATCGACAAATATTGTAAGAAAATATTTTAATAAAAAATTTGTATTATTTAAAAAATATTAACTCAAATTAGTTATAAGTTAGTATATATTATAAACAAACTCGTGCAATGCACGAGTATAAATATTTAAATATCCAACTTGAGGTGTGACATCGGCGCAAACTCCCTAAATTCAACTGACTATTTCTTCTAGTATATAAAAATGAAGTAACACAATAACACATGTTTATCTAGACTAGGAGATGTCACTCATAAGAGAAAAAAATACTAAGAATAGAAAAAGTAAAAGAAGAGGAAATGAATGCATAAATATTTTTTATGTGCTCATAAAAATACTAAGAATAGAAAAAGTAAAAATTACCACAATAAAAATAAATAGATTTCATTCCTCCTTTGAAGTAGAAACTCCAAATCTAGTACTACTTACTATTGATTAACTAATTACTACTTTCTTTAATTAACTCTAGCTCTTCCATTGATTTACACCAACAAATCCCTTTAATTACCTGTACTCATTCAATTTAATATAAAAATAAATAATGTAATGCAAACACAAGTAAGTCGAAATTAACAAACGGTCTCTCTCTTTCTTTTTCTTCTTCGCTGTGGAACCATAATACTTCCTAACCAATAATGTCAGGCCACCTCGGACAGGAATTGGCACCACCACCGACACTAGATTTCCGTCACTCCCATCGATGTCCATGGTATCATTGAAACATTTATGCATTATGCTGCATCGTTACTGTAGCGACAGTAGGATTAGCCGTATAAAAGCATGAAAAATCAAGTTAAATAAAATAAACACTGCATTATAGATCGTGTCTTACAAAATAAAAAGAAATGGATCAAAAATTTAATATGTGCTATGTTATTTTTGTCAAATAATCTGGGATTATTCAAACCAATATCCTAATTGTTTGACCAGCAAAATAAGTTATAAGACGCCTAGCTTGACTAGACTTGAGATAACTAGTGTCTTTTTAACAAGATATGCAATTTCATTCATATTAAGACTTAATACAAAGAGGAATACAATTAAAACTCTGGTGGCTAGCATAAAATCTAGTCTAGACACACTTGCTAACAAATGAACGACTTTATTTATTTGTCTCTGGACATCACGAACTCAATAATTTGAAAAAGAAACAGGGCAGCGTTTACACATAGCAAAGGTAAACTAGTGTACTTGGAATTAGTTTTGCTTGGCTGTAGCCTCTATTAAAAAAGATAGCCAATATTATTCTGATACTAGATTTTGGAAACGAACATTAGTTCTCATATGATAGGAAATAGTTAAAACAAAGTCCAGAGTTTGAATTGATAATTTCATATCTTTCTATAAAATCTGATGGATACAAAATATCCTCTTCAGCAAGAAAAATGGTACAAAGAATGAGCCTTGCATGTAAACTACAAAAATATAAACATTGAGAGAGAAATGTGATTACTGTCCTAGAATCCATTTCAAGCTATGTAAATAGAGTTACAACATCTCTACGATATCCTCTTACAATCAAAATCCTGGGCACATTCTCCAGTAACAGATCCATGTACTCCATATAGAAATATGCTGGGTGGCTCACTGGAGGTGGAGGAAGACTTACTAACACAACAGCAGCCATTCTTGAGTATCTCAAAATTATCGAATTGAGTTTAAGCGTTGTGTATAAAAACTTCTCCACTTGCTTCTCATTAACAACCACAGGTTTACCATCTGCCATTAGAGGGGTACCTTCTCTTTCTGCTGTTGCTTTCATTTGAGTTAAATAATCAACAATTCTTTGTTTAGCACTGGTAAATTCTTCTAATGACTCGTCTTGGGGAGACCCACTATCCACCTGTACATCCCATTTCATTGTTATGACAAACACTTCTGCTTGCATCCGAAGATCATAGAGGAATTTTTTAACATCAGCTTTCAGCCCCTCTGCATCTGCGTCGTCTTCTGCAATACAAAAAACCTGAATCTTACAACTCTCGAAGCTCTCCTTGGTAAGAAGCAATTGAGAGAGAAGCAGCATGAGACCACCATCTCTTACAATCCAATACAAATCAATCGTACCGTATTGCTTCTGGTACACATTTGGCCATTCATCGAGACCCTTCACTATAACTACTGCCTTGTTTGCAACAATACAATCATTAATAATACCAACAAAAGTAGCAGGGATGTCTGTTAAGTTCTCCCGGCGCCAGATTTCTGGATAACGCATCACTACAATGTTTGGCTTGAGGTTGCCAAGGCCCATTGTTTGGACAATGCCACGAAAGCCTACAGACATGTTAGGAGCCACAACAATCTCTGCTACACCTTCACAATTCTTGTACTCGATGTAGGTACTAAGTTGTTTACAAGCTGCCTTGGCATCTTCAGCACATTCTTGGTAATCCCCGTCTAGTATAGATACAAATATCGTCATTCCTCGACCTTTCTTCTTCATACAGTTAGCAAAGTCTGCAAGTTTGGGATGACACGGAACATTTTCTGGCAGTTGGCCCCAAGGTCGACAAAATACTAGCGGAATTGGATACCAATTCTTTGGGTGCACTTGATTTGCTACAAAATAAATAGAAATAAGTTACTGGAGCAAAATAAATTCAGATGTGTGGACAGATTAAAAAAAAAGGTAGTCTGATGCAATAAAACTCCAGCTATGCATGACTGAAAATATATTCATATTTTGATGCATTTAAAAGTTGACCACAGGACACTTTTATCCTATACCTCCTCATATTCTTATTTTGAATGGTAATGATATTACACGTACTTTAGATGACAAAATAGAACAAGAGATAATCATGCAATACTAGAAAAGCAACATACGTTCAAGATTAAAAATCTCAAGGACTATGATTATTTTGCTGAGAGAAGTTGAAGCAAGAAAAGTGGTGTAGAAAAGCCACACTTCTCTTGCTTGGAACTTGGAAGCATCAGAAAATAGAGGACTAGAATTAAAACTTCTGTAGCCCACAATATGAAACAAACCAATCACATTTTTCTCCTGTACCAAATTTATCCTATCACATTTCTCACATTTTTCACATATATTATTTTATATAAGGACAATACGTCGTCATACTCAAATATCATTTTCTTTCCTTTCACTTTTTTAGTCAACCAAACAAGTGTAGAGAAAGCAAAATTCGTCTTTCTCTTATTGTCTTTTGTTCTAAATCCGAACAATCTAAAAATCTACCTATATTGTATGAAATTTTTCTTTTATTCTTTTTCTTTCCAACCTACTTTTCTCCCTACTACCCCCTTCTAAACATATTAATGAATCAAAAGTTAATCCAGAAAACGTTTTACAGCCCATAAAAGATAAAAAGGAAAATTTGGTATATTAAAGCTCCCAGGCTCCCATTGGGTAGTATTTGCAATACAAGAAACGTAATCAATATGGGCATGTGTCATAGAGTATCAGACCACAATATATGACAAGGATCTACATTTCTACTGAGTAGTACCCAGAAATTGCTAGTATAACAGTATTCACTTCCTCTTAATAACTACTACTAAATGAGAACATCTTTCTATTCTCTTGATGTTGATGCTTAGATGAGAAACTTCAATTGGACAACTGGTGTTCTTCTTCAACGTGTCGCTCATAAGTTACAAAAGCTTCCAACTAGGATGATCCTAGAATGCAAATTAAGTTCGCTACCATTACAAAGATTTTAAAATATTGTACTACAAAATTCCAAAATACTAGAAGTTTTAATACATGATTTCTTTTCTGTCCAAGTGGTAAGCAAGTTAATATGACATTTCTAACCTCAACATTTCTAACCCTGTTAAATGATGGAGAGACTAATTTGAATGTCTACCTTCAACTTCAAGGACTTATTTGCCATTTTGTAAATTTGAGGAACCAAATTGTTGGATCACTACAATTTCGAGGATCATAATGGTAATTTACTCATTTTTCCAACCCTGAGTGCAAGGTTGATAGGTACCAAAACAGAAAGACAAATTTGCATTTAATTAAAAGGTAAAACTCCTACAGCCATAGGATAAATCCTCTATTAAAGAACTGATACTGGACTGCCAAACAGGAAAAGTAACAATGAATGGAACCAAGCTCCTTACAAGCAATAATGGAAGTTAATAAGAAAAGAAAAATCGATGCAAAAAAACAAAAAGAAAATAAAATGATTAACCCCTGCTGATAAGGAACCTGTTTCCTTGCTCAAACTAACCAAGTCTAAATCACTCAACAAAATCCATGCATGCCTTTAACGCCACTCTCAGTTCACCTCCTTTCCTCTTAACAGACCTATCAAAGGTGATGAAATCACCTTAACCAACTCTAATAAAAGCTACTATAAACTATCTGGGAAAGGAACGCCAACAACCACAGTTATGGGTGTATTTATTTTGGTTTGGCACTTCAGGGAAGAGGACATCAAAGTGGTTCAACCAAATCTATCTTTAGCCATCGAATCGTACATAATCTCAAAATCAACAAAGTTATCATATATAGTATCATATCATCTCTTGACGCGAGTAGATAATTGAATTTGTAAGACATATACCTCCTAGCGACCGAAGACTACGAAGGGCAAGTTGGAAATAAGCGCTTTTGAAACCATCTCCCCAGTCCCCGGCTTTTCCTTTGATGCTCACATATTTATATATAAGGCTTGCAAGGGCCAAAGAAACGACAGTGAATGACCAAGAGATCAGGAACATGATCACTGCATTGCAAACAAAGTAATAATCACCACAAAATCAAATTTCAAAATGAATCCAAAGCAGTAATAAGGATCTAATGAGTTGTAACAAAATATTCATTAGATTATCTG
This sequence comes from Cicer chorassanicum, assembly GCA_037974735.1. NCBI lineage: Eukaryota > Viridiplantae > Streptophyta > Magnoliopsida > Fabales > Fabaceae > Cicer > Cicer chorassanicum. Next base: position 18,836,679 of record JBBPBP010000002.1, read on the forward strand.
AAAATATTGTGAGATAATTATATATTTGGTCCTTTAAGGTTTGACCATACATATTCAGAAACAATAAATTTAGATAATTAAATATTTTTTACCCTTAATTTGTTTAATGAAAGTAAAACTCATTTACTGCATGCTTTTGGTTTTTGTAAGGATACACAGGAAAAAACATGTTCAAATTTCCTAAAAAACCAAATTTTAGACACAACTAAAAACCTAAATAGACCAAAAGGCTTTTAAAAATGTAATGCTCCCACTATGTCACGTTTGTATCGCACCCTAATGAAGATGTATCTCAAATGTATTATGTAACATATTTTAAAAAACAGAAAAATTGTTAAAGAATCAAGAGAAATCAGATTTGATTCTTTATGATTTTATATTATTCTTTTTATTTTATTTATGATTCTGTCATTATTAGTTACTAGCGTCCGTCTGTCCACTTTTTTAATTGCATTATAGTCTGTTTTCATTTGTCATGTTTCTTTATGGTAATTTTTTTTTAAAATAAGGTTTTTTTTGTGTATTTCATATATTTTCATACAATTAAGCAAAAATTAATTGAATTTTGAACATGAATTTGTTTATGGGTTTCCCAAAAAAATTACGCCTAAAGAAAAAGTAGAATGAACATGTTTATGAGTCACCCCAAAAAAATGACAAATCTAAGAACAGACGATATGAAACAAAGGATAAAGAAAAAGTCATAGATAAGAAGACGGTGGCTTCTAGGGTGAGAAAGAAGAGAGTAGTGAAACTCTAATATTAGAAAAAAAAACTCAAAAAAAGGAGAGTGAAGAGAGATGAAAAAATTCTATGGTATGGCGCATGATAAAATCTGTAGACTGATTTAATCTAATGGTTATTTAATGTGGTTCATGGTGAGGGACTTAATGACTACCTCACCCTAGAAGCCACCTAAGAAGACATTATGAATTAGACATCAAGGATTTGCATGGAAAGAGAAAATTAAAAACCACAATCTTGATTAGTGAAAACAAAAAGATAGGTGTAAAAGCAAAAGAAGAAAAATAGAATCAAAAGAAAAAAGTAACGTTACCAGCAACAGAGTATTTAAAAACAAAAAATGTTTAGGCCAAGATAGTGGTTAGTAGCAAAGTTTTCTATTAATTGTTGACACAGTGGGATGAAGTTTTGCTCCTGCGCTGATACTCTCCCTCTTGCACATCCTTCATCTCTGTCTTTCAATCTTTTATTTATTTTGACGGTGCACCCCTTCCCTCTCCCTCCCGACCCATCAGTTACGTTAGTTTTTATCATTTGAATATGTTGCATGTATGCTAAATATGCGGCAAGTTTGTTCAGTTAGCAGGTTTTTTATATATGACAGTTACATTTTTTAAGGGTAATTTTCAAAATAAAATAGGCTACACCAAAATAGTTGTTGAAAAATCAAGAGAAATCATATTTGATTCTCTTTTATTTTATATTATTATGTTTATTTTAATTTTATGATTTTGTCATTATTACTCAGTATTACTATTGTAATTTTTTTTCCTATATAAACAGCTTAAGGCTGTAGTAATAATATATGAAAGTATTATATTATTTTGTCTTCTACTTTCTTCATGGTATCAAGAGCTCTGGTTAGGGTTCTGTAAAGAACCCATCAGGGTTTGCCGCTCCAACCAACAGAGCTATGGCACAAAATACCCCATGGAAGGCAGCCCTTATGGGTAGCAGCGGCAGCAACGACGATGGTTTGGGTAAAAATTCAGAAGTAGTCAACAACGCCGACAATATTGGTTTAGGCAGCGGCCCAGGCAGCAATAATGGTTTATCTAACAATGGTTTTTCCAACATTTTTGGCCATGAGGGAACTTCTAATGTCCTCAGGGTTGAAATTCAAAAACTCAATGGAAAAAATTATGTTGAATGGTCCCAAACCACAAGATTGATACTAGACGGTAAGAGAAAATATGGTTTCCTAACAGGAGAGGTGCAAATGCCTGCCACTACTGATCCGAATTACAGGTTTTGGAAATCTGAGAACTCTGTTATTATCGCTTGGCTGCTTAGTAATATGGAATCAATGATAAGAAAACCTTTTATGTTTTTGCCTACTGCAAAGGAAGTTTGGGAGGCAGTCAAAGAAACATATTCTGACATTCAGAATTCTTCTCAAATTTTCGATCTCAAATCACGATTGTGGCATGCCAAACAAGGAGATAGAGATGTCACTGCCTATTATAATGAGTTGATGACACTATGGCAAGAATTGGATCTCTGCTATGATGATCATTGGAAGTGCTGTGAGGACAGTGTTTTGTTTCTTAAAAGACAGGAGAACGACCGAGTATTCATGTTCTTGGTTGGGCTTAATAAGCGGCTCGATGAAGTCTGAGGCAGAATATTGGGAAAGATTCCATTGCCATCACTTCGGGAAGCGTTCTCAGAAGTTAGAAGAGAAGAGGCGAGACAAGGTGTTATGATGGGTAAGACACTTTCTGTTGGTGAGGTTGAAAGCTCTGCCCTAGTCACTAAGAATGAAGACGGGAAGAGAGATGGCAAGAAACCATGGTGCGAACATTGCAAACGTCCAGGGCACACACGTGATACATGTTGGAAGCTCCATGGAAAACCTCTAAATTGGAAGAAAAAATAAGGAAACGAAGGTCATGCCCTCCAAGCTGGTACCTCTAATCAAGAGAAGCAGTCCCCTTCAAGCCCATCTCCTTTCACCAAGGAACAATTAGATAAATTGTACAAACTCCTTGAGTCTCAAACTCCTTCTTGCTCTATAGCTCAGAGAGGTAATTTTTCAAATACTGCTCTACTTAGTGTCACTCCCAGCCATACTTGGATTATCGATTCTAGTGCTACTGATCATATGACTGGGGAGTCGAGTCTATTTTCTTGTTATAGTCCTTGTGCAGGTAACCACAAAATTAAAATTGCAGATGGCTCTCTTTCAGCCATTGCAGGGAAAGGTTCTATTATTCTGTCACCTGTGTTAACCTTAAAAGATGTCTTACATGTTCCTAATTTATCATGTAATCTGTTATCCATTACTAAATTAACAAAGGATATAAATTGTCAAGCTAACTTCTTTCATTCTCATTGCACTTTTAAGGATTTGAGCACGGGGAAGATGATTGGCAATGCTAAGGAGAGTGGAGGACTCTATTATCTTGACAATGGACTCGACTTCAAAGACCAACAAAAAACAAGTACTTGCTTTGAATCTATTTTTGTCTCTTCTAATAATGATGATATTATGTTATGGCATTTACGGTTAGGATATCCTAGTTTTCCGTATTTGAAACATTTGTTTCCTAAATTATTTTCTAAGAAGGATCCGTCTTTATTTCATTGTGAAACTTGTGAACTTGCTAAACATCACCGTTCTTCTTTTTCTACACAACCATATAAACCATCAAAACCGTTTGCAGTTATTCATAGTGATGTTTGTGGTCCTAATAGAATAAACACCGTTTCTAATAAAAAATGGTTTATAACTTTTATTGATGATCATACTAGAATTTGTTGGGTTTATCTATTAAAAGAAAAATTTGAAGTTGGACAGGTTGTCAAAAACTTTTTTACAATGGTGCATACTCAATACCAAACAAATATTCAAGTCTTCAGAAGTGACAATGGTAAAGAATATTTTAATACACTTTTGTCCGATTTTTTTCTTGCAAATGAGGTTGTTCATCAAAGTTCTTGTGTTAATACACCCCAACAAAATGGAATTGCAGAGAGAAAGAATAGGCATCTTCTTGAGGTTGCTAGAGCTTTACTATTTGCAAATCACGTTCCAAAATATTTGTGGGGTGAAGCTGTTTTAACTGCATCATATTTAATTAATCGAATGCCATATAAAGTTTTAGATTTTCATACCCCTCTTGATGTTTTTCGAAATTATTTTCCTTTGACTAGTGTCTCTGCTGATTTGCCATTAAAAGTTTTTGGTTGCACTGCTTTTGTTCGTGAACATAAACACCTTGACAAACTCGAGCCACGAGCAATAAAATGTGTGTTTACCGGTTACTCTCCAACTCAAAAGGGGTATCGGTGTTTTGAACCAAAATCAAAAAGAATTTTTGTAACCATGGATGTTACTTTTGTTGAAAATCAACCATTTTTTACTGACATTCATCTTCACGGGGGAAATATTAAGGAAGATTCATCTTTTACGTTTGAAAACATCATTACTTTAAGTGATATAGTGTCGTCACAAAATTCTGAGACTTATATAGATGCACCAAAAGAAAATGCCCAAAAATCCATATTCGAGGGCGACAATTTCAAATCAAAATCACAATGATCAAAATCACAATAATGAAGGACCACCTGAAATGCCACAACATAATGACTCAGATAAAGAGACACAAAGCAGGTTTACTACAATTGACCCTACTTGGAAGGGAAATGTCTTTGAAAGAAGAAACCATAAACAGAGAAATGAAGGACCCATTCTCCGACCCTTCCAAGATTCCGAACCAATAGATAATCCAACACATCATCTTGATACAGGTAAGTCTTCTTCTGTTCTTAAAAGTCATGTCGAGTATCCTGATATAGATCTTCCTATTGCAATTAGAAAACCTGTTAGATCATGCACTAAATATCCTTTGTCTAATTATGTGTCGTACTCAAAATTGTCTTCTTCATTTGCTGCATTTACCTCTAAGTTGTCTGTTGTAGAAATTCCAAAAAATATACAGGAGGCTCTAAAAATTCCAAAGTGGAAGGAAGTTGTTCTTGAGGAGATGAGAGCTCTTGAGAAGAATCAAACTTGGAGAGTCATGACGTTACCTACAGGAAAGAATACTGTTGGTTGTAAATGGGTATTTACTGTAAAATATAATTCTGACAACACAGTTGAAAGATACAAGGCACCCTTTGTTGTTAAAGGGTTTACTCAGACATATGGCATTGATTACTCAGAAACTTTTGCTCCCGTTGCCAAATTAAACACTATTAGAGTTCTCTTGTCCTTGGCAGTGAATTTAGATTGGTCTCTTAACCAACTTGATGTAAAGAATGCTTTTCTGAATGGTGATTTGGAGGAGGAAGTATACATGGATAGTCCACCTGGCTTTGAAGATAAATTTGGTTCAAATGTGTGCGAATTACAAAAATCCCTTTATGGTCTCAAGCAATCCCCAAGGGCTTGGTTTGAAAAATTCACTCGGTCGGTCAAAAAGCAAGGATATATGCAGGGACAATCAGACCATACTCTGTTCATGAAGTTCTCTAATGTTGGTAAAATTGCAATTCTAATTGTATATGTAGATGATATTATTCTCACAGGAGATGACATTGTCGAGATGGAAAGATTGAAGAAAAATTTGACACAAGAATTTGAGATCAAAGATTTAGGCGCGCTTAAATATTTTCTTGGTATGGAAGTTGCTCGCTCAAAGAAGGGAATTGTTGTTTCTCAAAGAAAATACATCCTAGATCTCTTGGAAGAAACTGGGATGAGTGGGTGTAAACCAGCAGATACTCCTATGGAATTAAATGCTAAACTTTGGGAGAAAGGCAGTGTTCCTGTTGAGATTGGAAGATACCAGAGGTTAGTCGGCAAACTTATTTATCTAGCCCACACTAGACCTGACATCGCTTTCTCTGTGAGTGTTGTAAGCCAATTCATGCATTCTCCCTATGAAGAACACTTGGAGGCAGTTTATCGGATCTTAAGGTACTTGAAATCCAATCTTGGAAAGGGTTTATACTTCAAGAAAACTAATGACAGAGAAGTCTCTATATTTACAGATGCTGATTGGGCAGGATCAATTACTGATAGAAAATCCACTACTGGATGTTGTGCCTATGTTTGGGGAAATTTAGTTACTTGGAGAAGTAAGAAACAAGGGGTTGTTGCTCGAAGCAGTGCAGAAGCTGAATTCAGAGCAATGGCTCAAGGAATCTGTGAACTTTTATGGATTCGTAAACTCTTGGACGAATTGAAAATGAAAGTTGACTCACCCTTAAAATTGTTCTGTGATAGCAAAGCAGCAATAAGTATAGCTCACAACCCTGTACAACATGATAGAACCAAGCACATTGAGATTGACCGCCATTTCATAAAAGAAAAAATTGATGCTGGAATTATATGCTTGCCATTTGTGACTTCCAATCAGCAAACTGCTGATATCTTTACAAAAAGTTTGGCAAGACCCAATTTTGAGCGACTTATAGCCAAGTTGGGCATGACAGATATCTATGCACCAACTTGAGGGGGGGTGTTGAAGAATCAAGAGAAATTATATTTGATTCTTTTTTATTTTATATTATTATGTTTATTTTAATTTTATGATTCTGTCATTATTACTCAGTATTACTATTGTAATTTATTTTCCTATATAAACAGCTTAAGGCTGTAGTAATAATATATGAAAGTATTATATTATTTTGTCTTCTACTTTCTTCAATAGTGTATTGCCTTTATATATGTTATAGATTATTAGATTATAGATTATTAATATTGTAACTTCATATTTTATATAAACAATCTAAGATTGCAGTAATAAAACATGAAAGTATTATTCCATTATTTTCTTCAAAAATAATTTGGGTACATGTAGGATACGCGGATACTTCTCTCATTTTGGAGTATCATGGTTCCGATAGTGCACTATTATCACTCATGTTTAGTTTTATTTCAATCATTGACATTTACAAAAAAAATGATTTTGCTGTCCTAATTGTAGCCTTCCAGAATTCACCAGAACAGATATAGAGCAGGGAGATACAGAAACAATGGAAGCAGTAAATTTATGGGAAAATAAAATGCACAGGAAGGCAGTATACCTATGCAAAGTAATGCTCCTACAAGCGACAAACTCCAATGGTGAAATTTCCACCGAGGACGCCAACTAGGAGCATCTAGTAGATCGAGAAGGAAGCAGGATAAGTTGACACCAGAATAACACAGAAGGAAAAACATGGTCACAGTTGGAGTGATAAGATCCAGATTTCCAATAATGACACACCCAATACATAGGAAAGCCGTAAAAAGGGTAGCAACATGTGGCTCATTGCCATCTGCAACTTTAAAGTAGTTCAGAATAGGTAAAATATCATCATTGGCTATAGCTGCAAGCAGACGTGGGGCGCCAGTCAGACTCTGAAGAGCAGCACCCATGGTTGAAAGAATAATCCCAATTTTAATTAATGAAGGAAAAGGCCAGGCAACTGTAGCAGTAAGCAACCTGCAAAAAACTCCAAATCAAAATAAAACCAGTGAATAGAAATTCAATAAGTATTCTAGATTATAACAATATCCTCCTCGGAAAAAAATGAAACACTGAATATGTGGCTTACAACCAAGTTCAACTACTTGTTTGCACTTAGCATAGAAAACATGGAACTTCCTGATACAGTTTATTACCAAACTAACTGCCAAAGGGAAAACTAAAGTGATCAAAGGGGTTTATGCATTAGGTGAAACATAAGCCATTTCTTTGGTGCACATTCAGAGGGAGTAGATCTTTTGAGCTGATGCTTGTATTTTAAGAAAAAGCTACATAAACAACTTTTTGACTAAAAAAGTACCTGTCAGTTAAAAGCTTCTCTCTGGTGGCAAGGGCGCCAAACAGTATCACAGAGATAAGATACATAGAAGAAGTCACAAGAGTTGCAGCTAAAGTTCCAACAGGAATAGATCGTTGAGTATCTTTTAGAGAAGAAGATCGATTAGAACCTGCCATTATTCCAGTCACGGCTGGGAAAAAGAGGCCCACCAAAGAACTGGGGAGAGAAGAAAATTACAATTAAAAAAATAAAAAACCATTTCAATATCATAACTAGCCATTTTTTCAAAAATTAATCCCTTAAGCCCTAGCATATATTGTAATAAATGCTAATAATTGTAAAATTATAAAAGTCGTTCCCCATTTTTCTCTCCCAAGGTTGTCAAACTAAAGAGTTAGGGTAAATTTGTGGATAGTAAAACACATCATAAACTTGACACAAACTCTTAAGAGATTACATAATTCAAATATATTGTTTAAAGACATTTTGTAGCAAAATAGGATTTAGTATCTTGCCCATAATTCATAACGTCTAAACTCATAGGGACGCAAATGAAGGTAATATAAAGAATAAGCATAATTCAATACTTGATCCGTTTGTTATATTATACTTAGCCTGCACTTTAATTTAGCAAAACAGAATGTAAATAATTACGCGATCATAAAGTAACTTCAACAATTGAATATATATGGCAAAAATCCAATCAAAGCAACCTAAGACATCAGCCAAAACTGTAAATTTTTTAGGCTAAAACATGTATCAATCCAGACTCACTCACTAGTAGATTTCAGAATTTACTGATTTTAGTTTATTTGAAGTTAAATGCATACACTAACATAGAGTTCTTTTTTATCAAACTCATCTTTATGCTCTAAGATTGTAAAATCTCAAGAGTTTGACAACCATGCTATCTCTGTGCACAGTAGTTAGAGCAACAATAAATTTTCACGTACATAAATATTTGCCACTATCAGCTGGTGTCAAACAGTAAGTAAAAGTCTGGTAGCAACATGGACTGAATATAACACTCCATTGGAACTAACAATTACCCATTATAGATCCATTTCAAAATTCTACTTTTTCCTTTGAAAGCAATAACCCTTGTCAAATTCAAATTACAGTGAATAGTTAAGGATACTTGTGAATTATAGAGGAAATGATCTTTTCATTTCTTGAATCAGAATGGTTACAATTCTAGTTTTTAAATACAGCATTCCCGAGTCTAATAAATAAATCAAAACTAAATAGGAGAGATTTACTGTACAAGTCCCTTGATATTCACTACAGCTGTCCTATATAATATAATAAATTAATTACAGAATAATCAATCAATAAATAACTTATTCTAAGCCACAATTTGGAATCCAACACTCCCCCTCAAGCTGGGCAGTAGATGTCAATCATGCCTAGCTTGGACCTTAAGTTCTCAAAATTAGATTTGTGAAGGGCCTTGGTCAGTATGTTTGCAGTTTGGTTCTTGGAAGGGATGTATTCCAACTTGATAATTCCACCATCTATCTTTTCTTTTATGAAATGTCTATCTATCTCCACATGTTTCGTTCTATCATGGTGGACTAGGTTTTTTGCAATATTGATGGTTGCGTTGTTGTCGCACTAGAGGCTCATGGTGGGATCTGTTGGTACTCCTAATTCCTTAAGCATTCTCTGCAACCAAATTCCCTCACAAATGCCATGAGCCATTGCTCTGAATTCAGCCTCTGCACTACTTCTTGCCACCACCGACTGTTTTTTACTTCTCCACGTAGTCAAGTTTCCCTACACATATGTGCAATACCCACTTGTTGACTTGCGATCAGTCAATGAACCAGCCCAATCTGCATCTGTGAACACTTTTACACTCCTAACTGGGTCCTTTTTGAAGTGAAGACCTTTCCCGGGGGCTTTTTGAGGTACTGCAAAATTCGAGTCACAGCTTTAATGTGATCTTCAGTGGGCTTATTCATGAAACGACTTACTATACTCACTGAGTAACCAATATCTGGTCTTGTGTGAGTTAGGTAAATTAGCTTTCCTACCAATCTTTGGTATCTCTCCTTATCAACTTGGGGACTGCCTTCTTGTTCTGCCAATTTAAGGTTAGGTTCCATCGGTGTATCTGCTGGCCTGCACCCTAACATTCCTGTTTCTTCCAACAGGTCTAGCACATATTTTCTTTGGAATACGTAGATTCCATGTTTGGAACGAGCAATCTCCATCCCAAGAAAATATTTTAGGTGTCCAAGGTCCTTGACCTCAAATTCTTTAGCTAGAAATCTCTTGAGTTCTTCTATCTCTTTGTCATCATCGCCTGAGATTATGATGTCATCCACATAAACAATAAATATTGCCACCTTTCCTTCACTAGAATGCTTGACAAACATTGTATGGTCGGTTTGGCATTGAGTAAAGCCATGACCCTTGACAACTCGGGTTAGTCTTTCAAACCATGCCCGTGGGGATTGCTTAAGACCGTAAAGTGATTTCTGGAGCTTGCATACCTTGCCAATTGTTTGGGGAGTTTCTAGGCCAGGTGGTATTTTCATGTATACCTCTTCTTCGAGTTCACCATTTAGAAAGGCATTTTTGATGTCTAGTTGGTGTAAAGGCCAATCTAGATTTACAGCTAGGGAGATAATGACACGAACAGAATTTAGTTTTGCCACTGGAGCAAATGTTTCTTCATAGTCCACCCCATATGATTGGGTGAACCCCTTTGCCACCAAGCGGGCTTTGTACCTATTCACACTCCCATCAGCATTGTGCTTTATTGAGAAGATCCATTTACACCCAACTGGTTTTTTTCCTTCTGGCAGCTCCACAAATTTCCACGTTCCATTCTTGTCCAGTGCTTTAATTTCATCTTCCACTGCAGCCTTCCATTCAACATGTTGGGCAGCTTCTTGAACATTTTTTGGAAGTTTTATGTTATCCAATGTGGTGATGAAGGCCCTGTATTCTTGTGACAGATTTCTATGAGATACATAATTGCCAATTGGATGTTGAGTGCATGATCTCACTGCTTTCCTCACAGCAATTGGTAAGTTAAGATCATTCTCATTTAGACCGCAATTATAATTAGGCTCAAAAACAATATTACCTGGTAGAATTTCTAAATCTGTATTAAGTTCAGAATTTTGGATTGGCCTTGGAGATGTGCAGATTTCTTCCTCCCTTTGAGTTTTCTTCTTCCTTGTGTACACCAGTAGTTCTTTTTCCGGTTCTATCTCAGATCTGGTTGCAGGTTTTGCTGTTTCTCCAGTCACAAGGTCAATTTCTGGTTCTACAACTTGCTGCTGTATGGAGGTCTGTTCTGTTTCTAAAAAATGTTGCAAATATTGTTGCTGCTGTAAATTCTAGGCCATTTCATGTTGCAAATGCTGTTTTGTTTCCCAATGTTGGGATTCTGCTATGTTTTGTTCTCTCTCCCCCTGAAGGTCAACTTTGGGGTAGTAAGGTTGATTTTCAAAGAAGGTTACATCCATGGAATGGTAGAATTTTTTGCTTATGGGGCAGTAGCACCTGTATCCCTTCTTATTTGGTGGGTATCCTAAGAATATGCATTTTAGGGATTTGGGCTCTAATTTTCCTTTGTTAGGCTGGTTGTCATGCACAAATGCAGTGCAGCCAAAGACTTTGGGAGGAATGGATGAAAGGATTTTAATGTGTGGGTAAATGGATAAAAGGGTTTGGCAAGGGGTTTTGAACTTGAGCGCTTTAGAAGGCATTCTGTTTATTAAATATGATGCTGAAAGGACGGCTTCACCCCAAAAATGATTTGGTACATTAGTTGATAACATAAGGGACCTAGTAACCTCCATGAGGTGCCTATTTTTCCTCTCGGCAATGCCATTTTGTTTTGGTGTGTTCACACAACTGGTTTGGTGAATTATTCCATGCTTGAGAAGGTGAGATTTGAGGGAATGGTGATAGTATTCACGGCCATTGTCAGTTCGTAGGACTTGGATTTTGGTTTGGAATTGGGTTTGGATCATATTGTTGAAGTTCTCAAAGATTTCTCCCACTTCAGATTTTTCTTTCATAAGGAACACCCAAGTAACTCGTGTATGATCATCTATAAAGGTCACAAACCATTTTGAACCAGTTATGCTCTTAACACGGGAAGGTCCCCAAACATCACTATGGATTAATGAGAAAGGTTGGGATGGTTTATAAGATTGAGGATAATGGTTCCGTGAGTGTTTGGATAATTGACAGATTTCACATTGAAACAAATTTGAATTTTTATTGAATAGAGAAGGAAACATTTTTTCAAGGTACATAAAGTTTGGATGTCCTAAACGATAGTGCCATAGCATGGCAGCTTCCTCTAGGTTTTCACCACTTGATGTAGCAACATAGACTGGATTATTTCTTCTCTTCTTGAACTCACTAGCTTGAAGGAAGTAGAGACCTGCACATTCCTCAGCATTGCCAATCTTCTTCCCCGAATCCAGATCCTGAAATTCACATAGGTGAGGCAAGAATTTAGTGAAACAATTTAGATCTTGAGTCAATTTACTTATGGACAAAAGGTTGCAATTCAACTTTGGAACATAAAGAACGAGTTAAGAGTAATGTCCTTGGAGATGATTACTGAGCCTTTACCAATCACTTTTGTTTTTGTGCCATCTGCTATTCGTACCATAGAATTGTCATTGCATAGGGAATATTCATCAAATAAGGTGATATCCCCAGTCATATGGTCTGAGGCTCCAAAGTCTACAATCCATGAGTTAGATATTCCCTTGTCAACAAAATAAACACATGAAGAATTACCTTTTTGGGCCAAGCCAGCAGTTGAGTGTGTGCTAGTGTTTTGAAGGGATTGTTGTAGCAATTTTTGCAACATCTCCATTTGTTCCTTGCTGAATGGACTTGGTTCATGTGCTGGGGCTGCCAACACTTTGCCTCCTTCTGATGTGGCAGCATGGGCACGAATGTCCCTGTTCCTAGATGGTTTCCAGTCTGCTGGTTTTCCATGAATGACCCAACATGTTTCTTTGTTGTGGCCTGGTTTTTTGCAGTGATCACACTATCCTCTAGATTTTTTGTAGTTTCTTTTCACAGCCAAGGCTGAACCTTCATTAATGGAGCTTTGATCCGTGCTTCCAAGCACGACTTTCCTTCGGCTCTCTTCTCTTCTCACTTCTGAAAATACTTCTCTGATGTTGGGCAGAGGTTTGGTTCCAAGGATTCTTCCTCTTACATCATCTAGATTCTTGTTCAGGCCAAGGAGGAATTGGTATATTCGGTCTTTCTCCACCAGTTTTTTGTACTGTTTGCTGTCTTCAGGGCATTTCCATACTATATCCTCATAGATATCTAGCTGCTGCCAGTAACGGGTGAGGGTATGGTAGTAATCAGTGACTGTTGTGTCTCCTTGTCGCAGATCATGGAGAAGACTCTTGATCTCAAATATGGCAGAAGTATTATCAATATTTGAGTATGTCTCCTTGGCAGCGCTCCAGATCTCAGCTGCAGTGCTGTAATACATGAAGTTTTCGCCTGCTTCATTGGTCATTGAGTTCAGTAGCCATGTCATGACTAAGCTGTTCTCTAGCTTCCACTTTGGGTAGTCGGGGTCCTGTTTCTCTGGCTCTTTAGCATCACCAGAGATGTAATCTTCCTTCCCTTTTCCTTGAAGGAAGATCCGGAAAGATCTTGCCCATTGGGTATAGTTTTGGCCATTTAATTTGTAGCCAGTGATGGGTATAGTGGTGTTTTCGGTCAGGCTGGTAATTGTGGAAGTTCCAGCTGCCATTTTAGGGTTTGGGTCTGTGACTGAACTACTTTCTTCAGCCATGGAATAATGGTGTTTTTCACTTGGACCAGGTTTGCTCTGATACCATGTGAATTATAGAGGAAATGATCTTTTCATTTCTTGAATCAGAATGGTTACAATTCTAGTTTTTAAATACAGCATTCCCTAGTCTAATAAATAAATCAGAATTAAATAGGAGGGATTTACTGTACAAGTCCCTTGATATTCACTACAGCTGTCCTATATAATATAATAAATTAATTACAGAATAATCAATCAATAAATAACTTATTCTCAGCCACAATTTGGAATCCAACAATACTAAACATCAAATCATCAATAATGGTGATTGGAGACAAGTAGGTGATTAGTCAGTAACATATATGTGAAAACTACAAAATGATCTTTATGTGACTTCAGCCATAACATATACAGATTTAGTCAAATGAAACTCATATGGTTATGATGTTTCCTGAGATTGACCACATATCACTTAGATCAATTGAAAACAGTTGATGGACTTTTCCCACAACTGACTTGCTGACAGAAAGTAAAATCCAAAGCACATTGATAATTCAGTTTTTTGCAAATTCAAAGATATAAACCATAAAAGATAGATATAAGAACATTAGTAAATAAGAAAAATCTACATGGTCGTACTTGAAATTCCAAGTTACAGAACCATCAGGTTGTGGAATTCCAGCATTATTAGTCTTTTGGTAATCTGAACTCCAATTTTCTTTAATAGTCTCCAAACTCAACCCAGTAATTCCCTCTAAAATAAATATGGCAAAGAGTGAGAAAAAGTAACAAATTAAAGAAAATCAATAGCACAAATCAGTACTAATAAAATTTATTTAAGTAAAAAACAGAAGAAAAATAAATAAATAAACTCAACCCTCAACAACATGAAAGGGGTAAGAGCAATGTGATCACTATGCCCTAAAAATGTATAACAAGTCAATTGTACCGACCCCATCAAGTAATCTTTCCCTATTTCTTGGCCGGATTTAATTCTCTTTTCTGCCTCTTGCGAAGAGTATCGTAAACCTTCCTACCACAGTACTCTGGCCTTTTTTTTCCACTAATTGTTCTTCACCCCTGCCTCACCAAAAAAAAATATCATTGCATCCCAAACAAAATATTTGACCTTAGGAAGCTCCCTGCCTCTCCTGGTCATATATATTCTCCTTTTATTTAGAGATTTTCTTCTCTCACCCCCCAATGCTCTCCGGATTGGCTAATCCGGAGGTGTATTTTGACAAGCATGTTTTAAACATTATTAAAAGTTCATCCGCACAAATATAGAATTTTTTAACATGGGATGAATTAAATATGAATATTTTAAATGTCATATGTTCAAAATAAAATATGGACTTTTTATATGGACCCAGAAATCAACTTTTGAGCTCATTTTTGTGGAGGGACTTTTTATAGTATTGTAAACATGTATGTAAAATAATCATTCAAAAACCTATGTTGAGGCTTCAACAGGGACTAAAACTGCTCGCATAATAATTTCGTAGGGACTAAACAAAATTTCAAAATTTTATAAGTACGAAAAAACTTATTTAACCCTAATAATAATTAATGTTAACACAAAATACAAACAAAAAGAAACATTTTTCCCCCAGTTTCCTTCATACTCTGCTACAAGACTTTCTTTTCCCAGCTTCCCAAACTTCCTTTTTCGGTGAAAATTTTTATGCATTCATGCACCAAAGCTCACTTTCTTCTCCATCTCCCAAACACAATTCCTTCTCTATAACCCAAATTACTTTTCAAATTTCAAATACCTCAAAGCTCTTTCTCTCTCTATTTTCATAACTCTCTCTCACCACCCCAAAGAACCAAACCCACCTAACCCCTCTTCTTTGCTTTTGCCTTTTCCACCGGAAGAAGCTTTTCTAGACAATGGCTCCTATTGCAGAAAACATCCATCTACAGAAGTTCCCCCTTGGGCATGGTCTTGAAGAGCTGCATTTGGAACAGAAGCGGTAGTTTCGTGTCTGGTAACAATCATGGGCTTTGAAGAATAACATTTGTTTGGAAGAAACTTTTTGTATAATTTTCCAATTTATTCAAATCTTTTTATTGTTTTTTCAGGCACTATGAATATGCTTCCTGATTGATTCTTAACTTGGGTATGTCAAGTCTTTCTTTTGATTGTTAGTTTTGGGTGTATTGCTTTGATGACATGAATACATGGTAAAAATGCAGCATGGTTTTCAATAAAGCTTTCACCTTTTAGTGAAAAAATTATTGTTTTTTTTTTCAAGTGGAAAGAGTAATGAGTTTTTAGATTAATGAGGTTGGATTTGTTGATTTTGAGTGTTTCACTACTACTTGGATTGTATATCTTATTGGATTTGTAGGGGTGGATGTGACCAAGGGCAAAGAATTAAATGACTTTGTTAGAGTGCAAGATGATGATTTTGAAGGAAGAGGGGAGAAATTAGAATATGTTGTAGCTCAATATCTGGGGAACCAGTTGCTGTGGGAACCATAAGTCACACACTCTTCATGCTTTTCCTTGCTTTTGCATGTTCCTCTTCATGCTTTCATTAAGATCATGTTGTGGGCCATAAAAAATATGTCAATTTCTGGGTTAGTGGTTTAGTGTTGTATTATTTTATCTTTTTAGGTGTTCTTAGGAGTTTATTTTTGGAAGCATGATGAAAATTCTCCACGGACTGCTTCACTTTTTGGTATCTCTATTTCTCTGTTTCACAATGATGATAAAAATCTGTATATGGATTTGAAGCTAAAGTGGTTTTTGGTCTTTTGACAGTAAATTCATTTTACTGTTATTTTGTGTATATTGGAGACCATTGTGAATATAGATAACTTCACTTTCGAGCAATTTCTCTTCAATGATGGAATAACTCAGGAATGCAAAGCCCTTAATAGTCATCTTATAAAATAGTCTTTCTTTCCACCATTGGGTTTAATTCTAGAAAAACTTAGTTGATTTTTGAATTAGGTGCAATGTTATGGATTCATGGTATTGTGCATTAGTCTAAGCTCTACATGTTTATTATTAAATGAATCAAATGATGGATTATAGCACAAGAACATTTGCCATAATTACCCAATATGATAGTTTTAACAATAAAAATAATAGATAATTAACTAAAAGTAACATATAAACAACGATTATCTCCTCGTTTAAATACTAGTAAGGTCCATATTCCGGAATATCTTGGTTATGCACTTTTGAAATAATCAGTATTCCTAACATGCCTTTTATTTTATCCTTTTGAAACGTTAAACCTGTGAAGTCAAGGAAACCTCCTTGAGCCTTCCCCGAGGCATCTAAGATCGGGTCGACCTGCTTCTGCTCTCTATTGCCGAGAAAGAGGAAGCTATGGTTGAACTGTTGCAAACCATGATGACAGAGTGGTATGGCGATCGCAGGAAGAACAGAACTTGGTCTGGTTGTGCATTCACTCTAAGAAGGATATGATTATGAGATTAAACTAATTGGGTTTGCATTGGCATTGATATGTATGGGTTCTTGATTTTTTACACAGCTGCTTTCACTTTTCCTAGATCTTGCTAAACAAAAACTTTAAGACCTGTTGTAGCCAGCTTCTTTTTACCAATGGGTCTGTAGTTGGACAATTCCATATTAGGGACAGCCGTTTTCTTATTTCCTTTTTGCAGCCAAACATTTAATTTCATACAGTATTTCATATCTTGTAGCTACAAACAGTAGTTTTCCTTTAAACGAGAGTGGCACTTTTATCATAAAATTACAACTGAACTATTCTTCCATTTCATGCACCCTACTGGAATCCTATGGTTGACAATCAGCTCAGTCTCCCCTTTATTTTGTATGAAGAGTGAGTCCAATATACTATTCAATTTTCACCTGTAAATGAACATTTGGGTGCCTCCCACTAAACTTGCATTCTCTATACTATGATTTCTTCTCCTTAAAATGAAGGTATGGAAAATTAAGTGAAAAGCCCAAAACTTATACTTGTTACGCCTAAAAATCAAGTATCAAACAGGTCTTACCAAGCTAAGAAAGCTTACAGAAAAAAAGTCTAAATCTGAACTTGAACCTATGATGAAGCCAAAGCATGGATCCTTTATTAAAACAAAGTGGTTGCAAAAGGACAAGTAAACAATGAGAATAAAACAAACCTGTGGGATGATCCATCCTTGCCAACAGAATACCCAAATATATGCAGATGAGAGAGAATAAAACAGGTATGAGAAACGCAGGGGCAACCCGATTTATCATCTTTACTCCTCCAAATACAATAAAGCATAACATAATAGTAACAACAATCCCATAAATTTGCAGGTCATGTGAACTTGGACTCTCTATCGGTTGTGCAATTGCAGTACCATTAACTTGTGTGATAGTCTCTGCACTTGCAATACAGAAAAAATAAAGGAAAACAATATTTAATTGATCAGTTGCCTATTTCAAACATATTGCTCTTTCTTTTTCAAAATATGCATAACAGTGCAATTGTTAAGTATACTTAAACTCAATGCAAAAGAAAAGAAAAAAAAATTGTTGAGCACATGCACCCAAAGCAAAAAGGAAAAAAGGAAAAGAAACATTCTAAGTTAAAATCAACAAAAGAAAAAAATGGTGTTTCAATTAAATAAAATAGAGCAGTGACTCTTTTTTTCCCCCTTTTCATAGTGATTAATGCAAAGGTGTACAAGATAAGACCATCCCAAGTTACAATTGTCACGGACAAACTGATGACAAAAAGCATGTCAGTTTGATGGCCTTTATGTAGATTTATCTTGATCAAATGAAAAGAAGAAAGTTCTTGGCTCTGCATGGTTGTATTATAGGAATGTCTTCCATTTTTTCTATTGTTTTTATTTCCCTTTTTTCTGTATTGTTTATTTCATTTTTTTTTTTTGTTATTGCTTTCTTTGCTTAACTTTAGGATAGCAAGTCATAGTTTTTTCATCTTCCAATTTGTAGTGTTGGGCCACCCACATTTGTACACGCTCCAAATGTCAGTTTTGGACGTGAAGGTGTTGTGTAGCAGTGTAGGAAACTCCAACCGCCTTTATTACAACCACCTTGGTCTGCCTTCATTGCACCCTAAACACGTTCATTGTGGTAGCCTGATAGGTGTTGTTGAGGTTGAATGATGGCCAAGAGTCTAAGACTCATACTCAATATATTTATATTATTCTGAAAAATATAAAGATTCTCCAATGACTACCGAAGCCTCTAAAATCCTTTTAACAGGTCAAACACAAAACCACTGATTTAAAAATAATTAGTTTTCCAGGAAAACAAAATTTATCCTTTTATTTCTCAGACCCAGAGATATATGTACATATACTAGTACAGTTATTTAATTCCAAAATTCCATAAGTGTACACCAAGGTTCTTGATGTGAAATTTACTGCAGAAATAATTATTTAGGACAACTGTAGGAGATTTAATTTAAACAAAAACATTCAATATTCAGCAACTGATTTTTAATTAAAAGCAAAAAATTGGATTGCAGCGGTATCACAATAGAGAAAGACAAATAAAAACGAAAAAAAAATAACTTGATTCCAAATAAATAAAAAATTGTCTGTAGATTCATTAGTCAATACCTCTAAAAATCCCAGCAGAAGGAACTGCTTTCAAAAATGTTTCTACAGCTCCCAATACGTACCTAGAACCATAAACAACAAACAAGAAACTTCAGAATCCATTGCACGGTACAAAATAAGCTATCATGACACTACAATTTGGCAAGACTTGATTCATCACCCTCCTAGCCTGATCTCCATTCAAATATTTAAAATAAAAAAGGTACATATTATGCACTTACAGTGCTCCAGCAACTGCATTTCCAAGGAAGAAGCATAAACCAATACTAACTCCAACTTCTGGACCAAGGGCACGGCCTATGAGATAGTACGGCCCCCCACCCTAGAGAAGATCATTCATAAGAAAAAGACTTAACTATATAAATAAATGAACAAAGCAGACAGTTAAGTGCATGTATGGATTTACTTAATTGTTAGGAAAAATCAGAAAACCATCTTTTTTTTATTGCTTTATCAGAAAAA
>JBBPBP010000002.1:18856126-18928448 GCA_037974735.1 Cicer chorassanicum
TTTAAAAAAAAAAAAAAAAAAAAAAAAAACTTTTTATTACAAGTTATTTTGACACTAATCAAATTGAAAAACACAAAGATGAAAAATAAAAATAAAAAATGGAGATAAAAGTAAATGAAAATTCTCAAAGAACAAACACAGAATTTTTGTAATTTACTTTCAAAATTTGAAGTTAAAAAATTATCCCTTTTTTGCAGCACGTAGCATAATGAATAACCCTATTTGTTGTAGACAGTTAACACTTCTAACAAAATAGCCATCTCAAAACATAAGTTGCCACTAATTGACAGAAATTTCTTGTATCACCCTCATTGCGTGTCGATAGGATTATGGTTCATTTTGAAAGTGAAATTTTTCGGCCTAACTTGAATCCACTATCCTTTTTTCTCAACTATTGTTTATCATGGTTCATGCTCAGGGCGTAACACATTCAAGCATTTTCTTTGTTAACATGTTTATTTATAAGTTGTTAAAACTTCTGCAATCATATAATCATTTATAATATTGATAAAAACTTCATTATATCATTTGATTTTACAAAGTATTTTTTTATTAAATCGCTATTTTTTTATTTTATTATATACAAATTATTAAAATAATCATATCCTAAAACTTTTAAGGAATGGTGTATCGCCGTATTGGATACATATCGAATCTGAAACTTGTATTGTGTCTATGCATCATTTTTAGAGGCAAAGGGAAACCAAAAACACTCTTAATGAAACTTTACAAAGGACTCAAATCTAAATGGCCTCTTTGAAGACTTGGTATTTGGACAACTCGATGGCATTATTTATGTCTACTGTTAGTAGCTGTTAGCTTCAAGTAGTTATCTAATAGCTGTATACACAGTTGTCAGTTTAGTCTGTCAAATAGTTGTCAGTTTAGTCTATCAACTTGTGGAATAACCCAAAATATTCTTTTTATAAAAAGCATATTCCATAAGGTATAGTAAATTTTAGCAATCATATTTTGAAAAGAAAAGGACTGCATTCATAGCAAATAAAAAGTGGTTCCACTTACTCAGGCACTTACCTTCATGGCACCATTGGTTGCAATAGCACTCAATGATATTGAAGTAAGGAACGTACAAATGCCACACATAGAAACAAGCAACAACGTCTCTCCTATGCCAGCCATACCAACAATCCTACAATAATGACAATTATTGAAAAGTAAACATCTAATCTTTTGCTACTTTACTTATGATAGAGTAATCCAAATCAATTCAATATACAAAAGGGAATAAAAATAAAATTATTAAAATCCAGTATCAAGTAGAAATAATCAATTTGTGCTAGTATTACTTGGTTTACTTAAGGTTACCTGCAATACTCTCTAGAATAAACATACCTTGCTTAGTCAAATACATGATATGTGGAGGCTTATATAGTTAATATGTTATTTGGGTTCATGATATGTGTTAATGGTATTATTTTATGTTTGGATGTTATTATAGAATTTTTAAATATTGTTTTTGAATTAAGTAGACTCTTAGAAGTCTATGGACATTGCTTCGACTTCCATGTTTGACAACCTTGCCTAGACTTCCAAGTTTGATAACTGTGCCCGTGATTGATTGTTTTCTCATAGCAGGTGAGAACTGATGAATGAAGTAGTTAATTTTGATCTTTTTTAATTTGAGTCGTAATTGTTATCAAGTTGTATAATTTGAATGCTTGAGACTTCCATTTGAATTTTAAATACCACTCCTAAATATTCAAATATCTGGTTCCACAAAGCAGGAAATGATCTAATCTAATATTTGAGGTAAGATTTACAGCAATATGCAAGTTACCAAGAGAAACGAATGTAGTAGATGATGCCCAATATGCTCTGAACACACGGAATGAATACACCCATCATTGTACCTAGTTTGGGAGCATCAGGCTGAAAAAATAAAATTAACATGACAAAAATCAGAGAAAACTAAGAGATTAACTAATATTTTTAATTAGCATTGAATTAGTTTTTTTTATTTTTTGCTTATATGCGAAATGGGAGGTAACATAGAATCAGAAGACATTTTAGTGTGAGATTTTTGGCTTCCAATTTTCTATTTTTTGTTTTGGTAATTTGAACCATAAACACATATCACATTCATCGATGACTACACATAAATATGATACAACTGAATGCAAGCATAACTTATACTTGAGAAATTAGCATACCTTTGGAAGTGGCAGCCCAGCAGTAATGGTAATATCCTCACCATCTCTAGGACTAGACGGCTGTGCAGTTTGCTCACCAGTCATGCTGGGGAAGGGAAAGATATAGTTCATAAAAAATGTTTAGCATAAGACAACCAATAAAAAGGTTCCAAATAAAACCAAAAGCAAATTCCACAAACAACAGACTCCCAGGTAAAAAACAATTGGGAGCTTTTTGTCTTAGTTCAGAAAGCTCTTTTTCAATTAAAACTACGTCTAAATTTTTTATAAAAATTAGATCTTAAAAAAACTCAAAAAACATTGTTTAAATGCTTTTACTGAATGTTAAAAATCTGAAAAAAAATTAGATCACCAGTGCAGGATTTCAACACAACAAGAATGGCAGCAATAACTTACATACTTGAAAAGGGCAACATCCAACGGCAAAAAAGGAATAACATTTCACAGTGTAGCTAAAAAGTCAAGTACCTTTTGAGACCAAGAATGTTGACAAGAGAATCAAAACCGAATAGTTCCAGTTTAGATTCCTGCTGGGGTCCATTAGGTTGAAGTTGATGAGGAGAGTTCCCATCTTTAGCATCTGAACTCTCTTTCCCACTCTTACTTACATTTATTTTTCTAACCACAACAATAACACCAATCAGTAAAGCCATTCTCCAAAACAAGCCCACAAAATTAAAATCAAAATTAAAATCAAAATCAACTTATCACAAGCAACTAACTTCAATTTTTCTTATCAACAACATAAACACTAGTCAAAAAAGACATTCTTCAGAATAAACCAAAACAAGAAAATTGAATTACTTGCTTCATTTTTTCTTAACAACAACATAAACATGAGTAAAAAAAAAAGACATTCTTCAGAATAAACCAAAACAAAAACATTGAACGGTTAGCTTCAATTTTTCATATCAACAACATAAACACTAGTCAAAAAATACATTCTACAAAACAAAAACATCGAACTACTAGCTTCAATTCCTTAAAAATAACACCATACTTAACTCCCTTTCAATGGCAAGCACAAACATCACTAAAACTCTTCCACATTCATCAGATTTCGAATTTCCAAATCGAAACGAAATAACTGAAATCATCGAAATAGATCGAAGAGCAGGAATACCTGAGATTAGGAAGTTGATCTGGAAAAACAGAAGAAGAAGCGGAAGAAGAAGATCCTGGATCCATGGACGACATCTCAAGCACAGCACGATCGTTAGCCAAGACGGGACGATACTTGCGACCGATCGGAGAACGAAAACCGTCGTCTCCACCACCACCGCCTTCAACGTCACTGTCTCCCATTTCTCGATCTGAAGTGGAAATGAATCGCACAAATCTGAATCAGAAATCAGGAACGGAAACGGAGAGGATATGCAATGTTACTGAAAATTGAAATTTAACACTTATTTGATTTACGTATACTTGTTAATATGATAGATGAAAGAACGAATTCTTTGAATGGGAATGTCAAAATGAAATGTGATAACAAGTGGAAGGAAAAGTATGAAATTTATGAATGTTTCAAGGTTAAACAAATATTTTAATGAGATTGATTAATTAATTTCGATACAAATAAAATGTTTTACACTTTCTACAAAAATCATGTATGAGTAATTATTTGATGGTGGAAATTATATTTACATAGTGAGAAGATGAATTCAGAGTTTCTCTAGTTATATTGATAATAAACTTTTTTTCTCTAAAAGGTTAAATAAATTTTTAGTTTTTATAAAATTTTATTTTTAATTCTTATAAAATTACTATCAACTTTTTAGTCTCTACAAAAAATTTATTCACTTTTTTAATCCTTATTTTAAGAAAAAATTGTAAAAATTTGATATTTTCAATTTCTTAAAAAGGTCTTGTAAAACCAAAATATAGATTAAAAGTGAATACATTTTTTTAGAATCTAAACTTGAAATGTTATAATTATGCAGGGACTAAAAATATATTTAACTCATATGTAAAGACATAATTTAAGTTATATATTTACCAATGTTTGAATACTTTTTTTTATAGATACCTAAGTTTGAACCATTGTTAAAAGAGGTATCCACGTTTAATTTATGACACGTCTGAAACACTAAATGTGGAAACCTTAGTGGAGGAAACTTTGTATTAAGGATTATGTATTAAGGATTATGTACTATTGGTAGAAGATTATTTTAACAAATTTTTTAATAAAAAATAGTGTTTAAGTAATAAACACTCTATGTTATATTAATTGGAGTTGAGTCTTGTAAAAGATGGTAGACTCTGACAACATGACGAACTCAAGTTCAAATCTAGTGGAGGAAATATATGAAAAAAAATATTGTATTTTATTTTATTTTTGACAAAAATATAAAATTTACATTGTAAACCAATAGCAAAATATTGAATTTTCATTCATCGATAAAATGAGTAAGCACCAAGAGTATATATTCTTTATATCATAAAAAATGCAGAATTGGATTACCTGTTGTTATAGTAGGGCGCTCTAATAAATCGAGACCATCTAATTTTTAATTTATGGTTGATATCGTTTTTAATTAATTTTATTCATGTGTAATTTGAACCGTCTGATTTCAAATCAATGTCTGAGATCATTTATTGCGTCAAACTTTGTGAATCTACTATTGTATGGAATCGAAATCCAATAAATGCAAGTTGTTTAACCATTAATGGTTGGCTCTAACCCGACTGAAAAAAGTGTCTACAATTAGTGCCCGATGGTAGCTCGAATAAGATTATCACTAGTTGAGAAAATTTATGAGAAAAAACCAGTTAGTTTATTTATTTATGGAAAATAAAATATTTAAACTATGCATAGAAGAAAAATAAACGCTCCACTGGGGTTTCCTAGCATGGGTGATGTGCAATCATACTCAAGTATGTATTCAACGAATCATCATTTGTATTCAGCCAATCCGTTTGTGTTTGTCCACATAACATAAGGTGTTGGAAAACACAAGAAAAAGGATATTTGAAATTGTGTTTCGACATTTTTGAAAGATACTTCGATTGCTTTATACAAAATGTTCTTTATCAAAACATTCAACTTACTCTGATAAATCAAGTTTAGTAAGAATAAGGTTAAATCATAAAGAACTAAGATAAGGAAAACAAAAAGAGAGAGAACACAAATATTTTTATACTAGTTCACAACATAATTGTTGCTACATCTAGTCCTCCCCTTATAGAGAGATTTTGCCTCAGTACAGTCGATAACTTAATCCACTATTTCAATTAATAGTTTACAAGTATTCTTTACTCTGCCTCTTCAGGCTTTGAGTATTTTTCTCTAGCCTCTCTAGATTGTCATAGTTTGAAACATTCTTTTGAAGTAACAATGTTAATCACAAGGAAGGAGGGTTTGAATTGTAATTCTCGTTTTAAAAAATTAATTCCTGCTTTTAATTTAAGCTAACTCAAGATTAATCTTGGTTTCAAAAACAACAAATGCAGAACGTTCGTGGTTAATGAAATTAAAAGAAAGTATCTCTACATGATATGTGCTTAGGGAGTAAGAAATAGTTAAAGATACGGAGAAGAAAATCACACAGTAATGTATCCTGGTTCACCCAAAGAGGGCTACGTCCATTCCTCACAATATGTGAGCTTTTCACTATTGTACTTAAACAACAATGTTCTTGCTTTTCACACAAACTTTCTTGATCAATCTTGATCAGTTACAATGTTTCACCTTTCAACCTTGAAAGGATTTCCTACAGTTAACTTTTAATCTAGAAAGGGTTTTTACATGTTAGCTTTTTAATCACAAAATGATTTTTACAAACCACTCAAACTATCTTTAAGTATATAGTATTTGAGTTCCAAATGAATTATTGAAAAAAAGTTGATGTATCAGAATCAACTCAACACTTGTTTTAGTTTGATTTTCAACAGAAAACTTAGTGGAAGGATCTTTTAATCTAGTGAAAAAGAACTGAAGATTTTGCTTGATTGACGAGCTTAGATTTCTCAAGTATGATTGTATAAGTGATTAATTGCTTGCACTTTGAAACTCTTGATGTTATCTTGACCTCGAGGTTCATTTTATAGGCAAGATGAAGGTTGATGACAATTCAGGTAGCCGTTAGTAATAGTTGTTCAGATTTGATTTTTAAGAGACATGTGTTCTATTTGATCTAGAACGTTCCTACTTTATAACCAACACATTCTTCATTTCTGTTTTGAGTGAGTGCTGAACTGAGAGCTATTTACAACTGTTTGGTGTTAGTCTTTTTCTTCTCTGTACGTAGGCTGCCTTTTTGTAAAACTAGTTCTCCACTTTTGTCACAACCAAAAGTGGTGGAAGGAACGCAAACATAAAACAAATCTTAAAATGACAAAGATGGAGAAGAGCCTTAAGAAGACGATGATACGGAAGGCCTTGGAAGATCGGGGAAGGTTGGAGATGGGTTAGGCAGTGGTCAAGTTCTAACTTGGGTGCAAGCTGAGTGGCCATCCAATCCCGTAAGATCGCATTCTCCTTATATTGATAAGCTTGATGGTCAATGATAGTTTGGAGAGTAGTAAAGATCTTGGGGATATCCTTACGAGTTTTTGATGTGTTTTCTCGATTTTTGAACATTTTGAAGGACGATATTCTTCATTCATTTGAAGATCTAAGGAAGGATGAGTTGGAGAAGGAGTTGTGGTAGTGCAAAAAGAAGATAGTGTGACAAAAGCTAAGCCAATGGTAGGAAGAGTACTTGACATGGACTTAGCCTAAGGAACGGCAGGGCCAGGAAGGTCCCTATCTGGAAAGGTCGAGTATTGATTAATGCCAAACAAAGAGGAAATGGTCTTTTGTGGTGAGACAAAAGCTGGAGACATTTGAGAGGTGGAAATACAGTTGGAAATATTTATAGCACTTGTATAACTTACAATAAATTTATAGCAGTTGTATTATCACAATAAATTGGGAAATTAGTATAATTTACAAAGAAGTCTTCAAGTTGGTTTTTTATCCATAGAACTTGAAAGCAACAATTTGCAATTGAGACGTATTCAGCTTCAGTTGTTGACAATGCAATTGTATTTTGCTTTCTATATGACCAACTTATTAGAGCTTCTCCAAGAAACTGGCATGCACCACTTATGCTTTTTCTTTCAATTTTATCCCCAGCATAGTTAGCATCACAATAGGCTACAAGATCAAAGTGAGTTCCTTTGCTATACCAAAAGCCAAGATTAGTGGTACCAACAAGATAACGAAAAAGTCTTTTTACAGCGGATAAATGAGATTCTTTAGGCAAAGATTGAAATCTAGCACATAATCCTACAGCAAAAACAATATATGGCCTACAACTTGCAGTTAAGTAAAGCAATTAACCTATCATTCCTCTGTATTTCTTTTCAGAAATGGATTTTCCTTGTTCATCTTTGTCTAAAACTGAGGATGGATGCATGGGAGTTGTCATCATTTTGGCTTCATTCATTTTGTATTTTTTCAAAATATCTTTTATGTATTTTTCTTGACATATAAAACTTCAATCTTCATGATGTTTAATTTGTAAGCCAAGAAAATATCTTAATTCTCCCATCATGCTCATTTCAAATTAACTTTGCATGAGATTTGAAAAATCCTCACACATTTTTTCATTAGTTGACCCAAAGATAATGTCATCAACATACACATGATTAATGAGTAAATTATCTTTATCAATTTTTCTAAAAAGTGTTGTGTCAATTTTTCCTATGGAGAATCCATTTTTTATCAAGAGGGAACTTAGTCTTTCATATCAGGCTCTAGGGGCTTATTTTAGTCCATATAGAGCTTTGGTAAGTTTGAAAACATGGTTTGGTTTCTTTTGATCTTCAAAACCATGAGGTCGATGAACATACATTTGTTCATTTAGAAAACCATTTAAAAAAACACTTTTTGACATCTATTTGAAAAAGTTTAATAAGTTTATGAGATGCATATGCAAGAAGGATTCTAATAGCTTATAACCTTGCAACTGGAGCAAAAGTCTCATCATATCAATACCTTCTTGTTGGTTATACCCTTGAGCCACTAGCCTTGGTTTATTCCTTATAACTTTACATTCTTCATCCAGTTTATTTATGAATACCCATCTTGTCCCAATAATTGTTTGGTTTTGTGGATTTGTGACAAGAGTTCAGACTTAGTTCTTTTCAAATTGAAGAAGTTCCTCTTGCATTGCTTCAACCCATGATTCATCAATTATGGCTTCTTTGATTGACTTTGGCTCCATCTGAGATATCATTGCCATGTTGTTATTGATGTCATCCTTAAAATACATTCTTGTTCTAATTGCATCAGATGTATTTCCTATAATTTGATTTTGTGGATGATCTCCTATGGTTTTCCATCTTCTCGGAGGAGTTTGAAATGGAGATTTTTTATCGATCCGTTTTTCTGAAGAACAATCTATTGTTGTTGCCCATATTGTTCTTCTTCTTCATCATCTATCTTATGTATATCGAGAAAAAATGTAGCAGTAACAATTTTTGTTCGAAGATTAAATATTTCGATATCCTTTGTTATTGGTTGAGTATCCTAAGAAAATAGTTTTGTCTGATTTTGCATCAAACTTTCCTAGATTGTCTTTGTTATTTAAAATGTAGCAGTAACAACCAAAATGAAAACATGAGATATTTGACTTTCTATTTTTTCATATTTCATAGGGTGTCTGTCTTGTTGATGATTTTCCTTATGGATATACGATTTAAAATGTAGCAGGAAGTGTTGATAGCTTCAGCCCAAAAGTATTTTTCAATGTTGAGTTTTCCAAGATTGTTCTTTCTATTTTTTGTAATATTCGATTCTTTCGTTCAAAAACTCCTTTTTGTTGAGGAGTTCTTGCACAAGAAAGATTATGAAAAATGTCAAGTTCATCAAAGAAATTCTTAAAAGAAGTGTTTATGAATTCTCCTTCATGATCACTTCTTACAAAGATTATAGTAGAGTCTTTTTCATTTTGAACTTTTTGGCAAAAGGTTTTAAAAGCATCAAACAAATCACCTTTTTATTTGAAAAAGAGTACCCATGTGTAACATGAAAAATCATCAACATTAACAAAGCCATATCTCATTCCTTCTAAGCTTTTTGTTTTGATAAGACCAAAAAGATCAATGTGAAATAGTTCAAGAGGTTTTTTAATTGAAACAAAATCTTTTGAATGAAAACAACTCTTGACTTGTTTTCCTTTTGCACAAGCTTCACATATTTTATCCTTATCAAAATTTATTTTTGCCAAACCTTTAACAATCTAGTTTGAATAATTTTGAAATTGTTTTCATGCTAACATGCTAGTTCGTTTATGCCTTATCCACTTATCTTTATTTGATAGACATAAAGTATGATTCAATAGGTAATTCTTCAAGATATAATACATGGAGATTTTTCTTCTTGGATCTTGAGAAAATGATTTCACCAGAAGTTTCCAGCTTGAATTCACATATGTTTGGTTTAAAGAAAACCTCAAAACCATTGTCACATAGTTGACTAATGCTTAAAAGATTATGTTTTAGATCTTCAACGTATTGAACATCGGTAATTTTTGCAGAAAATTCCTTACCTATGGTACCTTTATCTTTGATTTTAGCTTGATCATTATCCCCAAAGGTTACAGATCATCCATCATTTTTAACAAACGAAAATAGACATAGTTTATCTGCTATCATATGTCTCGAGCAGCCACTGTTCAAGTACCATGACTTTTTCTTAACATTTTGAGAACCAATCTGCATTTGATGTTACAAGACTTTTGGGTACCCATTTGGTCTTGGGTCCTTGAGAGTTAGTTTTTTCTTTAATACTATATGTTTTCTTGAAATAATAGTTTGACTCATTATGACCAATCTTTGAACAATAAGAACATTTCCTTATTGATGTTGGAGAAGGTTATGTTTTGATCCCAAAACGTTCTTCCTTTTTGAAAGGTCTTTTTTATTTTTATTTTTCATCCCGTTTTTTGAAATAACATGCATACTCAAGATGTCCAATTTTACTGCATTAGGAACATTTCGTTTTGCATTTGTCTTCTTTTCTTTTAGGAACAAAAAAAATTTCATAAAGTTTTTGCTTTTGGGTTTTGCCAAAACTGAGGCCAACTTTATAATTTATTCCCACTTGAGATCCTATAATTATTTGGAAGGTTTCAGTAGATTTAATAAAATTTGACATATCATTTTTTAGGTATCCAATTTCTGCTTTGAGAAGAACATTTTCCTTTCAAGTCGTAGAACGTTCTTGACATTTAGATTCTTTAGTTGTTTTAAAATGAGATTCCTGCATGCTTTGAATGATCCTTTTCAGCTCATCATTCATAGCTTGAACTTTCTCTTTTTCTTTGTAAACTTGTTCTTTTAAAGAGCTACATTTTTTAGCAAGAAAATTTGAGTCGTTTAACAAGTTATCAAATTATTTTTCCATTTGTTCACATAAAAGACATAGTTCAGAAATGATTACCACATTGCTTTCTAAGTTTGCCATTAGACACATGTTGGCTTCTTCATCTCCTTCTACTTTTGATTCATCATAATCATCCAAGATAACCATCATGGATTTTTTCTTGAATGGAAATCTTTTTGGCGCCTTTTTATTTAAAGGACATTCAGTTTTGTAATGTCCTAGTTTGTTGCCCCCAAATCATGTAATCTGAATTTTATCTACTTCTATTTTAGAGTGTTCCTTTTTGTTTGAAAAACCTATCTTGATCTAATCTCTTCTTCCCATCGTTCTAGTCTTTCATCAACTATTATTTTGCCTTTCTTTATTGGTTTGTCCTCTTGCAGTAACACTTCATGTGCTCGTAAGGTTCCAATGAGTTCTTCTAATCCAAGTATATCAAGATTTTTAGCTTGACCTAGGCTGTAACCATTGATCTCCATATGATTGAAAGACATCTCATAATTTTTCTTACTCTATCTTGTACTAAGTATGCCTTATCAAGAGAACACATTTCATTTACCATGGTTGTAAATCTTGAATACATTTCGTCAACGGTTTCTCCTTCATTCATTTTAAACACTTCAAACTTTTGATCAATCCTTGGTATAAAGTCTCCATCTATTATGATGCGCCACATTTCTATATTTTGCAATTTAAGAAACAGATGCATTTTACTTTTCCAAAAGTAGTAGCCTATACTAGCAAAGTAAGGTGGTCTATTCGATGATCCTCCTTCAACGATGAACTTAGTTTTTGACATTGCTTCCTAAATCTTTCCTCTAACACTTTTTGAGTATTAATCCTTATAGGCTGGATTTGATACCAATTGAAGTAACAATGCTAATCACAAGGAATGGGGTTTGAATTGTGATTCCCCTTTTTAAAAATTAATTCCTGCTTTTAATTTAAGCTAACTTAAGATTAATCTTGGTTTCAAAAACAAAAAATGCAGAACTTTCTTGGTTAGTGAAATTAAAAGAAAATATCTCTATGTGATATGTGCTTAGTGAGTAAGAAATAATTAAAGATAAGGAGAACAAAATCACACAGTAATGTATCTTGGTTAATTCTAGGTGGGCTACCTAAAGTTCTCACCATATGTGAGCTTTTCACTATTGTGCTTAAACAAGAATGTTCTTGCTTTTCACACAAAATTTCTTGATCAGTTACAATGTTTCACCTTTCAACCTTGAAAAGATTTCCTGCAGTTACCTTTCAGTCTATAAAGGGTTTTTACAAGTCACATTTTTAATCACAAAAGGATTTTTACAAACCACTCAAACTATCTTTAAGTATATAGTCTTTAGTTTCAAATGAAATATTTAAAGAAGGTTGATTGATCATAATCAACTCAACACTTGTTTGAGTTTGATTTTTAGCAGAAAACTCAATAGAAGGATCCTTTAATCTAGTGAAAAAGAACTGGAACTTTTGCTTGTTTAAAGAGCTTAGATTTCTCAAGTTTGATTGTATAAGTGATTAGTTGCTTGCACTTTGAAACTCTTGTTGTTATCTTGACTTTGAGGTTCCGTTTATAGGAAAGATGAAGGTTGATGACAACTAATGTAGCCGTTAGTAATCCAGCTGTTCAGATTTGATCTTTTAATAGACATGTGTTCTATTTGATCAAGAACGTTCCTGCTTTATAAACAAAGCGTTCTTCGTTTCTGTTTTAAGTGAGTGTTGAACTGAGAGCTATTTACAACTGTTTGGTGTCATTTTTTTTCTTCT
Organism: Cicer chorassanicum; assembly: GCA_037974735.1. Classification (NCBI taxonomy): domain Eukaryota; kingdom Viridiplantae; phylum Streptophyta; class Magnoliopsida; order Fabales; family Fabaceae; genus Cicer; species Cicer chorassanicum. Next base: position 18,868,439 of record JBBPBP010000002.1, read on the forward strand.
TTGTACGTAGGCTGCCTTTTTGTAGAGATGCAATGTCAGTGTCTTATCCTTATTGTCTTAGTTGTAGTTGTTCCATAGGCCATCAATATGGAGATTGATCTTGTTATGGTTTTTTGATATTGTTTTGTTTCTTTTAATCTGTTGTGCTTGATCATGGTTCTGAGTTGCCTTGATGTTTAATTCACTTGAATTATGGGTTTTAATTCATTTCATTTTTAGAATAAGTTGTCCAGAATGATCTTGTGTAAAGAAGGTTGGTACTTTCGCAAACTAGAATGATGTTGTTTTGACTAGACTGAATGTTGTAAAAAACCAGAACGATCTTGGTTTTTCCAGGCTGCTATTTTTATGAACTAGAATGATCTTGTTTCTTCTAGAATGATCTTGTGTTGTTATATTAATATCTATCTTCAAATAATACACTCAAAAGCACAAGTTTAATAGCAACATAATTTAGAAATATAAATAGAAGTTAATTAACTTTGTTTGATTATCATGAAAACATTAATTTGAGATATTGCCTGTCATCGAGGTTCATGAGTGTTTTTGTACCTTTTCAGGTGCCTCTTAAGGGCGAGAAAGTTGTTATCACTATCGGGCTTATTTAAGTCAGCTCTAGTTTGTGTCTGAATTGACATAAAGTCTGTTTCTAGGATTCAGACTCTCATTGAGTCATTGAGATGATGTTACATATGAAGTTCTATGTCAGTTCAAGTGTATGAAAACACTTTGACTAATTTACATCAATTATAATAACTCTCTACTGAGAGGATTTTTCATTCATACTTTTCTTTTGATGGTTTCTTGGCTTTTTCATAATTTATTCTTAACACATTGTCTTTTTCGTTCTCTATCTCACTATTGATTGATTGGAGGATTTCTTTCTTAAATATAGAGAAGAATTGTCTGTTGAGATCTTCAATCAGCATTTAAGGCATATCAATATTTAATATGTATCCATATATATCTTCATAATTGTTCATGCGTATCTTCAATTAAGAGGATAGATCTTAGAGAATGTCACTATCAGAGGATGTCACAAAGACTTTCATACAACTAACATATTTAAGATGTTGATCAGATGATAAACATATGTGTCTTCTTTGGAGTGTTTACTTTTCAAAGTGTTTACATTTCAAAACATTGACTTTCATCAGAGTATAGAATATTAAATAGAGTTAGACAATCAAGTGCTTGATGCGATTATCAAAGACAGATAATCATTGGCATGTCAAGTTATTAGAGGTAGACAATCATTATGCTTGAGACACTTATCAGAGACATACTAACATTTGCTTGACACACTTATCAGAGTCACACTTATGAGAGGCAAAACATTCAGATCGTTGCTTGTATTGTTGGATTCACTAGAGGCGTGTTTGAGAGCGTGTTCATCAGAGTCACTGAGAATGATGATTATTAGATTCTCTTTTCCTTGTTCATCACAAGATCTAGCTTATACTAGAACAATGACTTCTATTTCTTTTAAAGCTTTGACTCGAACTATAGCTTGCATATTGCAATACTTCTTATTGCTATATTATGACTTGTTCTATTAGCAAACACAATTACTTGTTTATTATGTGATAATATTCTTTGTGTTAAAAACACTTTGATTATTATCTTTAACTTGCTCATAATTTATGCTACCTTAAAATAGATAGTCATCAATACGAATCTTTGTTTGCTAACTTAATTTGCACACTTAACAAATACACTTAGGAGATAATTGTTCCTTTTTTTTATTATCCTCAAAACATCATTAGAGGATTGCAATTAAAACCACTTTTCCACTAACAATAACTACATCAATTAATTATGCTTTGTTTACGTTTCGTTCATGTCTTTTTGCGATCATCACTTTGTGTTCACCTGTCTTCTTGTGAGTAGAACCAATCAACACTTCTTGTTATCTGCTAATCGATCAATAATTTGTGTTATTAGTTGCCCTAATCAACACTTCTTGCATTCAGCACCGATCAACACTTTTTAGGGTTTACGTTTCTTGTACCGACCTAGGGTTTGCATGAACTTTTCCTTGGCTTCCTCTGATAAAGGCATATCGGATCCCCTTCCATGGTATGTTCTCTTTGATTCAATGTTTACTAAGATCAATCATGTTCAACCTACACCACCAAGGAAGTCTTTAGGTCAAGCTCTTTCAAAAGTTTTCACCATTCCTTTAAGCCAACTTTTTAAACCTTGCATAAAGGGTGAGTCCATCACCATCATCATTCCCAAAAGATAAGTATCAAGCATGGCTTAGTTGATGCAAAACTAGTCTACATGGGAGACTTGTTCTATCCAAAGAAGATGCACCAATGAGGATGACAATGTTGAAAGAAAAGTTGTCCAAGCACATATAAATAATGGGTCCTTCAAAGATGATTCCCTTAGGTAAGCGCTTATGCGAATTCTCTTTTGCATCCTATGAAGATCTTTGATCTATGTGAACATCAGGTACAATACTTTAAATCTAAAGATATCAAAAACATGAATACACAACACTTGATATGAATTCATGGACTTCCCTAAGAATATTGGAAACCCAATATTTTGTTTTCAATTACCTATAGAATAGGGACATCTTTATATCTTGATGAAGCCACAAATGCTAAAACTATCACACTTGTCATCGTGGATGTTGACTTATCGCAATATCTTCATGAAAAAGTTTTAGTTGAACGAGAAGGATTTGTTTTCTTTGTTGATATTGAGAATGCCAAATTATTCATGTAATATTGATAATCGTTGAAGAAGGAAAAAAGGCAAAATTTAACCTAAGGAAATTTTAAAGAAAAGGCAAAAAGCCAAAACAATCTTATGTCACTAAAGAGCTTGAGGCCAATAAGGTCAATAATGATCTAGAAGTTGAAAAGTTTCATGTTGCTAATAATGGGGGTATGGATTTTAATTATGAATCCACAAATTAGGAGGGATATGAGCAAGAGGTTCTTGAAACTCAAGGTATTGAGGTGAATAATGCAAATAACAACTAAAATGATACCACTATTGAAAATTCTCCAATAGTTGCTCATGGTGAGGATCAAAGTACAAACATTTCCTTTAATAAGGAGAGACAAGCCACTCTCGAAATTGTAGTTGAAAAATAACAAAGGACCTATGAGAAACACAATTGGAATGTTCAGAATCATATAGTTGAGAATGATATGAAAACCCTTCGCGGTGATGAACTAGAAGAAGAAAAAAAACTGAAGTTAATAAGGAGGAAATCAGTGAAACTAATGTAGAAGAAAAGTTCATTGAGATCGTGTCATAGAAAAACAAGTCTAAAGAGAACAAACAATAGCAAATGAAGAGTGATTTGTATAAAACCCGTTCTAAAATGGGGAATAAAAGTCAATCGTAACGAAGCTTATCTATTGGAATTTTAGAGGAATGGGAAAGTTTGATACAAGGTTGGTTCTTAAAAATCTTTGCTTGCAACACAAGCCAAAAGTTTCTTTTTATTGTTGAGCGTATGATTCATTACGGTAATTTACATCCTAATTTATGGAGATTAATGGGATTAAAAAAATTATTCTTCAATCTTAGAAGTCACAATCTCCCTAACAAAACCTCTTGTGATGTGTTTAGATGTTGGTCTCACATGAATCATCTTATTCATTTGGATACCATAAATATTTAAAAAAAAATCCATTTTCAGATGAATTTTCGAACATAATTCAAACAATTTGTGCATAAATTTCACATGGAAAGTTAATTTTGCACATATTTCATACGACTTTTTGTACTTTAACAAAATACAATTCAAACACCCCCTTTTTTATTTTTTGAACACTTAATGGTGTTTGACAAAAGATTCTACTATTTTTATAATGACTAACTCTGTTGATGAAGCTACAAGTGTTAATTGTTAGAAACAAGTTGGTTTCAAGAACTACGACCCTTATTTGTTTTGATGATAACAAAATCATTTTGTGGGAACAATTTAAAGAACTAATGTTTTGATTAAGTGTGCAGTTCCCATATCAAGTGGATTTTGTAGGATCTTATGCTGTATCCTTTGATGGTTGGACTAAGATAAAGGAATATAAAGACTTCGCTTCTCTTCTTTATTTTAAGTTTTGTAAACACGCTCTGAAACGCGCATTTGGTAATTTTGGCATTACATGTTATCCTCTTATTCGACTGCCTTTTATGACTAAAACAAACATTTGTTCCTCTATCTCGGATGAATGCAACAAGCGTTTGATCGTCTGACTCTGGTCTACTATGTATGCTCTAATGAAAGTCAACACTCTGATGAAAGTTAATGATGTGAATAAAACAAAGCTTTTGCCCATCCTCTAATAAACACACTGAATTCGTTATTTTTCTAAAGGTATATGAGACATGCTTTGATCATCGTATCGTTTGCTCATTCTGTCATCATACCAAAATATGCATAATAAATTACAAGGATTTGTTTTGAAAAGTTTTTAGTGGAAAATCAATCTCAAATGATTTGATTTGAAACTTTAGTATATATGATGATTTCTTGCAATCAAGACAACGACAAAAAACCCTAAGGATGTAACACCCCAAATTTTATAATAAACTATTTTAATAATGAAATATAATTTTAAATAATTAATTTGGTGTTAAAGTTATTTTAGAATACATGTGATAAATTTCGTGATTAGTTTGCGTTATACGGGTTCTTTAGATGATGTGTTACTATTATACATATTAGACTACATGAATAATCTAAATAACAAATATTATATTTTATATATTTTTCTAAATAGTATTTTAGTGTAATATTTTAAAGAATAAGATTTTAGAAGATTTTACGTGTATATACTTATTATACCAAATTAATGTAATATTTTTCTGTGCGTTTGACTAATATTAAGTATGCACGTAATTATATTTCAATTATCTATAACTATTTTCTATTTTTAGTTATTTATTTTATAAATAATTATCTCGGAATAGTAGTGATATATTGTGTTTGATTTCCTTCATTTTTATATACTTGTTATGACATAGTGATTTTATATATATTTATTATGATATAATAATTAATATAGAGTGTTGATGTTATATTTATTTATTTTATAATTTTGACTATTCTCTAATGATGGTAGTATTTTAATGTGAATATTTTATAAAATAAGTATAATCATAGTAATTATTTTGAATATGAATCTTGGTTATTAATGTATTTTAAAAGATTAACTACTTTAATTATTTTATTTTATAAAATATGGGTTTTGAAATATTAATAATTTTGTGCTTATTTTCTTTATATGTGTGTTTGTCAAGTTGTGCCTATTTTATATATATTCTGTTGATTTAGTGGCTTATATAAAATATTGATGTTATATTTTTTTATTGTCATTTTAACTATTCTCATAATATAATAATCTTTTAATTTGATATTTTGAAAGATATTATTATTTTAGTGGCAAATAAATAAATTAAAATAAATATTTAATTAGTTGGACCTTGTGAAAATATAAAATAAAATGGAGTTCAACGAGTTAGGTTAACAATAACTAATATGTTAAAAAATAAAATAAAATAAAATAAATCAAATATACTCTAATATGAAAGCGCTACAGTAGAAAGATAGAAAGAGAGAGAAAAGGCAGCGGCCATACTAAGAGAAAAGAAAAGAAATCGGTTCCGGTGATCGACACCAATAAGTACCGCCTCATCACAATCCCGCTACCAATTGAGCTGCTGGCAGGGGGATTGTGATGAGGCGGTACTTATCCCCTAGGTACCGGGCTCGAATCCCACGGAAGGCAAAAACTCGCTAGATTTCCATGAGGGAAAGGGGGGAGCGAGAAGATCGTGAGGTAACACCGCCGATATCGCTGGAGGGTCGGGGTGTTACAAAGGATCTCAGTACAAGGATGTGTATTCCTCACTTAAGACATACAAGAAACGCACTGCAATAGGCATAATCAACCACCCTAGCACTCTTGCTCTTAATCATTTGTTTTACCTAAGTACTGAGAGAAGTTTATGAGAGTACAACTTTGTAAACACCATCTTGTGAGAGCTTTTTCAGAAAACCTAAACCTATTCTTTTGTAACCTATCCCAGTAGTGGTTGCATTCCTCAACAGCTTAACTGCACAAAGCTAGAAGGTTGAGAAGACTCGATCACAATCATTTTGACTAGTAGGTGTTCAGTGGAAGTGTGATTCAATGGTGAATTAATATATTAAATCCTTTAGGTTGAAGGAACTGGATGTAGCTATCGTGTTGGTGGCGAACCAAGATAAATTGGTTGTGTTATTCTGTTTTTACGTTTATTTGCCCTGTTTTCTTTACTTTAGCTTAGTCACTTAAAAATGTTTTTTAAAATAAAAAACAATTCAAACGCCCTATTTCTTGTGGTTCTCATTCTACAATTGGCATCAAAGCTTGATCTCAAAGCTAAGTACTTAATCGTGTTTGAGTATAGATCTTTGTTATTATGACTAACTCTATTAACAAAGTTACAGGTGGAAACAATAACAGGCCTCCTCTATTTGATGGAAAAAGATTCGAGTATTGGAAAAACAGACTTAGAAGCTTCTATATCTCTCATGATCTTGAACTTTGGGACATAGTGGAAGATGGCTTTGAGGCTCCAAAATATGTTGTTGGTGTTGAAATATCTAGAAAGGATTTCAACGTTGATCAAAAGAAACAATACAAAATGCATCATAAAGCCAAAACTTTCATGATGAATGATATCACCTTCTAATAGTTTGAAAAATGTAACAACAAAGAAGCAACAAAGAGTATCTTTGGTTCTCTAGTTCTCAACTACGAAGAAAATAAGCAGGTATAATAAGCCAAGGCAAATCTACTTGTTAGGAAGTATGAACTCTTTCAGATGGAAGTAGATGAAGACATTGAGATAATGTTTTCTAGATTCCAAACACTGGTTTCTGGATTGAAGGTTCTCTAAAAGAGTTACATTACCTTTAACCACGTCTAGAAGATTCTCAGAAGTCTTCCCAACAAGTGGAGACCAAGGGTATCAGTTATGCAAGAGGTTAAGGATCTAAACAAACTGCCTCTGGAAAAGCTGATAAGTTCACTCATATCCCATGAGATTGAACTGGTTGAAGATGAATCCAATAAGAAGTCAAAGTCCTTAGCTCTCAAATCCCAAGGAAAAAACACAAACTTTAAGGCTCTATAAGTTATTGAAGACTCAGAGGAAAGCGAATTCGACAATCATAGTGAAGACTCAAATGCTGAAGAGTTGTCCTTTATCTCAAGAAAAATACAGCACATGTGGAACAAGAAAAATAAATATTTTCCCAAAAGAGATTTCTAACAGTCCCAAAATAGCAAATAATAAAATGAAAAATTAGACAAGAAAAGACTCATCTGCTATGAGTGCAAAGAACCAGGTCATTTCAAATTAGAATGTCCTAAACTTGAGAATTGAAAATCCCAGAAAATAATGCATACAACCTAGAGACAACAAAGAAAGAAAAGAAAAATCGAAGAAGAAACAAACCATCTATTATGAATGCAAAGCGCCAGGGAGCTTCAAATCAGAAGGTCATGTTGGAACCTTGTTGGTTTTCCACTTATAGTTTGATGTTAACAAAAGTATTTTATGAGAACAATAAATTTGGATTAATGGCTTCATTAAGTATGCAAAAATTGGAAGAAGAAAATAAGAGGAAGCGACTAGATGAAGCAACCAGAGGAACACAAATTATACACATCTGCCTCTGAACATATGCCTCATAAAGTAATGTGCCACTAAAGGTTATGAAGATTACCTTTGATGTTTGAGTCTGACGTTTGGATATGATATTTGTGTCTGAAGACTGGGTCTGATAACTGGGTCGAAAGACAAAGTCATGCAATTCTAAGTCATGTTGCTCAGCCTCTAATCACTAACAGGGTCCTAATACCACTAATTCTAAATCATCCAATTTTGTCTATGACTATCATAGTTCAAGAAACACAACATCTCACTCCAATAAGAAATTCAATGCCTCTAATGGAAAGTCAAGATTTGTGCTTTTGAAGACAATCTAAAATAAGATTTGATTCAAATTTATAATTGAAAAATATCTTTGACCAAGTTGAAAAGAAGATATATTCAAGATTCGAAGAAGATGTGATCAAGATATTATCAACAAGAAGATATGAATTATTTACAAGAAGATTTGATCAAGATTTATCACAAGAAGATATGAATTATTTACAAGAAGATTTGATCAAGATTTATCTACAAGAAGATATGAATTATTTACAAGAAAACTTGATCAAGATTTATCATAAGATGATATAAATTATTTACAACAAGATTTCATCAAGATTTATCTACAAGAAGATATGAATTATTACAAGAAGAGTTGATCAGAATCTACAAGAAGATATGAATTATTTACAAGAAGATATGATCAAAACTTGTTTACAAGAAAATACATTTTATTATTTGCAAAGATATGATTCAGATTTTGCAAGAACAAAAGAGAAACCCTAACCTATTGAAGAAGAAAACAAGAGAACTCACAAGCACAAAATTTCCTAACTCATTAGAGTTTATAAGGCTAAGGTTTAGAGATACACTTGCTCAAAAGATATATTTTCTAAGTGTTTTCTAGTGTGAGAGTCATTGTTACAATAAGCCTGTTAGAAGCAAACCAATTTGTTCCAAACTCTTGTAACCCAACTCGATAGTGGCTTTCGTATTCTTCAAGCAATATGTAGGTTTTCAGGTTGTGTTGAGAAGACTTGGATTGTAGATTCAAGTTGTTTGTATTACTCAAAAAGTATGTTGATGTCAGGTTGTTTTGAGAAGATTGGCTTGTAGTGTTAGGTGATGTGCCATTCAAGTTTTGAATTAGTGGATTAAATCCTTCTAAGGGAGGGGAGTAATCGTAGCTACGAAGTTAGTGGTGAACCAGGATAAAGTCTTGTGTCACTTCAAATTGGCAATTCTTGTTTTACTTCTGCCTCTAATCTCTTAACCCGATTGCTATTACTTTTATTAAAAGTAAGTCACTAATCGAACCAATTTTAAATAAATTAACAAAAAGAATCCAACTTAGTCAAAAACATGGATCTGTACTCTTTACAAGTCATAGGAAAAATAACATATATAAGATAAATCTATTTAGTATGGAGAAACAAGATGTTAAGTGTCTAATGTCATTAAATGAAGAGAAATTAATTTGGCATAAAAGTTTAGGTCATGCAAACCTTTGATTAATCTCAAAATTGAATAAACTTAAATTAATTAGAGATTTACCTAAGCCTAGCCACAAAAGTGAAATTATGTGTGAAGCTTGTCAATAGGAAAAACAAACAAAGAACTCATTTACCGCTAAGAACTTAGTCTCTACCTCAAAACCCTTTGAGCTCTTACATATAGATCTATTTGGGCCAGTGAAAACAACCTCACTAAATGAAAAGAAGTATGGCTTTGTGATAGTAGATGATTATACTAGGTGGACTTGGGTAAATTTCGTAAGAAATAAAGATGAAGGCCACAAAGTATTTATTGCATTTTGCGAACAAGTAATGAATGAAAAAGGTTTTAAGATTGTAACATTTATAAGTGATCATGGAGCAGAATTTGAAAACAAGTTATTTGAAAGTTTTTGTGATGTGAATGGAATCTCTCACAATTTCTACTCTCCTAGAACACCACGACAAAATGGAGTTGTAGAAAGAAAGAATAGATCCCTTCAAGAAATGGCCATAACCATGCTCAATGAGATGGATATTGCAAAACATTTTTGGGCAGAGGCAACTAACACTGCATGCTATATTCAAAATAAAATCTTAATTAGGTCAATATTGAATAAAGCACCATATGAATTATGGAAGGGTAAAAAGCCTAACATCTCCTACTTTAAAAAATTTGGTTGTACTTGTTATATGTTAAATATTAAAGGCAATCTTAGTAAGTTTGATTCCAGATCACAAAAGTGCACCTTCATTGGATACTCTAAAAAATTTAATGCTTATAGAGTATTTAATAGGGAAACTCAAATTGTGGAAGAGTCAATACATGTTAAATTTGATGACAAACAACTTGACCTTAAAAAGTCAAAGCAAGTTGATGATAATGCATGTTTACTAGAACCAAAGGAAGCAAATGCAAACAAGCCAGAAGAACCTAAAAAACTAAAGGATACAAGTGAATCAGAAGAATATGACAAATCATCGGAGGATGAATTTGACCAAGTCAAAAGCAATCAAGATTAGTTAGAAGGGAGATCTAGATGAAAGTACAAGTCATCCTATCCTGGAACTCTAATAATTGGAAATGCAAATGATCATTTGAAGACCAAATCACTGAAAGACACAACCTTGTTTGGTATACTATCATTAATTGAACCTACATCTGTTGATGAAGCATTAGCAGATGATGGATGGACCCTTGCAATGCAAGAAAAGTTAAATGAGTTTAAAAAGAATGATATTTAGGATCTAGTACCTGGACCAAAGAAAAAAAATTATTGGAACCAAGTGAGTTTTCATAAACAAGCTAAATGAAAAAGGAAAAATGGTCAAAAACAAGGCAAGACTTGTTGAACAAGCAACTATGGCATGACATGATAGACTAAGTAACTTATTTCTTAAAAACAATTTTGAAAGAGGACAAGTACATAACACCCTATTTAGAAAATCAATAGGTGATAACATTCTTATCATTCAAATTTATGTTGATGACATTATTTTTGGATCTACTAATGGCACTCTTTGTCAAGAATTTGCTAAGTCGATGCAGCTTGAATTTCAAATGAGTATGATGGGAGAGCTTAAGTTCTTTTTAGGGATGTAAATTCAGCAAATCAAATATACACAAGAGCTTCTCAAGAAGTTTAAAATAAATGATTTTAAACCTATGGCTACACCATTGCACTGTACCTATTCACTTGAAAAGCATGAATCAGACCAAAAGGTGGACCAAAAACCATATAGAGGAATGATTGGACCACTGTTTTACCTTACTGTCTCCAGACCTGATATTATGTTTAGTGTGTGTGTGCGTGCGCAAGATTTAAGGCTGATACAATGGAATCTCATTTAACTTATGTTAAGAGGATCCTTAGATACTTAAAAGGTACTACTAATTAAGTGGCTATTGTGATGTTGATTATACTAGAAACAAACTTGAGAGAAAGAGCACAAGTGGAAACTGCACATTTCTTGGTGAAAACTTAATTTCACAATCAAGTAAAAGATAAAGCACAATTGTAATGTCAATAATAGAGGTTGAGTACATTTCAGCAGCTGGTTACAGTTCTCAATTGCTATGGATGAAACATCAACTAGAGGATTGCAAGACTCTTGAGAGTAACATTCCTATATTTTGTGAAAATACCTCTGCCATTTGCCTAACCAAGAACCCAATCCTATATTCTATAGCCAAACACAGAGAAATCAAACATCACTTCATTTGGGATTTTTTCCAAAAAGGAGTACTAATTACCAGTTTTTAGACACTAAACACCAATGGATTGACATATTCACCAAACCACTAGCTAAAGATAGGTTTGACTTCATTAGGAAAAATCTAAACCTAACCTTTATACCTGAATGATGTTATGCCAAGCTTAAAGTAGTTTAGATTCATACTAGGATCAATTTTATGTTTTGTTCATATATGGCTATGTTTTATTTTATGTTCATTCTATAAAAATAGGGGCAAATACATAAAAAAAAGTTTTAATTTCAAATCTTTTTGTCTGATGACAAAAGGAGGAGAAAGATATTTGAGAAAAATAATGTGGGGAGATAATGAAAAAATTACTTGGACTTATGGAGAGCCTTAAGTCAGAGGGAGTCAAGTAATAAAAGAAAATTTGTTATAAAAAATATAGTTTTGTCATCATCAAAAAGGGGGAGATTGTGGAACCAAATTAGTTTTCCACTTATATTTTTGATGTTAATAAAAATATTTAATGAGAACCAAAAAATTTGGATTAATGGCTTCATTAAGTGTGCAAAAATTGGAAGAAGAAAATCAGAGGAAGTGATCAATGCATTTGGGCACATGTTTCTAGCTTTGTATTGTGACATTTTGAAAGCGCTTTATAGCCTAGATTATTTTTTTAGCATGTTTCTAAACTTTGGATCGTAATTGAGTTTTAATGTTATTATTTGCATATTGATCCTTGCTCGCACTGCAAGTCATAACTTGAGCTCTGAATTTTGAATTGACGTACGCGAGAAAGCGTTGAAAGGCTAAAAGTCAGAGTTACAACTTTTATGTTGGCACAAAAGCCCAATTCGAAACTTTACCAGGTCTAAACTACTGATTATGTGATCTGAGTGTTTTTGTAATAATAGTTAGTATCTGGCCACTTGTTTTTCATGCTGGAGCTTTTAGAGCCCAAATTTGAGTACTACATTTTTTTTTCTTTAGAAAGTAAGAATGTTTTGCTTTTTTAAAGAGATACAGATACTCAGAGTTTTCTTATTTTTGGATAAATAGAACATTTTTTATGGAAGATTAATTTCTTAGATTAATCCACTATTTTAGAATTTCATCAAGACCTTTAGGTTTATTTCATAATGTTAATTTCACGTTGATGATTCTATTTCTTTTTATTTGATTATATTGTTATTCTGATTGCTTAATTCGAATCTCAATAGGATTCATAAATTTAGTGTGACAGAATTCAGTTTTTAAATTCAGTAAATTGTAGTTTTTCAACGCTTAATTGTTAACTATAATCTATCAATCATTGTGATGCTTAATCCAGTTAACGAAATAAGAATAAAATTATGATTTAGAAGTTGATAAAATCTGTGATAAGTATGAAATTCTTGAATATGTGGATTAATTGTTCTAATACGTGATTGTAATTCTTTTCTCAAATTGTCCGAACCTGAATTCCAAACCCCTTGTTTATTTTTATTCATTAAAAATTTGGTCAATATTGTCAGAAGTTTGTGCGAGACGACTTGAGTTGTTGCCCTACGTGACTTGTGACACCCTAAACCCCAAATAATATATATTAATTTATACATGAATTTTTAACTTAATACGTTGCGGATAAAGAAAATCTGTTTTCAAGGAAATAAAACTTTTATAACAAATTTAGGATATAACAATTCTCAATATTCAAAAAGGAACACTTTAAACTTTTTCCTTTTATAAAACAGTAAGGTTTTCATACCAAAATTTGTTTCTAATTAAATAAATAAAATACAACTTATGACTCTCATTCCCGGTATCACCTATCAGAGCGGGACTTCTCCCAACTTGAACTTCAAGACTCATTAACCTGTAATAACTGCGATTTCGCAAACGCAGGGCCAAACCAGTCAAACACAAACAACGAAGGAGGTGAGTTTTGAAATCACGTTGATAATATAATATAAGTAAGAAGAACACACAATTAATCATACATAAACCGTATTATTTCACAAACATTATTCAAGGAAAAACATCACATTATGAAGTCAAAATCACTCAAGAAAGATCAATACATTTCACTATAACATTAAATCATCTAAGAGAAATTATTATCACACACGATACATATTAATCACAACAAAAAAATCACAAGAAAATGCTATGCTATGCATGAGCTTAGACTCTACTTCACAATGTGGTACCATTCTAACTTAGAAGTACTTGGTTAGAAGGTTTGATACTATGCCACCATCTTAGTGGACAGACAATTCAAATTGGCTCTGTCCTCATAGATCCCCTCAACTCAACCCGAGACACATATACGCGACAGTCGAGGTAAACATGTGTTGCATGGTAGCTCCCGACATTTGGAGTGCTACCTCCAAGTCACCTAGGAATTCCCCACCCGAATACCTCCAAGGTCTAACAATCTTGCCTTAAGGCTCAACAACAAACCGCCACGATCAGGCTCATTCAGTTGTACTTCCCCGGAATCATTAGACTTGTCAGGCCCTACTTATATGATGACAAAATAATCTCTACTTCAAAAATCCTCATTATTTATTTTCTCCCCTCGTTGGCCTATGATACTCCATTAAGACCGTCATCTCAAACACCAATTGGAATCACCACAATTTCATCAACTATGGGGTTACTTCAATATTCTCATCACAAATCCACAACATCACTATCATTAATCATATCTCATCACATGAACTCATCACAATTTTATAGTATCACTATCATCAATCATACCTCATCACATAGACTTATCACAAATTTATAACATCACTATTATTAATTAAACATCATCATAATCACATAAACTTATCAAAATTAATTCACCTTTTATTATCACATCACATAAGCCCGTTTAATCAAACATATACATAAAATTCATTCGACACTCAATATCACAACAATATCAAATAGCACACAAATAACGAAATTAAATCAATCAACACCTTATAAATATTTCTATTCAACATTTTATTCTCACAATTTCCATATTTTCACATTAATTAATTTATCCCTCAAAAAGAGCTATTGTTATACGTAGCGAACCCCGAATGAATCGTTGAGAAATACGATTTTCCTATTCATCTAACAATATATTATACTCGTGAATTCAAACGCTATCTCACCCCTTACCTTATTTTGACGCTTTCACACACGAATACGATTCCACGAGCAAATAGACTTTGTCATTTGACTATTTGTCCTTCAATTGATCTAACTCAACAGTTTATGAGTGACTGTCAAAAATAAATTATGAGAAGACACTCTAAAAACTAAATTTCAAAATTCGGTCAAGGAAACTTACCATAAATTAGAAAACCAATTAGTGGATAATATAGCCACTGTTAACACGGTCGTTTTGGCGTTGGTTTCACTACATCGGAGTCAAATATTTTACAGAGACATTGGGATGGTTAAAAATATGAGAAAGTATGTTTAATTGACTAACTAAATAGAAGAAACAACGTACTGAAATTTGGACGAAAACGGATATAGTTTCTGGAACAGTTATCAATCGCCGGTGCCAAATGATAGGTTTGTTGGTTTCCTTCAAATGGCCCTGCTACTTCTGCCCACTATAGAACAGGCCTGACTCCCGTGAGCAGGTCTGCTGGCTCTTAGTATGTCTTTTGACTTTTCTAATCCGACATGATAACAACTCGAACTCAACTTCTATTCTTTCAAGAGCAAGAGAAAGGCACTGAGATCCTGCCCTCATTTGCCTTATGCCAATAGGATCAACTTGGGTAGAGTATTCAATTGTTATATTAAAAAAATACGAAAGTCAAGGATGGAAATCTTGGGATCAAAAGGTTGTTCTAAAGGACTGTAAATCCTTGCCCCTAGGATCCAAGAAGGGGTTTTTGGTTTAAAAATTACTAATTACATAATTGACTACCCTACTAGTGTAGTGTCTATTGTCTGAGTCGTGAATTAGATTGGATGGGTCGATGGATAATAAAATTACTTGCTTATACAGCGGTTGGCTGTCGAAGCTCCCTTTCTTATTATTTTATTTTATTTTATTAATACAATTAGGAATTTAAATTCTTTACACACATGGGCCAAGGCCATTAGTCTCCTCTTTTTTTATGTTTTACTATTACTATTTTAATTTTTTTTTATTTTTTTAAAACACAATTTCATTAATAAAACATTACTAATATCCCAAAACTAATATTTTATACAATAAAATAATTAATCTTTTGAAATACATTAATAACAAAAACTCTCAATTTCAAAGTAATACTATAATTATTACTTTAGTATTTGTCATTTATATCACTCATTTAGTCTAATATGTACAACATTAACACATCATAGAAAACACACATACAAAGAAAATTAATCATAAAATTAATTAACATATATTCTAAAATAATTTTAACACCAAATTAATTATTTAAAATCCTATTTCTCCATCTCTAATTCAGATATGGACACCTCAGATGAGATGTTTGAGGCAACCATAGCAGAAATCTTTCCTACCCTTTAATACTAAATATCTCACCATCACCTTCCCACACTAACGCTTCACAAACACCTACCCAAACAACCAATCAACTGAGATAGAAGTTCATGTTGTAAATGACTTAATCTCTGAAACATCCTCAACTAACTAGCCTATTTCTAACCATCAAATAACAATAAATGTATGTGAGGTTGTTTTATTTGAGTGCCACATAGAAGCTATACACAATCACCTTCAAGTCAATGAATAATGACATGAACTTCTCAAAAGACAATTTCTTTGCCAAAAACTCAATCTCTATGGTGGCATAATTGGCTGGAGCACCATCATGTGCTTGGTTGCATAGTAAATTACATGCACTTTCTGGTCTGTCCTTATTCCCAACACAACTTATATAACATAGTCTTTCGCATCACACATCACCTAAAATAGCAAGCACCAATAAGACGTTTGCAATATAGGTGTTTTGATTAAAGGTTCCTTCGACCTGTGAAAAGCAATCAAACAATCCATATTGAAAATAAATTGAAGATCTTTAATCAAGAGATTAGACAAAGGTTTAGAAATTTTTAAAACATCTTTCATAAATCTTCTGTTAAAACCAACATGACCCATGAAACTCCACACTCCTTTAATATTAACAAGCGGATGCAATTTTTCAATAACTATAATTTTTGCCTTATTCACCTCAATTCCTCTTCCTAAATATTAATTTATAAGGAGTATTCCTTCTTGTATCATAAACTTAAACTTATCCAATTCATGTCGAGGTTAACATCTTCACATCTTTACAAAATCTTTGGCAAATTTGATAAACAATCATCAAAGTTAGCACCATTAACAGAAAAATCATCCATAAAGAGTTCCATAGAGTTGAAGGTCAAAAGGTAGATCAAAAGATATACAAAGGGACGATTGACTCTCTTCTTTACTTAACTTCCTATAGACTTGATATTTTGTTCTGTGTGTGCATGTGTGCTAGATTTTAGTCTGATCATAAACTATCCCACTTAACAGCGGTTAAGAGGATATTTAGATATCTAAAAGGTACTACTAATCCTAGTATGGGTTATAAGCCATCCTCTGAGTACAGGTTAGTAGGCTTCTATCATGTTGACAATGCCGAAGACAAGCTAGAAAGGAAAAACACTCATGGAAACTATACATTCTTTGGTGAGAATCTAATCTCCTAGTCAAGCAAAAGACAAAGGACTATTGCTCTATCTATAGCAGAAGCAAAATATACTTAGCACCTAGTTGTAGCAATCAACTGTTGTGGATGAAATGTCAACCAGAAGATTTCAAAATCAATAAGAGTAATATTTTTTGTTTTTTTTTAATACTTCAGCTATATGTTTAACCAAAAATACTATTTTATATTCAAGAGCAAAACATATAGAGATTAAACATCATTTTATAAAGGACTATGTCTAGAAGGGTATTATAGACATTAAATTTGTTGACACTGATTATTAGTGGGCATAGGGGTTTAGAAAACCCTTGCTAAGGACATATTTAATTTTATAAAGAAAAAATCAAATATTCTCTTTATAAAGGAAATATAATGAAGTCCCTGTATGTTTTTGCCTCCGGTAAAACAAAGTTAATGATTAAATATATATGTTCTACCTTTTTTGAAATTGAACTTGTTTTGTGCCTCTGGTCAATCAAAATTTAGTTAAAATTAATATGAAAAATTTTCTTGTAAGACGTGTATGATTTTTGATTTTCTGACACGTGTTGATTATGCATGTTAACACGTGTGTGTCAGTTACTTTTTAGAAACTCAAATGTTTTTTTAAAAACAAAAAAATCACCATCACTCACCACTTTCACGTATTCCCCACACGTTTGCCCTGTCTTTTAAACCTTTAAAACTCTCTGAATCTCTCATACATTCAAATGGCTTCAAGCTCGACCTCTCACTCTACACTCAGTAACATCTATTATGTTCCCATAATGACTTTCAATCTTGATCAACTTTATATCCTCCATGAACTTCAAATCAATTATGCAACCTCATTGAGAACAGGTTCGATTTTATTGAAGATTTTGCTGGTGTTGGTTGGTTTTATTACTTTAACCTACCACAAGTTGTTGCTTTGGACATTCTAGTTAAGGGATTCTGGATACTTGTTGATGCTAACAAGGATGGAGAAGTTTCAAGTACGGTGTTAGGGCTTTCTATCAAAATCACTCAACAATTTATCACCGCCATTATAAAATGTCCAGATAATGGCATGATTATTAAGAATCGTTGAGTCAAGGGATGGTTCCTTCAAAATCGACAAAGAGCTTTTTAAAAATAATAAAGTCAACTCTAAGTCAATTCATTTAAAACCTAAATACGTGGTACTTTTCAAGCTTATGATTGGGTGTGTGGTACTTAAAGGTTGGTATGTAGACCATCTTAGTAAAGATCACAAGGGTCCGATGAGGAACATTTCTCATAGAATCAAGACAAATCTTCCCAACCTGATATTAGAATATATGAGGTACTTTATTATCAAATCAAGGTTAGGAATGATCATAACCAATCCCTACCCTTGACTCATTAATGTTATGTTGATGAGGTCTCCTCTCATTCAAGCTTTGGAGGAAGTAGGAGGAAATGTTCAAGAAGAACACCTGGTATCATCTTTTACACCAGTGTTCAACATTTCCAATGTCATTAAGATGATATTCATCTCTCTTAAGGATTGAATAAGGCAAAGTGGTGATGTCAGAAGAATCTCTGGTAAGAAAAGTGAGTCTTGGGACATTCCCTTTCTGGTTGAAGACTCATATGCTCTAATATTTTAAGAAGATAATTGAGAAGTTGTTCTGGAATACTTCAGGATGTATTAATCTGGCCAAAAGATGGCTCCAATCTGCCTCTTTCTTCCTAAAACATCTCAAGAATTTGAAAAGAAACGGGAAATAGTAGTCAAGACAACTACCATAAATGTAGAAGAGGATAAGGAAGAAGACAAAAACACCAACGAAGAATAAGCAAACATCACTTCGAGGAACAAACAGAAGGTAACTCCACCTCTAAACATTATTTCCTACAATAATATTGGTAATGATAATGGTAATGAATTGCTAGAACCAAAAACCTCCACACCTTCTACCCAAAACCCAAACTTAAGTGCACCTTCCTCTAACCCTACACCTCATACACTCTCACCTGCTAGCTTTGATTTAGATACCTCAAAAGAAATATTTGAGGCAACCCTAACAAAATATTTTGCAGCCCTAAGATACCAATCACATGCATACCCTCTTAACACATAAATTCCAACCCTAACACCATCCTCTATTTACACTAAACCCCAATAAACGACTACTCCTTCTACCAACCCATTTACACCTACCTTCTCCACACCTGAATCTGATTTTCCATCACTTACGCTTATGTGCTCTATTCACAAAGCGACAGAGATAACAACTCAAGAAGTATTTGACATAGTCTTTGATACATCTTCAGATGACTCTCCTGCTCCTACTTTATCACCACCTCAATCTGAACTTGCCACCTTTATCTCTTTTGACCTAGCCCATTGCATTCCTTCGATTCCCTCCGACTTCCAAACATTAACTCATTTGTTACTTCTCTCATTGCCAAAATCACCAAGATTCACAATAAGAATGCTCTAAGTTTGGATCCTAATGAAGTTTCAAATTAAAGGAACAAAATCCTATCTTTTGATACCAATTGGATAAGGGACTACATGGAGCATGGAATGTGTTTGGCCTATCAGAACTCTATTTCTTTCAAAAAATGGTTGAGATCCTCGATCTTTGAGTTTTGCAGCTTTAGAAAGCTCATATCAATCTTTCTAGAATATAGTCAGCTACATTGGAAGGTCCAACAAGTGAAGATCACTCTCCCTCCAATGTTGTTCATCTGGAACAACCAAATGGTCCCTTGGCACCATTGTAGTTTTTTGTGATCATTCCACGGGTAGAGATACCTTCATTAGATTTTCATGGTGTTGTTGCTTCAAGATATGCACATTTTACCTCTGAGAGTCATTCTTCTATTCCCTCTACCCCTGTGTTTGGTCCTTCTCAGTTTGTCAAAAATGAAGATTTTGATAGACTATAAGCTAAAACTGAGGCGTTTGTGGACCAAAAAAATCAAGAATGAGGAGACCATTCATAATACCCTAGGCTTAATCTAGCTAGGCTGACCAACCCAAATCTTTCGTTTTTTTTTCTGCTTGTATTTTTTTACACTGTTGTGCTTTTTTTTTCTACTCGCTCATTTTGTCTAATAACAAAAGGGGGAGTATATGTTTTCGAGAACAATTACTAATGCTTATCAATTTATCTTGTCAAAATATCATTCCTCACTCTTACTTTTAAACCTGCGTATATTAAGGGGAACTTTGCTATGATATCTTATTTTGTTTTTTCCTATTAAAATGAAAAGTTGTCCACAAAATTGATGTTTTTCATCATCAAAAAGAGGATATTGTTAGAACCATGTTGGTTTGAAGAACTATGACCTTACTAGTTTTGATGATAACAAAAGTTATTGTGGGAACAATTTATACCACAAATGTCTTTATTTAAGTATGCAGTTCCTTAATCATGTAACCTTAAATGATTTTACTTTGCATCCTCTGATGATTGGAAAACTTGAAGAAATATCAAGACAATGCTCTAAAAATCGTATTATGAGTCTGATCAATGTGTTTTTAATTGAGCCTTTGATGATTCTATTTTTGCAAGCAACACTCTGAAAATTCTACATCTAATAATTGTGACAAGTATTTGATCCTTTTTTTATAATTGTGACAAACATTTGATCGTCTGGCTCTGATAATTGTGACAAGCATTTGATCGTCAAACTCTGATAATTCTGACATGCATATATCTTCTAGCTTTGGTAATTGTGATAAGCATTTGATTATCATAAAAAGTTAACACTAAAATACAAGTTAATTCTCTAATAGAAAGTCAACTATCTGATATAAAGTCAACACTATGATATAAGTCAACGCTCTGAAGTCAAATTTTATCATCCTCTACTCAAGAAATGTTTGATAAACTCTTATCACGACAACCTCTACTCTTCTTGTCTCTTTTTCAAGATATGGAGAATCAATTATGAGGACGAATTTGGACAAGTTTTATTGGTGAATCGATCTCGGAAGATTTGACAAAAAACATTATGATACATGCTGATTTCCTGCAAATCACGACAACAATCAAGCACATACTATCGTCTCTACACCTTTGTTCTTAACCCTATTATTTTTATAAGTGCCAAGGGATAATTTACTTTTTGAGAGCGTAGCTTTAAAACACACTTTTGTGAGAGTTACTCAAAAAGCCCGTGAACACTTTTGGTGAGTAGTGGTTTAAATCCTTTACTAAACACACTCCTGTAATCTAGCCCAATTGTGGTGGCCTCCCTCAACATCTTGACTCTACTGAGATAGAAGGTTGAGAAGGCTTGAACACAGTCAGGTTGACTAGTAGGTGGTCAGTGGACGTGTGACTTAGTTGGTGAGTAGTGGTTTAAATTCTTTAGTTTGAAGGGATTGGACATAGCTGTTAGAACCGAGTTGGTTTTCTCTTGTCGTTTTGATCTTAAAAAAGGTATTTTATGAGAACAATTTTCTTAGACTAACGGCTTCATTAAGTGTGCAACAATTAGTACAAGAAAACTAGAGGAAGGTACCAAAGGAAGTCACTAGAGGAAGTGACTAAAGGAACACAAAAGCTTACTCGTATGTCTCTAAACATATGCCTCTAAGAGCAGCGTGCCTCTAACGGTTACGAAGACTACCTTTGATGTTTGGGTCTCAAGACTTTCTCTGATAACTAGGTATAAAGACTGGCTTTGAAGAATGAGTATGATAACTGGGTTTGAAGATGACCTCTGAAGACTGAATTTGAAGCGTGCCTCTAAAGCCCTTGTGGGCCTCGGATGTGCACAAACTCAGCATGCCTTTGAAGAGTTCATATCAAGCTATTATTAACTTTGAAGAGATTGTTCAAGCCATGCATTCAAAGCTCATATTCCGCTAATCAAAAAGTTGCAACATACTTCGAATGCCGCCTCTAATGTTGCACCAACTTTGATGATCCAACAATGTGATTTGCCCAATTCTACCTCTGACTATTATTAACCAAGAAACATAACGTTTGAATCCAATAAGAAAGTCAATGGCTCTGATGTAAAGTCAACAAGTCTAATTGAAAGAATTAACTTTGAAGAAAAGACTTAGTTGAATTAAACTATCTGAAGATCCAAGAAGAAGCCCGAATTCATTCCCGCTCCAATCAATCAAGAGTATGAAAAGGAAAATTCACGTGAATAAGATTTTGAACACAATCTAAAATTAGATATGATTCATAATTATAATTAAAGGACATATTTGGCCAAGGTAAAAATAAGATATGGTCAAAATATTGTTCACAAGAAGATATGACCAAAATATTATTCACAAGAAGATATAGCCAAAATATTGTTCACAAGAAGATATGGTCAAAATATTTTTTACAAGAAGATATGGTTAAAATATTGTTCATAAGAAAATATGGCCAACATATTGTTCACAAGAAGATATGGTCAAAATATTGTTCACAAGAAGATATGGCCACAATTTTGTTCACAAAAAGAAACACACATAATTTGTTTACAAAAAAAAAAAAAACTCATAATTACAAGAAGATACACTCATAATTTGTTCACAAGAAAGATATGATCCTTATTTTACAATGACAAAAGTGAAACCCTAATCTATTATATAAATAGATACTTAAGGCTGAAGATGAACTAATAAGCTCAGAAATCCATACAACTCAAAAAAAACTTTTGAGAGCTCAAATTTCCTAAGTATTCAATGTTCAATGGTTTAAGATCTAGAGAAACACTTGCTCAAAGAAATATATTCTAAGTATTTTAGGGTGAGAAATCAATTGTAAGAATTTGCTTAGTAAAAGCAAAACATAATTCATTCCAAACTTGTGTAACCCAGTCTGATAGTGGATTTAGTGTTCCTCAAGCAATCTGTGTTTTTTAGGTTATGTGGAGAAGACTTGACTTGTAGGGTCAAGGTGTAGTTTCCTTCAACAATCATTGGTTTTCAAGTTGTGTGGAGAAGACTTGACTTGTAGGGTCAAGGTGTTTGTTTGCCTCAAAAATTCTGTAGGTGTTAGATTGTTTTGAGAAGACTAACTTGAAAGGTCAGATGCTGTGTAATTCAAGGATATGAATTAATGGTTAAATCCTTCTAAATGAAGGGATTAAATGTAGCTACCAAGTTGATGGTGAACCAGGATAAATCTGCTCTTGTCACTTTACTTCTACGCTCGTTACTTTATTATTGCCTTCAATTACTTAAGCATGATTGTTGTTGCCTCTATTTTAGTTAAAATCACCAAACCTGAACTAGTTCTTGAATAACTAATTAAAAATAATCCAACTTAGACAAACAAAAATTAACCCCCTTCTCGTTTTTGCACCTTCAATTGGTATTAGAGCTCGGTCTCAAGGTTGAGCACTGTATAGTGTTTGAGGAAATATCCAAGGATTCAAAATGTCTGGATTCATTGAAGAAACATATGTTGGAAACAAGTTTCTAGACTGGAAGCACAGACTCAGAAGCTTCATTATCTCACTAGATCCTAAACTTTGGGACTTAGTGGAAGATGGCTTCATTTCTCCAACAAATATTGATGGCACTGAAATTCCAAGGAAATAGATGCATGTTGAATAGAAGAAAATGTACAAAATGCATCACAAGTCTAGAACCTTCATAATAAATACAATCACATTTAAGGAGTTTGACAAATACAATGACAAATAAACAGTAAATAACGTCTATGACAATATGGTTGTGACTTACGAAGAAAGCATGCAAGTTCAAGAAGCAAAGGCCAAAATCCTAGTTAAAAAATATGAACTACTCTTTTCAGATTCCAGACTCTGGTCTCAAGATTAAATGGTTCTTGAAAAGAGTTATACTACTGCAAATCATGTAATGAAAATTCTTAGGAGTTTGCCAAGCATGAAGACCTAAGATTACAATTATTGAAGAAACTAAGGATCAGAGCACTGTTACATTGGAAGAACTGATTTGCTCCTTGAGATCACATGAAATTAAACTTGCAGAGGATGAGCTCAAGCAGAAACAGAAGACTTTGGCTTCAAAGTGCAAGTAGAAGAAGGTTCTGAAGGTAACAAAAGAATCAGAGGATAATGATTTAGATGACTGGAATGTGAAGTCAGAGGATGAGGAGCTAGCTTTCATATCCATAAAAATTTAGAGGATATGGCATAACAGAAAGAAGCCATTCCCACAAAGAAATTCCAAGCAGTCCAGTAGAGGAAAAGATAACAAGTCTGACAAGAAAAGCATCATCTACTATAGATGCAATGAACCTGAGCATATCAAGTATGAATGTCCAAATTTGGAAAAAGGCAAACATCAGAGGAAAGACTCTAGATCCTAGAAGAAGGTTCTAAGGGCTACATGGAAAGATTCTGATGAATCCTCTAATGATCAAGAGCAAGCAAATTTGGCTCTAATGGCTCACACTAACTATGACTCTAAATCCAACACTCATCTAAATTCTAACTCTGATTGTGACTTTGGAAGTGAAAAAGCAGATGAAGAAAATGAGGTACTTTCTAACTTAACCCGACCTGAATTAATTAAAGCTATAAATGATTTCTTAAATAAAAACCACAATTTGTCTCTAAAACTGAAAGAACTTAGGAAAATAAATGCAAACCTGACTCAAGAAATTAATGATTTAAAAAATGAAAGTGTTGAGCTTAAAAAAATATACAACTCTGAAAAATCATGTCTCAAAACCTTCAGAAAATGTCAAATGTAATTCTGGTAATTATGAAGTAGCATTCCAAGACTTTCTAGCTAACAATATAGAAAGAAGAAAGCATGCTTCTATGATTTATGGAGTTAGTAGAAATGGTATAAAAAAGGTCTAGGACACCAAGAAATAGTAACTAAGTCTGAACTTATCAAAACTGATGTTTTATGTATTGTTTTCTCCAAGAAAGGCCACTCCAAAATATATTGCCCTATGTTAAACAAAAGTAAAAATAGGAAACCTTTCAAGACTAACAAACCAGGACCCGACCAAATTTAGGTACCTAAGAACAAAATTATTTGTGTAGCATATGTTCTCAGCAGCCAAGTCGAAACACCATTCATGGTACCTGGACACTGGATGCTCGCGACATATGACGAGATAAAATTCTATAGTCCAAGTCCTAACCTTGATCAAAGGAGGCACAATAACTTTTGGAGGAAAGTAGAATAGCCAGATCATTGGACACGACATAGTTGGTAATGGCACATCTCCTTCCATTAAAGATGTTTTGTTTGTTAAAGGTCTTAAACATGATTTATTGAGTACTATTTAATTAAGTGATAATAACTATGATATTATATTTAATAAAAAATCATGCAAAACAATTAGCAAAAAGATGGAATTGTTCTCTTTACAAGCTAGAGGCAAAATAACCTATATAAGATAAATCTTTTTAGCTTAGAGAAATAAGATGTTAGGTATCTCATGTCAGTAAATGAACAAAAATTCATTTGGCACAAAAGTTTTGGTAATGCAAACCTAAGATTAATCACAAAATTGAATAAACTTCAACTTGTTGATCTACCTAAGCTTAGCTAAAAAGCTAAAATCATGTGTGAAGCTTGTCAAAATGGAAAACAAACAAATAAATCTTTTACCCCTAAGACCTTAGTCTCTACCTCCAACCCTTGAGCTCTTGCTTATAGATCTCTTAGGGCCAATGAGAAAAGTCTCAGTAAATGGAAAGAAATATGGCATAGTAATAGTAGATGATTACACTAGCAATCGTGGTTGTGTGAACCAGGATAAATTGGCTTGTGTTATTTTATGCTCATCTTGTATTTCTCGTTCTACAAAATACCCTTTTGGACATAATCTCTTATAAAGTGATGTTTAATTTCTATATGTTTTGCCTTGGAATATAAAATAGGATTTTTGGTTAAACATATAGCAGAAGTATTATCATAGAAGACAAGAATGTTACTCTCATTAATTTTGAAATCTTCTAGTTGATGTTTCATCCACAATAGTTGAGTGTTGTAGCTGGCTGTTGAATACAAACCAGAAGATCAAATTTTTACCAACGAATGTACAACTACCACTGGTGCTTTTCCATTCTAGTTTATCTCTAGCATAGCCAACATCACAGAAACCTACTAACATGTACTCAAAGGATGGCTTATAATACAAACCAAGATTAGTAATGCCCTCCAAATATCTAAAGATCCTTTTAACAATAGTTAAATGGGATTCTTTACGGTCAGGTTGAAATCTTGAACACACACACACACACTAAACAAAATGTCAGATCTAGACATAATTAAGTAGATAAGATAGTTAATCTTCCCTCGGTATACCTTTTGATCTGCCTTTTTTTACTGATTCATCCTTATCAAGAGAACATGTGAGATCCATACCTGTAAGCGCGGGTTTGCATTCATCATTCTTAAATTTCTTAAGAAGTTCTCTAGTATATTTGGTCTGATGAATGAATACTCCTTTAGAGCTTTGATGAATTTGTATTCCAAGAAAAAAATTAGTTATCCCATCATGCTCGTCTCAAATTAATTATGCATTAACTTAGAAAACTCTTGATAGAGCTTACCATTAGTAGAACCAAATGTTATATCATCAACATATGCTTGGACAATGAGAAGACCATTCTTAGATGATTTTCTAAATAAATTAGTGTCATCTTGGCCCCTCTCAAAATCATTTTTTGATAGAAAGCTTATTAGTCTGTCATACCAAGCTCTTGAAGTTTGTTTCAAACTATACAGAGATTTCTTTAGTTTGAAAACATGGTATGGAAACTCATTATCCTCAAAGCCAGGAGGTTGTTTAACATACACTCCTTCATTTAGATAACCATTCAAGAATGCCCTTTTCACATGCATTTGATATAAAATAATTTTATTAAAAACTGCAAATGAAATTAAAAATATGATTGTTTGTAACCTTGCCACAGGGGAAAAAGTTTCAATATAATCAATACCTTCTAGTTGATTATAGCCTTGAGCTACGGGTCTAGCTTTATTTCTTACTACTACACCTTTCTCATTTAACTTGTTTCTGAAGACCCATTTGGTTCTAATCGGCTTCTTTTCTTTGGGCTTGGGTAAAAGATCCCATACATCATTTCTCATGAATTGATTTAGTTCTTCCTGCATAGTCATAAACCATCCATCATCTAATAGAGCTTCGTCTATTGTTGAAGGTTCGATTTCAAACAAAGGTCCAAACATTGATGTTAATACATGATCTTCATAGGATCGCTTCAATTTCCAATGATCAAAGAGTTTGGATGTGATGATTTGCATTTCCATCCAATTTTAGGTTCCTAATGACTTTGATTTGTAAATGGTTTGTCATTACTTGTCCTTGTTTTCAAAAGGTTTATTTTCAAATTCACCACTATGATCACTACGAATTTTTGTAATACAAAAACTTTTTTCATTTTTGCACTTGTTTGCATAAAGTAGTGAAAACTTTATATGACTCATCTTTGTGTTTAAGAAACTTTACCCATGTCCACCTAGAATAGTCATCAATAATAATGAGTCCATGCATTTTACCACTAACAGAGGCAGTTCTTACTGGACCAAATAAATCAAAGTAAAAAAGTTGAAGTGGTCTAGAAGTAGAAACAACATTCTTTGAATCAAATAATGATTTTGTCTGTTTCCTTTTCTAACATACCTCACAAAGAACATCTTATTCATATCTTAGATTTGCAAAACCTCTAACTAGGTCAAGTCTTTTCAACTTTAAGATTAATCTCAAGTTGGAATGTCCCAAACTTTCGTGCCATATTAGTTGCTCTTCATTTAGTGACATGAGACACTTTATTTCTTTTTTTTTGTTTTTATAAATTTAATAGATTTATTTAGTAAATATTGCTTTTTCTCTGACAGTAAATAGTATAGATCCATTTGTTTGACTAATTGCCTTACATGAATTTTGATTGAAGACAACATCATAATCATTGTCACTTAATTGACTTATGCTCAATAGGTTATGCATTAGTCCTTTTACAAGTAGAACATTTTTAATACAAGGAAGATAACCATTTCCTCAAATCCTACAAATCCACCTTCCTTGAGGGTCAGGTTTTGGAACATAGAATTTTCTTTTGTCATGTGTCGTGAGCATCCACTGTCCAAGTACCATGACCAGTGTTTCATCTTTGTTGCTAAGAATATCTGCAAGATAGACTATTCATTTCTTAGGTACCCACATTTTATTGGGTCCTGGTTTGTTAGTTTTGATAGGTGTCTTGTCTTTCCATGTTTTCAACATAAGACAAGGAATTTTATCACGACCTTTCTTTAAGCAATAGGAACAAGAAGTTTCAAATATGATAAATTTAGAAGTTCTCTGGTTCCTGAAAACCAATACCTCTTCTGTTGTTTCCGTTAACACCATACATCATAGAAGCTTGTTTGCTTCTATCTATGTCATTTGCCAGAAACTATTGAAAAGGTATTTCAGGCTTAATATAACTACATATTATCCTTTGAGTTTTCGAAACATTATCCTTCACAGTTAATTTTCCCTTTTTATGTTTTCAAAAAAAATTCAATGGAATCGTACTTATTTGTTAAGATGAATACAACTTTTATGAGATTCTATAGTTTTGAAGAAACGTTGTGATTTTTGTTTAGAAACTCATTTAACATAATTATAAGTTCATTACGAGATAGACCAGATAATACCTCAAAGTCAAAGTCAGAATGAACGTCTAACATTAGAGCCATGTTTAATTCCTTTTCATCTTCATCAGAGTCATCCCATGTAGCCATTAGACTTTTCTACTTTCCTCTAAAGTCTTTCCTTTGAGAGTTTCCCTTTTTTAAGCTTAGGGCATTCTGATTTGAAGTGTCTTGGCTCTTTGCATTCATAATAGATGATTTGTTTTTTTTTTTTCTACTGATTTTTTCTTTTCTTTCTTAGCTATTTTTGGATCATCTAAAATATTTTATGGGAAATAATTTCTTCATGTTATTCCGCTGCCGCTATATTTTCTTTGAGATGACGCAAGTAGTTTCAAGTTAGACTTTTGAGTTTCCTCTAGTTCTTCAAAGCCAATACCTTTTCTATTGTTTTTGCTAACACAATAAATCATAGAAGCTTTTTTGCTTATGTTTATGCCATTCACAAGAATTCTTGAAAATATTTTGATTACTTATTAGAATGACAGACACATACTTCTGAGGTTTTTGAAACATTATTATTCACAGTTAGATTCTCTCGTTTTATGTTTTCAATTTTTTTTCAAGGGAATTGTACTTATCTTTTAAGATGGAATGAACTTTTTTGAGATTTTTTAATTTAAGGAGACATTGTGATTCTTGTTCAGAAACTCAATTAACATAATTACAAGTTCATTGTGAGATAGATTAGATATTACCTCAATTTCCTCATCAACAAATTCATTGTTAGAATCAGAGTTAGAGCGAACGATTGCCATTAGAGCCATGTTTGCATGCTCTTCATCTTCATCACTGATGAATCACAAGAGTCGTCCTAGGTAGCCGTTAGACTTTTCTTCTTTACATTGAAGTATTTGCTTTGAGAGTTTCCCTTCTGAATCTTAGGACACTCTGATTTGAAATGTCCTGGTTCATTGCATTCATAGAAGATGATTTTCTTCTTTTCTAATTTTTCTTTTCTTCTACTATTTATGCATCGTTTGAAAATCTTTTCGGGAAACGATTTCTTCCTGTTGTTCTAGATAAGCTGGATTTTCTTTGAAATAAATGATAACTCTTTATCATCTGAGTCTTTACTCTAATTTTCTGATTCACTTTCCTCTTAGTCCTCTTTAGCTTGCAAAGCCTTGGAATTGGCTTTCTTTCCTTTAGATTCGAAAGCCAAATACTATGACTACTTTTTTGGTTCATCATCAACTAGTTCAATCTCATTAGATATGAGTGAACTCGTCAACTCTTCTAGAGGCAAATTTTTTAAGGTCTTTAGCCTCTTGAATCGCTATTACTTTTGGTCTCCACATAGATTATGACAATCTTTTTGACATGATTAGCTGTAGTGTAACTCTTTTGGAGAACCTTTAGTCTAAAGACTAGAGTTTGGAATCTAGAGAACATCTTCTCAATGTCTCCATCCTGTTCCATCTGGAAAAGTTTGGACTTATTGACAAACATTTTTGCCTTAGCTTCCTCCACTGGTTTATTTCCTTCACATTCAAAGACCAGGGCATCAAAGATGCTTTTTTTGGTTTCTTTATTGCTTCATTTTTAAACTCATTGAAAGTGATAACATTTATCATAAAGGTTTTGGCTTAATGGGGAATCTTTAATTGTTTCTTCCGATCAGTGTTGTGATCATTTATGGATATTTCAACACTAGTAGAATCTTTAGGAGCTTCATAGCCATCTTCGACTATGTCTTAAAGTTCAGGATCATGTGACATGTAGAAACTTCTCAATCGGTCCTTCCAGTATTCAAATGTCTCCACCTCAAACAAAGGTGGCATGTTAACATTTCCACTTGTAGCTTCATCACCAGAGTTAGTCATAAAAAAAAAAAAAAAGCTTTTTACTCAAACACGGTTAAGTGCTCAACCTTGAGGCCGAGCTTTGATGTGATTTGTAGAGAGAAAAACACAAGAAAATGGGGCGTTTGAATTGTCTTTTGTTTTTAAAAAAAAACTTAATTTAAAGCAAGAATAAATAAAGAGATAAAGAGAAAAGCACAAGCCAATTTATTATGGTTCACCACCAGCATAGTAGCTACATTTAATCCTTTCACATTAAATGATTTAATCCACTAATCACCAACAATATCACATGTCCATTGAACACCTACTAGTTAATGTGACCGTGTTCAAGTCTTCTCAACCTTTTAGCTTAGTGTAGTCAAGTTTTTGAGAATAGCAGCCACTACTGGACAAAGTTAGCAATAGTGTTTAACATTGTTTTCTTAATAACTCACAAGAGATTGTTTACAAGGTTTGGTCTCTGAATGTATTTGATGTTTTCAAGACTAAAAAAAATACAAAGTTATTCACGAGTTGTTGTATATGACGACATGAGGTTTCTCGTACTTTTTGTATTTTTTGCAATGTAGATCTCAAGTCCTTTTATAGAGAAACTTCATGAACATTAAGGTTTCTAATCATTGAAGTGATTGCATGAAATCAACATGTAAAATAACGACTCGTATAAAATCTTTAGAGATCTTGAATCAGTATTTAAAAAACTTGTCCAAATTCTTCTTCATAACTGATTCAGTGTATCTTTGAACTAATGGCAGAAAGGTTAGATGATGATATATTCATAGGATGTCATGTGTAACATCCTCTAAAATTATTAATTAAAATAATTTGGATCTATAAATATATATTTTCCAATATTAAATTAGGTGTGCTAATTATTCGTCTTGTTCGACTTATTGTAGTAAAGTTGTTACTAAGAATTTTTACTAGATGTATTTTTATCTCTAAGGCAAGAAGAATTTGGGCTAAGGGTTCTGGTTTGGTTTCACACAATCCATCTGTATGAGTAGAAAGTTGGGCTGGGAGTCTGTGCCTTGTTTTTGAGGAAGGTTAACTAATAATAATAATAATAATAATAATAATAATAATAATAATAATAATAATAATAATAATAATAATAATAATAATAATAATAATAATATTTTCTCTCTTCTATTCCTTATTCGGGCCCAACACTATCTACCCAATAATTTTCACTTTAAATAGAAAGGAACATTGAAACATTAGCCACCATCACAAACCCTGTTTCACACACCCTTTACAAACAAGATTTTGTAAAGAATACCAAAATTTTAGCCACCATCACCATCACTTCCTCTTCTTCGTGCATCAAAAGCTTGTAACTTCTTTTTCCTTGTGAACAACTTCGTGGGGCTTAGAGATTTGTACTAGGAAGAAAAGCGGTCAAGATAAGGGTTTTTCCCCACACAAATTATAGTTAGACCGTTGGTTGGATGACATGAAATTAATAATTGTGATTGCTTGCTTTTTGAAAGGAATAAATGTAGACTAATGAATTAAAGTAATGAAATCCCAATCCTTTGTGTTAAGTTTATTATATAATATATGATTTGTAAGAAGTAAAGTATGAATTTTGATGTTATATGTGATAAAGTTTTGATTTTTATGGCAAATATGAAGTAAAGTATGAATTTTATGTTATATGTAATAAAGTTTTAATTTTTATAATGAATATGAAAATGGGTTGAATTTGTATGTATATGTGACAAAGTTTTATGATGATGTATATGAGTTGGAGTTGAATTTTGTTGGTATATGTGTTGACGTGTTAATCTTTATGGTGTGTATGATACCAAGTCTCGATTTTTGTGTGTATGTGGTGAAAGTTGTGATTTTTATGGTTATTTGTTTATGGATATGTGATACTCATGATAAGGATGTGTAGCATGTGATCTTAGTGATATGTGAATAAGATGATGATTTTGAAAAGTGATTTGAGTGCATATGACATGATTCTTAGTGGGCTGTGTGGAAATATATCTCTTTGATAACATATCATCATGTCATGGCATATGCATCTTCATGGAAGTTGCCTTAGTGGCAGGTTTTCCCCATTGGTATGGGTGATTTTTCTGTGTGGAAGTTGCCTTAGTGGCAGGTTTTCCCCATTGGTATGGGTGATTTTTCTATGTGGAAGTTGCCTTAATGGCAGGTTTATATCCAGATCATATAGTTTTAGGAGCATGCATCATGTATATATTTTTGTTATGCAATTTATTGGCTTGCGTATTTTTCTTTTAAATTGGAAGTTTTTACTTTTATATGTTTTGTGTTATTCTTCTATATGTTTAACCTTAGTTTGATGTGGATGATGGATAAAATTGACCCTTACAACAACATTTTAGGTACTAATGAGTTCGAGGAGATTCAAAAGTAGTTGATGAGTATTAACGTGCGGCGAATGAGGGATAAAAAATGGGTTTTCAATACAATTTTGTAATGATAGAATTGCCGCGATATTTCTAAGTTTATTTTTAATCTTTTATCACCAACTTTTAAAATGCACTAGGATTCTAGAAATACGGAAGTGGGTTCCCTTCCATTAGGAATAATTGTTGTTCTTGTTTTAAATAAACGTGATTGTTACTAATTATTTGAATGAATAAATGTTAAGTATTTTATTTAAAAAAATAAATAAAAATTGTCGTAAATCTTTCTAAACAATATGTTTTCAAGTAACGTTTTGGATCAAAAAATATGTGGCATTACATCATGCACCTCTCCAGACAGATGAAAAGTCCATGTTAGCGAGTAGCGGATGTTAAGATGTTGACCTATTCAAAGTTCTCTTTATATAAGAGCGTTGACTTAATGCGTTCACCAGACGGCCAACTGTTTCCTAGATTCATTAGACGCAGAATTATCAGAGCGAACTTGTATTAAAATATTCATCAAAGGCACACTAATAGCGTTGGGTTGTTTTTCAAGTTTATCTTCTCCAATAATAAAAGGATGCAGCGTAAGGTATTTAAGGTTCATGACAAGGGAGCTGCACATTTAGTTAAATTTATTGGTGCTATAAATTTTTCCCACAAAATAATTTTTGTTATCATCAAAATAAATAAAGGTCATTGTTCTTCAACCCACACTGATGCTAACAAAGTTTGGTCCTTAAAGCTTGATGATGCATTTTGGGCTTACCACAACGACAAATAAAACTCCTATTGGAATGACTCTATTTCGATTGATCTATGGGAAGCATTGTCATCTACCAGATGAACTAGAGCAATAGACCTTTTAGGAAATAAATTTCCTCAATATTTATATGAAAGATGCAAGGGATAAAAGAAAGGTTCAACTTCATGAGCTCGATGAGTTGAGATTGGATACTTATGATATAGTCAAAACTTACCAAAAGAGAACTAAAAGGTGGCATGTTAAAATGCATACTCCGAAGAGAACTTAATGACAAAGACTTAGTAGTTATTTTCAATTCAAGGTTGAAGCTCTTTCTTGGGAAGCTCAAATCTAGATGGTCAGGACCATTCAAGATGAAAAAGGTATTTTCGTACAGTGCAGTTGAAATTTGCAATGAAGGGTGAGGATCTTTAGTAAATAAATGGTCCAAGACAGAAGCACTATTTAATAGATGAGCCTATTGAGAAGAGAGTAACATTTACCCGTCTTAACCCAAGTAAAGAAAAATAATTTCAACAGGGTCGAGTTTATGACCTCAAATAAACACTTATTGGGAGGCAACCCAAATTTTCTTTCATTTTTATGCTTGTTTTATTATTTCAAGTTGATCATTAGAAGAGTTTTGCATGGGTGAAAATTTGCATATTTTTAAGAAGTAAAATTCTAATTTACAAGATCCACACACTGGATATGTAAGCTAACACACCCACATTCTTTAAAAAAAATGGTATTTTCTATATCCAAAGTCATGATGAACTTGGGGTGGGGGGTGATGGTGATAATTGTCACACCCATGGCCTTTTAAAGGAAAAAAAAAAAGAGACAAAAATAGCATGCTTGTGCGCATTGGCATAATGAACCACGAGCTGACTGTGTTACCTTCCATGCCCATCGATTGTGTCCCTTGAAGAGAGGCGCGCGGGTCTATTTTTGTGCATCTTGACCCACAGGATCAATCACTTACTCTCTTCTTGATCACAACTATACAATAAAAGGTGCATTGAAGGTCACATAAACCTAGCTACACTTCTCCTTCGTTATTAGAAACCCCTTTTTTCCTCTTTCTCCATAACAACCACCACCAAACCACATAACCACCACTTTACCCCATTACTATTTCCAGTTAGCCAATTAAAGGTGCGCAAACACGAGAAGGGAGGTTGAATTGTGTATGTCTAAATTAAAACTATTTTCTTAATTCTAATTCTGATTTGGTGACTTAAACAATTTTACTAATTAAAGGCAGCAATAAAACAGATAATGCAGATGTAAAGACAACACACAAGATTTTATCCAGGTTCACCACAAACTTGGAAGCTACGTTCAGTCCCCTCACACAGAAAGATTTATCCATTAATTCAAAAACCTTGAATCACACAGCACCTAACCCTACAAGTCAGTCTTCTGAAAATTGTCGAGTGTATAGACTTTTTAAGGCAAGCCACACCTTGACCCTACAAATCAAGTATTCTCTAAACAACTTGAAACCTACAAATTGTTAAAGGAAAACTACCCACTTGACCCTACAAGTCAAGTCTTTCAACACAACCTAAGATCCACATATTGCGAAAGAAAAACTAAAGCCACTATCAGCATGTGATACAAGGAGTTGAAAACTGATTTGGTTTTGCTTCTACTGAGCAGATTTGATACAATGGTTTTCCCACACTACAACACTTAGAATATTTACTTTGAACAAGTGCTTTGCTAAAACATTAAACCTTAAACTCTAAATACTTAGAAAATTTTGAGCTCATGAGGTTTTTCTTAGTAACATTGGATTTTTAGTATTTCTGAGTTTGTTAGTTCGTTGAATTCTTATTCAGTCTTGAGTATCTATTTATAGTTAAAATTAGGGATTCGGTTTAGTCCCTTATAAATTTTGAATCATATCTTCATTCCAGCTTGGTCAACAAATATTTCTTCCAAATATAATTCTGAAAGATATATTTTTATAATATGACTATTAGCCAATTCCTTATTTTCGAGTCTGATTTGAACAACACTTCCAAAAAGATATGATGTGTATTTTCTCCAAATTGCATTTGGAATTATTTCGCTTGAATATTCCTTCAAACTCTTGATTAGATTTTGGGGCACAAACAAAATTGGGTTTGTTCTTAGACCTTCAGAAATTCTTATATAGCAAAGTTCTTTTTAGTATTTTGACAATTGATCAGAGTTGTTGAATTTCTATCAGAGTCGTTGACTTTTCTCCATCAGAATCATTGACTTGATTGTTGGAGTGAGAAGTTGTGTTGCTTGAATAGTTATTTAAGGGGCAAAATTGTGTGGCTTAGAATTAGTGGCATGGGCAACTTCACCTTTGTTGATTATCAAAGCCAAAACAACTGTAGAGGTTGCTTATCAGAGGCAGCATTCTGGAACATGTTGCAATTATTTGAGCTAGCAGAACATGAGTTTTCAGACGCATGCTTGAACAATTGCTTCGAAATTCAGAGTCATGTAGAAAGTAGACTTCATTAGAGGCATGCAAATATTCTATTCATCAGATGCATGAAAAAATACTTTTCATCATATGCATGCATAAATACTATTCATTAGAGGCATGCAGAAGTATTGTTCATCAGAGGCAGTCATACATTATCATAAGAGGCAAATCTTTAGGGGTAGATGTGCGCACACAACAGCACGTGTGTTGATTGGGTTAGACTTTGCTTCCTCTGGTTGTTTCCTCGGATCGTTTCCTCTAGTGACTTCCTCTGGTCATTTTCTCTAGTCATTTTGACTGGTCGTTTCCTGGTGACTTCCTCTCGTCATTTCTTCTCGTAACTTGCTTCTAATGTTTTTTATTTTGATTTCCTATTCTAATTCTTTGTTCCATCAATCTCCTATTTCTTCTTCTAATTTTGTTTCTTCTAATTTCCTTTTCTAATTCATGCACACTTAATGAAACCATTAGTCCAAACAAATTGTTCTCATAAAATACTTTTTTAACATCAAAATCACAAGAGGAAAACCAACTTGGTTCCAACAATCTCCCATTTTTTGATGATGACAAAACTGTAATATTTTATAACAATTTATTGGGTTTTCTTACTTGACTCCCCCTAACTTAAGGCTCCCCCTAAGTCTAAGTAGTTTTACAGTTCTCTTTCTCCACATATGCATACACTTACATAAACAGTTCAAAAAAGAAATTGTTCTCAAATATCTTTCTCCCCCTTTTGTCATCAGACAAAAACACTTGAAGGTTCCTTTTTTTGTTATCATTCCCCCCTCCCTTTTTTTAAAAAAGAATAGACAAAACATAAAATACATACCAATATGAATCCAAACTAATATAGGCATAACACAACATTAACCAAATATAAAAGTAAGGTTCAGATTTTTGTATATGAATTCAAATATGTCTTCAGCTAGTGGTTTGGTGAATATGTCAGTGTCTATAAACTGGATATTTAGTACTCCTTTTTGAATAAACTCCCTAATAAGTTTGTTTAATTTCTATGTTTTTAGCCCTAGAATGCAAGATTGGGTTCTTTGTTAGGAAAATAGCAGAAGTATTACCATAGAATATGGGAATGTTACTCTCGAGGATTTTGTAATCTTCTAGTTGTTGTTTCATCCATAGCAGTTGAGAGATACAGCCAGCTGCTGGAATGTACTCAGTCTCTGTTATTGACATTGCAATTATGTTTTGTCTCTTACTTGACCAGAATATTAGGTTTTCACCAAGATATGTGCAATTTCCACTAGTGCTTTTTTTCTTTCAAGTTTGTCTCTAGCATAGTCAGCATCACAATAGCCACTTAATATGTACTTAGTAGACTTCTTATATACCAAACCAATGCTAGAAGTACCTTTCATGTATCTAAGGATCCCCTTAATAGAAGTTAAATGGGATTCCTTTAGATCACCCTAAAACCTGTCGCACACACACAAACACACATTAAATAGAATATCAGGTCTGGAAGCAGTAAGATATATGAGTGACCCAATCATTCCTCTATATATTTTCTACTCAACCTTTTGGCCTGATTCATATTTAACCAAATGAGCAAGTAGGGTGCATTGGTGTAGCCATAGGTTTGCAATCATTCATCTTCAACTTCTTGCGAAGCTCTTTTGTATGCTTGGTTTGATGAATGTATACACCATTATAACTTTGTTGAATTTGTATTCCTAAGAAGAACTTCAGTTCTACCATCATACTCATTTTAAATTCATGCTGCATTAACTTAGGAAATTCTTAAAAAAAAAAGTGCCGTTAGTAGATCCAAAAATAATATCAACATAAATTTGAATAAAAACAATGTCATTTTCAATAGTTTTTCTAAACAAGGTAGTATCAACTTGGCCTCTTTCAAAATCATTTTTCATAAGAAATGCTAAGTATGTCATACCATACTTTAGAGGCTTGTTTCAGTCCGTATAACGACTTTTTAAGTTTAAAGACATGATCCAGAAACTCAACATTTTCAAAATCAGGAGGTTGTTTTACATACACTTCCTCATTTATGTAACCATTCAAAAAGGCACTTTTTACATCCATTTGAAATAAAGTAATATTATTATAGGCAACAAAGGAGAGTAGGATATGTATTGCCTCTAATCTGCCCACTAGAGAAAATGTCTCAGTGTAATCAATACCTTCTTGTTGATTGTAACCATGTGCAACAAGTCTGACCTTGTTTTTGACAACTTATCCCTTTTCATTTAACTTGTTTCTAAAAACCCATTTGGTTCCAATAATGTTTTTATTTGGTTTGGATACTAGATCCTAAACATTATTCCTTTTAAATTCATTCAACTCTTCTTGCATTGCAAGGATCCATCCATCATCTACCAATGCTTCATCAAAAGAGGTAGGTTCAATTGATGATAGTAAACCAAACAAGGTTGTGAGCTCCAATGATGATCTAGCCTTCACAGGATCGTTGTAATTTCAAATAATCAGAACTTCAGGATCGGATGGCTTATATTTTCATTTAGTTCTGACTTCTGAGTTATTTTGACTACTTCTAACTTGGTCATATTCATCTTCTGATGTTTTATCATTTTCCTCTTATTTACTTATATCCTTTAATTGTTTGGGTTATTTTGGTTTGTGTGCATCTGCTTCTTATGGTTCTGAAATATCCTTAATTTGCTTTGACTTTTTAAGGTTAAGTTGTTTGTCATCAAATTTAACATGTATTAACTCTTCCACAATTTGAGTATCCCTACTGAACACTCTATAAGCTTTGAATCTTTCAGAGTATCCAATGAAGGTACACTTTTTGTGAGTGGGGATCAAACTTGCCAAGGTTGTCTTTAGTGTTTAACATGAAACAAATACAATTAAACCACTTAAAGTATAAGATATTCGGCTTTTTACCCTTTCGTAATTCATATGGTGTTTTATTCAATATTGGCCTAATAAAAATTCTATTATGAATATAGCATTCAATGTTAATAGCCTCTGCCCAGAAATGTTTTGCAACATCCATCTCATTTAACATGGTTCTAGCCATTTCTTGAAGTGATCTATTATTTGTTTCTACAACCCCATTTTGTTGTGGTTTTCTAGGAGATGAGAAGTTATTTGAGATTCCACTCCCATTTTTGTGTGGAGGTAGAAACTAAGTTCTTAGGGGTAAAAGAGTTCTTAGTTTGTTTTCCCTTTTGACAAGCTTCACACATAATTTCAGTTTTGTAGCTAATCTTAGGTAGGCCTCTAACAAGTTGAATATTATTCAATTTTTAAATTAATCTTTGGTTTGCATGACCTAACCTTTTGTGCCAAATTTCATGTGATCTCAAGGAGCTAATCAGTTCTTCCAATTTAAGAGTTTGTAGATTCTTAGCTTCTTGAATGGTTGTAATCTTAGGTCTCCACTTGCTTGGAAAACTCCTAAGAATTTTCTTCACATGATCAGCAGTAGTATAACTCTTTTCAAGTACCTTTAATCCTGAGACCAAATTCTGGAATCTGGAAAACATTGTTTCAATGTCTTCATCTTCTTTCATCTTAAATAGTTCATATTTTCTGATTAGGAGGTTGGCCTTTGCTTATTGAACTTATTTGTTTTCTTCATTGATCAGAATCAAATTGTCGTAAATGCTTTTTGTTGTCTCCTTGTTAGTGCATTTTTCAAACTCCTTGAAGGTGATTGTGTTTATCATGAAGGTCCTAGACTTGTGATGCATCTTGTACATTTTCTTCTATTCAGCATCCATCTCTTTCCTTGGAATCTCAATACCATCATTATTTTTTGGAGTAGTGTAGCCATCTTCCACAATGTCCTAGAGTTTCAAGATCTTGTGAAATAAAAAATCTCCTCAGCCTATCCTTCTAGTATTAGAATCGTTTTCCATCAAACAGAGGTAGTTTATTGATGTTTCTTCTTGAGGCTACTTCCCCAAATCCTTACATGTTGAATCCTTTGATCTTTCCTCAAAAAATGTAAAGTGCTTAGCCTTGAGACCGAGCTCTGATGCCAATTGAAGGTGCACAAACACAAGAACTAGGTTAAATTGTGTTTGTTTAAATTAAAACTCTTTTCTTAATTCTAATTTGGTGACTTAAACAGTTCTACTAATAAGAGGCAGCAATAAAACAGATAATGCATATCTAACGAGAACACATAGGATTTTATCCTGGTTCACCACCAACTTGATAGCTACGTCCAGTTCCCTCACACAAAAAGATTTATAAACTAATTCAAAAACCTTGAATTACACAGCACCTGACCCTGCAAGTCAGCCTTCTAAAAAAAGTCTAAACCTATAGACTTTTTAAGGCAAGCCACACCTTGACCCAATAAGTCAAGTCTTCTCTAAACAACTTAAAACCTATAGATTGTTAGAGGCAAACTACCCATTTGACCCTACAAGTCAAGTCTTCTCAACAAAACCTGAGATCCAAAGATTGCTTAAGAAACACTAAAGCCACTATTAGGCTGGGTTACAAGGAGTTGAAAATTAGTTTTGTTTTGCTTATACTAAGCAAATTTGATACAATAATTTTTCCACACTACAACACTTAGAATATTTTACTTTGAACGAGTGCTTTGTTAGAACTTAAAACCTTAAATTCTGAATACTTAAAAAAATTGAGCTCTTGAGGTTTTTCTGAATGACTTTGATTTTTTAGGATTTCTAAGTTTGTTAGTTCATTGAATTTTTCTTCAGTCTTGAGTATCTATTTATAGTTAAAATTAGGGCTTCAGTTTAGTCCCTTGTGAATTTTGAATCGTATCTTCATTCCAGATTTGTCAACAAATATTTCTTTCAAATACTATTTTGATATGAGCAACTTTTCCGAAAAGATTTGATGCGCATTTTCTCCATATTGCATTTGGAAATTATTCAGATGAGTCTTCATTCATACTCTTGATTGGATTTTTGCGCGCAAACAAAACTGGGCCTGTTTATGGACCTTCAGAATTTCTGATATAACAAAGTCGTTTTTAGTATTTTGACTATTTATCAAAGTCGTTGACTTTCAATAGAGTTGTTGACTTTTCTCCATCGGAATCATTGACTTGATTATTGGAGTCAGATGTTGTGTGGCATTATCAGAGTTAGTGTAACTTCAGAGGTTGCTTATCAGAGGCAGCATTCTGGAACATCTTTTAATTATTTGAGCTAGCAGAACATGAGTTTTATAGGGAGGCTTGAAAAGTAGCTTTGAATTTTAGAGTCATATAAAAAAGTAGACTTCATCAGAGGCATGCATAAAATATTGTTCATTAGAGGCATGCATAAAATATTGTTCATCAGAGGCATTCAGAAATATTGTTCATCAGAGGCATGCATAAGAACTGTTCATCAGAAACAGCCACACATAATCATAAGAGGCAAATCTTTAGGGGCAGACGTGCCAACACAGCAGCACGTGCATTGACGAGTTTTGACTTTGCTTCCTTTGGTCATTTCCTTGGATCGTTTCCGCGGGTCATTTCCTCGAATTGTTTCCTCTGGTGGTTGATTCCTCTTGTGACTTCCTCTGGTCATTTCCTCTAGTCGTTTGATGTGGTCTTTTCCTATGGTAACTTCCTCTATTCATTTCTTGTGGTCACTTTCTTTTGATATTTTCTCCTGATTTCTTTTTTTGATGTTGTTTCTTTTGATTTCATATTCTAATTCTTGGTTCCAACAATCTCCCATTTGCTTCTGATATCTGCTTCTGATTTCTTCTTTCGTTGTTGTTTCTTTTAATTTCTTGTTCTAATTCCTACACACCTAATGAAGCCATTAGTCTAAACAAATTGTTCTCATAAAATACCTTTGTTAACATCAAAATCACAAGAGGAAAATCGTCTTGGTTCCAACATTTTTGTTCTTTTTCTTATTATTATTATTAATATTATTCCTTGTATTATGTTGTGAGGTGCAATGTCACTAATATGGGGAAAAAAAGAGAAAGGTCACCAATAACTTTGAACTAAAAAGCATAGCGTGGGCGTCATCGTATATTATTGTTAAAAGATGGGGGAAGAAAACAGACTCCTCTTCTAACAACCCCTACAGTATTCAATTTCGTGACAACGCTAAAAAAAATTGGTATTAATTACTAGCAAAGAGGAAAATAGCTTATACACGATATGTCAATGAGTCAATATTATCCATAACTTAGGAAATTTAGTGGATGTAAATTGGATGTTTGAAAATGTGGGGTGGATAAAGTTTGTCAATATGCAATCCCCCACATATGAGAGAATCACTCTTGAATTTCTCAGCTCTATGAATTCACAAGTCGAATATGGAGAGGGTAGTGATTCGGGTATGATTACCTTCCGCTTGTTTGACATGGAGTATCAGTTAACTTTGGAAGACATCAGTACAATTTATAGTTTGGCATGTGGTGGCGAAAGATGGATACCGCGAGGTTTTAGTGAGAGTGATTTTTGGAAGAAAAAAAAAATTGACACGAATCATACTTTTTTAAAACAACAAATGTCATGTTTGTTTGTTAGTAAATGTTAGATTTAAGTTGAGGTTAGCAATCGACCTCATGACTTCCTTATCGCTCTGCTCCTTAACTCATCTACCTCAGCTACCAAGCCAATCTTATATTCCAAGACGCAAAGTAGTCATTATGGTCCTTCTCGGGAAAAGTCGTCTTCTATTCCCAATCCTTGCTTTGGATATGTCCATCATTTCATGTCAAGCACTTTATTCAAAAAAGGGGATAGCGATGAGGTTGTGTGTCAATTTGAGTTATTATTTTCCTGAAATATGGTGAATATGTTCACTCTACTAGATACTAGAGCTCATTTGAGACGACCCATTACCAAGGATGGCCAAGCCGCTGCAGGAAAAATTGTTATTGGTCGTATGACCACTCCTACTGCACTTCATTTTGGTGATTACTTGTCTACTTTACGATAAGTGTGAGGTAATTCTCGCCTTGATATTGATGTTTGCTTAGCAACAAATACGCTTTTCAAAGAAGGTGCTTGTTACGGTTGGATGTCTAATGATTCTGACAATCCACACGCAATACCAGATCCGAAAAACACAACCATAAAGAATGTACATAATTGGCACTTTCCTAGAGGGCCTCAACCTAAACCAATTAATGAAGAAATGCAAGAGTCACACTCTCCTGTAGAAAATTATGCGACATTTTTGAATGCTATCAGAAAATAACTTTTTGACCAGTGTTCTATGTTGCTAAAAAGGTATATGCAACATAGAATGTTGGGAAAAAAGTTCAGTTCTGATAGCACTCAATGAAGTAGCATAATTTTATAGTGGAGAGTGTAACTTTTGTATTTCCTCATTAAGTGGTTGAGGTTGAGGCCCTCTGGGAAAGTGTCAATTATGTACATTCCTAAAGGTTGTGTGCTCCGAATCGGGTAATGGATACGAAATGTCAGAATCATTAAACACCAAATAGTAACACACACCTTCTTTGACAATCATCTTCGTTGCTAAGAAAGCATCAATATCAAGGCGAGAATTGACTCGCACATCTCATAAAGTAGACAAGTCATGACCAAAATGAAACGTTAAATGAGTGATCAGACCACCAACAACAATTTTTTCTGCAGCGACTTGGCCAACCTTGGTCAAGTGTTGTATCAAATGAGCTCCAACATCAAGTGGGGTTGACAGATTCACCTATTCCATAAAAATAATAACTTAGATTAACGCACAACCACATCGCTATCCCCTCTTCTGAATAAAGTGCTTGACATGAAACAATGCACATATCAAAAGCAAGGATTGCAAATAGAAGACGACTTTTCCCGAGAAGGATCAAAAATACTTCTCCCCATCAATTTTCCCAAATATCCCTTTCAATAAAACCATAAGGTATCCGTCTATCGCCACCTCGTGGCAAACCATACATTGCATTGAAGTTTTCCAAAGTTAACTGATACTTCGTATCAAACAATCAGAAGGTAATCACGATGCTTCCTTTTCATTATGAGACAAATTTTCTTCATCGTGTGTATTCTAGTAACCTTTCTCCACAATCTTTCATACACCTTGTGAACTAAGCAAAGCTTTCATGCAAAAACACCATTTTTTCGTAATTCACTTTTGTAAGAAAAAGAAAGTGGCAAATAGTGTAGTTCCATGTCTCCCTCTCTCAACTTTATTCACAAATCAACTCTCTCAATCATGCTCTAGAAACCACTTTATTAGAGGAAGATAAGTGTTTCTAAGTAACTTGCAACTTGCTTGATTCAAAATAACAAGTACATGTAAGTATTTCTAGTACAATTTGATAACTCTAAACTTACTTCTAGGTTATTCCTATTTAATATATACTTCTAAATGTTTTCTACAATATTTTTTTTCATTTTATGTACTTCTAGATTGTTACATATTATGACTTATCCAAATCTAAATAATTCTATATTATTTTAAATTTCAAATTATACTTAACACTACGTACTATTGTACTTCCATTTAAAACCTTAATTATATGACCCTTACTACACACTTCATTGACAATGAATGGGACTACCAAAAATGGATTATTAGCTTTAGTTTGGTTCCAAATCACAAAGGCGACCATTGGTGAAGGTGATTTTTTCATAAGAGGTTTTGTGCCCATATCTTGAATTTGGTAGTCCAAGATGGATTGAAAGATCAAGATTTGTCTATTTATAGTATCCACGAAAATGTTAGGTTTGTTAGGTCTTCTCCACAAAGAGCTTTAAAATTCAAAGAATGCATAGAAATTTCTAGGATAACACATAAAAAACTTTTTTGCCTTAATGAGCACTTGTATCCATAACTTGGC
Organism: Cicer chorassanicum; assembly: GCA_037974735.1. Lineage (NCBI taxonomy): Eukaryota > Viridiplantae > Streptophyta > Magnoliopsida > Fabales > Fabaceae > Cicer > Cicer chorassanicum. The sequence goes on from JBBPBP010000002.1 coordinate 18,913,226, forward strand.
TTCTATTTTGTGTGAGCTTCACAAAGCAACTATGAATTTGAATACTATTATGTCTGTAATGGATTCAAGAATGAAGGTTAAGTATGATAAATACGAGCGAATTTTGTAAAAATGGACCAACTTATTTATTTTTGAGTGATCTTTGACCTCTGATATAAGTTTAGATATATTAGGTGGTCTTTTGATAATACGTAGGATGCTAACACTAACTTTGCAAAGGAAAATGCTCAAAGTAAAATATAATATATTTAAAATGCACAATTTGTACAAATCAATGCTGTGTCTAAAACCTTTTATGGGCTAGCAGTGAACATTTCCAATGCTGAAACAACTGCCCTACCCAAAAATTCATCACTTTTTGTAAGGGTAACATTTAAATGAGAAAGATACAATTGATAAGCAAAACGAATTTTATAGATACCTAAGTGACTTTTGTTCAATGAATGGTGAGAATTTGACAATTTTGATTTGTTGAAAGTAAAATTGCAGTCATTGCCCCATTTTAGCAGCAATGAGATGAGATATCTTGGACACTCTGATTTCCATAGTAACTTCAGATATTGCATTCAACATTGGAGGAAGGGTTTTAGATACTTATAGGTGCCCCTTGAGTTTGGAAGCTGAAGCATTGATTTGCTACTAAAACTGGCTAAAGCCCTGTTTCACATATTTCAAGGACCTTAATTTAAATGAAGATTTTAAGATATGTAAGAATGTATTAATCTGTCTTGGTCCCTCTTTATTAATACTTTAATTCATTACTTGTTGCTGATTTTTAATACAACAAATATATGTTTTTAAAAGCTGCTAGAAGGATTAGATATGTTAGTGTTGTCTCAATCACAACCAACAAGTTGTGATTGAGAAAAATTATAATTCTCTTCCGTAAGAATTTACTACATTGGTTTATATATATATATATATATATATATATATATATATATATATATATATATATATATATATATATATATATATATATATATATATATATATATATATATCTATATATATATATATGTATAAGTATGTACATTAGTATTATAACAACACAATAATAATTCCCAAAAGTAATAAATTAGGTATTTTCAAAAGGTCTTAGTAATATTGTGTCTCCTAACTACACCTTATATGATAAATGCTTACAGAGATATTTGGTATATATGTTGTCACGCGTATTTGAACTCGCGATGTATGAAATCAATCAATAGAATGAGTCCATTTTCAAAAAAAAAAAAGAATCAATAGAATTGCTTAATTCATGAAAAAAACAAAGGCCCATTTTTTTTAGACAATGTTCAGAGATCTATCAAAATGCGAACCAAAAAATACCAAGAAATAAGAGAAAAAAAGAAGAAACAGTGGACTTGTCTCCACCTCGAAAGTCGTCACTATCGAATGGTGCACTGTCGCGCCGCCTAGGCATGGCAACGGGGCGGATTTTGCTTCCTCCACTCCCGCACTCGACTAATCAGGAAAAATCCACATCCGCTCCCGTTTCATAGCGAGTGTAGAATTTAAATATATATATATATATATATATATAAATTTAAATTTAAAAATCATATCTATTATAATTAGTATAATAAAATAATTGTTATTAGACAATTATAAAATTAAAAAAAAAATTCTATAGAGACAATATTATAATTTTTAATATTTAAAAAAATATTAAGTATATTTAATATGTATATGTATATAAAATTTAAAAATTATATTAATATTGCGGGACGGGTTCGAGTTTGGGTGCGGGGTGGATATCACCACCCCCAAACCTGTTGTAACACTCCGATTTTTAACAGCGCGAGTGTATTTTATTTTATTTTAAAATACATTGATAAAAATATCAAGTTAAATCCATAAATGAAGAAAATACATTTGGATAAAATATTTAAGTCGTAACACCACGACAAAAGTCAACAATAATTACAAACAGTAAAAATGGTTTTGAACAAAAATCTAAAGTATCCAAATATAAAATACATCAGCTAAAATAGTTTGTTTCAATTATGAAAGTTCCCTTTGCGACAACAATCTTGAAATAAGAAAGAGAAAATAAATAACGTTCTTAACTAGAACCATAAGCTGATCATTAATCTAACTGAGGGTGACTGGGTACTGAGAATCCACGAGCGGCATCAAGCCCCACTGCTTTCGATCACAAATCCAACTCATCGCTATGCTACGCCTTAGGACGAACCTGGTTCTCATCTGAGGGCAAAGCCCAGATTTCCACAATAATTGTAAATGGTCACCAACCTAAATTAACAAATATCACATAGCATTTAAATTCTTAATGCACAAAATAACCTTTCAACTTAGCATACATCTAGAAAGGGTTTGCATATGCCAAACATGCATAATCAAAGTTGAAAAATGAAGTTTTGGACCAAACTGCACTGTCGTATTCGAATACAGTGTTATTTTGCAAATCATAAGCAAAAACAGCATAAACAGCACAACTGTATTCAAATGCAGATCTGTTGTATTCGAATACATATGCGAAAACAGCAAAAAACAGCACAAACAACACAACTGTATTCGAATACAGCCTCCTTGTATTCAAATACATATGCGAAAACATCAAAAAAACAGCACAAATAGAACAACTGTATTCGAATACAACCTCCTTGTATTTGAATACATTTGCGAAGTCAGTGGCAAAAATTTGATATCTGTATTCGACTACAACATCCCCGTAGCCGAATACAAGTGCGAATTCACAAGTCAGTAGCAAATATAGGATAACTGTATTCGACTACGACCCTGTTGTATTCGAATACAACTATAAAAATGGCAGATTTTCAGTTTCGAAAACGTTTCGCAATCATTCAATACTTACCACACAAGATCAATTAAGCACACTCATCAATTACGGCACAAATACAAATAACAACCGAGTATGTATATATAATCATCACAGTATATCAAACATGACTCGCGTGTCAAGCACCCTAATGCAATGCGTATATGCCAAAATGCATGATTCCGGAATTCCAAACCAAAACCCTCCTCGAAGGGGCGTAAATCATAATTGTACCGCCTATCACAGACCAGTAATAATTAACGAGGTGCCACCTATCACGGGTCAGCACGATTTACTAAAAAGCATAAATCGTAAATGTACCGCTTATATCAGACTAGTACAGTTTACCGACGTGCCACCTATCACGGGTCATCATGATTTACCAAAAACGTAAATCGTAAATGTACCGCCTATCACAGACCAGTACAATTTACCAAGGTTCCACCTATCACGGGTCAGCACGATTTACAAAAATGTGCAGTCTATCACAGACCTACATGACGCAAAAATCCCCACAAAGATAAGATGAACCAACAAATCACATGGCATCATCTTGTGTCCCATCATGGTCACCACTATCACCATGGCACCATTGCGGTCACCATGTATTATGAAATGCATGAGCATACTCTGACTCTTTTCACCACAACCATTAAGTAAATGCAGCTATTAAAAGATTTCTCATTTTTAATACTCATTTAGCACTAATGATTTTTCAAATTCAACACAAAGCAAACTCAAACACATTTAACTCATAGTCCCACAATTCACATCAATTCATTTTTCCACAAAATCCACACATAACCACGTCTCAAAATTCATAATATTAATTATGAACACATCAATCACACCAAACATGAATCACCACAACCATTATGTAAATGCAGCTATTAAAAGATTCCCCTTTTTTAATATTCATTTAACAATAATGGTTTTTCAAAATATTTCACAGAGTACACTCAAAACAGATTTTCCTCAAACCCACATCAAATTTAATCCATCATTTATAAATTTAATTCACCATAAATACCAAATTTAACCCATTCATTTTCCCCAAAACCACACATAAATTACATTAATTCAAAACTCCACATTTCCAAACATAAACCATATATATTAAATCTCCAAAATTTTCAACCATAAATCACCAAATTCAAAACTCCACATTTCCAAACATAAATCCCATTAAATTCAACTTCCACAATTTCACCCATAAACACATTAAATTCATTTTCCACAAACCTACACCTCAAACACATCAAATTTATGTTCCACAAATTCACACATAAACCACTTCAAATTTAATCATAATTTCATAACACGTTACCAACCGTATTTTCACTCAAAATACATATATTTACGTCGAAAATGATTTTTCACGCATTCGCACCTTTAAACATACATCAATCACACATATAGAGTCCATATATGCAAACTAGAAATTTGGAAGGAGCCCTTACCTCAACGATAGCTCTAACAATCGATTACGGCACTGCGATTAATTCCGATAAAAACTTCGCTCACAACGTCACTTCGAAAACTAGCTCACTAGCACTGCAGCGTGGCAAGGAGCAGCTTTCCCTTCTGTCACTTCGTGAAATGAAGCTCAGAAGTCGACGAAAATTGAAGGTTTGTGTTTGATGGTTTTGAAAACCACCCACACTTGGTTTTCAAAAAGAATAGAGGAAGGGAGAAAAAGGTATCGCGAGTAGGGAGGGAAACGTGTTTTGCTTTCTGTGTTTCTCAATCTCCTTGTCATACATATATATATATATATATTCATAACTAAAACTCTCACACACATCTCAAATTATTTTGATAAAAATATCTACTCTTGTTGCTGCTCAATTGACAGATAAAATTTTCAGCAACCACAGATATTTTTAACAAAACTGCCTGGTATTAATATTTCTCGAAACATAAATAAATTATTCTTTGACAAATAATTTTCACCGGATCTCTAAATATATATATAAAAATATATATATAATGAACATATAACAAACTCTAATAAAATATGATTTTGGTATTTAGTTCGCAAAATGAATTAAAATTGGGCTAAATGCCTCAGCAATTCAACACCAAATATACTAAAATTGCATAATTTAGAGTTTAAAATTAAGGGTCTTATACCCGTCCCCGCCTTCGAATTTTAAGTTCGGGGAAAATCCGTACCCGCACCCGCACCAATCAAAGTGGGTTTTCCCGCCCAAATCAAGCGGGTTTGGGTGGGTATCCCCGTTGCGGGTTATATTGTCATCCCTAACGTTGCCGCTGCATTCTTCTCCCCTTCCATGTATTCCTTTTGTCTCTCACCTTTTCTTGGTATTCTTACATTTTTACGGCCGCTTAATACAACAATAGAAAACTACTCTCATAAACAACAACAAAAGAGTAAGTAATAACAAAACGAAGATCATCATAGGAACTTTAGTAGAAACACAAATAAATTAAGCAACCTCAAATATAGTTGATTGAACATTTTTTCAAATAATTCTTAGCAAAGACTCAAAATCAAGCACAAAAAAGAATGGATTTGAATGCCCTAAATATGTCAAAACAAAGAAGCAAACATCATGAGAGATTCAAGGAAGCAAAACAAAAAAGAATAGATCTAAAAGCCCAAACCTCATAGCTTGGATTCGTCATTGATTCCCATAGACGAGTTTGTCAAAATAGAGGGAAGAGGAAGATCTAAGATTTAATCGAGAGAAAAAGATTATCTTATTTAAAAATTTGAATTTGAATTGGTTAAGGACTCCAACAAAAAAATGTTATTAACGAAATGACCTAGAAGGGGGGGTTAAATAGAATTCAAAACTTTCAAAAAAATAATTTTGATAACTTTCGAGTCACACAACAATTTTTTTTTAATGTGGTGGCCTCATTGATTATGCGCATAGGATATAGGATTGATTCGATGATGGTATATAAAATAAACAAAACAAAATTCAATAGAGACTTGTATAAGAAAAACAGAAAATGGATTGAAATAGTTTTAAAAAAGGTTTTTAGCACTTCAATCAAATATGACAAAGAACATCAAATAAAGACTCAATGAATTTTAATCAATAGAAACACTATTATATCATATTTTCTTAAAATTGAATCAAATCTAAGATGTTGAATTCCAATATTTAAAACAAAATTTTATTCAACATTCAAAACCAAGACTTCAAAACTGAAAAAATCTTATAATAATTTTTCTATCAATTTGCACCAAAATAGATTTTCCACCAAACTCCAAAACAAAATAGAAAATCAAAGTAAAATGCAGAAATTAAAGAGATAGAAAGATTCACATGGTGATTTGTACAGTTCCTCTACTTCATCCTTGCTCGTAGAGTACATTTTGTCCCCATTCTTTCTTAAACACTCTTCTCCACAAAATCTTAGAACACCCTCCAAATTCTAAATACAAGTTTCTCTTCAATATGAAGATCACACTTCACTCTTGCAAGATAGAGACCAAGAAATCCTTCTAGGACTTTTCTAAAGAACACCTTATCCATCCATTGATCGTATCTAGAATTGGCACTCCAACAACGATATCCACTCGCTATTGTTTATCGTTTCACTACTCGAATGCATACTCGACTTGATCAAGAAAGAGTTTTCAATCTATGATATGATCTTGAAGGCTTGAGAATGAGGAATGAGTGAAATTATTCTTGTGTTTAGAAATGATGAGAAAACCTTTTTATATGATGCAAGAGAGAGGTAACCAAATGAAAAACGTGTTATGAGAAAAATAATCACTTTATAACTGGCAAAACAACCTTAAAACGGTCAAATTTTAAGTTTGCAAACTATGTGAGTTGATTTATAAGACACGTAAGTCGACTCACACTTATTGAAAAAATCATATTTGAAGTTTGAAGCTGTGTGAGTCAATTCACATAGCTGTGAGTCAACTCAAATAGCTTCATACCTTGCTAATTAGTTGATTCACACTCTTTATGATTCGATTCACAGCTCTAGGACTTGAAGAACTGACTTCTTTAAGTTCATGAGTCGATTCATAAGTGGATAAGTCGATTTACAGAGTCAAAAAGACTTAGAAAATAATTTGAAATTAGTTTCAAATGTTATCAATGCAATATTATCATACTTCAAACTTAATGCATGATAAAACACATGTAAGTAAGCTTATGCATGATAAAAAATTGTTTTCTTATGCAATCTTACTTGATCAAGTGGTCTATGAAAAAGTTAGAGAAGGAGAATCAACAAAGCACAAACTCAAAGCACCATATAGACTAAGCAAAATGACATCACTCAAAACACTAAGTCTAAAAAAAACTAACTAGGAGACACCTTACAATTACAATCTCCCCCCTTTTTAATAATAGAAATTTTTGCAAAAAATTGTTCAATAGAATAAAGGCAAGAAAATTTGCATACATAGATTCACAAACAAAAAAAGTGAGATGGATCACGATATGAAATGCTGATTTTCTATTTCAATGTTTGTGAAATAATTGTATTTTGAAGAAATATTTTAATTGGCCAATTATATTTAAGTGAATGGAGATCTTTGTAGAACATAATTTATTATTTTTTGTGAATTTATTAAGTACATTTTTCACCGGTAAAAAATAATTAAGTACTTTTTTTTCAAAAAACTTATTGTGCGGGTATATTTCCATTGAGAGATTTATTTTTTCAGACGGATATAGGGTAATAAAAATGGTGGAATAATATGCTTATTTTTCTTGTTAGATGCCTTTTTAGAATTTTAGTTTTTTGTGATATAATTTATTTCCTTAAGTAGACCTATTTAATTTGAAAAACAAACCTTTATTTTTTAATATTAAGTTTTTGTGAGAAAACCATATGAATATTCCTTATTAGAGAATATTAAATATTTTATTTGCCTAAAACATATGTACTATTATTTTGATTGTTTATATTGGAGATGTAAATTGTAGATTAGAGGTACAATCGGAAAAAATTAATTAATATTTATATTGTTAATTAATGTTAATTATAATTTGGAAAGAGTCATTTATTTTGGAACAAAATGTTTTTATAAAAGAGCCACTCATTATGGCAGGAAGGGAGCATATAATTTTCACATCAACTTACTTTGTTTTTATATATGATTTTGTGAACTACCGCTAAATTTTTTAAACTATTTCAATCAACTACACGAAAAATGAATTTTTGTTGATGGCGATGATAGATATTACAAACTAAAGTTTAATAACGGACCAACCATTGTTGATAGATGGGTGGCTTCAAACTTTTAGTATTTATTTAATCTAGAACTTTCATTATTATATTTATTCCACCATTAAAATTATTTTTGAAAATTAATATTTATTTGTATTAAATCAGACTATTTAATTTACATGAAACAACGCAGACTCCGTGTGAATTCACGGGTATTTTGCTAGTTCATGTATATAAAATGTGTTGAGATTTTTTTCTTGTCTCTTTTTATAGGACTCTCTTATCTATTAGGTATATATTAATTTAATTGTATAATAGTCATTTATATCACTTTAATAAATTAAAAAATTTATTTCTCCATTTTTTTAAGTTATAGACGAGATAAAATATCTTTAATTATTTCATTTTTTTGTAAACAATAAATTTTATGAAAGGTAAATTTAGAAAAATAATATCAATTAAATTGTAATATTGATTAATGACCTATGTTAAGCATTTAAATTTTTGTTACCAAATTTGGGATGAAAAATGCAAATGATTCGATGATATGATAAAATGGTTGTTTAAGCAAAAAATGATCCTATGATGATAAAATGAGTGATGAAGAGCATTGATGGGCTGGTAACGCACATGGGCTATCTAGCTGGGTTTCCCTTTACAAAGAAACCGACAACCCCCACGTTAAAAAATAATAACTTACCTTAATAAATACAAAATAGAAAAACAATGTACTCCTCCTACGTTTCCTTCCACTGTTCCCTCTCACTCCAAAAGTCAATAACCGTGTTATGTTAGTGCTTGATTACTGATAAGACATATTCTAAGCTCGAGAAATGAGCAATGAGTGTTTTTGAAGACAATGACCCCACATGTGCTGTTCTTAGATGCCAACAATGCCATCATCAATGAATATTCAATACCCATTTATTATTTAGGAGTACCTTACCATAACCCAAAAAGTTTCATTTTTTATTTTTTTATTTTATTTTATTTAAATTTGTTAGAGGAAGAAGGAGGAGGAGTCAATGCTTCACTTTGCTTATGTCTCATTCATAGAGAGAGAAAGAGAAAGAGACTTTTATTAGTATTTAACCACACTGTTACTCATTTTGTACCGTTGTGAGTTGTGAATTGTTTTATTTTGGGTTGGTTTGTTAGTTGTGAAAGGTGAATTTTTTATTTCTTTGTTTTGGGAATTTGGAATAGAACCAAACTGGGTTGTTGACCTAAACTTGTTTGATAGATAGATAGATACATAAGATAACCAATTTTATGTTTTTAGGGTTTTATTTGTGGTGGATTTTGCAAATGGGTCTTTTGTGTTGACAATGGAGTAGTTTTAGGGTTTTCAAGTGGTGTTGTTGAATCTGGTTTTGGATTTGGCGTTGGGTTGCTGGGAGTTTCTCTAAAGGTTGTGTCTTTGAGGGAAGTGAATTGAAAGAAGCTACATTGTTAGATACAACACTGAATTTTGAGTCCAAGTCTTTTCGTAATTTGGAAGGCTTTGTTTGGGTGTTTCAGAAGGATTTTAATTGACCTTAGATCTGTTCTTAACTTGGTTTTTGTTAAGTTATTGGGATTTGAGTTAATGGCTTGCATGAAATTGGGTTCCAAAGCTGATGCATTCCAGCGTCAAGGCCAAGCATGGTAACTACCCTTATCCTTTTTATGCTCTTTGAATTATAATTATTTTTTATTATTGTTGTTTTCTCTTCAAATGTGATTTTATTTCTTCTAGCGTTTGTCTTGTAAAGTTTAGGATTTGAAAGAACATGTTTGTTTACTTATAAGCTGTTGGTTTGTTGAATGCTTACTTGCCATGTTTCTTTTAGTGTTTATCAGTGGTTTTGAATGTTGAATTATGTGAAGGTCTTATTTGTATTGCTTGATAGATCCTTCTATGTCGAATTCAGCAAGATTGGTGTTCTTGTGGACTGCATGTAAAGCTCTGAGAGCACAAAAGTTCTTCATGAGTTCGTTGTTCCTTATTTTTTTATTTGATATGATTTGGTAATTGGTTAACATTATATATGTGTGGTAAAATTCTGTAATATGTGCCCTTTGATAGAAATCTACCTGTCAATGACTATTACGACACATTTAATTTGGAAATGATCGATAAATTATTACTTCACTTTTCATTTTAGTATGCTTCTTATCGTCCTAGTGGTGTGAATTGGCATGTATGTGGCTCTTGTATACCACCTCTGACAAGGAGTCGAAGAAAACTTATAGTCCAGTTGCATGAACTTGCTATGCATTCTTATTAATTATTGCTATCCTTTTTGTTGTTTTGTTCCATATGTTTATTTCATTACCACCCCTACGATAGTTCAAATTCACAGTTGTTTAAGATATGTTATTATGTTTGTTATAAGATAGTGAAGGAAGACATTATTTTGTTCTTGTCTACTATGTTTGTTAAAACAAAATAATCTTATAGTTGAAAAGTGTTGTTTGTTGAACTTTTTGCTGAAGTTTTGTCACTTCTATATGATGTATAAGATTTTTATTTTTATCGTTGTCATAGGTTCTGCACGACCGGACTTCCCAGCGATATAATTGTTGAAGTTGGTGAGATGTCTTTCCATCTTCACAAGGTATATGTTATTATCTTTCCATATAACTGTTACACATCTAGTTGATGCACTATTTATACTAATTGTATTAGTTTGCTTAAATTCCCAATTCCTTTTTTAAAAATTAAGGTTTGGCTAACTTAAAATTCCTCGAAGTTTGCATGAAGACAGCCATATCAGAGTTTATTGTAGTACATTAGTAACATATATTTTCACCATATTATGAACTCTGCTTAGTTCAAAATACTCAATATTGCTGCAGTTGGAATGTAGTTGCAATTTGCAATGTTTGTATGCTAAAAACTACTTAAAATTTTATATCTGGGCATTATGTAAATGAAATGTGGTCAGGGGAAGTATTTAATTCTGGTTTTGGAAAACAATTCTAATTTTTAGTTCCACTTTCCTTCATATATCATTTAGCACATGTTACAGTTTTCACTTTTACAAAATAGTTTTTCAGCTAAATAAACTCACCTTTAGTATTTTCTATATAATCTTGTGAGCATAAAAATAAGCTAACGCGGATACATGCTAAATGCAGTTCCCTTTGCTCTCTAGAAGTGGGGTTTTGGAAAGATTGATTGCCAAAGCTTCTGAATCAGAGGAAGAATGTGTCATAGACCTTCACGACATTCCCGGTGGGGCCAAAACATTTGAACTTGTAGCAAAATTCTGCTACGGTGTGAAACTTGAACTCACGGCATCAAACATTGTGTGCCTATGGTGTGCTTCCGAGCATCTCGAAATGACCGAAGAATATGGCGAAGGTAATCTTATTTCTCAGGCTGAAACCTTTTTCAATCAAGTGGTCCTCCGAAGTTGGAAAGACTCCGTAAGGGCACTTCAAACATGTGATGATGTTCTCGACAAAGCTGAAGAGCTCCACATTGTGAAAAGATGCATTGAATCGCTTGCAGCAAAGGCATCTACTGACCCAAATTTATTCGGGTGGCCAGTACTAGAGCGCGGTGGTCCCTTACAGAGCCCTGGTGGAAGTGTTCTGTGGAATGGAATAAGTACCGGGGCAAGACCGAAGAATACAAGTTTAGATTGGTGGTATGAGGATGTAGCAAATTTGAGTTTACCTATTTATAAGAGGTTGATAGCTATCATGGAATCTCGGGGTATTAGGCAGGAAATTATTGCCGGTTCTCTTGCTTTCTATGCTAAAACGTATTTGCCTGGTTTAAATCGACGGAAGGTTTCTGGTGAATCCAGTACTCGGCTAACCCCAGTGGCTTTAGGGTCTCCACCATCTGAAGAAGATCAAATAATTCTCTTGGAAGAGATTGATCAGCTACTCCCGATGCAGAAGGGCCTAGTCCAAACAAAGTTCCTGTTTGGTCTACTTCGAACAGCCATGATTCTACGAGCAAACCCCTCTTGTATATCGAATTTGGAGAAACGGATTGGGATGCAGCTCGATCAAGCTGCTTTGGAAGATCTCTTGATGCCGAATTTCTCGTATACAATGGAGACACTTTACAATGTTGATTGTGTCCAAAGAATTCTTGATCATTTCCTTGCGATTGATCAGGTTACAGGTGGTGCCTCTCCATGCTCAATTGACGATGGCCAGTTGATTGGATCGCCTTCACTGACACCCATTACCATGGTGGCAAAACTGATTGACGGTTACCTTGCAGAGGTTGCCCCGGATGTTAACTTAAAACTTCCCAAGTTTCAAGCACTTGCTGCTGCTGTTCCGGAGTATGCCAGGCCTTTGGATGATGGTCTATATCGTGCTATAGATATTTATTTGAAGGTATGTACTTAGATAAAGTTAGTTTATATCATGCTATGACTATAGTTAGTGTTTAATATGCTTCGGTGTGGTATATATTGCTATGATGGATTTAGTTTCTGGTATTATATGCATCATGCCACAGTTGAGCCATTTGTTTTTTTTTATTACTCATGTTATTGGTACGAAGTATCCGCCAAACTTAGTCAATGACTAATTTCCGCTAAGGAATCTGAGTGGCAACCTTTAGTGGGTTCTCCCCTCCCAGACACATTTTTTCCATCCACAAGACTCACACCCGAGACCTTGCTTCAGGGATCCGAGTCAAATTCTAGGTGTTCAATTATTTTATAAATACTACTTCTTGCCAATGTTTAATTCCCCGTCCTTGATTTGAGTGACCATACTTTACCCCAAAGCATATATAATTGAAAACCAGATATCCTTGTCACCTTTGTAAAAACTTTTCAAACTATATTGTTGGTTTAATGGTTTTTTATGCTTGCAAATATACCAATTTTTGCCTTCATTCCATGTCAAAATGTTTTTCTTTAGTCCTTGAAACGTAAAAAATTTGCTTAGTCTTTGTTGTTTAGGTTTTAGTTACCATAATAATACTGATTCAGCGTCGTCACATAAAAATGCAGTCTCATCCATGGTTGGTGGAGTCAGAGAGAGAGCAACTATGCAGGCTAATGGATTGTCAGAAGCTCTCACTAGAAGCATGCACACATGCCGCACAAAACGAGAGACTACCCATAAGAATCATAGTTCAAGTTCTATTTTTCGAGCAACTCCAGCTTCGAACATCAATCGCCGGTTGCTTTCTAGTCTCAGACAACCTCGACGGATCAAGAAATTTAAGAAGTGGTTTTGTCGGATCCAACGAGGGAGGCTGGGCGTCGGCTGTGAAGGAAAATCAGGTATTGAAAGTTGGGATGGATAACATGAGGATGAGGGTTTCTGAGCTCGAGAAAGAGTGCTCAAACATGAGGCAAGAGATCGACAAGCTCGGTAAGACAAAAGGGTCGACGAGCGCTTGGGGAGTTGTGTCTAAGAAACTCGGGTTTAAGATGAAATCTCAGATGTGCAGTGCTCAAGAAGAATCTGTTAGTAAACAGAACAATGGAAATAATAAGGTTGAGAAATTGAAGGATAGACATGTAAAGCACAACAGAAATTCTTCTATTAGTGACAAAGGATCAGTCTCTTCAATTATCCCTTCTTAGTGTCTAAATTTGACTTTGTAATGTGCTAAATAGCGAGTTTACTTTTCCATCTCAAGCTAATGTAATTGAGATTGAAACCAAAGTCGCTGTTTAGTGTGCATAAACTATAGCTTTAGTTCCTTTGTACCACTGACTATGCTCATTATGCTTCCTACTCTAAAATATTCATTTGTTTGAATTTTGAAAGAGGTATGCTTACAGCTTTAATTACACTATTAAATTTCAATATAAACATCCAACCACATCATTATATAGATATTTGTCTGACATATTCTAAGAATGAAAATGATAGAAAGTAATCACTTACATTATTAGGATGTATCTATTTGCATTTTATATTTTTGGGGATTGTCTATGAATTTTCTCAACTCCCTTAAAATTCTAAAACACTTTTCTTTCGAAATTTATTCCAAGTGAACAATGATTGAGCCCGTAAACAATTGCGTTGTCATATAGTCAATTCCACCTCAAACCTCTCTTAACCAATACCTAAGAATAATATTTAGTTTTAGATATAATAGTATAACTCGCCTAAAGAGGTATAATTGGTTTCCCTTAATGCATAGTTTGCGTGGTAATTGGGGTTGTGACTTGAGAGAGCACAGTTTCATTCATTATTTACGATATCTTTGAATTGCGGTAATTTAAGGTAGCAATTTTTGAAAAAACTACGCTTTCGAACTCAAACAATATCACTATGTCAAATTTACTTTAATTTCAAACATGTATTTAGCATGTGTTTCGTTATGTGATTGTAAAAATTGATTTTGAATGAGTTAATTCTACAAAATTGATTTTAAGTAAAAGTGAGTTGAAGATAAAGTAATTTATATTTAAATATATTTATGTAAAAAAGTTCAATGATAAATCTAAGGCTAAAATTTAATTTTAAAGTCAAATTACAAACTCTAGCTTCAATTCATAATCAAGTATGGAGACAATCAATTTTACTTGAAAACAACAAAAAACATCAAAATCAATTTTAAACCTTTTGAATCAATTTTGTATGTTCTAAAAGTGGAATCAAACATATAATATGTTTGATTCTACGGTCAAACTCAGGAAACGAACAATTCTAATGTCAAAAGCAATCTAACTATGTAATAACTTTGTTTGGTAATATTTAGATAAATCAATTTTGGCAATTAAAACCGATTCTCCTTGAAGCTACTTATAGTAGCTTTCACGGGGATATCAATTGATTATGCATGGTGTATATTGCAATCATCCCTATTTGTCCTACTACTTTTTTCTAATTTTGTTTTGGCTAATATTTGTGTGTGTAAGACTCTTTTACACTGACACTTGAGAATTGCTTATTTTTTATGTCATATCATTTAAATAGGGTGATTTGGTAGAATATATAATTTTTATTAGATGTCAATTTAAAACTCTTTACACTCACAATATATATCACATTTTCTTTATTTTTTTAGAAGTAACATTCTTTATGTTTTATCATTACAATATTAATGTTAGTATATCTCTATTTAATAACGGCTAAATTAGACATTTAGTCCCTTAATTTTTTTTTCAATTTGATCTCATAACTATTTTTTATTTTGTTTCAATCTATTAATTTTACTTTTGTTAGTCATATTAAAATATATATATATATATATATATATTAATTAAAGAGTATATATTGTTAAAAATTATTTTACATTGATAGTTTATGGCAATCACA
>JBBPBP010000002.1:18928555-19017243 GCA_037974735.1 Cicer chorassanicum
ATATATATATATATATATATGCCACATATTAAAAAATAAATTTTAGTTCTAGAAAGATAAAAAAGGAGAACAAATATATGTTTTTCTCCTTTCTCTATGTGAATCTCCACTTCCTCTTCTCAATTTTATTTAGGGTTTTCAAAAGGAAAAAAATCTCGTTTATTCTCACTTGAAAAAAAAGGTGGAGATCAAGGGTTATGGGTCTGGAACTAAAAGATGATGCATTGATTATAAGGATTATTTGTTAGGAAAGCTTTCATTCTTTAATGAGTAAATTGATTTAGAATTTCTATCTTTATCTTTTAATGGGTTGGAGGGTTTAGTCCGCAAGAGATTTGGAGTATAGAGAAACTATATGTTCTTGATCTAGGAGATTATTTTATTAGTGGATATTTATCTTTTCATGTTCATGGTTTGAAAAAATTGAGGGTTTTGAATTTGGAGTTTATTAAAATTCTTTGAATTTCGTTTGAACGGTCTAGTAACTTTGTTTAAGGTTATGCTTGGGACATGTTTATCTTTTTTCTTGGGTTGTTTTTGTTTTGTCATTCCATTATATTATATTTTCATATTCATTCTTTTATTATTGGATTTGAAGAAGAAATGGAAAGATGAATATTGAAAAGGAAGAAGATGATTAGAACCCAAATTTTGAGAAAAAGAGGAAAAACAACTAATGCTAACAAACAATATTAACAGAAATTTGATGAAAATGATGAATTCGACTAAAAGAAAAGGGACTAAAATGGAAGAAAAAAAGTTACAGAATCAAAATAAAACTACAAGATAAATTAAGAAATAGTTATAAAATCAAAATGAAATTAGAAGATAAATTAAGAGACTAAATGTATAATTTAGCGTTTAATGTATACCAATGTTTATGTCATATTATTTTAATTCATGTTATGTTTTTGTTACTCAAATGTTTGTATTTATTGTTTTAAAAAAAATGAAAGAGTGTCTTTAACAAAATTATACTAACATAGATTTAAATAATAATCTAAATATTTTGTACCAAAAAAATAATAATCTAAATATTAAAATGAATTTTGTCAAAAAAATCTAATATTAAAATGAAATATAGTTGACACACATATATTGAAATTCATTTTAGTAATATAAATCCAAAAATAATTTTGATTTAAATTATCTAAATAACATGAATTGATAAGAATCACTTTTATTAATAGAATTTTATTAATCTAAAATGAGAAGTTGATAATGAAGTAGTAATGTCAAGTTACAAGGAAGGGGGTTTGAATTGTATTCTTGCCTATTTAAAACTTCCTGTTAAAAACTTAAGAAAACAACTCAAGAATGATCTTGGTTATGAAAACAGAAACGAATAACGTTCTTGGTTTTGAAACAGAAAACGCAGAACGTTCTTGATTAGTTAAAATCACAGTTTTTAGTTTTTCTATTTAATTTTGACAATAACAATAACTGAATGTAAATAGAGATAAGGAAGAGATACCACACAAAGATATATGCTGGTTCATCCAACGTGGGCTACGTCCAGTCCTCACAACTGTGAGATTTTCACTAAGTATTCAAAGAACGGAGAACAATCACAGTTAAAGATCAACCTTGATCTGTAACTACACTTCCTTTCCACCCAGAAAGGATTCAATCAAGTCACCTAACTAATCTGCTAGGATTTTACAGTTAACTCTTTTAATCACACTCAAACTATAAACAATCCTTATAGTTATGAGTTTATACAATAATTATTTAAAGGGTTTGGTTGAATATGATTATGCTCAACTCCTGTTTGAGAATATATTCAGAACGAAAAGAACTCAGTAGAATAAACTGGAAGTATGTAATGGTTTCAGCCTGATTTCTTTTGTGAATGAGATAGCTTCAAGAATGCAAGTGAATATGATTTAATGAGAATACTTGGCACTTGAAGATCTGAATGATGCTTGCGATTTTGCCTTCCTTTTATAGACGATTTGAGCAATTAATTTTGGTCAGAAAGAGCTGTTGGTAATGCTCTGTTTTCCTTCTGACAGAAGCAACGAATCTGTTGACAAAATGCACCATTCATGTGACAGTTTTGGGCTTTGCTGTTTGGGCTGTTTTACTTAATTTTGCACAAGCTTCCTGCGCGCTTAATGACCCATTAAGCTTTGATAATACTTGATGATAATTGGGCTTTGGTTTGGACACTTGATTTGATCCAAAACTGATTGGAAAGGAGTGAATAATTTTCTGCATAACTGAGAAGTCTTCTTCTGCAGAAACAAAGATTGTTCTTCTTCAGAAACGGAGAACATTGATTAAAGGTGGAGAAAGATGATCAATCTGATCTGATAGTCTTTTGGACAAGCTGAGGACTTATAATCAATCTTGACGTTCAGTTTTGTTCAACTTTCTTGACAGTTCCAGACTAGAGAAAGTTGCAGTCCGTTTTTTGACATGCTTAGATTCATGATGATTTATCTTAGTGATTCGGGAACCGTTTTGAGTAAACATGATTCCTATCTGTTCCTTGCCATGTACTGATGAAATTGATATAAAGAATTAAGGCAGAATCAATGTAAAAGCGTTGGAGAAAGATTGGTGAAGTGGCTGTGACAATCATTCTTGATTTTGCTGATCTTTCTCTGTTTTGTACAGTTTATGATCATGACTGTTTTATTTGTTTTTGATTTGATTTCTTTGCTTTGCTTGGTTCATATCTTTAATAAAAACACTCAAGATCACAGATTAAATTAACATAACATTTAGAATCATAATTAATATTCTTAATTAAAACTTGTTTATTTTCATCAAAACTTAATTTGAGAGTTTGTCTTAATAGATAAAATGAGGGTATCAATGATTGATATTATAATCATCTATAATTGATCATACATACATACATAATATCAAACTATTAATTTAATCATCAATGACTAATATTAATCATTTTATTCTCTAAAGTAACTTGTTTACTTTAGAGGAGCATATCCTTATTAAAGTATGTAATTAATTCTTCTTCCACCTTTAGTGTTTTTTTAAAAAATTAATATTTTTAGATTAATCAATCTAAAAATATAAAATATACATTTAAATTGATCAATTGAGACATACATTTGAAAGTTTTGAAAATATCAAGAATGAGAGAAAAAACAAACTTTTCAAGTTCTAACTAATTGTTTTCTTTGTATAAAATCAATGACTAGAAAAGTTTTAACTAATAGTTTTCTTTGTACAAAACCAATGACTATAGGGGTGTATGTTTCAAGTATAATAATTACATTACCGAAAATAGATTGGTGGAAAATTAATATACCTATGTTTGTTACTTTCTTGTATACGCACATTAATGTATAGTTATTTTACTATGATGACCAATTAGAATATGCCAATGCACAAAATAAAAAATTGAAAAAATATTATTTAGTTGTTTGATGTGTTGATTAACGGTAATTAATTGTTAGTGTAAAATAACTTTAATGTAGATAATTTTTAAATTCAAAAACTTTTTGTTAAACACAAATAAATTTAAAATAAAAATTGAAGTTAAAGTATATAATTAATTATAATATTCTTTTTGTTTCACAATAAGTGATTGATTTGTAAAAAATTTATTCCAAAATAAATGATCCTTCCAATATTGATAACACGTTTTTTTAATTGTATTATTTAATTTATACTACTTGATTACTTACATCACTTTCAATATAATATCTTCACTATATTCCTACATTTAAGATATTAATAATGCACTAATATCTAATAATAATAATTTAATAAAAATAATATTTTATTTATTTCCGACTAAGTTATTATCAAATCAAAGAAGTAATAATTATTTCCGTTAATTCAAAAATTCTTACACGAACACACTTTCATGTAAATAAAAACTATATTAAAAGAGCATAAGTTTCAAACTCTTTCGGATTACGATGAGAACATCATGGTCTCTGTTAACATTAATTACCAATAACTAAATTCAGACCAGATAATTTCCCCGGACAATTTGGACATTGCATTAGTCTCAAATTTATTAAGGTCTTAATTTTTTTATACTTACAGATAAAATGTCATTATTTTTTCTTTCATTCAAGTTGATTCTTCTTCCCTCTTTCTTTTTAAATAGCTAGGAGATTAGAATTAATAATTTACAATTTACAATTTATAATTTATTTATTTTGATGAATTAAAATAAAGTAATTTGAATTTTTTGTATTTTATTTAATAAAAATATAATGTTTTAAAATAATTTATAATTTTTAAGATTATATTTTTTAATTAAAATTCAATTTTTTTAAATATAATTTTATTCTTAAAATATTTTTCTTTTTTATAAACAATATAAGTTTATTGACGGTAAAATTTATCACTTTAACAAATAAATTCCACCGTCAATCTAAGAATCCAATTAGATCTTTAAAATATTCTAAGTTGAGAGATTTACTTATCAAAAGTTAAAGTTCATGAAATAAACATACTCAAACTTTCATGTAAAATGTGCAGTTGTACCAAATGGAATGGATCAACACATTAGGAACAAGAAAATGCAAATGCAGAAATTAAATTGAGTCAAAAAGAAAGTAAACAAATAATGATTTTATTGATGAAGTATATGACTGTCTCAAATATTTTGGAAATCCTCTTTTAGTTTTAAAATTTGAATTTTTAATAAAACAACATTAAAAATAAAAAAAAATAAAAAAAACATTTCTTTATTTAAATTGTAAATAACATCAATAACATAAAAAAACAAACATATAAATAACATTAATAACATTGAAGTTTTGATTCTTTTATTTGTCAAAAAATGTAGCCCGTTTTTTTTATTCCCGAATTAGGAGGAGTAGAAAAAATTAGAGAGAGAAAGAAAAGTGTTTGGAAATTTAGGAGTGTTTGGACCTGAAGTAAAGTGTCTCAAATTTTAGAGAAAAAAAATCATACTCTTTAAGGGTTTTATTCTATTGTTTACTTTATTTTTTATATGTGAACTAGTAAATAAGCTATCTTCTAGGGTCTTTGGTGAATCTTGTGATTAAGATATTTTTTTACTATGTCTTAGTTTTAAATTCTAGTTTTATTTTAGATTTTTGTTGTTTATCTCAATTAAATTTTTCTATTGTTTTATTTACATGTTTGGGATGACCGACTTTTGCATGCCTTAATCAATCAATTAACTAGTGACTAACTACAATTAATTGATATATCTATAGAATAATTGAGATTATGATTCTTGTATGATGAAACATAGATACTAATCTTTCAATCACTCAACCTCTTGATTCTTTATGTTTTCTCTTAATTATATTTTTTGTATGATCAATCAAATAATTAATTTAGGAAAAAAAATATTACATTAAATTACGAATCTTTCTTAATAGTTTTAAAGATGGATTGATAATTGAGAAAATAAATAAGAATTCATATAAAACTAGGATTTGAGGTATTGATATTACAAGTAAAACCATGACCCTATGTTTACTTTCCGTTAATTCAAAGTTGTGTTGTTATATACTCTCGTTATAATTTTTATATTATTGTTACGTTTTCGTGAACCAACAATAATTTTCATTAGTTTGAATAATATAAAATCTTGATTAACTTGGTAGTTGCTAAATTAATCTCTGCGAATACGATAATCTTATATACTAGTACTTGACAAACTCGTACACTTGCAAAATTTTGCGCAACAATCAACATATCAACAACTGGCATATGGTATTCATCTATTGAAATTGTAGCATTTAAATCTCTATATTCTATACATACTCTTAATGAGCCATTCTTTTTTACCACTGCACTATATTAAAAATCCAATCTTTGAATGAATTTGACTTCGAGTAACCTTTCTATCTCATCTTTAATCTTTAAAATGACCTCAGGTGGGAACCTATTAGGATTCTACTTTATTGGCTTATTCCCAAGTTTTAGAGGCAACATGTGTTCTACTAAAGTTCATCCAAACCAGACATGTCTTTGTATTTCCATGCAAAGTAGTCATTGAAATCACGTAGAATCTTGATTATTTCTTTCTTTAGATCTTATTTGAGTAGTGTCGTAACCCAAAAATCGAACACCGTGACTGGTACACAGACTACTACTCTTAGTGTGACAAGCCTATCGACTAACTTAACAATTAAACAATTTAAATAATTCTAAATAAACATTGCTTCAAAAAATAATATTTCTCGAGATTTTGACAGAGTATCCTTTGTAATTTCAACGTTTTCAAATATAGAATCATGTTTCAAACTATTAACTCAATCAATATTTCAAAAGAGCAAATCTAAAAATTTAATACATTCCAAAATGACTTTCTAGACTCAAAATAGCTGCAAAATACATCACGACTCAACAAATATATAACAAAAGGGCCACCGATCAAGGAGGTCTACCAAAAAAAATGTGACTGAGGCTTGAATCTAATAAAGCTTGTTACTCAGTTGTTTGTGAATCTAAAAAAATAAACAACATCATATCACAATCCCTTAGGGGCAACTCCATTTAACGGAGATCCTTCTCCTCACAATCCCGCAACGCATCATATCACAACAACTAGGAAGCTTACCATCTCTCGTTGATAGCCCTCTCCTCCTAAGGATGACATCTCTCATAAGGACGACGTCATTTAACAGGTAACTCTCCCAAATCAAAACGATGTAACTAGATGCACCTATCCCCGTTAAAGATTTTGTAATTATAACAGCGATTTCTAAAACATATATTTCAAAATCATTACTCATCTTATCGTAACTCATGAAAACACATAATCAATTGTACACCAATTCAATATTTAAATACTTTATAGTTCATAAATCAAACTATAAAATATTATGTATCAAATACCATAAACCTAAGTAATTGATGACAAAGAATGATTTCAAATGTTGTATTTTCCCATTTTTCTTAAATAAATATTTTTAAAACAGAAAATGAGTAAATTAACAATTTATTGAATAATAAAAATATGTGACGATGATTGTTTTCTACTCACAATTATAAAGAATCAATTATTAGTTTTGATCATTCAAAAGGACACATTCAAAAGAAAATTTAATTGTAACCATTGGTTTTGATCATACGGTTATTATACATTCCTCTCATCTCTCACAATAAAACAACACTCTCACTTGATACTTCCCGAGTATATTTAGTGAGAAAGAAGATTTTATATGAGACTGGGATGACTTATTATAATTTATTGGATTAAATTAGATGGCCGAGATTAAGGGGACTTGTTACAATTTGTGGAATTGTTTTGGTCCCCTTCGTTTTTTATTATGTTGAATACTCAATTATGACGTGATACAATTAAAATGAATTCATGTCATTAATTAATATCTATTTTCTTATTTTTTTTATTCGACAAAACTTCACGATTGTCTTTGTTAGTAACACCATAAACAAATATTTATGAAGAAAAAGATAAAATGTTAAACATAATCTATTTTATCTAATTCAATTGTGTCGTATCACTGCAATGTCGTTAATGAGCATGTTATATCATAAATAATGGAGGAGAACCAAATAAATCTCATAAGTTGTAAAATAAAATACCAAAAATTTAATTTTAAAAATAGAGAGACTAAAAATTCTTTAAACCTTTAATTTATATAAGAGTGAGAGGATTGACTATACTCAATATCACATATTTTTTTAAAAATACCCGAATTTCTGTCACTTCTTTTGCTACTATTATTTGTGTGGATTCTTAACTAGTAAGCAATTACAATTAAAGATGAACACCCACTGCCTCCTGCCAGCATACACAAAAAAATAATTATTAAACATAAAGCAAAAGCAATTGCAAGAAGAAGAAAAATGGGCCTCTTAATGATCAAGCTCGGTTGGCGTATACAAACACCACAATTACTAACACCAACCATCGAGTAGTCATAACTCATAAAGTAATACTTTTCATTCATGTATTTGGCTGCTTCACGCCCAAAAGTTATAAAATAAAAACTGCGCATTCAAGTCATCTACGATAAGATAACTACTGTTAAATTAGATTAGATGTATCTTAAACTCTAAGACATGACCTCACTAACAAATACTACATCTCTTCATGTATGAACTTCTTATTGTCGCTTTTATAAGATATTCTTTTTTTCAACTATATTAATTATTTTTTATAAATTTGTTATTAATTATGTTACATTTTTTGTTTTATAATAAATACTACAATAAAATTATAAATTAACTCTCTTTTTCAAAATAAACTAATAAAATAACTCAAACTACTATTAAATTTAATACTATAGCTAATTTTTTTATTCTCGTGATTTAGTCAACAAAGTCTTATGTACAGGGATAAATACAATAATTAATGTTTGATCCAGTTCTCATACAGATCCTTTATTTATTTTTTCCAACTAGATTTTATAAGTGGTACCTCGTTTGCAATATTAACCTTTATATTATTGTCTGTTTGCAAAAATATCATTTTCCATTAGTTTCGTTAAAAAATTGTTATGCGAATGTTACAAGTGCATAACGATGTTGACGTTGCACAAAAAAGTATTTTTTTTTTAATTATTTCTTTTTTAAAAAATAAATATTTTATATAAAGTTATTAGAATTTTTTCAACCATAAAAAATGAAACTTATTACGGTATTTCAAATTTGACTCATTTTTCATATTGGTCCTTTGTATTTTTTAATTTTCTCGATTATATTTTATTTGAATCGTTAGTCTTTTTTCTCTTCATCATCTTCCACGCAAACCTATTGTTCCATGTCGAGATTCATATTCAAATTTTTGGATGTTTTTTTCTTTTAACTTCAGATTTATAAATTTATAATGAAGATGATGAAGGTTAATGATGAAGAAGATGAATATTTTAATTTGTGTTGTTGAAAGAAGGAAGAACATGTAACATGGAACTTTAAACCCCTTTCAATTGTAATTAGAAATCGATTAATAAATTCTTCTTGACACCCATAAAAACAAAAACAAAATCAACAACTAGTTTGTGCAACCCATAAAAAATATTTCTTGAAACCCACGAAAAAAATTCCTTCTTGGAGCCTTCATCGCATTTAAATACAGAAAAAATCATTTGAAACTCATAAAAACAAAAACAAAAACAAATTCTATAACTAGTTTGTGCAAAAAAAAAAAACTCAAAGAATATTAAAAATGAGCTGAACATTTTTAGTGAATTTATTGTGAATTTTTCTTTATTTACAACAACTCATTTTTTAATTCTTGTTGGAATGATAGATTTCTTGTTTTTGATTTTTCTCTAATTCACACGGTCGACGTTTTGAATTTTATATTGGAATTATAAATTTTTGGTGTTAGGTTTTTTAAAGTTGGAGTAGAAGAGAAATATGGTGAAAAGGAAGATGATGAAGAGGTAAAAAAATAAAGATTGAACCTAAGTAAAAATTAGTTTAAATTTAGATGACCATAAGTATATTTTTTCAAAATTTAAAGGACCAATCTAGGAATCGTTTATTTTTATAATTTGTTATGTCAGTAACATTATGCACATGTCAACATTGTAACGGTCACATGACGTTTTTTTTAACGGAACTAACAGAAAAGATTACTTATTCAAACATACAATAACATAAAGGCTAACGTTGTAAACGAGATGTCACTTAAATACTTAATTAGGAAAAAAAAGATAAAAGACCCGTCTAAAACTGGATCAAACATAAATGACTAAAAGTACAATTTAACCTAATTAACAACTAAGCTCTTTTGGAAGTCAACTTATCCACTTAACAAATCCAATCGTTATTATTTAGCAAAGAGTATTGCTATCAAGTGTTTTAATAGCATCCATAACTAGAGGTTCGTGGTGCAATTTAAATTGGCTATGAGGCACAAAATTATCTAATTTAAAATTAAAAATATTCAAGGATTTTGTTCGGATTGAAAAACACATTGATTTTTTTTGGATTTTTTCGATATAAACCAATGCAGTTTACAAATAAGAAAATATAATTGTAATATATTTTTCAATGCAACATAAATGATTCACAATACAACTCTTTCAATGCAACATAAACAATTCACAATACAACTTTTTCAATGCTTACATTATATGGGTGATACGTAAGTTACTTTTAAAAAGTCATGGATAATTTACTATCAATAGAAATTAGCTACATATATAAATTTGTAAGTGAGATGCATAAACTAATGTTTTCTCCACTTGTAAACTTATTTATTTGACTAATTTCTAGTAAACTTATTTATTTGATTAATTTTAAATGGATCATGGTTAAATGACTCACAATTTTTCAAAAGTAATCTAGAAAAAACTTATTATATGGTGAATTATTTTCTACAATATATTTTATTGATAATTTAATAATAGATACTCTTGATAGACGTATTTAACTAATGCCAATTTTGTTATTAATTTTTTTAAGATTTAATTTATATACTCTGTAATTATAAATAATTTTACATTATCAATTAATTACAACAATTAAATTAAAAAATCTTAAATTTTATTAAAATTACCTTTAAAGTAATCTCCATAAATAACTGTGATTTGTTGAAAAGTTGGAGGATGTGAATTTTAAAAGTGTTGGTGATAGTGATGATTTAATAAATAGTGGGGAGGCATGTATGGTAGAAGAAAAGTAATTAGAAAGGGTCTGTTTCCCTTTGTCTTTGTTTGTATAAACAAAGTTCATCTTCCTTTTACTTTTCTTGGGCTAAGTAAGCTCTACTATTTTACTACCCCACTCCTTTCCATTTGCAAATCTCCTCCTCCTCCTCCTGTGCATTGCATTGTGCGCATGTTAGTACAACCACCACGCATCCTTCCTTTCTTTTCCACAACCTCTACTCTTCTTGTTGAATTGTATGCATAAAGAGAACACCTCTGCTGCATGCTCAAGTAATCCTCTCTCTCTCTCTGTTGTATGTATTGTACTACTACCACTCTAACTTCATCTTCTCGGGTTTCGTGCCTCTTTTTTTGAAGCATCAATCAATAAATAAACAAACATTTTAGGATTCGCCTTTCTGTTTTCCACATTTTCCTTCCATAATCTACTAACATTTCTCTCTCTCTCTCTCTCTCTCTCTCTCTCTCTCTCTCTCTCTCTCTCTCTCTCTCTCTTGTTATTTTCTATTTTCAATTTCTCTTTGAATCTATACATTTTTGTTTCCTTTTCTTATTTTGTTTTCACTTAATATTAGTAAAATGGGGATTTTATACTGTCTCTATGTCTTACTTGTGCTTTATGTGTTGTTTCTTTTGTTTTTGTAGGTAAATCGGAATCTTTGGTTTTTGAATCACACCATAATATATTCATCACCAAGCACACCAACTCAAATTCTCTGCAATACTTTAACTTCAAAACGTATGGTTTTTCAGAAATTTTTCACTTGTGACCTTTTAACTCCAAGAGTTATTGTTAATGTTACTCAATATTGTTGTAAATTGTTAATGCAGTTACTGAATAGGAATGGTGAAACTTTATGCTCCATAAGCCTGCTGCTGAACTTTCTGGAAAATTAGTGTAGCAACTTGCTACTAACAACAAACTTGTTTGGAATCTCTTATCTTTCATTGTGGATAGTGTAATCAACTGATCATATATATATATCTTCCAAAATGGGCTGTGTGTTATCAACTATTGATGAGGATGGAAGGGTTGGCATCTGCAAGGAAAGAAAGAAAGTAATCAAACAGTTAGTAGGTATTAGAGAGGAGTTTTCTGATTCACTTTTAGCTTATTTGAAAGCATTGAGGAACACCGGAGCAACCCTTAGACAGTTCACGGAGTCCGATACATTAGAATTAGACTTTGCCTCCACCGGTTTGCCTGAGCCACCTTCTCCACCAGCTAATTTGTTACTGCCACCACCGCTTCCTCCTTTTCTTGCTGGCAAGAGTGTGGTTCATGTTGATCAAGATGAAATAATACGAGAGAATGATGTTCCTATGCTGGAAATTGATCCAAGTTTGAACTCATCGTTGCTATTTCGACCTGCAGATAAGAAAGACATAGTGGAACTGTTTGAAGAGGAGAATTGGGAAGAAACAAAAACAGAATTTGAGGATGAAGACATAGACTCAGAAGGTGGTGTGAGTGTTGGAAAATCGCGTAGTGGGAAGCAACATGTTAGAGAACCGGTTGATGATAATTGTTCTGCGTTGAGTTTGTTTAGAAATGAAACTCACGTTACTAAAACTGTTCCTATGGTGGTTGGTAGAAGTGGGAAAACATTGGAGGGTATAGTTAAAGAGTTAGATGATCATTTCTTGAAAGCATCGGCATGTATAAAGGAAATTGCTGTTCTTATTGATATCAGTGGAGGCGATACTCTTCTGCGGCAGAATTCTGGGCGTCAGCATAGTAAGGCAATATACATATTGTGTTCTTTAGGATTATTGAGTGTTCTTTTATGATAGATTAGGTTTTGTGATATGCTGGCCCTGACCTTTTGCTTCCTGTCTTTTCTGTATTGGCCCTGACCTTTCATTTGGCAATTGACACTCACATTTCACAATGCATCTTTTGACACTGTTTAAACTGGCCTTAGAAATAATGTTTAAACGTATGATATTTCCATAGAAATGTTATAACTTCTTCCTTGTGGCATAGATGTTATGAGTTTAAACAGCCTCTCCTTGCGGCTTTGTGAGTAAGGCTGTGTACACCTACCCTCGCCAGAGTCTTGCTAATCAATGGTCTTAGGCACTGGTTAGCACATCAATTAATAGAATTTTTTTATTGTAAATTGCAGCATTCGATGCATTATTAATTTTAAAAAATACATTTTCCAATACAACGTTTCTAATTTTGAATCTTTAATTAGTGCCCCTTAGGATACTGGCATCATCTAGCCTTGTATAAATCACTGAATACCAATGTGAGTAGTAGAACATGGATTTGATCCTCATTAATAGTTATATGAGTTATGAAAAGTATAGTATGTGTTACCTGTGGTTTGACAATCTTATTTTTGCCTGTCTCCATAACTTTTTCAAGAAAGGTTGCATGACTTCTTGTCATGTACACATGAATGAAGCTTGAACAATGATGTCACAGTTCTCTCACATTTTAGACTACAGTCTGCAGGATAATAATTAAGAACCTGTTATACTACATACTACAAGAGGTAAGGATAAGGGCTTAGTCATGTAAAAAATGATAACTCGGAATACGATGGTGATAGAAAACAGTTGTAAAGACTGAAGGTTATCTCATTTCAAAATGATTGCAGAAGGTGTAGGACAATTGGCATGTTAGTTGGCTTTAGATATCCCTTAATCACTATTGGCCGATTTAGTTCGATGATTTGACAAACATGGAAACTTTGCTTTCTCTGTTTTTTCATCTTTATGAACTTAATCTATCAACTACCTGTCAAACTTATTCTGCATATTGATTCTCTATATGTTCCATGTCTTATGACAGATTTATAGTTGATGTTTATTGTAGACATCATTTATTTCCTCAGTTGTATGGGTGATGTTGGAGATTCTGTGTTTATTTCTTATTTTAGTAGTGCAGATTTTTTGGTTTTATAATATGATATGTTTTGTTTTCATTTCCCTAAAATCTCTTCTTGATTTAAGGAGAGAATTACTTGTATTCTCTCGATTTAAACCAAGCTTAGACTGGAGAATAAAATCATAACAGGATTACACTACTTTTTTCTACTGGCGATGACTTTTTTTTTACTGTGGTTTATCCTTTATAGGCAAGAGAAGCAATTCTGCTAGGGTATTTAGTGTACTTTCACGGAGTTGGTATACTAAGTCGCCCCAGTTAAGCAAAGAAGAAACCGAGTTTTCTAGTCCTAGTGAACCATGCAGGCCCGGGGCTCATTGTGCAACACTTAGAAAATTATATGCTGCAGAGAAGAAACTTTACAAGGCAATAAAGGTAAGCCAATAATTTAACCAATGAACAGTCTAGGGTGCTGATTTTTACTGTGTTTAGTGCAAATGTGAAGCAAAAAGTTATATCTAATTAACTTGCCTCATATTAGAAAATTTGCAAACATGGCGTGCCCCAAATATTCTGGAGATGCAATAGGGACTATCATTTAATGCAAAAGATATTTAGGGAAAAATCGATCAGGAACAGAATTCCAAGGCATATTGCTCCCGGACTGTCTCTGTTTTGAAAACAGAGTGACAAGATTGAGAGAAAATAAGTGATATATCTTGAATAATGAATATTACTAACCCTCTAGCCCCTAATATTTTGGTGTTTAAAAAATGACTATTTTTCAAATGTGGCCAACACTTTCATATATTTTTCTGAATTCCTCGGCACTTTCCCCTTGAGCTGAATCATAATTAACAACAAGTGCCATAGAAGTCTTGAATACTCGATGAATATCCATTAGCTCCTAATATTTTGGTGATCCACAAGTGTCTATGTTTCAGATTTGACAACACTTTCCTATATTTTCGGTGTTCCTTGGAACTTACCGCTTGAGCTGAATCACAAAAAGCTCTGATCTTTAACAACAATATGTTTAGCAACCCCATTTTGTTGGTGGGTATGAGCACAATATGTTTGGTGAAGGATCCCATGAGATGCAATTAGAATTTGAAATTCATTAGATAGGTACTCCAAGGCATTTTCATTTTGTAAAGTGCGAATAGGAACATCAAATTCATTACACAACTTAAATCTATTCTCAGTGAATATGGTCTGAGGTTTCTGAAGGATGCGATGGCGGCAATCTAGTCTCAGAGGAAGCTGCTTGTGCAGTCAATGCAACATTGGTTGTCCGAGGAGGGCAACCATGGAGAGCAAAATATCTATCGATAGTGTGGACGAGAATTACCATGCTTACAGGATCGACCACAATCACCACTTTGAGAAATCAAGCCAGGTGAGTTAACAGGTGCAATAGCAACATTCATATTGGAAGATGGTTTTGCCGGTACACTCAACAAGGTAGATCATACAGAGTTCAAAGTAGGAACAATGTGAGAATCTAGAATTTGATCACAAACCAATGAATACTCCATAGGTAATCCACACAAAGCCAACATCATAAAAAGGTTTGTCGTTGTTCATGCTCCTCGGTAGGGGTGTCAGCTGGAGGCAAGAGTTCTTTGAAATCGCGTAAAAGATCTTGAATTCTGTCTAAATAGTCAGCCGTGGAACCATCAAGTCGTCTAGGGGCAACAACACTCGCTAGATTTTGGCAAACCTCGTATAACCTTAGACTATCATTTGTGTAAGCAATCTTACCCAGTTGCCAAAAAGTCTCACAAGTTTACGGGTTCTGAACATCTGCTTCAAGGAAGAATGGATGATGGATTTGATGATGATACACAGTTGAGTATTGATCATCTCCCAGTGAAAACAGTCTGCCTCGGGCACTAAATCGACATTCATGTTGAGATGGTCCTCCTAAGCCAAAGTTTGATGTTTGATGCCCATGTATTCTAGTCAGTGCCTTCCAATTTGTCAGTCAAGAGTGGAACATTGATGTAGTTGGTAAAAACAGGGTCATCAGCCTGTGGAGGGTCTGAACCAGACATGTTTTCAAAACTGCTGTCAACTTAAAAGAACGAGCAATTGCCATTCAGAATGGAAACGTGATGAAGAAGTAAGGCAACCTCGGCAGTGGAAAGATTGGCTGGAACAGCCGTCAGACGCGCTTCCATGCGTGTCCGAGGTGGACAAGGGATTCCCAAAAACGCAGCAGCAAAAGGGGGCGCGTGTGAGCGCATCTGAAACAGTCAGGCTCTGAAGCTTTCTACAGTGGTAGATCAAGGAGAGGCAGTTCAGATGGAATATTTACTGGAAGTGGTAGACGACAGCATACAGCTGCCGGAGATCGATAACATGTTTTATTGTCAGAAAAACTTTTGCAGTTTCAGATAATGGGTCCACCTGGTAAAATTAGTGTTTTAGGGTGGTCTTTTGATAGACTATAGTCTAATTTAGGGTCATCCTGATTCCCTCTCTTTTCCTTTTCATTTGCCCATGTTTCAGTCTATTTCTCCTTGTCTTCGAAGTCTTTATATGATATCAGGTTTTTGGCTTAAATTACCTTTACTTTGTTTCTTTCATAAGCTTATTAATTTATAATTAAGAACCCTGGACGTCCAACAATATCAGCATCATCTGCGAGTTCAGCTAGGGCTTAAGGACCTTTCATAAGCTTATTTAAATTCAGAAGGTTATAGATTATGGTTCTTTTTTTTATATAGGCAAATGTTAATATATTAATTATTATGTTAGTATTTTCTTCTTAACCAGGGTTTGAACCCTGGTCTTTCAACTCCTTTAACCCTTAGCTCAAACCTGATGAACCCAGCTCTTTAATAGATTATGGCTGAATTTATCGTAGTTACTGGCATTTTCGGTAAAATTACTAGTCAGTTTGCTTCTCTTACTTGATAACCTAATTTGATGTGGGTTAAATTGTTGATACTTGATAGGGATCCATTGTTGCGTTTAATATAAATTGATGACACATTCCTTTATTTTGTGGCAGCAAGGCCATTGCAGGCTCATTCAATCTATTGGGATGAAGGAATTTAATGGAGTCAGTTGTTTAAATTAGAAATTAAAAATAGCCATGCAGAAAACAATCGATTCTTTTTTTTTTTTGGTCTTAAAAACAAACGATTCTTTAGTGGCTTAATATTCAAAAGGGAGAATATATAAACATGACAATTGAAAGCTATATTTTTGCCTTTGTTTAATATACTTAAACTTCCATATATTGCACTTAAATTTAAAATTGATTACAAAATTGTCTTCATCATTATATTTATTTATTTTCATTGAAGTAAATCATTATTTTTATTTTTTTGCATTTAGCATGAATGTTCTTTTCTCATTGCCCGAATGTCCTATAATGTAGGAAGAGGGAATTTCCAAATTGGAGTTTGAGAGGAAGTCCTTGTTATTGAAGAAACAAGAGGATGAGAACCTTGATTTGGTCAAAATCGACAAAATTCGATCAAATGTTGAGAAGTTGGAGTCTGATTTAATAAGCCTACGACAGTGCATCAGCGAAACAACTTCATCAATTTTGGAACTTATTGATGAAGAGCTTTTACCTCAGCTGGTTGCATTAACTGCAGGGTATATTTCTCAGACTTGGACGCATTTCATATCAACTTAATGATGTGTTAATATCAGTCTAAATTTTTGTCCTCTTATTATAGTTATGTGAAAAAATATACAAGAAAATAGGCTTGCTTTTTTATCTCATTGAGTTACATTCATAACATGCCATTAACATCTTATGGATCTATCATTTTGTTGGTCATTTAGTGTGAATACTGATGTTTAAGAAACCTGTTAACTGGTTACTAATGGTGCAAAAGCTTCTTTAATAATGAGAAAGGATTCCTCTTTGATTAGCATCAAGAAAAATACTTTTAAAGCAGAAACTTACTCTATCTTTGAATAATCAACAAATGGAATCATGATGATATTTATATATATATATATATATATATATATATATATATATAGAGAGAGAGAGAGAGAGAGAGAGATTTGGTTCAAAAGAATTGCTTATTGGATTTTCTTGATAGAGAACTAAATCTCCAACGTCACTTTTTCAGATCTTCTAATTCTATATATTTAGGTTGCATCTGGTGAATCATATCTTCAATTTTGCATTAAACTCTTGAATGTTTTGTAGGTTGGCGCAGATGTGGAGGATAATGCATGAGAGCCATCAGTCCCAGGCACTGATCTCCCAGCAGTTGAGTAACCTAAGTGATAACCAGAACACAATTCTAAATTCTGAATATCATCACCAGGCTACAATTCAGTTTGAGTGTGAGGCCTCTTATTGGTATAACAGCTTCTGTAAACTTGTAAAATCTCAACGAGAGTACGTAAGGACCCTCAGTAGGTGGATTCAGCTTACACACTGCCTCAGGGAGGGTCATGAAAGTGGCGATCACTCTTCTATTCGCACCATTTGTGAACAGTGGGAACTTGGGCTTGATGGATTACCTGATAAGGTACTTTTTGCCAAAATTTAATGTTGCCCCCTATCTACCAATGTGCTGCGTGTTTATTTTTCTTAGGGAAAAGTATAAATTATTTTAGCAGAACTAATTTGTTCTATTTTCTCTTTCTTTTAACACCTAGAAATCTCATGCTGTTATTTTTCAAAATTCAAACTACTGCTGTCAGTAAAATTGGCTTGATACCTTTCTGCTTGTTATTCCTCTCTATAAATAATGGTTACAACATATACAAGTAATTACCTCTAATAATTACAATATAAGGGAAACCAATCAACTCCTGATTTGTCTAACCTATTCTAGGAAAGCAAATAAATACAATTAATAAGAGATATTATTTTCATCCCCCTCAAATTGATGCGGCTGGTCAATAACTAAAAACTGATGATGTTGGCGAGGAATAGCTTTGGTAAGAATGTCTGCGATCTGCAAGTGAGTACTAATGTGGGGGAGTGATATAAGTCGATCATCATAGGCGTCACGAATAGAATGATAATCTACTTCAATATGCTTGGTGCGCCCATGAAAGATAGGATTTGCAACAATCTGAATGACACTTGTATTGTCGGCATAAAGAGATGTTGGCTCTGTTTGAGGAAATCCAAGTTCAGCCAAAAGACCACGGAGCCAAATTATTTCAGAACAAAACAAGTAGCAGACATGACATGATATTCAGATTCAGTAGATTGCTTGCTTCTTACTTTTCCATGAGATCAACGAAGAGCCAAGAAACATGCACCAACCAGTGACAAATCTCCGAGTGTCAGGACTCTCAGCCCAATCAGCATCACTATAAGCAATCAATTGAATAGTTGTCCTTGTGGGAAAGAATAATTCACAGTGAGAGGTTCCTTTCAAGTAACGAATTATACAGCGAATCGCTGCCAAGTGAAGATGGCAAGGAAAATCCATGAATTGACTGACTTGTTGAACAACAAAAGATATGTCAAGGCATGTAATAGTCAAGTAATTAATGCTACCTACGAGCTGCCGATACAATACGGGATTGGGTAAAAGATCACCCTCATCACAATGGTATTTAACATTAACCTCAAGAAGAATGTCTACCGGATTGACCGATTGGAGACTAGCCATAGAAATCAAATATGTGGTAGACTTGTGTTGATGGAGGAAAATACCGTTGGACGTAGAATGAACCTCTAGACCAAGGAAATAATGTAGATTACCAAGATCTTTCATATGAAATGAGGTATGTAACTGCTGCTTAAGCTGTTTAATGGTAGCATGATCAGAACTAGTAATGGCCATATCATCAACATACAAACAGAGGAGAACAATACCCGTGCGATGAATGAACGAGGAAGAGTCATATTGACTTTGAGTAAAGGAAAACCCAAGTAGAGTAGAATGAAATTTCTCATACTATGCTCTAGGAGCCTGTTTCAAACATATAATGAACCTTTGAGCTTGCACACACCCTTAGAAGATGAAAATAGACCCGAAGGAGGAGTCATATAGATATCTTTAGTCAGATTACCATGAAGAAATGCATTCTTGATATCCATTTGATGGAGAGACCAGCCATTAGAAGCCGCTATAGAGAGCACAATTCAAACAGTTGTCACTTTGGCCACGGGTGCGAATGTCTCATCATAATCAATCTCATATTCATGCTTGTTTCTTAAGACAACCAATCGAGCCTTGTAACGGTCGAGGGACCCATCAGCATTCAGTTTCACATAATACACCAATTTACAGTCTATGGGTTTGATATCAAGAGGACAAGAGACAATATATCCCATGTGAAGTTCTCGTTAAGGGTGTCTAGTAAATATCTATTAGGTGGATGAGACATTCTACCAGATCTCTGTGGTGCAACTGGTACAAGATCAGGTGGCACATCAATGTCGGAAAAGGGGTGAGAACCTGTTGTCTGACATATACATTGACTGGTTTAAAACATTCTATAGATTGAGGCATAATAGTAAAGTTGGGAATACTAGCAATATCATTCATGGCAGGAGTAGGACATGGAAACAAATTTATTATCAACAAAAGTCACATTCCTAGAAATGTGAAAGTGATAGTTAGAAACATACACATAAAACCCTTATGAGAGTGACTATACTATACCCCATAAAAGCACATTGAACAGATTGTGCTTCAAGCTTATGCCTTTCAAACGGAGGTAGGTGAACAAAACATACACATCCATACATATGTAAAGCACTACAATTAGGTTGAGTTTTAAAAAGATGAAAGAAAGGAGAATCAAGATCTATAACTGTAGAAGTAAGGCGATTAATCAAGAAGACGATTGTGGATAGAGGCTCCACCCAAAATCTAGATGGTACTGAAGCTTGGAGAAGTAAGGTGCGCGTCACATCAAGAAAGTGACGATTCTTGCGTCGCGCCATCCCATTTTGTAGGGGGTATTAGGACAAAATCATTGAAACAAAATGCCTTTTTCTCGAAGTTATTTTTGAAACTCATGAGACATGTACTCACCACCAGAAACAAAGTGAAAAATTTGAACACTTGCTTGAAATTGCATTTCAACATATGTCTGAAATTTATTAAACCTAGAAAACACTTCAGATTTAGGCCGAAGAAAATATATCCAAGTAAAACAACTGTAATCATCAATAAAGGTGACAAAATATTTATAGTGGACATGAGAAACTACATAAGACATTCCCCATACATCATTGTGAATCATCTCAAAACAAGTGGAAGCACGATGAGCACCAGACAAAAAAGGAATTGTTTTACTTTTAGCCAATTTGCAAACAGAACAAGAAACAGGAGCGTTAGAGACAACATTTTTATTTCCCATCAAACCAGTTTTAAATAAATGAGACAACAGTAGAGTTTGGATGACCCAATTTTCTATGTCAATTCTCATAAGAATTCAAAACATTATTACAAGCAAGAGATAAATGATTGAAAATAAAATGGAGTGGAAATAATCTTATCACTTTAGGCCCCTACGCGATCACTTTCTCTGACAATTGCTACTCCACAAGACAACCAACATGAGAAAAATTAACATTACAATTATTATCCACCAATTGACCAATAGGCAATAAATTGGAAGCAAGTCCAAGTGATACAAGCACATTCCGAAAATCAGAGTTTATGTCACCAACATCAGTGATAGAGAGAGTATAATCATCAACAATTTGAATTTTCAGATTACCTTGATGAGAATGTATATTGTGCAAGTACTTAGAGGAACCCGTCATGTGATTGGATGCACCGAAATCAAGAAACCATGGACGAGAAACATTAGATGACTTACCTTGAATGTACATTGCAGCATAGCTCCAAGTTTTCACCACACCGTGACCAGCCTACCATTACTGTTTACCATATAACTACTTATGTATAAGCTATTTTTACCAAAAAATAAAATCAAACAGTTTTCATATAAACTATTTTTATAAGCTATTTTGCTGAGCTTATAGAAATCAGTTGAAAACAACTTATGGACAAATCATAAGCTCTCTCAAACAACCTCACAAGTGCTCCTACCAATAGATAAAACACAAATAAGCCAATCCAAACAAGCTCATATTCTCAGCCATCACTGTTTGACATAAACACCATGGTCTTTGACAAACTCTACTGCAACCGCCATTAAACTTGTTACTTCATTCCAAAATCACTGATAATTTTTCTCCATGTATTTCTTTATCATATAGTTTAATGTTCAGATATTTAATGCCAGCATTAGAGCACTGTCCAAGTCCCTGTTGTTTTTCAGAATGAAATACTGGAAAACCATACTCATCTTGCTTATGTAGTACAATTCTTAAACCATAGTTGCATTCATAAATATACTAATATACATAGTAGAGCCTTATTTGAAAGAAGTTGTTCTCTTGTGGATTGAGTTCCTAGATTGATGCGCCTGGTTTCACGAACTTAGCTCCTAGATTTATGGGTAATGCATTATTTTATGCAAAATACTTCACGCACTAAAAAATTTCTGAATATATACCTGAAGAATTCTATCTTTAACTCCATGGATGGATTCAATTAAAGGATCTTCCAATGTGATAGAAACCAGTTCCATAACTGAAGGCAGATTTGATTCTTTAGCCTATTTTACTGGAAGGGGATCTCAAGATTGAATTATTTATTTGGATTATGCACAAAACACATCTTATTGCTCAAAGACACTTCATTCAGTTTTCTATATTACAAATGTTCATTCATTTTTCTATATTACAAATGTGAATATTTTATGAGGGGAATGATTATATTTTTCTGGCACTTTGGTGTACTTACAGGAGGTCGCTGATGCAATAAAAAACCTTTTGTTATCCATCCGTTCAATAATTACTCAACAGGCCGAGGAAGACAACATTCTGAAAAGATTGGAAAAACTTAAAAGAAAGTTGCAGAGGTGCTCAACCTCCCTGGCTGAGATGCAGAAAAAAATTGAATGGAACTTGGAAGATGATGGCGACATAGCTAATATGAGCCCCAAGCATCCACTAAATTATAAAATAGCCGAAACAGAAGCCTTAAAGAAGCAAGTGGAAAGTGTGAAAGCAGATTATTTGGATTCTGTTCAGTATAGTAGGGCCATGACCCTAGATAACCTCAAAACCAGACTTCCCTATCTCTTCCTGTCACTGATGGAATTTTCAAGTGCTTCCTCTCAAGCAATTGCGGCTATCAATTCCCAGTCAAGCCAATAGAATGCAGTGACTATGCATCACAAAGCTTGTTCACTTTTAGGTGCTTTGGGTGGTAGTCAGCTTGTGATTCATGCTGATATGAGCACAAAATACATATGGTGTAAATTGTGTTTCTGAACGTTTGTATACTGAAACAAAATTGTGTTGAGCCATTCTATTAGCTTTTTTGTATCTCTTCAACTCTCCATACCACAACATTAAGAAATTTTCAGTGGAGGAATTTGAAGGATAATATTTATATTGTGAAAGAGAAAAAACATTACTCCCTTTACCTCATATTATGTTCTTGTTTGAAATATTTCTATTTTAAATTAATTTCTCACTTTAAAATATCCTAGAATAATAACTATACTTTTCAATAGTGGTTAAAGTGATAACTTTCCACACAAAAATATTCAGCAAAAAAGAAAAAAAAAATTCCACACAAAAATAACATTTGTCATTAAAAAGTCTTATTTATATCTCAATAATTCTAGTTTTTTTTAGGGGAAAATAAATAATCCTATAGTTAATTAATCTTTTCACCTTCTACCACAACACATTTTAGTAAAACAAAATTATTTAACCTTAAAAGTGAGTGTTTAAAATGAGCGATCTTATTCAATTAGGAGGAGGGGCATGTACTAGAATGATGGTAATTGTGTCAGTGAGGATAACATTTAGTATGGGAAAGTATAAAATTTGTCCACCTTGGAGAAGTTGCATTTGTAGCCATAGATTTATTTATATTTAATACTTACCGGTTGAGATTCAAGATGGAGTAATTGTAGCATACCTTTTAATTTTTACAAAGCAAAAACCAATTTTTATTAATGACCACAAACCTGATCACTAGGTGTGACAGGTTACAAAACAACTATCGTTTCTCTATTTGCTAGTTGCTGCTTTTTTTTTTTCTTTTACTAAACTAGTTGCTGCTTTAACATCTGTATAAATACATATATGTAATTTTTATTAAATTAATATTTTTTTTGTCTGAGAAACATTTATATGGGCCTTTCACAGGAAAGTGTTCATTCAGCCCCTTTCACGCTTTTGTGTTAGTTGACAAAAATAATAATAACACTTTTTGTATAAGAAAAAGAAAAGCATTTAGATGTTGGTAAAAAAATAGTAAACCATTCCATATTAATTTGGCATGTAAGATATTATTGTTGACTCATCATACGTAAATTATTTTTTTGAAAATAAATTAATATTGTATATTTGAACTGACGACTATTCAGTGTTTTTGTTTTGACTCAAGGAGTATTTAAAAAGTAGGCATTGTGTTGATTACATTATTATTGTGATAAATTGAAACAAAGTCTAAACTTTAAATATAGACACGTTCATGGTACAGTTTAAATTATTTTTGAGAAAAAAATCATACAATTCAAATATTAAAAAATTTGCAGGTTGGTTCGGTTTGGATGAAACATACCTTTAAAAACAATACTTAGAACAAATGAATGAAACATACCTCCAAGTAAGGAACCTTTCATCATACTAAATCATATGGTTGAAAAACTAACCAGTACATGGCCCGATTCTGCCTAAGTTGCGCATACATATATGGGGATTTTGTGCCATAGAGCGGATCTGGAATTGATACAATGTCAGTAAGACCATAATCTACAAAACGCTCGTGAGAAGGGGTATTTTGGATGAAGTAAGATGTGGTCAAATTTGATATCTAAACCGATAAATTTAGTTTGGATTAGATTGAGTTAACTAAATCAGTCAGATTAAGAGTGAGTTGGGTTAAGTTGGATTTGCAAGTCATAAAGAAATTAAAAAAAATGTAATTAAATTTAATTACTTAAACATCTCAAAAATCATAAAATTCTATCACAATATATCCTTTAATACTTAAAATACATTCACAAACACAACAAAACACTTAAATTAAAGACAAATTCTCAAATAAAATTCAATAACTAAACTATAACTATACATTAATAGTAGAAAAAAAATATGTTATGTTAATGGGTTGAGTTTGTGAGTCTAGTTCAAAATGTCAAATCAGCTACCCAAAACGAATACTATTAGATTTAAATGGGTTGATTTGAGTTAGATCCGAACTTAAATGAGTTGGATCAAAACACATCTATTATAATATAATAAAATAGACTTCCAAATTATATTACGACACGTCATCAAACATTGTGTCACTTCATTCAAATATTGCCACCTAAAAAAGAATATGATGTAGCACATCTAAAAATCACTATTCCACCCTTCTTATTATTCTATATACTTGCAATTTGCTTTAACACACATTTTATTATTACTATTTTAGCTTCTAATATTTTGTGGAACTATTTACAAATCACAATTAAATGAATATTAGTTATTCGACATTTATTGCTCCTCCATCATTGTTG
This sequence comes from Cicer chorassanicum, assembly GCA_037974735.1. Classification (NCBI taxonomy): domain Eukaryota; kingdom Viridiplantae; phylum Streptophyta; class Magnoliopsida; order Fabales; family Fabaceae; genus Cicer; species Cicer chorassanicum. Next base: position 18,953,504 of record JBBPBP010000002.1, read on the forward strand.
GTAACGATTCTTCCTATGATTTTAACTCTCCAATTAATATATTGGTCCTTTTAAAGTTTTCTCAAGAAATGACTACAATTAGTGGAAAATATTATATATCATATATTGTTTATGTTTATCTGGAAATAGGAAGACAATAGCATATATGATTAGGTCTATATGCAACTCTTTCTATTAAAATATGTGTTAGATGGATTGTCGATAATTTTTTACTTTCTTGCATCTAATTTACAATGCTTTGTATGCTCATTTTTACATGCTTTCAAATTTTTTCATTTTTGATAAGCAAAAAGTATGAAATTTTTTAAGTTTCTTTAGTGTACATCTTTGAGTTTTAATTCTATTTATATGCTTTGATATATTTGTGATCAATTGTTGTTGGTGAGATTTGGTCCAAATACATCAATTTTTTAATCCAAATTTTATATTTCATTACACAGTATATTATGTGTCATTCAATGTATTTGTCAGATATGTTGAAACTTGAAATAGAGTCCTAACACCAATATACACATCTTAAATTTCATTGATAATATAAATAAGTTATACAATATTTATATGATGACAACTACATTATCTTTCTCACCTCATCTTTAGACATATTTAGTTAAAGAGTGTAGCACTTAACTCTTTAAAACTTTCTTAGATGAAGAATAATAAATACTTTATGTCTATCACATAAACATATCCCACATTTTTAGTTTCTACAATTGTTTAATTTCTTCAAAACCAATATTACATTGTATCATCACGGAAAAAAAAATCATGTTTTGATTAAAAATAGCTATTTTTAATAAAATATACAATTCTATATGTCACTTATTATATAACTAAAACTAATATTTAAAACAGATAGATAGATATAATTTAGAATTAGGTCAATAATTCGCTATTGAAGTATAAAGTTCTTTAGATTCAAATTATATTGTTTGTCATGTCTTTTTCTATTTCTTTCTATTATACCATCGTGGATATTGACATAGAGAAAAATTTGTATGTTCTCTGAAATATTAAATTTGTGTTGTATGGTTATATACTAAAATATATTTTTAATTTTTTTAAATAGTAAATTGTTTTTTTTTTGTGTGTGCAAAGTAGTAAATTGTTTCAGTACTAAAAAATAAGTTATCTCAAACACATATTTTATAAGCATTTTTTTTGTATATAAAATTTATTTACCAAAGTTGTAATTTATAAACATCATATGCACTTTTCAACCTACCAAATCACTTTTTATAAAAATAAAATCAAATTGTGTATATAATATTACTCAATATTTAAAAAAATAATATATTTCCCCACGTAACATGCAAGTCTTAATATAATATTAAATTAATTTGAATGACTGTATTCACATATTTACTCGTACCTATTATCACCTCAAATGAAATAATAAAGACACAAATGATGGAGATGTTGCTAATAATGATAGGCACTTAACAGACATGTTTTTCCACGTTTCAGGGAACAGAAATTAGATCAAGCCAGTCGTTCTATTTGAATAAATCTCAAGTACTTTCAAAGCATGCTAATTAATAATATCATAGTTTAATAATGATAATGTTGGGATCAAGTATCATATTGGGAATGAATGCCACGAGAGAAAACCACAACAACAAGTCTATAATCGATAGAATTTGAGAATTTTCAAATATATTTTAAGTTGTATTGTATTTATTTTGTTTTATGTTGTAGTTAGTTGTTATGTTTCGGTGAAAAATCATATTTTTTGAAGTGTTGAACTTATGGTAAGTTAAGTGAACAAAAAACAACGATAATTATTATTTATTGCAGATTTTTATTCTAGTCAAACAAACAAGTTTGTAATTTTACTTTATATAATTGTGTTATACTTTTTATTCAAATAATGTAGTAAGAATTCCTTTTTTATTAGATGTTCAACATACTGTTTTTTTGTATTGGTTTTTTTTTTCTCTTCTCCACATTTTACAGCAACTTGTGTTTTTTCTTATATGATATCTAGAGCTTCGTTGATCTTAAGGAATCTATGAGAAAACAAAACCAGTGAAAAATTTTGTGAGTGAGAAAAAATCAGCAAACCTTCACAAAAAACCTTTAAACACCATAAATGGCTTACAAAAATGACTCTTTACCTCCACCTTCTGTATTTAAAGGGAAAACTATCATTTGTGGCCTGCAAAAATGAAAACTTATTTGAGAACTCAAAGTTTATGGAATGTGATGGAAAGTGACAGCAACCCACCACCTCTCTCAAACAATCCAATATTAGCTCAAATAAAAAATCACAGTGAGGAAGTGGAAAAAGAAGGAAGAAGACTTGTCATAATAAATGTTGCGCTACATGATGATATATTTATCAAGATCTTGAATCATGAAACTTCAAAAGAAGCTTGGGACAAATTGAAGGAGGAGTTCCAAGGGAGTGAAAGAACAAAGAAGATGAAAGTGTTGAACTTGAGAAAAGAGTTTGACGCACTAAAACTAAAAGAAACAGAAATTGTTAGAGAATTTTCTGACATAATTTTAAAGATTGTTACACAAATTAGATTGTTGAGAAAGGAGCTTGGTGATCAAAGAGTTGTGGAAAAAATTCTAGTGTGTCTTCCGGAGAAGTTTGAACAAAAATCTCCTCTCTCAAAGAAAATAAGGATTTTTATCAAATCACACTTGTTGAGCTTGTTAATGCTTTGCAAGCTATTGAGCCTAGAAGATTTTTGACGATGTAAGAAAATGTTGAATGTAACAACCTATCTATTTTGTTAAGTCTAGAATTTAATTGGTGAAATTATTAATTTAATAATAATTTAAAAATAAAATAAGTAGTTTAAAACTTGATTAATTAAATAAGGGACACTAGGGTAATATTTGGATAAATGAAGGGCAAAGAGGGAATTTCCACTATACTTCCCTAAATATATATACTTTTTTCTTTTCATTTTCTCATAAACACTTTCCTCTTCTTCTTCCCGTTCGTTCTTGTTCCCGTGAACTTCCAGTTCCCAATCTCCAAACCCCATTTTTTTTTACTTTTCCAAATCCTTCAAAACCAAAAGCTTCTTAGAATTCTTTAAAAATGTTTGTAAACATTGCATGTCCAAACCTGTCCCTACACTCTTAGAAATTAGACTTGATCAATGAAGCAGAGGAGAACTGAAGTAGCAATGTCAATTATAAGGAAGGGGGGTTTGAATTATAATTGCCCCTTTTGAAAAAATTTATATTTGAAACTAAAAGTTTTACTCAAGATTGATTTTGGTTATAACGAACATCGATCTTGGTTAGTGGAAAAACAACAATATCAATTTTATCAATATAAAAGCTGATTGTAATGCATGTAATAAATAGAGATAGAGATAGAGAGATCACTCAAACATGTATCCTGGTTCACCCAACCCTGGTTACGTCCAGTCCTCACAACCGTGAGATTTTCCACTAAGTGTTCAAAACAAAGAACCTTCTTGGTTTTACAACACCTAGCTCAGATCAACCTTGATCTATTACAAAGTTAAAACCTTTCCACCCATGAAGGAGTTCAATTAGGTCACCTATCAACCTTGATAGGATTTCTTACAATCTACCCAAACTATACTAAACTCTTATAGTTTGAGTTTTACAATAATGATGAGATTGTTTTGTTAGAATCTGAGATGTCTCAACTCGTGTTTGAGATCTAATTCTTTGACAGAGAAACATATGAGAATGATTCTACGAATCGAATGGGAAAAATTAGAACTGATTCAATGTATGTGAGTGAGAGAAATTCAAGTATGATTGAAATGAGTAATGAATTTTCTTAGTACTTGAAGCTCAGATTTGTTCTCCATCGTGAAGCTGTATTTATAGGCTTCAAGATGGCTTATGACAGCTCATTTAACCATTGGAAGAAGGCTAGCTGTCATGAGAAAGTGAATGGATAAGATCAGCCAAAAAGCAAGAGAGTTCATGTTGAATCCAGGAACGTTCTTGAGATCCAAGATCGTTATTCGAATTGGTTGGAGATGAACTGACTTGTACTGGATCCTGTCAGTTTTCTGAGATGATAAGCTAGCTTTAAGTAAGTGTGCAGGTCTTAATTTGAAGGTACATCAACAGTGTACTTTACAGCCTGTTAATTGTACTTGCACTTGCTTGTTTTGGAGAATGATCTTGCTTTATACTTCTTCATGAAGCATGTCTTGATTCTTCGAATTCTGGAATCATTCTGTTTTAGAATTATTCTTGCTTATTCTTGATGAAGATATAAGATGAATAAAGCTTCTAGGATGCAATCTTTCACAAAGAACTGATCATTCTTGATTATGACAGAAGTGAGGATCGATCTTCGTTTTACAGACATATGGCAAGATCGATCTATGTTTTATAGAGTGTTGTCTAGAATGATCATTTATCACTTTTGCTTTGAGTTGTGCTCTTTAATCTTTGATCCTTTTGAGTGATTCTTTTGCTCATATGAGAGCTGTATATTCCTAATATTTGAACTGGAAATCCATTCGCGATTTGTAGGAGCTTTCCTTGCAAAAAAAACTAATTTGATCTTGTCTGTTGAAAATGACAGAAATGTGGAGAACGTTCTTGGTTTTCCATATTATGTCAAGATTGTTCTTGCTTCAGTTATGTTCATTTTTAGCTCTTTCTTTAAACTGATTTCTCTTGCATTTGCTTTGTACCTATCATAGATTATTTCACTCAAAAGCACAAGTTAGATTAACATAACATTTAAAATCATAATTAACATTCTTAATTAACTTTTTATTTGTTTTCATCAAAACATTAAATTGAGATTTTGTCTCAACAAGAACGACCCAAAACTAAAAAATTTGAGCCAAAGCTGTAATCCAACAAAAAAAAGGAGCTTAGAAACCAATTTAATTAGAACTTCATCTTCTTCCTTAGCACTAACAGTGAGTTCTTTACATTAAGTTTTTTTTTCATTTTTTTATCATGAGAAATTGGGGGATAAAATCATTTTTTGTTTTCTTAAATAAATTATGAACTGATTTGGGGAAAAGGAAACGAAAGAAATTAGTGGGAGTGAGTGAGAAAAAAAAAAGAATGATCAAGCATATAAAGAATTTTCACAAATCGCTTTTAAATGATGTTTGATGGCATGCATGTTGTGAACTCTGATTGTATGTTGTTTTAAAATCAATTTATGTGTTAAAACTGTTTAATTAGATGCTCATACCTTGGTTAACAATTAATACGATTGTCGAGCACAAATTATGCTCGCTACTACTGCTGCCTCTGATACGTATGCAAAATCTGGGATTTTTTTTTTTTGTCTTTGGTAAAATTTCATCAACATGTTGCCTTTGGTCCAGTTTTTGCCTCTCATTCATATAAATTCATGGCATTCATGGCTAAATTCATGGTGGGATATTGATGGGGTTGTTTCAAGCATGAAACAATAGGTAAAGGAAGAACAATCAGGAAGCTGGTTGGGGCTGTGGCCAAGCCAACTTTACCATTCAGGTTCAATTATTTTGGTGACTCACATCAAAACAATTGGAAAAAATTTCCACTCTAATGAAAAGTTTCAGTCATGTATTTCAATGATTTCTAAATTAGAACTAGGTGTCAATTGACACAGGTTTATGAAATTGTTTTATTGCATAAAGAGCATATAATTTCATGTTTTGTAAGCCTCCTTGAGAGGAATATTTTTACTGTCATTCCCTTTATTTTTGAACTCAATGGAATTTGTTTCTCACCCCATTTATTTTAAAATTTAGCAGTTAGGGGTAGTTCGGGAGCAGCTTGAGGTTGGAGGAGTAATTTAGTTCTTAATTTTTTTTTGTCACAATATAGTAGGGCTTGATGTATTCAAAGTTTATGTAAAAGTTAAGTTCAGAGACTTGGTTAGTTCATTGTATCTTATGAATCAGTTTCAAACAATTGTAAACCATAATTCTATATGTAGTTCAATTGTCTAAATTTGATTGTTGTTAATTACCTTTTCTTACTTGCCTCTACATTATTGAGATGTATGAATTATAATGCCAAATTCTAGATACTTGGTATTAGATTTTACATTTTGGTATCAGATTTGGTTGAACCATTAGGACTATGGGTTAAAAAAAATAAAATAAAAATTAAATTAATTTACTTTTACTATATATTCTGAATGTCATTTCACTCAATATTAAGTCTGATCAGCTTAATATTTTATGTATGATATGCAGAGATATGGCAGAAGGACCTAGGAAAAGAGGGAAGACCAAGGAGAGAGTCCACCCTTGAGACCAGTAGGACTCCTCCACCCCATGTTACTGAACCCTGAGAAAGGGTCATGGAGGCAATTCAGATGCAAGCCACTGCCACCCATAACCTGGTGCAACAATGATTGGACAAGGAGGTTGGAACCATAACCTAAATAGAGCTTTCTATGATTTCCTCAAGCTTCAGCCCCCAACATTCAAAGGCAGACTGAGGCTCAAACTTGGATTGATGAGATGAAGAAGATCTTCGAAGTGGTACCTTGTACAAAAGAACAGAAGGTGTCTTGTAACAACCCGACTCTTACTGTTATCGGCGATGTTAATCACGATCTTCTCGTCCCCCCTAACCATCACGATCTTCTCGTCCCCCCTAACCATCACGATCTTCTCGTCCCCCCTAACCACCCAGTGGAAATAACGAGTTTTTCCCTTCCGTGGGATTCGAGCCCGGTACCTGGGAGATAATTACCGCCTCCACACAGTCCCACTACCAATTGAGCTACTGCTCAATTGGTAGTAGGAGTGTGTGGAGGCGATACTTATCCCCCAGGTACCGGGCTCGAATCCCACGGAAGTCAAAAACTCGTTATTTCCATTGGTGGATAGGGGGGACAAGAAGATCGTGAGGTAGTATCGCTGATAACGGTAAGGGTCGGAATGTTACATGCCAAACATGTCAAAAGGTGAAAATAGAACATCAGAGGCCAGCAGGATTGCTACAACCTCTGGAAATACCTGAATGGAAATGGGACTCAATTTCCATGGATTTTGTTGTAGGTTTGCCACATACCCACACTGGGTGTGATTCCATTTGGGTAATTGTGGACAGATTAACTAAGTCAGTCCATTTCTTACCAGTAAAGTCAAACTACAACACTCTCAAACTAGCCAAGTTATTCATTAAGGAAATAGTGAGGTTGCATGGGGTGCCTCTTAGTATCATATCAGATATGGACCCTAAGTTTACCACCATGTTTTGGAAGGCATTCAAAAGTCTCTAATGAACTAGACTACACCTTAACACTGCCTACCATCCCAAGACTGATGGTCAAACTGAAAGGACCATTTTGAGTCATGAGTCCATCCAACTCAAGTCAAACCTTACTTGTGACCCAATGTCAGTTCAAATTATAGATAGAAGTGTAAAATCATTGAGAAGCAAAGGAATTCCCCTAGTGAAGGTTGTCTAGGAAGGATCTTCTGTAGAAGAAGCAGCATGGGTGTTAAGACAAAATCTCTAATTAAATGTTTTGATGATAATTAAAACAAAAGGTTAATTAAGAATTATAATTATGATTCTAAGTGTTTTGGTATTTAAATTTTGTATTTGAGTGTGTTAAAACAAGATAGGTACCAAGCAATTCAAAACAGATCTCATTAAAATCAAGAAACCAAAAACAGCAAAACGAAGATTGATTCTGCCATACGTCTGTAAAACGAAGATCGATCTTCACTTCCATCAGAATCAAGAATGAGCATTTCTGTGTGAAAGATTGCATCTTAGAAGCTTTATTAATCTTATATCTTCATCAAGAATAAGCAAGGATAAATCTAAGAAAGAATCAGTCTTGAATTCGAAGAATCAAGACATGCTTAATGAAGAAATATAAAAGCAATATCATTCTTCATTTGGGAAAAATACAAGTACAAAGGTACAAGCTGTAAAGTACACTACAGTTGTACTTTCAAATCAAAAGTCTGCACACTGACTTAAAGCAAGCAAGTCATCTCAGAAAAGTGACAAGATCAAGTACAAGTCAGATCACATTCAACTAAACTGAGGATCGATCCTGGATTGCAAGAATGTTCCTGGATTCAGCTTGTTCACTCTTGCTTTTGGTCTGCTTCAGTCTACTTACTTTCTTATGACAGTTGGCATAATCTCAACGGATATGTGAGCTGTCCTAACCTCTCTTGAAGCCTATAAATACAGCATCAAGATGAAGAACAAATCACAACTCAAAATGTCAATCAAAGCATCAATCATACAATCATATTCGAGTTCTCTCAATATCAATCTCCAGCTTGCTATTCCATTCTTTGTGTTGTGTTAGAATCAGTAACAACTGAGTTTTAACTTATAGAATCTATTTCTCAAACAAGAGTTGAGCAAATACTCAAATTCTAACATCATCATAATCATTACTTTGTAACTCAAGGCTATTGTGTTAACATAGTTTGAGAAGTGTGTGAAAATCCTTTTATGTTGTAAAAGGTAGTTTGAAAAATCCTTTCTGAAAGAGTGTTAGGTAAATCTGTGGAAATCCTTTCTAAGGTAGAAAGGTGGAAATTGTGTAAAGATCAAGATTGATCTGCGAAAAGTTGTGTAACAACCAAGAACATTCTTGCCTTGAGCACTTAGTGAAAATCTCACTTTTGTGAGGACTGGACGTAGCCCGTGTTTGGGTGAACCAGGATATATGTTTGTGTAATCTCTCTATCTCTAGCTCTATTTATTACATGCATTGCAATCTGTTTTTACATTGATAAAATTGATATTGTTGTTTTTACACTAACGAAGATCGTTCTTCGTTATAACCAAGATCAATCTTGAGTAAAACTTTTAGTTTTAAACATAAATTTTTTAAAAGGGGTAATTATAATTCAAACCCCCCTTCCTTATAATTGACTTTGTTACTTCAATGGGAAGCAGAGACAGATATGCAAATGGAGTATCCTTACCTTTTCCAATAGGAAATCCTCTGAATTTTGAGGGCAAAATTTTTTTATTAAGTGGTGGAGGATAAAACAACCTATCTATTTGTTAAGTCTAGAATTTAATTGGTGAAATTATTAATTTAATAATAATTTCAAAATAAAATAAGTAGTTTAAAACTTGATTACTTAAATACGGGACACTAGGGTAATATTTGGATAAATGAAGGGCAAAGAGGGAATTTCCACTATATTTCCCTAAATATTTTTTTTTCTTTTCATTTTCTCAAAAAACACTTTCTTCTTCTTCTTCCCGTTCGTTCTCGTTCCCGTGAACTTCCAGTTCCCAATCTCCAAAAGCTTCTTAGAATTCTTTAAAAATGTTTGTAAACATTGCATGTCCAAATTTGTCCCTACACTCTTAGAAATTAGACTTGATCAATGAAGCAGAGGAGAACAACCCAAAACTGAAGAATTTGAACCAAAGCTGTAATCCAAAAAAAAAAAGGGAGCTCAAAAACCAATATAATCAGAACCTCATCTTCTTCCTTAGCACTAACAGTGAGTTCTTTACATTAAGTTTTTTTTTCATTTTTTTTATCATGAGAAATTGGGGGATAAAATCATTTTTTGTTTTCTTAAATAAATAATGAACTGATTTGGGGAAAAGGAAATGAAATAAATAAGTGGGAGTGAGTGAGAGAAACAAAAGAATGATTAAGCTTATAGGGAATTTTCACAAATCGCTTTTAAGTGATGTTTGATGGCATGCATGTTGTGAACTCTGATTGTATGTTGTTTTAAAATCAATTTATGTGTTAAAACTGTTTAATTAGATGCTCAGACCTTGGTTAACAATTAATAGGACTCTCAAGCACAAATTATGCTCGTTACTACTGTTGCCTCTGATACGTATGCAAAATCTGGGATTTTTTTTTTCTTTGGTAAAATTTCATCAACATGTTGCCTTTAGTCCAGTTTTTGCCTCTGATTCCAGCTCTGAATCAAGGACTTAGAATTATTTTATATGAGTTAAATTGTGTCTTCTTAAGTTGTTGGGAATATAATGTATGCATGGCGTAACATCTCATAATGCATCTCATTCATATAAATTCATGACATTCATGGCTAAAGTCATGGTGGGATATTGATGGGGTTGTTTCAAGCATGAAACAATAGGTAAAGGAAGAACAATCAGGAAGCTGGTTGGGGCTGTGGCCAAGCCAACTTTACCATTCAGGTTCAATTATTTTGGTGACTCACATCAAAACAATTGGAAAAATTTTCCATAATCTAATGAAAAGTTTCAGTCATGTATTTCAATGATTTCTGAATTAGAACTAGGTGTCAATTGACACAGTTTTATGAAAGTGTTTTATTGCATAAAGAGCATATAATTTCATGTTTTCTAAGTCTCCTTGAGAGGGATATTTTTACTGCCCTTCCCCTTATTTTAAAATTTAGCAGTTGGGGGGTAGTTCGGGAGCAGCTTGAGATTGGAGGAGTAATTTAGTTCTTAATTTTTTTTTGTCACAATATAGTAGGGCTTGATGTATTCAAAGTTTATGTAAAAGTTAAGTTCAGAGACTTGGTTAATTCATTGTATCTTATGAATCAGTTTCAAACAATTGTAAACTATAATTCTATATGTAGTTCAATTGTCTAAACTTGCTTCTTGTTAATTACCTTTTCTTACTTGCCTCTACATTATTGAGATGTATGAATTATAATGTCAAATTCTAAAGGCTTGGTATTAGGTTTTACATTGAAGGTGCTCTTGTGTCCAGCACCAAAGGCAAACACCAAATTTGTAATAGTTTTGAGAAAAAGCCTTTTGATGAAAAGAAAGGTAAAGGAAGAAAAGGAGGAGGTCAACAACAAATGGAAAGGTTGGAAAAAGAAGTTTTCACCTTGCCAACATTGCAGAAAACATATTCATTTAGAGATGTATTTTTGGTACATATCGTGAGTTAAATGTAGAGTTTGCGATCAACTTAGTCATGTGGAGAAAGTTTTTAAAAACAAAGCAAACCAGTAAGGGCAACAAGCCTAAGTTGCTGAGCAACACCAAAAGTTTGAAGAACAATTATTTATGGCTTTTTGCTATTCAACAACCAATAGCAAGGAAGCATGACTAATAGACAATGGGTGCTCTAACTGTATGACTCATAATGTTAACATTTTTAAGGAACTTGATAAGTCTTTCTACTCCAAAGTTACCATTAGCAATGGAGAACATGTTGATGTCAAAGGCAAATGAGTTGTAGCTATTGAAACTCCCACATATATCAAATATATTTTAGATGTTTTATTTGTACCTGAAATAAATCAAAGTCTTCTAAGTGTGGGGCAAATGATGGAAAAGAACTACTCATTGCATTTCAAAGACATGAGATGCACTATTATTTATCGTTTCGGGTCTAAGTTATTGTCCGTTGAAATGAGAGGTAAAAGCTTTCCAATTTAGTTGAAGCAAACATCCATGCCTTTTTTTCCATGTACAGTTGATGATTCCTCTTTGTGGCATAAAAGGTTGGGCCACTTTAGTTACTCCACATTGAAGCAAATGAGTTCTAATGATTTGGTTGAAAATTTACCAATCGTTAATGATGTTGTTGATGTGTGTGATGTATGCCTATTTGGAAAACAAAGTAGATTTTCATTTCCTGTTGTATCAGCCTGGAGAGCTCATGAAAAGTTGCAATTCATACTCATTGATGTGTGTGGTCCTATGCCGACAACATCCTTAAATGGCATCAAGTATTTTTTGGTATTTATAGATGATCTTACATGCATGAGTTGGGTATTTTTATAAGGCAGAAGTTAGATGTGTTTGATACATTTCAGAGGTTCAAACTTATGGTTAAAAAAGGGGTTGATTGTCAAATTAAAAAAATTTCATATTTGATAATGGAATTAAGTATATAGTAGGATAATTCAGATGTGTTTGATACATTTCAGAGGTTCAAACTTATGGTTAAAAAAAAGGTTGATTGTCAAATTAAAAAGTTCTTATCTGATAATGGAACTAAGTATATAGTAAGATAATTTAAATCTTTTTGTGAGCAAGCTAGAATCTAGCATCAATTTACTATTCCTTACACTCCTTAACAAAATGGAGTGTGTGAAAGGAAGAACATGACATTCATGGATATGGCTCGATGTTTGCTTTTTGAGATAGGTATTTCTAAAACTTTTTGGGTTGAGACTGTAAACACCTCAGTGTACTTGCTCAATTTGTTGTCTACCAAAACTTTGAAGGTAAAAACATCATTTGAAGCATGGTATGAAAGGAAGCCTTCTGTGGAACATTTAAAAACATTTAGTTGTGTGTTATACTCATGTTCCAAATGTGAAAAGAGATAAACTGAAAACAAAGTCGAAAGTTGGTATATTTTTTGGGTACATTAGTAACTTCAAATAATGCCAAAGATACATTTTAGCGACAAAAAAAAAATTATGTTTAGCAGAGATGTGAAGTTTAACGAGTTCTCTAAATGGAATTGGGAGAAAAGTCAAGTTGAAGGTTTAAGTAAAGGGTTTCCAACATAAAACCATTGGGAAGAGCAAAACTCAAAAGATGAAGATTATCATAGTCACGTTGATTTTCCAACCCACGGTACTAGAACCGTGGATGACATTTATGATAGGTTCAATATAAATACATGAGAGCTTGTAGGGTATGTTGATGATGTTGATATTGAGGGTCGGAAAGCTGCCATGCAGGAGGAGATAAAGATGATTGAGAACAATAATATTTGGCAGCTTGTAGACAAATCAAAAAATCAAATGGTGATCAGTGTTAAGTAGGTTTACAGAACCAAACTCAACCTAGAATTTTATTGATTTTTCAACATGGTGTCGATTTTTCAAATACTTTTGCACTTGTTGTAAGGCATGATATAATTAGATTGTTGGTTGCCTTGGCAACAAAATTGAATCAAAACTTTATCATTTTGACGTTAATTCAACATTCTTAAATGGGCTACTTGATGAAGACATTTATGTTGACCAACCAAAAGGTTTTAAGGTTGAAAGAAATGAAGATAAAGTTTACAAGCATCACAAAGCCCTTTACGGTCTAAAACAGGCTCCAAGGGCATAGTAGAATTGATGGTTATCTTCTGCAAAAAGGTTTTAAAAGAAGTGAAAATAAAGCTACTTTGTCTATGAAGAGGCCGAAGAATGAAGTGCAACTCATAGTGTCCTTGTATGTTGATGATTTGTTGGTTGTAGGAAATGAATCCAATTTCCTACTCAATTCAAACAAGATATGGAGAATGAATTTGAGACGATATATTTGGGTGAAATGAAATATTTTCTTTGGATGGTGATCCTTCAGTCAGATGCTGAAATCTTCATTTCATAGAAGAAATATGGTTTATAGGTATTAAAAAAAATCGCATGGAGAGATGCAAGCCTATTTCAACGCCATTGGTTGTAAATGAAAATTTATCAAAAGATGATGGTGATAATAGTGCAGATGCTTCTATTTATAGAAGTATAATTGGAATTCTTTTGTATCTTTCACCAACCAGACCAAATATAATGTTTATTGCTAACTTACTTTCCAGGTTAGTGCATTCTCCATGCCAAGTCCACCTTGGTGCAACAAAAGGAGTTTAAAGGTACTTAAAAAGTACAATTGATTTTGGCTTGTGTTTTTTGAAAAATAGAAGTGGAGACCTCCAAGGTTATGTAGATAGTGATTGAGTAGAAAGTGTAGATGATGTCAAGAGTACATCTAGTTATGTTTTCTCGTTTGACAGTGTTGTTTTTTCTTGGAATTCAAAGAAACAAGATGTGATGGCTCGATCCTCAGCTGAAGCTGAATGTATTTTCGTTGTAACAACAACCAATCAAGTTATTTGGCTAAGGAAGATTTTACCAAATGTGGGATAACTTCAAAACAAAGCTACTATCATATGGGATGATAACTAATCTGCTATTGCTATAGTAAAAAAATCATGTCTAGCATAGAAGAACCAAACATATTAAGGTGAAATATCATGCTATTAGAGAACTTGAAAAGTCAAAAGAAGTTAGCTTGGAGCATTGTAATTCAGAAAATCAGATTGCAGATGTAATGACCAAAGCTCTTTCTAAGGGCAAGTTTGAAGAGTTGAGATCAAAGCTTGGAATATTCAAGAAAAATTTCGAGGAAGAGTGTTAGAATTTGAGACTTGTCTAATATACTATTAAATTGTATTAGGTTTATTTTATTTTATGTTGTAGTTGTCATGATTAAATGAAAGGCCCATGTATTACGGAGTGTTGGATGTGTTGTAAGTTGAATGAACAAAAAAACAATGATAGTTACTATTCATTGTATATTTTTATTCTAGTCAACCAAATAAACTTGTAGATTTTATACATAATTGTGTTATACTTTTTATTCATGTAAAGTAATAAAAATTCATTTTTCTACTAGATTTTATACATGACTTTTTTATTAATTTTTTTTTTCTTTTCTCCGTATTTTACTGCAACCTGTATTTTTCTTATAATACTCCTAAGGATATCTTAAAATACAAATTGAGTGAGCTCTAAATCTCAACTCACTACAATTACGTACGATGGAAAAATCCATGTTGAGAGGAGAAAAGATGACATGGAAGGAAATAATATTATAGGCTTGTGAGACTTCATAATCAATGTTTTCTCCAATAAAATTAGATTGATTGAGCTTGTTAATTAATATCTACCATATATCACTATTGGTACCATAATGCAAAAAAAACTCCACAACAATTCTTCAATCAGGGACCATCCCACGATTGATGGGACTGAAAAAATTATCTTAGAAGATTAACATTAAAATCATCGAAACTTACCTAAGAGTACTTGGATAAAATGGTACGGGATTATGAGTTCAAATTGAGTCTTGAGAATACATCAACCCTACTCTAGAGATAATACTCAATCTACACCAAAATAAAATAAAATCAAGGCATAAGATTCATAATCGTGATGAAGTGAAAAATTATATCATATCAAAATTAATGCAGTTTAAATTGGATCGATTTTTAATTGATTCAAGTTATAATTTATAAAATATTATTTTAATATTAATATTATAAAATTATGTTAAAGTAACAAGTTTGAAGCAAAATGTTATATATAATATATTAAAAATTAACATTACAAAATAAAATTGATCGATTATGTTTAAAACTTATAAATAATAATAAAAATATATCAAATTAAACAAATATGTATTATTAAAAATTAATTAAAACTATAAATAATAGGTTAATACAATATTTTATATTAAAAATAAATAAATATTAAAATTTATATAATTTAGTTTGGATTAAATATAAATCTGAAATCCAATCTAGTCTTAACAGTCTTTACAAAAAAAAAATCCAAACACATAATAATATTATTTAGTTTTGTGCAATTTTTTGTTCTTTAGATTGTTATGCGGTTTTTGTTGAATTGGTTTGGATGTGAAAACCTATAATTTTAAACTCGGTCAAATATATATTTGACAGGCCAAATTAAAATTTAACCTTAAAAGAATAGATTTTTGACAGCAGCTAACCTGCAAATCAACCCCAGATCTAAACCACCTGATCTTCACTTAATCCTCGTTAATCTCGAGCAAACCATAAATTAAAATGTGCACAAAGCTCGAATGGGAGACGTGGTGAAGTTTGGATCTTTCAACAGCATGAAACAATTTCTTCTATGAATTCTGAATGTATGTTTGATAAAGTAGAAACCATGAAATAATACCACTTCTATATTTCTTTTCAAAATAAACCTATATTATTATAGTGGAGAAATTTACATGGCCCACTTTCATAAATTAGGTAGGTGAATGATTTAAAATGGGAGGTGTAAAAGTAAAATACGTTAATTAAGATTATTAAACACATTGGGTATATTTTGTAATTATGTGTTAACCAATCAAACAGGCAAATGTCAGTCAAAAATCGACTTGCCCATGGTATGAAAACCACAGCTATCACATAAAATTAATCCGTGATGTAGAGTTCTACCACCTCATCAAATTACACCAATAGTTTAACAGCAAATACCAGCTTATATAAGAAGATCATGTAGTTCAATATGGAAAATTATGCCCTTACTTCTCACCACGTTTTCTTTTCAGTGATCCACTAACAGCAGCTTTAGCTTTTGCCCACTCTTTCAAAGAAGCAGCACTTCTCATAAACGAGCATGTTTCTCCTATTTCAACCTTTGTACTGGATCCTTCCCTTGGACTTGTTTCAACTGTTTTGTCAACTACTGGAGCAGAAACTATATCATCAGCACCAACATGCTCACTATTCTCTAGTACAATATTCCCTAAGTTGAAGCCATCAATGACAGTTCCATTAACAGTATTCTTATCAGCACCATTATGCTTGCAATCATTGAAATCAGCGGGGTGCAAAATGGGTTCCTTGGCCGTTTGTTTCGCGAAAGTAATGCCAGGCAAAATTTGTGAAATGCTAAATGAGTTGTTTTTCTCATTAACCAGTTGGGTCCAGGATTGCTTTTGCAGCCATGCAGAGCCTCTGCCTGTCTCTTTCGGTGCCGTGTTATGCTGAGTTTCAACAGGTTCAGTTATTGCTTGTTTATTGATAGGTGGAGCTTCAGCAGGTTCTTCTATCACTTGTGTATTGGTAGGTTGTGCTTCAGAAGGCTCTTCTATCACTTGTGTATTATTGGTGGGTTTGCTCTCTAGGTATTCATCACTTTCCATGTTTTCAGTTTCATCGTCTGTAGATGAGGGTGTTAAAGATTCAGAAGGCTCTTCAATCACTTGTGTATTGGTGGGTTTACTCTCTAGGTATTCATCGCTTTCCATGTTTTCAGTTTCATCGTCTGTAGATGAGGGTGTTAAAGAACCATCAGAATTTTGTTGATCTTTATCAGAATCAAACTTTAGCCCTATGAGAGAGGCACTGAAAGCAGCATCGCCTCCTTTACCAAGCGGCATTTCCATGTTTTCAGTTTCATCATCCGTACAAGAGGGTGTTGAAGAACCATCAGAATTTTGTTGATCTTTACCTGAATCGAACTTTGGCAATATAAGAGAGGCGCTGAAAGCAGCATTGCCTCCTTTACCAACAAGTTCTCTCCATGAAGACTTCTGAGACCATGAAACTTTAGCCGGTACACCAAAATCATATTCTGGTTCAGTAGACTGTTTACCAGATCCCAGATCATCTAGAAGAATCTGCATTTTACTCTTGCCAACAGGGGTACTAGACACACCTTCATTGCTTTTGCTTTCTGATTTGGGAAGTGGTTTTTTCTTCTTTACCGTGTTAGGATTACTATTGCTCCCTTTCTGCACTTGAAGCATACTCTTTTTTGGTTCTTCCTCATCAATATTGATTTTATTGGACCATGATTCCTGAAGATCGAAAATAACAATTAGATAGAATAGATTACCTTTTCTTTGATAAAAGTAATCTGACACTACCACTTAGATATAGGCTGTGTTTGACTAGGCACTTGAGCTAGTTTATAGCTTGTTAGAGTGACCAAATTAAAGGAATTTGATAAAAGAACTTATACAACTTGCTTATTGCATTATGTCAGACGCTACCTGAAGTGAAGTCTGAACTTATAGCAGCTTCTTTAATATTACCCTCTATTTTGACGAAATTTCTCCTTTATTGTGAGCCGCTAGATGATAGATTTATTTTGTTTATTATTTTGAGATACATAAAATGCAATAAAAAGGATCCTATATATTTATTTTAATTGATATACTACTTTCACTATTCTTTAGGGTTACTTTTGCAATATCACATTATTATTTCAATCATTACATTATTAATTTAATTTTTAAACCAAAATAAAAAGGGTTCAGAATTAACTAAAACAACCTAACACAATAATTACCTAAGACATTTTCCCCGAAAAAAGCAAAAAGTAAAGTAACTAACATTAAATAAACATATAAATGCATGTTTTTATGTCATTTTGCATTTGTCAACTAGTTCAATGGCTAATTTGACCTAGTATTTGTAATTCAAATAGACTAAACAACTTTCAGTTAAAAATTAGTTTCTCAGCTTTCAACAAGCTCGTCAACTATTTTGCCAAACAAACCAATAAATTCAATCCGCTTCTCCAAATTAAAAAGAAAACAAATGAAACTAACCTGATTTTCTATGACCCTTTCAAGTTCTTCGCTCCCTATTAAAGCTGCTTTATTTTTCTTCGTTGCAATGTTGATTATGATACCATCATCGTCGTCATCTGTTTCACTATCTGCTTCCAATTCATTAGAATGTAAAGCATCACGAGATTCAAAAGAATCGTGTTTCTTTCCAAGATGCTTGGTATTAGGAACCTTTTCTTTTTCAAAAAGCTTGTTCATCACAGCATTCATTATGTTAATTTCTTCATCATTTATTCCACTAATTTCTGCTTCCCCATTCATAGATGACTTTTCTCTTTTCGGGACAAAAGGACTACAATGTTCCTCACAATCGCAAAAATGCACAGGCATAGGAGGAACTTTAATATTCTGGAAACTGTATTTATGCTTGCCAGTTCCACTAAATGGTATGGATTTCACCTGAACAGAAGCACAAGTATATTTGTAGCATGTGAAAATTGTGTCAAGTGGTTTAGCAATGAAATATTTATACAACTGCAAAACTAAATTCTATATAACTACACGATCATAGGTTTGGATATACTAGATCAGGAAAGCTATTTAAAAATCAAAATCAATGCATGCATTTTGATCAGTAAAAGTACATATAGCATTTTTTTAAAAGTATAAACATCGACAAGTATGAAAATTATCCTCAATCAGGATGCAGTAAACAAAAGGAGCTTTAATTGTATTCTAAAATTAATTATATAACATCGAAAAATGGAGGGTTCATGTCATTAAACTCAATAAATCCCATAGAACATATTAAAATAAATAAATAAAAGAGAGTAAATAGGTTATATTCCTAACTAACCGATCTTAATCTTGGGAAGAAAATATTGAGAGGTTTTTCATTTAAATCTGCGGCGCGTCTGGAATTGGGCATTTCCTTTACAAAATCCTCCTTATGAGTAGAAAGACCAGCAGCTGGTGGTTCGGTACTAAGAATGGCGTCTTGTTCCCATTCTTTTTTCAAGCGATCAAGGTAATGCTCTTTAGCCTTTTCAAGTCTTAGCTTTCCACCTTTCCACACACACCCATTGTACTGCAATGCCAACACAATCATTAATTTTGAAAAAAGCATGAAGAAAATGAAATGAAGTGAGGAATGTTACCTTGCTGAAAAGTTTGGAAAGGGATTTAGGATCGGAGAGGAAATCGAGGTAAGCGAGACTGCGACCTTTGGTTCGGATGGTTTCGAGTGATTGAATAGTACCTAATGATTCGAATAGCCTGCGAATGTCTTCGGCGGTTACGGCTTCACTTAATCCTCCAACGAATATTCTCACTGCTCTCTTCTCGTTTTCTTTTTCCTCCATCTCTGAAGCGTTTTCTCTCTGCGACTCAAAACGGAATAATAGGGTTTTTGTTTTGTGAAGCAGGTTTAAAGACGCCGTTTCTGCTTGTGGAAGTGATTTTATTTATTTATTTTGGTTGATTTTTATATTTTCGATTGGTTACAAGTAAATAATTTACATTCATTGGTGTTAAGCCCTACCTCACATTGTGTGGTTGTCTCAGTTAATTTGGTGGAATTTAATATTTTTTTAAAATAAAATAAAAAATATATTAATTGAGTGATTGAAGTGGTTTTTTTTATCTTGAATGACACTAATATCTTCTAGTTTTGAAAAAACACTTCCCTTATTCTAACTAAAATTATGTCAAATATTTTTTTACCACACTTACATCTATTTATATCATTTATTATATGACACAATTAAATTTTTTGCTTTAATTTGTAAAAGTACGACTATACATTTGATATTAACAATTTTGAAATGTATGGTTATATTCTTACTAGCACAACTAGAGTGTGTATTCGAGTGTATTTTAAAATTTTTGATAAATAGTTGTTAAAATGAAAATGTCAATTAAAATAAATGAGAGTTTGAATTGTGATTCCTCTTTTTAAAATTAGTTCATGCTTTTAAGTTTAGCTAACTCAAGACTAATCTTGGTTTTAGACACAACAAAAGCATAATGTTCTTGGTTAATGAAATTAAAAGAAATTATCCCTACGTGATTTGTGCTTAGCGAGTAAGAAATAAATAAAGATAAGGAAAGAAAATAACACAGTAATGTATCCTGGTTCACCCAAGGTGGGCTACGTCCAGTCTTCATAATTTGTGAGTTTTTCTACTAATGTGCTCAAACAATAATGATCTTGCTTTTCACACCAATTTTCAAGATTAATTTTGATCAGTTACAATGTTTCACCTTTCGACCTTGAAAGGATTTCCAACAGTTGTCTTTCAGTCCATAAAAGAGTTTTTACAAGTCACCTTTTAATCACAAACGATTTTTACAATACACTCAAACTATCTTTATCAATATAGTCTTGAGTTTCAAATAAAATGATTTAAAGAGGATTGATGGATCTGAATACACTCGCCACTTGTTTGAGTTTTGTTATTCAACAAAAAGACTTAGGAAATAGATCCTTGAATCTAGCGAAAAAGAACTTGATTGCTTAATTGAAGAGCTTAGATTTCTCGAGTATGATTGTTTAAGTGATTGATTTCTTGCACTTCAAACTCTTGTTGTTTCCTTGACCTTGAGGTTCCTTTTGTAGACTTGATGAGGGTTGATGGCATTTCATGTAGTCGTTAGAGATCCAGTTGTCCAGTTTTAATTTTAATAGACAAGTGTTGTAATTGCGATCAAGAGTGTTAAGATGGTTGTATTGTGCTTATTGCAGTGAGTTATTGCATGCTTTTCAATAAAGGTCATGTGTCCTTTTATAAAGATCTTTAGGGTTTTTGGTTGTCGTCCTGATTGCAATAAATTAACATGTATCATGAATTTTCCTATTAAATCTTCAGAAATTTATTTGCCATTAAACCTTGTCAAAAAATATCTTTGAAATTGATTATGTGAATCTTGATATGGAGACAGAATGAGCAGAGAATATTATGATTAAAACATGTCACATAGACCTTTAGACAATACGAATTCAAGACATTTAGTAGAAGATGCGCAAAAGTTTTGTCTTCTTCAGAGCGTTGACTTTTCAGAGCGTATACTTTTCATCAGAGCATTGACTATCTAGAGCGT
Source organism: Cicer chorassanicum (assembly GCA_037974735.1). Lineage (NCBI taxonomy): Eukaryota > Viridiplantae > Streptophyta > Magnoliopsida > Fabales > Fabaceae > Cicer > Cicer chorassanicum. Next base: position 18,974,549 of record JBBPBP010000002.1, read on the forward strand.
TGAATTTTTATCAGATTGTTGAATTTTCATCAGAGTCAGATGATCAACTACTTGACGAGATTATCATAGGCAAAAGTTGTATGCACTAGAGGCAAACCAATCAGAGCATTGCTTGTATTAGACAGATTCACTAAAGGCGTGTTTCAGAATGTGTTCACTAGACTTAGAATGCGGAAAATAGAGTCGAGTCTTGGTGTTCGTTTAACTTTGATCAAACATCAAATGATGCAACGTAAATTCATACAGAATAACATGATATAGAAACTGCACACTTAAACAAAACATTAGTGCTTTAAATTGTCCCCACAAATATAATTTGTTATTATCAAAATAAGTAAGGATTATAATTCTTCAAACCAACTTGGTTCTAACTCAACAAAAAAACTAAAAGTAGCAAACCAATCGACACATTTGTTGTTTTCCCTCTAGGTATGAAAAACTCGAACCTGCCAATCATGACGAAAAAGCTTACAAATGCATTGCACCAAGATGGGATAGTTCCCACTAAACTTTCACTTGCTCGTAATTGTATCTATGAGGATTTTGGAGTCACTTTTCACGATGAGATGCAACATTTTTTCCCTTTAATTCAGCTTCAGCCCAAGGTACATCTCAACATTTTAGCCTGAACAGTGACACAAGCTCCAATCTTTTTACTATAGCCCTTGATCGATCTCCCTTTTAAATTACAAAGAAGGTCACCACAACCTAACATTTCTCTGTTCCTCTTGCAAACGCCATCACTATTAAACTTTACCCAATCATCACGAGGTTATCTCTAGCCAATATAGACAATGTTCTTGTTTTGCAGGTTGCGATGGTGAATTTGAGAAATGCAACTATCAATCTCTTTTGTAAAATTCTAGATTGTCGCCATTGGATTATAAGGTAGCTTGAAATCCGCCTAAAAAATAGCTTTATTTCTCCTATTTTACAAGAATCAACAGGTCGTCATGAAAATTGTCCTTCATCACCCAGTATTAGCTCCCAACCTAGTTTGATTTATATTCTTCAAGATCTAGTTCATGCAATCAAGAGATAAGAAATTAGTGATAACATTTGAAGTTACAATGAAGATTCATACTTGAGTGTCGTTCACACAGTCACACATAACGTGAGTAGTGTCTCATCCTTTCTCCCACACTGCGAGCAAAGGGGAGTGAGTCCTATTCACCATTTGCTTATCTGGAAGTTGGTAAGAATTTGTTTTGTGCAACCAAACAAATAAAGGTTTGTATTCAGTGACATGCCTCACAAATAAAATCTAATTCAAATTTCAGATTTGGCAATCCTCTACCTAGATCGAGCTTGCATAACTTTGAAATCATTTTCAAATTAGCATTTCCAATCTTCTTTGTTAAACCCACTGCTCTACATTCACAAACATTAAACATTTGACCTCTTTTCCCAAATCAGATAGTTTGATTTTATAAATTTTATTTTTCCTTTGTCGAATGAACACTATGGATTTATCCATTTGACTAATGTCTCTGCATGTTGTTTGATTAAAGAAAACGTCAAAACCATTGTCTCTTAATTGACTTATGTTTAGTAGGTTATGCCTAAGTCATTTAACAAGTCAAACATTTTAAATAGAAGGAAAATAACCATTTCATATGGAACCATGACCAAATATTTCATCTTTCTAATTCCCTCCAAATTCTGACGTACCCATCATCCTTAAGGATTAGGTCTTGGAACATGTGATTTCCTCATGTCATGTGTCGTGAACATCCATAGTTCAGATACCATAATTGGTGTCTTAATTTTGTTGCTAAACAAATCTACAACATAAATTATTTTATCCTTAGGTACACAAATCTGTTTGGGTCTTTTTTTTGTTAGTTTTGAAAGATTTGTTTATCTTTCCTTTTCTTCAACATGCGCTAACAATTTTTGTCTTATTAGTTTTATCCTTTTTTTCTTCTTGAAAATCGATTCCTTGTTAATCATTTATGCTAACTAAATAAATAAAGGAATTTTATTTGCTTCTATCTATGCTATTTGCAATAAATTCTTGAAAATGTTTCTTCTGATGAATTACATTCAACTGTTTTACTTGAGAAGAGAATGTTATTAACTTTTAACATCTAATTGTGCTTTTTGAAATTTTCACATCCAATTCTTAATTTGTTGAGGCTTTTTGATAAACATAAAGGTTCATTTTTCATATGCTTAAATTTGTTTGATTTACTATGAAACTTTCTTAACAATTTATTAAAAGTAAATGCTAAATTAGAACGAGAGGTGTGAGTAAATACCACATCTTATTGATTGTCATCACTATTTAAATGAGTGTTTTCCATAAAAATCATATTAGCGTGCTCCTATTTTTCTTTATAGGATGCATCAGAATCATCACATGTAGCCATAAGATATTTCTTTTGCTTTACAATGTGCCTTTTTTTGGCTTTTCTTTTTCAAGCTTTGGACACTCCGATTTGAAGTGACTTGCTCCTTGCACTCATAAAAAGTGATTTGTCTTCTATCAATATCATTTATATCCCTAAAATCTCTAGAAGATCTAAAATCTTTCAAGCCAACATGTGTTCCTTTGATTCCTTTTGGCCTATAGACGTTGGATGCGCTTGAAATAAGTGATAGTTCATTGTTAACTGAATTTTCACTACGCTCATCAAATTCACTATCCTCTGATTCTGAATTTGGTTGTAGAGCTTTCAATGTTGATTTTTTAATTTTGGGCTTGAGATCAATTTATTTGGATTTTCTTCTAGGTTCATCTTCATTAAGTTCAATCTCATGAGATTGAAGTAAACTTAAGAGTTATTCAAGAGGTAGGTTGTTAAGATCTTTTGCTTCTTGAATGGAAGTTACTTTGGACCTCCATCAGCCGAGCAAGCTTCTCAATATCTTTTTCACATGATCAACAATATTATAACTTTTATCAAGAACTTTCAAGTCTCAAACTAGGACTTGAAATCGAGAAAACATTTCTTACATTTTATTTTGATTATTTGACTCGAGCATTTCCTTCATAGTTTAAACATAAAGTATCAAATATATCTTTTGCGGTATATTTCTTGTTTACATTTGCCATATTCTTTTAATGACATATCACTCATCGTAAGAACATTGACTTCTTATACAACTTGTACCGATTTTTATGTTTCTCATTAAGTTTCTTTCTATGAATGACAAACCATTTGTTACCCTTATGGCTTCATACCTATCTTCGACCATATCCCACAATTCAAGACTATGTGATACAAATAAATTTTTAATCTTTTCTTTTCAATACTAAAATCTTTTCCATCAAACAAATGAGCTTTGTTGACATAAACATCAAAACTTTCATCAAATTTAGACATGTTTTACACACAAATATCTTTTCTATTACATGATAAAATGCTCAACTTAAGAGACCAAGCTCTGATGCCAAAAATGTAGGTAAATAAACTTGAAGTGAAAACACAAGAAAGGGATTCAACAAATTTTTAAACAAACTATAAATTTTTAATGATTTAAAAATTATTTTCTTAGTTTTAATTAAACACAAAATGGTTTTTGTTTAGTTTTTTTAAAAACGTTTTTTCTCAAAGATGTTTAGCTAGAAATAAAGTAGAATTATGAAAGAGATGAACACACAAATTTATTAAGCTTTGGGTTGAGGAAGTTACACTTCCATCGTGTTGGCAAAGTTGTTGAATTGTTGTTGCAACAACATTGTTGATACTAATTGTAGTCCTTTGGTTGTCGAGTTTTAGTACTTGGAGTTCCTACTAATTGTTGAAATTGACTGATTCGACACTTATTATTTTTTCTTGAAGTCTTCGATGGAAAAATATCACAAACCCATCAAACACGTGGGCTATTTTTTGGAGCTCTTTAATGCATATTATGGTGACTTTTGGAAAACATATTCATGTTTATGCTTCACTGGTGCTTGTTCAATTGGAAATTGTTGAGTTGATTTTTGGTTAATAAGATAACACTCATAAAAAAACCTTAACTTCTTATGTAACTTGTATTGCTTTTTTTGTTTCTCATTAAGTTTCTCTCTATGGATGACAACCCATTTGTCATCTTTAGGAGCTTCATACCCATCTTAAACTATGTCCCACACTTCAAGACTATGCGAGACAAATAAACTTTCAATCTTGTCTTTCCAATATTCATATTTTTTTTCCTATCAAATAAATGAGCTTTGTTGACATAAAAACCATAACTTTCATCATCAGATTTAGACATGATGGATTGTCTGAAGAGTGGAGTCCACAATGTTTCTTTTGAAATTTTGTATCACTTGCACTACATTGTTTGGCCACTTGGAGCCCTCCTCAAAGGTAGTTTTGTTCCGCCATATCCATAAGAAACAACATGTTGTCATGAAGAGAGTCTTCCATCGAGTGTTGGTATCTTCAATCCCATGATTGCTTAGGTTGCTAGAAATCCAATACTTAAAATTAAAATAAAAGAAGTAAGAAGTCCAATAAAAATGAACAAGATGAAACCATATTTGGGTAGCGTAAACACAATCACGCAACACATGAAGAATGATTTCTTTTTCTCTATTACATCTAGAGCAAGTTGGTGATATACCCAATCCCTCTTGTATATGCAATAGTTGGCGAAAATACGATCACACAATTTTAATACTGATATATTAATAAAATCAATATTCTACAAAAAAATAATGAGAAATTTTTTATCTACCACGAAAGTCAATTTGATTAAATTCATATTGTACTTAATAAATTTCATTTAAAGATGAATAATTTAGAAGATAATAAGAATTTGAATCTTAATTAAATCGTTGGGTAAATTTTATTTACCTTCAAGCCAAATTAATATTATATGTGGTTATTTCGCTTGGATGGTCAATTACATTAAGGAATTAAACAGTATGCACTTGTATGGTTATTTCTTTCCAAACCACTGGACCTCTTGTATGGTTATTTTGAAACTATAATATAAAAAATGGTTGTCTTTCATTGAATATCATTGTAAAATTGTTTTACGTTATATTGCCTTTAAACTCTTGGTCTATTTGGTTAATGGAGGGGACGGGGTGGAAAAGGGGAAGTGGATAAATGTTTGATTTAAAAGAGGAAAGGAAATAGATTTTTAAACGGTTTGTATTTGGTTCGAGGGGAGGAATTTTTTTAAAATGATTTTTATGGTGTTTTGGTTCTCTCTGCTCCAAATTCTCCAAAATAAAGAAAGAACAAAATAAGTTTTAGGAGGAATTTTGGTTTCCTCTCATCCCTTTCCCTCATCTCTTAAAAATTGAACAAAACACAAAAACTTAAAAATATTTCCTCTCCTCCCTTCCATCTATCTCCAATCAAACACACCCTGTATGAATTATACGTTCAAATGAGAAACATTTTATCTCGTGTATGAATTACACATTCCAATGACTTTTTAGTGATTCATTTCCAAAAAAATAACATGATAAAATTGAAGTTTGAAAAAATTATAATTAATGTATTATAATTGTTTTTATTTTTATGTTGACGAAATTAAAAAACCACCAATCTTAACTAACTCTTTTTTATTGTCTTAGAAGATATGATAAATACCACTATAATTAACTTACACAATTACGATGTCTGATATTCGAATCTGAGACAAAACGTCCAACCTAACAATTTCAGCATTTGCCGGTTGAGTTAAAACTTAAGGATTTAACTAATTATTTATTGACAAACATTTGTTTCGTACATAGTTTTTATAATACATTGTAAATTATACGCTGCAATAGGTTCTTTAACGACTCATTTCTAGAAAATCAATGTGAAATTTTTTTATGCCGTCAGAATATACAAATTAAAGCACTAATTAAAATAGTTTTCCGTTCTTTCAAAAAAAGAAGAGATAAAAGGATATGCATTATAAATGTAAAATAGTTTTACACTAAAATAAAATGAATTTATGTATTCTTTTTTTTTACTAATGAATTTATGTATTCTTTCATATCACTCTATTCCAATTTTATAGTATGACATAGAAAAAAGGAAACTCTCATTAGTTGCATGTTAGTATAAAATTATTTTACACTCACATGTATAGCTGGTAACTAAACCCTAAATTGTTAAACCCCACTTAACAAATCCCCTTTTAAAGCTTTAATTATAAGCCTTTATTGAGACAATTTTGTAGGTCTCAATCTATTATTTTGTGGGTTTATGTGACGGATTTCATGAGATAATTGTTTTGTAAATTGAGATTTATTATTTTTTTTTAAATTTTTTTTTTTAAAAGTGGGTCTACAAACAAAAAGACAATGATTAATTTAATTTTGAGGTGTTTTAATTTTAAAACTTTAAATATTTTAATATCTAACTCATAATTTTTTTTGGTTTTTGATTGAATTATAGCTTTTAAAGATATAAAATATAATATTAGATTCTGACTTTAAAAAATATATTTAGATATAGAGAAGAAAAACAAAGAACAATGATCATTTACCTTTTAATAATGGAACATTTTGCCCCCAAAGATAAGGGCCAATAAATAGACTAGTAATATTGACCACTATACACACATGTATATCTATTAAATTAAAAAGATAGTTCTATAAAAAAAATTAAAAAGTATAGAGAAAAATAATTAATAAAATAGTTTCCGATACTCACTTTCACAGCAACAGTGGTTCGAACGAACGAGACCAAAAAACTCCACAAAACCACCATTTCTTTGTTTCTTGCCAAAATCAAACCCACATCAACAATTCGATTCATACCCAACGATTACGATACTACCCACCCCTTCGTCTCTTCGTCTCAAATCCCCCACCTTCACTTTGGTAATTTCATCTTTGATTTTTTTTCTCTCCTAAATTAAATTAACGCTTACACCGTGTTAGGTTTTCTATTACTATCTTCTATCGTAATTTGATGCCAATTGTTTATTTTAGCTTAAAAGTGTTACTAGATTTGGTTAATTGATATCGATTTCTCACTCTGAACCCTAGTGCTAATTTCGTATTAATTTTTTTCGATTTCTCAGTGCGTAGGTGCATGCGTGATACAGATATGGATCAACATGAGGATGAATGCCGCAACGACGGTGGTGAAAATAACAGCAAACAAGATGATGAGGTTGTAATCGTTCATCTTTTAAGTAGATATTATATTTTTTTTAACAAAAAATGTTATCATTGTTAGTAATATGTTGTGAGTGAAGATTGAACCCTTGACCTCATTCAAGTAATTATTAATTGTTAATTAGCCATTTTGTGCTACTTTAGTTTTGTATTTCGTATATAAAAAAATAAAAGTTTAGCATTTCGTTTGTGTTGCTCTTTCTTTTGGGTTTTGGGGAGAAAGGATTCATCTGAATATCTGGTGAGAGTATTTAGATGTGAAAATGAAATATCTTGTAAGTTTGGCTTAGGTTGTTTAACAATGGTACCCGATGTTGGTTGCACTAATTTCTTTTCCTATGAGCATTCAGTGAGAAACTTACAGTTTCCAGTGAGTAACTATGAAAATGCTGTAGATTTTTGTATTCATTCTTATTTTTTTGAATTTTAATGGATTGTGTAGTTTGTAAATTGTTTACTGAAGTTTTTTGGTAGTCTTTCGTATCTGGTATTACACACTGACTCAGTTGAGTACTGTATTCTATAATCATCAGCAGGAGGCTGTTGCTCACCTGGAGGAAGTCAAGAAATCAATTGAGGCAAAGATGGCTTTACGTCAAAGCAATTTGAATCCTGACAGGCCCGGTAAGTTAGTATTCCTTTTGTTTATAAAAATTACACATATGCTAATTAGTTTGTTTTGCTTCCAGTAGGAATGGATAAAATTCTATGATGCAGAGTTACTTGAGCTGTAGCTCAATTGATTACCTACTACGAAGTCCTTTAATAGAATACTTATTATTCTATGAATTGAATCCTTGCCTGGACACTAGGTCTTGGACCTCCTCCATAGCAAAACATAACAATAAAACAACTGAGACTTAGCATGTTTTTGGACCACTATTGCTGTATACATTCTACTAATTGTACCTATTAATTAACGGTCATTTTTGAAAGATAAATTGTTACCATAATCTTCACGAAAATAAATCATGAGGACACACTTACATTAGTTTCCAAGTAAAGAAAATAACTCTTTAGTAAATGTTTTTAGTTTGTATTGGAATGAGTAGTATTACACAGAACATCACATATAACTATAACTGCTTACTATAACTATAACTGCTTACTATAACTATAACTGTTAGTATTAGACAGATAGATTACTATAAATGCTTCTGCATGGATGTAATATGGACTGCAACCTTGAGTCTGGAAGCTACTTGCCACTAGTGTAAATACACTAATTAGTCATATACTGTTCATGCTAAAACTGAATTGCTAGATCAAAGTCTCTACCAAGGGCTAGGTGTAGAGGTTAAACCTTGTGCAAAATGTGTGTTGCCTAGGGTTGAGTCTTCTAAGTCTATTTAATGGAAATAGCCCACGTTGGCGATTCCTTCATATTTCTTGGGATAACAGATTGCAAACTTGTGGTTGCAAATCTTAGGCCATTAGTACAAACCTAGGTGTGAGCTCTAGGGCCTAAATGTGGGATATTTTTAATGAGTGACCTCAATGAATATATATTGGTCGTGCAAGATATCCAGATGTCTGCATGATCCTGATGTGCCTGATTTCCATGTGTGTATGTCCATAGCCGTGCTAAACTTCCAGTGTTTGGTTGGTGCAATCCATAGTCCTTCAAGCACTGAGTTTGAAAGGCGAAAGCGATAATAAGTTGAGAAGTTTGGCTTGATCGTTAAATAATGGTCTAACTTGGCCGGTTGAGAGCTACGGTCCACAATCCTTTAAGCACTGTGCTTGAAAGACGTAAGCGATCAAAATATGAGTTCGACTCTGCCATTAAGAATGAGTCTAACTCGATCATTAACTAGAATGTTTCAATAGTGTTAGATAATGTTTTAGATAATATCTAATCATGTTTAGTTTAGGATTGAAGCTTACAATATACGTTCACACAAAGACAATTTTAGAGATATTAAAACCATTCATATGCCTCCACTTAGCAGGGTAACCTTTTAAGAGTTTGTTTGTAATACTGTATCAAAACTATTAAAATGAAAGCAATGATATTAAAACCGAATACTGTGTTTTTTGTCATCTGCAAATCCTCAATATATTTATTCTTAGGACAAGATTCCTTTTGGCCAACTTTTTTATTTTGACGTAGTGGTGATAGTCGGAACATCATTAAATATACATGACAGAACTAGTTTGTGGCACCCGAGAATGTTTCCCTGTAAGAAATAGGAACATTGTGTAACTAATAATTTTTTAATGAATGGATTATTGACAATTGAATTATGTAATTGACTATTTTATATTTTGCATCAACCATAAGTGACGAAGATACCTTGATCTATACGGCTTCTCTGAGAATTTGGTATTTAATTGTATTGAATTGTGTTGTTTTGTACGTGTATTCAATCTTAGTAGGAAAAGACTTGATTGTTTTTGTTGTTTTGACATTAGTAGCTTAGGTCCGTTGTATTTGTTTAAAAGGTATGCAAAAAATTTCATGGGGAAGTTAGAGGTAGGGAATGGGAATGAAACATTCCCATATTTGTTTGAAGTTTTTTAAAAAATGATTACGATTATTATTTATTCCCAGGTGTGCTGTTTACCCATGCTTATCTCACCTTTTATTTCCATATTAAAGGGTGGGAATCTTACATTTCCATGGAATAAAAGTTAGTTTAAAACTCAACCAATTATAACTTCCCCTCCCACCTTTTTTTTATTTTGTTTTAAATTTTTTCAGTTAAATAAATTTTATAAAAAGTTCCTATGAATACTAACTTCCTACCTAATACGTTATGAATTATGATACCTTGTGATAACATTCCTGGTAACACTATATTTAGGATTATCATTCTTAGCATTCTGATTTTACTCCGAAACAAATCACCTTAAGATCAAACCCCTTTGGGCACTACTTAGCTGTTTCTCTGGTGTATGTAATGTTGCACAATTAGTAATACAATATGCTCTTCAATGCAGACTCAGGGTTTTTTAGGACCTTAGATTCCAGCATCAAGCGCAACACTGCAGTTATTAAGAAACTGAAGCAGATTAATGAAGAGCAGCGTGAATCACTGATGGATGACTTGCGAAGTGTCAACTTAAGCAAATTTGTTAGTGAAGCAGTGGCAGCTATATGTGAGGCAAAACTTAGAAGTTCGGATATACAAGCAGCAGTTCAGGTATGCACATTTCCGTTTTTTCTACTCAGTAGAAACTATTTTCTTGGAATGGAAGAAACGATGTCCCTGATAATGATGTCCCTGATAGCGCTCCTTACTTTGCTGTGGGTCCATATTTGAAATTCATACTGTTTGTTTACTACGTGTTTTCTTATTTCATCAGTATTTCCGTTAATATATCACTTCAAGCTCAGATTGCTGCAAATAGCAAGGGTCCTTTCTCTTCAGACAAAATGTTTTCAATTAGACGAATTGAAACCGTGGATCTTCTGATTGGAATAAAAAAAAAAAGTACAGATCAGCTAAATATCTAATTATGCAGGTGTAACATCCCGACCCTTATAGCTATCGGCGATGGAAATCTAGCGAGTTTTTGCCTTCCGTGGGATTCGAGTTCGGTACCTTGGGGATAAGTACCGCCTCATCACATTCCCACTACCAATTGAGCTTATGTAACACTCCGGCCATTACCGTTACCGGCGATGCTACCTCACGACCTTCTTGCTCCCCCTTTCCCACCGTTGGAAATCTAACGAGTTTTTACCTTCCGTGAGATTCGAGTTCGGTACCTAGGGGATAAGTACCGCCTCATCACATTCCCACTACCAATTGAGCTGCTCAATTGGTAGTGGGAATGTGATGAGGTGGTACTTATCCCTTAGGTACCGGGCTCGAATCCCACGGAAGGCAAAAACTCGCTAGATTTCCAGGAAGGAAAGGGGGGAGCGAGAAGGTCGTGATTAACATCGCCGATAGCTGTAAGGGTCGGGATGTTACAGCAGGCAATTAAACATTTAATTTATTCTATTTGAATACCTTTTAAACATAAACCAAAATCTTATAGACTGTTGAAACTCCATGGTTTAGGTAGGAAAGGAGGAGAAGTGAGGCAAGAGGCTCTCAATAATGTTAAATTGATAAAGTGTATGTGAGATACAAAACATAAGCCTTCCACTCCAATTCAATGCTTAGGTCATGTGCCACTACTATTGTTAGTGTAGTGCTATTAGTACGAGTACGAGGCCAGGCCTACACTAATACAATAACAATCGTAACCCTAATTTTCTAACATGACTAATGTAAACAACACATACATATATACACACAACCGCTGTGTGTAAATAAGTATAAATGTATTTTCTCTAGAAGTCATTAGTATGACTTTTCAATCCATGCTGTAGTTGCATATCTCTTGTATTCCATTGTTGTTCATGTTTTGGCCTGCTGTCATTGCAGTATTATTGTTAGTAATTTCTTGTCATGCTTCCTTGTACTTGTATTTCTTATCTTAATAAATTCTTCTGTTATACAATGATAGCCAATTAATTGCATAGTCTAGCTCGTAGATTATTTTTTCCACTGAATTTTGGAAAATTTCCATTATTTTATGTGGTGCATATGTTAAAAATATTTGCCTTCTGGTATATGACCATCACTTGCTCCTTTTCGAAAAGATATGCTCTTTGCTTCATCAAAGGTACAAGGATTTCGTGCCAACTCTGATTCAAGGGCTTCTGAAAGTCTTCTCCCCTGGAAAATCTGGTGATGAATCAGAGTCAGACAGAAACTTAAAGGCAATGAAGAAGCGCAGCAGTCTGAAACTTCTATTGGAACTTTTTTTTGTTGGGGTCATTGAAGACGGTGGCATTTTTATCAGTATCATAAAAGATCTTACCAGTGTGGAACAGCTAAAAGATAGGGAAGCTACACAAACAAGTTTGACCCTTCTTTCTAGCTTTGCTCGGCAAGGAAGAATTTTTCTAGGACTTTCTGTTACTGGGCCAGAAATTCATGAAGAGGTATTTCTTTTATTAATTCATTGTATTAGTTTATATTACCAGTGCTTTCTATTAATTGTTTTTGTTCCATGTCCTCCTTTTTCATTGTTTTTCTCAACCTCCAGTCATTTTAAATCAAGATTGCAAGTTTTGCTCCAACCTGTATTTGTAGTAATGATTGTTCTGTCTGCCCAAAACTGTGCTATATATACTCCTGCACTGACATTCTGATACAGTTTTTGAAAGGCCTTAACATCACGGCAGATCAAAAGAAAGTTCTTCGGAAAGCATGTTATTCATTTTATGATGCTGCTGCTGAACTGCTTCAGTCTGAGCATTCTGTAAGAGCTTATGTATTTATTTATTTTTGTTTGTCTTCTTCACCTAATCTGATCTGGTTTCTTTTTTCAATTAAATATGTGCCAATAGTTTTGTTTATCCCTGTGATTATTGATGCCTTTTATTTCTTGGCAGTCACTTCGATTGATGGAGCATGAAAATTCTAAGATTTTGAATGCAAAAGGAGAGCTCAGCGATGAAAATCTCTCTTCATACGAAAAACTTCGGAAATCCTATGACCATTTGTACCGTAATGTCTCATCGTAAGTTTCTTTTTGTTTAGTTTTAACTTTTCATGTTTACATGTCTAATGATTTTGGTTTTTTGTATCTCTACATAATATGTTTTTGCAAAAAATACTATGCCCCCTGTTTAAGGTTTACATGTATTGCTACCCATGCATGTTTTGGCATATCATAGTGGCATATATGCAATGCAATTAAGCTTAAAGCTTAAGCCATAAATTCTTTTAGTTATTGAGACACAGTTCAGCAGATTTGAGGTACATATAGATGTGATTATTTGTGGGTTAGATTTGTCAGAAGAGTTTGTGGGAGAGATCTCTGTTGGTTGGAAACATAAGCACATTCAGGTTCTTATATAGTGAGTTAAGACTATGTTATGTCTGAGCCCTGACATGGGCTTCATCTTTTTCATCCAGGTTCCCCCAAACTGATAAAAAAGATAAATTTGTAATGTCTTTGTAAGATAGTTTTGTTTCACTTGCTGTTAAATGTTGATGCCTCATTCATCCTGCCAATCTCTTTTGTTTGACGTAGACTATAAGTGGAATCATCCTTCAGTTGAATATTGCTTTAGATGTGATAGGGGAGCAGTTCCGGATGCAGTAACTGCTACACGGGCTGTTAGTAAGCCACATGTGTTGAGAGTTTATGAGAGAAAATTTAGGAGAGAGAAGGGGAATGGTGAGGTGGCAAGTGAGGCAGTTGCCTAACTGCCTAGTGGGTTTGTGTGGAATAATTATATTGTGTAATGTGTGTAAAAAAGAAGGCATCGGGATTGTAATTTGTATGTTGTAGGCAGAGAGCATTTTTCACTCTCAAGGAGCATTGTGCTCTCTGTCAGTAGATTACTTTACTGTGTAATTCTGTTTTCATATTCAATAAAGTCACACATTCCTTCTCTTCACTTCAGCACTTTCTATTTTCAATTCTATTCATCTATTAAGATGTCTCTAATTATTCCTTTTAATTCTTCTTTCCTGTAATTATTATTGTCTTGTTACAGATTAGCAGAAGCACTTGATATGCAGCCTCCTGTTATGCCAGAGGATGGCCACACAACAAGGGTTACTAGTGGTGAGGAGGCTATTTCTTCCACTGCTGGGAAAGATTCTTCTGTTGTTGAACCTATATGGGATGATGAAGACACAAGGGCTTTTTATGAATGTTTACCAGATCTTAGGTTTGTATTTCCAAGAGATTTCTTTATGTATCAAATTGCTAATGGGCATAAATTCATCCATGAGTCCTTAGTTGTATTCTTACCTGTTTAAAATTTTGATGTAAACATCAATTGTTTATTTTTTAGTTGAATTACCATTATTTTATTTTAGATGGAACTTTATCCTGCTTGCTTTTTTCCAGAGCTTTTGTTCCGGCTGTGCTTTTGGGAGAAACGGAGCCAAAAGTGAATGAGCAATCTGTGAAGGGTCAAGACCAGGCAACTGTAAGGAATCATATCGGCAAATCTTTTTCAACATATTTTAGGATCTTGTTATTGGCTTTTCATACCTTTTAAATGTTTTTGCCCTATTGGTGGAAGGTAAAACCTAAATTTATCCAACTCTTATACCTTTGGTCTTTCTGACTCAGCTGGGATCAACCACGATTCTTTGAAATTTGAAATCACTCTAGTTGTTCTTTAATTACTTGATTAAGATATTTATTGTTCTATTATTATAGTGTGACCCAGTTTAGTTTCCATTACTGTAGCTGTTTTTCTATAGTTATACACTTTAAATATTATCCATTGGATGTCTACCTAGATACCTTAAGGAAAGTTGATCTTTGGCAAAAGTATTCATTCTTTATTTCTTTATATATTTATATTGCTTAGAACTAGCAACAGTTTTAACCAAATGCATTCTGTCATTCATCCATGTCATAAAATGTGAAGCTTTTTCTGTTATACAACCATCTTGGTTTTTTTCTTCTTTTCTTACCTTTGTTCTGCAACTATTCTTTGACTCCAAGATTGATAATTATCTAGGAAATATTACCTGAATCTGACAAAGGTCAACTGGTCACTCTTGAAAGTGGAGAGGCCTCCACAGAGTCTAGTGTGTTACCAGAGGGAGAAAGCACAGAAAATGTGAATGATAAAGAAGAAAAAGAAAAGTCTAAAGAATTAGACAGAGAGAAGGAAAAAGAAAAAGAAAATGACAAAAAGGGGGAAAATGATAAGGAAAAACTCAGAAGTCTTGAAGGAACAAATTTGGATGCTCTATTGCAGAGGCTTCCGGGTTGTGTGAGCCGGGATCTTATAGATCAATTAACAGTGAGGATATCTTATTGAGCTCTATTGCTTATCTTCTTAGATTGTATTGTTATTTTTGACATCATTATTTCCTTTTGGTTAAACAAATGTTAGGTAGAGTTCTGTTATCTAAATTCAAAATCAAATCGGAAAAAGCTTGTGAGGGCTTTGTTCAGTGTACCAAGGACTTCTCTAGAATTGCTACCGTATTACTCACGCATGGTTGCTACACTCTCAACTTGTATGAAGGATGTCTCCTCCCTTCTTTTGCAGATGTTGGAGGAGGAATTCAACTTCTTAATAAATAAAAAGGTCAATTTTACATAAATTTTCTATTGGAATTGAATCAATGTTTTTCATCACCTTAAATTAGGTAATTACTTCTGTTAACTAGTTTTTGGATTGTCATAACAGGACCAGATGAATATTGAAACAAAGATCAGGAATATCAGGTTCATTGGAGAACTTTGCAAGTTCAAAATTGCCCCTGCTGGTCTGGTCTTCAGTTGTTTGAAGGTATAAGAAACTAATAATCAAATTACATGTCAAGCTAACTCCTTTTAATTATGATAACAATTTTCTCAAATTTGCAACTTATGTTTCGGAGTCGTTCTTATAATGTTAACAGGCTCTGGTTTCACCATGACTACATTTTTTATGCCTAGCCTTTTAAGTTCTAAAATCCTCTTAAATTATTTTCATCTATTTTGATTACAGAAATCCTATACGTTATACTCAAATTATGTGAAATATACTGTTATCCTCCATTTTACTAATTCTCAGATCCCTGTCTTTGTTCATATCACAATAGCTCCTTTTTGTGGTATTATAATATGTTCAATTTTTTGAAGACGTCTATTTTACTCTTTTTAAATTGACACATTGAAAGATTCAGTTAGACCCTACCTTCGTCTTGAAAATTTGTTGCCTTCCTGGATCCATTTGTTGTGCTGGCTTGTTGTATTCTACGAATAGAAGATTGTAGAGTCTGTTAGGACCCAAAATGTGAATGAGTCCAAAAGGGAAATTAATATGTCAACTGCCTAAGCCAATTATGTGGATAGTTTTAGTGGGAAAATATAGAAATGGGAAGGTGAGAATGTGACGTGGCAGAGAGGAAGAGTGGGATATAATTGTGGGACCAATGGGGGTGGAATGGATAGAGTGGGGATCATTCTAGATCTTTTTCAATTAGAACCTTAGAGGTTGGGCAGAGGGAGAATTATCTCTTCTCTGAGGAGCTTTGCTCTGGGATTACAGGGGATTATCTGATTATCTTCTGTAATAGTTCTTACTTTCAGTAAATAATATCATTTTCAATTCTCATTTAATTTAGGTTCCTATCATAGTCATCCCAATTCCCTTTTTTCGTATTGTTCAACTTTATTATGTGACACAGGCACCATTCTAACCATTCAATAAATGGTAAGCAACAATCTTGCTTATTGTACAGGTGAGAAATGGTTAATTTCATTTGAAGTTACTTTAATATAAACCTTCAGAGAAGCATGCTATGAAAGCTTGCTATTGTGAGGAGAGAGACCAAGGACCTCTAGGAGGATTTATATAAAGGCCACATAATATGAGTAACCCGTCGTTGAAGTACAGGGTACTGGTCTCCATAAACTGCTGTAGATAAACTGCAATGGTAATTCAGTAAAAATATAATTATAGTAATGAGAGGGAAGTGATGATGTTTTCCCATGCTACAAGAAACACAAAATTCAATGAATGTGTTATCATGAGTAGGTATATTACATAGCTTGAAAATACTCAGTATTGTTAGAGCAACACTGGATACAAAAAAGTGTAAGTGTGTTTGGATACAAAAGGTGTACTATTGGTGGAAGGATTACTACTATTAACAGATACCGAGGCAACCCTAGAACTAAGAACTTGCTGATATAGATGATGTCGAGTAGTCACTGGATGGAGAAGCCATTGAAGGAGACATCAGATTTAGAAAAACATTTGGGGCATCTTGACCAATAAACCTATTAAAAGTGCCACCTCAATTAGAGATATGACCTTAGTAGTGGATATAAGACTTGGACACTGGACGATTTTGTGCAGTTTGATCCTAGGCCCAAATTCTAACATGTTACTAGAGTCTATCCTAGATCTGTAATTGGTCCAAGATCTATGATATTATACCCACATTTGTCCACACCCTAGATGTTTAGTCTCGGGCTCCAGATCCTAGAGTTAGTTTGGATAAGTTTCTCATCAATCACCTGTGCATATTGCTTCATCTAGAGGAGTTCAGTGTTCAATTGTAGATTTGGGTGGCAATTGCTGCTGTTCAGAGAAGGAGGCTTGGGTGGCAATGGCATATTGAGAGAAATGAGAGTAAATCTTATTTTGAATTGTTCACCTCATCTGATGAGTAAACAGGTATTTGTATCCTGATGCTAGCTTGCTTGGCAAGCCACTTACACAAATTTGGTAAGTCTAACTTACAGTTGATAACAGACTGATAAACGTAAAGAAACCTTACTAACAACAGAAGAAACCATGACACACTTACTTGTCAGAGTTCCATAACTTAAATTGGATCCTTACATTTCCACTATGCTTCGTAGTGCTAGTGCCCAAGTAAGGCTATGAACTGGCCCTTTGACTAGTCCCAAGAGAACACTCCAATGGCAGCAGCATCATCACCTCTGCTGATCATTTGTAATACTTTGGGTAAAGATTTCATGCCGATTGGTTATAAACTTAAGAAGAACGACACCACAAATCTAGCCATTGTGGTTGGAGGGTCCAAGGTCATATAAACCAGACCCCACTTCATAATTCATCTTAATGTGGGCTCATGTTCCATATCTTGCAATTGGTCCTAACTCCTAACAAACTCTCATTTCTTGAACCCAGCTTCCTTCTGCAAGCTCCAGCTCTCGATGAGACTTTTTCTCCTGCTGCTGATAGCAACTAAATGAAACAATTGAAGAGTTAGCATACTGTGTATACATTGAAGCCTAGGTTATTCGACCATTTTTCTCCCCTAATGATATTTTCAAATTATTTCTCAACATAGATTTACTGAGCCTTTTTACCAAGGAAGGAGATCCCTCCATTTCTGAATTTATCTAAGTTGTCGATTTCTTTTAAAATATCTTCTTCCCAGGCTTTAGTGTCTCCAATAACATTCTGATTCGTCTAATTCAACCCACCCGTGAAAATATTAGGATCTTATCACAAAACTATGTCCTTTTCCTACACCAACAATTGATTTTTGCTTAACATCTTTTTGACAAAAGGAGAAAAGGAACAATGATTAATCCACCTGTTCTCAAAGCGAAAAGAAACTGGGCGGCCCCTAACCTTTTCATATTAAATGTTATAAGAAAGTAAAGTGCCGAGGAAAAAATCATTCCAATCTGGAGAAGCAACATATTCTCTAATAATTGACCAACTGAACTGGGTATTGCATTAAATGATACTGTGCATCTTGTTTTCTTCTTCTCTGCTCGAACACGCAGCTACCATGGTCAGTGCCGTTTGCGGCCACTGTCAGCACTGTTCACAGTCCCTGCTGTCAGCAGCGCCGTCGCAGACAATGAAGAACAAAGTAGGAGGCAGAGAGAAGACAGACAGTGCTAAATTAGGGTTTTTTGTGACAAATTGAAAATGGATTAGTTTGTAATAGGCCTGGTGTTTTTTTTTAATCCATGATAATGGACTTGGACTAATAGTAAAATGACTTAGTTAAAATAAGTATAAACTATTTACTTATAGTATTTATAATAGTAACTTTTATATATAAACTTTTTACAATAAATATAATACTTTGTAAAAGCATTTAAAATAGTAACATAAATATAATAATACCAGAATATTTAAAAATTCTTAGGTATTTAGTGAATTGTATTAATTATTAATTATTATATAGATTTGCATAATTTTTTATTTGATAATTTAATAAATAAATATAAATTGAATAGCGGTCATATAACTCTCCGCTATCCCGCTAACCCACTTTTGGGGTCACCTGCACCACTCCGCTATCTTGAAATGACAACATAGGCTTAAAGTCTAGTTCCACTTGCATTTCTTATATCATTTGCTGAGTTTATGTATTGTTGATGTCTCTGTATAAAATATTGAATCCTCAATTTGTGTTTTCTTATCATTCCAGGCCTGTTTAGATGATTTTACTCATCACAACATTGATGTAGCTTGCAACCTTCTTGAAACTTGTGGCCGTTTTCTGTATCGGTCTCCAGAAACTACTATACGCATGGGTAACATGTTGGAAATATTGATGCGCTTGAAAAATGTTAAAAACTTGGATCCTAGACATAGTACTTTGGTGGAGAATGCATACTACCTTTGCAAGCCTCCTGAAAGATCTGCACGAGTGGCTAAAGTCCGTCCTCCATTGCATCAGGTGCAATTCTTATTTCAGCTTTATTGTCTTTCTCTAATAACTTGATAATCTCAACTAACATTGTACTTGATAACTTAATTGCAGTATATCAGGAAATTACTTTTCTCTGATCTTGACAAGTCTACCATTGAACATGTGCTGAGGCAACTTCGTAAATTACCATGGAGTGATTGTGAATGGTATCTTTTAAAATGCTTCATGAAGGTCCACAAAGGCAAATATGGTCAGATCCATCTGATTGCATCTCTTGCTGCTGGGTTAAGTCGCTATCATGATGAGTTTGCTGTAGCTATAGTCGATGAGGTTGTTATTTTTGATATTTTACTTCTTTCTTGATTTGTCATCTCTTCATGATACAATAGAATGATCTGACTTTTGAGGGATGCATGCTTAGGAATGCCTACTTATTAATTAGCTCTTGTTTTGGTTGCTCCTTTATTTGCATGTAAATTTGGTCGGACAGAGGCAGAGCAAAGATTGCCTCTCGGATATAAGTTGCTCACTTAATTTAACATGTTAAATAGTAATCAAATTATTATTATTTTTTCTCTGGTTGAAGTTTTGAATTTACTATTTCAAATTCTAGATAATAACCCTGGGGGAGAAGGAAATTTGTTTACTTGAATCTTTTTTAGACATTTACTTTCCAGAGAGATTTTGGGGGTTGATTTTGTTATTTGGTTTCAGGTTTTGGAGGAGATTAGAATTGGGCTGGAACTAAATGAATATGGGATGCAACAAAGACGAGTTGCCAACATGCGATTTTTAGGGGAGCTTTACAACTATAAGCATGCCGACTCATCTGTTATTTTTGAGACACTATATCTCATTCTTATCTTCGGCCATGGGACACCAGAGGTATTGATTGTATACTGGTTGCTCTTTATTAGTAGAGTCTTCGGCTTAGAACCCAAGTCAATCCCACAATACCGGCTTATTATAAGGTGGGGACTGCCCATGCCTTTTAAGCACTTCTTAAGACCATACCTCTAAGCATTACAAGACTAAACACACACCCCTTACACCGAACACAAGGAGGTCTTGGAGGCTGCAATGCCTTGAATACAGATACACTTGAATTATTTTATTTGTTTCATTAATTAATTAATTTTGCACGATAGCTTTCACATGACATCATTCAATTTGTTTATTTATTCTGTCAGCAAGATGCACTCGATCCACCTGAAGATTTTTTCCGGATGAGGTTGATCATTACACTACTTGAAACTTGTGGCCATTACTTTGATCATGGCTCTTCTAAGAAGAAACTTGATCGGTTCCTCATACACTTCCAAAGGTATATTTTAAGCAAAGGTGCACTGCCTCTGGATGTCGAATTTGATTTGCAGGTCAGTTAGGGAGCCTTTTTGTGTACTGCATTTCATTGTGAGTGAATGATTGATGTGTTAATTTATGTATTTGTTATCTATGCTAATCCTAGTTTATGTATGCTTCAGTATTGAGTTTAATCCAGTAGAATGGAGGTAGCTCGATGGCATTTTTGTACCATATTATATGTATTTGGGATGGGCATTATATATGACATTTGAATATTTAGAATTTTGATATGACTGAGATGTGGTAGCTTTATGCATTGCTAGTGGTTTTTTTGTGTGATTTTTATGGTGATGCACGAACTTTTGAAGATATCTTATTGTTCTTTGTTCTGATACAGAAGGTATATTGATTTTTTCTTGTTTATTACTGTTGAAAATAAAATATTAGTATGTAAATAAATAGAAAGTCTGTAAGTATTCCTGTCATTATGTGTATTTATCACTCATAGTCTATATAAAGAACTTTCACTGTGTAGTTGAAACACAGGTTATTCAATATGTCTCTCAATATTTTCTTCTCATTCAACATGGTATCCAGAGCTTATTGAGACAACCCTAATCTTCAATTACCAATGTTAGTCAAGTGACCCTGTTGTCATGTGATACCTCTATATGATGGAATTAAGTGTCAAACTGTCATACAATAGATTTGCGGATGACTAACATGATGAATAATTTAATTTGATAAATCCAGTAGCAGGATATGTTTAAATATGGAACGAAGTTCGTAACAAGAATAGAATATTCATGGAATAACCATATTGAAAGATGGTATTACTTGTAGAAAAACGATAGCTGCCAACATTTCCCTATACCTCTTTCTCTTCCTCATTCCTGGGACTAGCACCCATGGACTTAAATATCTCTTTTAGAATGCTTGTCAGAAGATTCCAAAAACTGTTGCATTAACTTTATATAGATGGATAGATAATCATTTCCTCACATTTGCTTTGTTGGGCTCATTATTTGTTTTGTAGGATCTGTTTGCTGACTTGCGTCCCAGTATGGTTCGCTACGCTTCTGTTGATGAGGTGAATGCAGCTCTAGTGGAACTTGAAGAGCATGATCGAATAGTTTCTACTGATAAGGCTAGCAGTGAAAAACATTCCGACACTGAGAAGCCCTTAAGTAGGACCACTTCCACCACGACGGTTGGCAACAGACAGAACAACGATAATGGCGCTGAGGAAAATGGAGTGCAAGATGATGTTAACGATGGTGAACATGATTCAGGGAGTGACATAATAGACGAGGAAGGACATGATGATGAAGAGTTGGATGAGGAGAATCATGATGATGGATGTGGGAGTGAGGATGACGAAGAGGACGATGATGTACCTGCTTCTGATGATGAAGATGAAGTCCATGTGAGACAGAAGGTGACAGAAGTCGACCCATTGGAAGAAGCCGATTTTGATCAGGAGCTCAAGGCTGTTGTACAGGCAAGGATTCACCTAATTTATCATGTTTACTTGCTCCTTATTCATTTTCTACAAAATTTTGATAGTTTACCCATACACATATTCAGAACCCAGTTACTCTGAGAATAAGTTTTCTCAATCTTGCTCCATTTAATATTTCTATGGAAATTAATTTATTAAATCCTATCATTGAAAAGTTCTTATAGTTCAAGCATAGATAGTTTCAATAGATTCACAATTGGTTCTGCTATGGGTCCCACCCTCTAAGGATCCTGTAGTGATGGAAAATTTAAAGTATCGTGTGCCTTTTTTTAACGAACTTAAAGCAAAAAAAGTTAATATTTTATTACTCAATTTCGTGTATAATATACTCTGAAATATAAGTAAATACTGACTATAAGATTATTATATTCTTGTGAATGTGTTTGATTTGGCATACAAGATCGTCATGGTAATTTCACTTGATTCAACAGTTAAATTTGCAAAACATTTCCAAGAAACCCTCCATCTATGCTGATATGATTAAGAAAAAGTTTTCTGTACTAGTCTCATTCTATCTTAATTTCTATCTTATTTTTGAAATATATCCTGTCTTTTCTTCTTTCTCTTTTTCACCAAATTCCTAATTTTCAACAAGCTTATGTATGATTAGATTTATAACATATTCACAGTACTTGTATCATAATTTATGCAGGAGAGTATGGAACAGCGAAGGCAGGAGCTACGGGGCCGTCCTACGTTGAATATGATGATTCCAATGAATGTATTTGAGGGATCTGCCAAAGATCATCATGGGAGAGGAAATGGTGGGGAAAGTGGTGATGAGGCCTTAGATGAGGATACTGGCGTTAACAAAGAGGTTCAGGTGAAAGTTCTTGTGAAGCGTGGGAACAAGCAACAAACAAAGCAGATGTACATCCCTGGTAATTCCTCACTGGTGCAGAGTACGAAACAGAAAGAAGCAGCTGAGCTTCAGGAGAAAGAAGACATTAAGAGGCTCATCTTGGAGTACAATGATAGAGAAGAGGAAGAGCTTAATGGATTAGGGACCCAACCAACAAACTGGATGCAAAGTGGAGGTAACAAGGTTGGTGGTCGTGGTAACGGTTTCGAAGGAACAAGTGGTAGGGGTGGTGGATCACGGCATAGGCATCACAACTACTATACTGGCGGTGGGATCTACTATAGCCGAAGAAGGTGATGATACTTGAGTGAATGTGGAAGGAAGGCAGATATTTTATGCCATCTGCTTCCCCCCTCAGCATGAAAGATATTTGAAACAAAGTTCATCTGATATTCGTGACTAGTTACGGCCTGGCCCTCCCATGTGCCGCTATCCTATTCTACTCTTCCAACTATTCCTGGCAAGGACAAGTCCCTTATCTTGGTAAGTGGCGGTTTCCAGCATGGTAGGTGGGGTGGTGCAGGGTTTGTAGAGTGTTGTGCACACTATTTGGATTCCTGACTTAAGTTGACATGCAGGGTTGCAACTGGTGAAGTCCTCTAATTATATCATGGCCTCCAAATCTCTTGTATAGCTCTATGTGGAGACAAAATCACTAAATCTATGGTTTTGGCGGTTCTTACTTTTCGAGTTGGCGAGGTTGGCTTGCATTTTGTGAAAAAGAATGAGTAGGCATAAATCGTCTCAATGCTTTGTCAACTAGCCGAAAACTGGACAACACCAGTTTAAGAATCGGCCTGTCTTGTCTTGGTGATAGCCTCCCATGTATGTTATACATATCATCATCATTACATTCTAGATCAAAGAGTAATTTTTTATAGACTGAAAGGGTCTAGGTGTAAATTGTACTGTATTTCAAAGTTGGGAATTTCTCTTGTAGAAACTCTCTAGATAATGGTTTGATACCCCAAGAATAACTTATTTGAGCGTGAAGCGTGTTGTTAATATGGCTGGCTGGCTTAACTGATTGAGTTTCTGTTGTTGCTATTCGTATTTACGCCATCATATTTGTTTCTTAACGGATGATTTTAAGTTGGGTAACAATTTCATTTGCTGGTGTACGGGTGGCTTCTTCATGTCGGCCTCTTGAAGGTTTACCAGACATGACTTGTTCATTCTCAATTTTTTTAATTGTTAGATTTTTCAAAGATAATATCGGTTTGATCGTTGGGTTGATTTAGCTAGTATAGTGGTAAAGAGTTTGAGAATTATACATACACGCACTACCTTGTATCCAAGAATTCTAATCTGATTTGAGTTTGTTTGGATAATTTTGTAGAGACTAAAATTTATAATGTTTTATTGGAACTAGCTTGGAAAAGTTGAAATTTTATAAGGATTAAATTTTTTTTTTAATTTTGACATAAAATATAAATAAAAATAGTAGTTGAAAAATTGATATATTTAATTAAAATTTAGTTTAGATATATTAATTTATCGACTACTATTTTTGTATATATTTTATTATGAAGAAAATACTTTATTATTAAACTTCGGAATATTGTTTATTTACTGTAACTAAATAATTTTTGTTTATAAAGAATGATTACTTATCGAAGTAATTTCTTGTATTACACATGATCCACTCAGTAATTGATAGAAGCTTAACGGTTGAAAAACATGACAAGTAATCTCTATTAGAGTTGCTCTTAGATACTAACACTTATCACAGATGTTCATGTTTGGTTTCACATTTGGAAAAAAAATTTGCATGTTTGGTTTCACATTTGAAAAAGTTAAAATTAATTGTGCTAAATAAATTTTTAGTCTCTTTGCATTAGTCACTATTAAAGTCAATGTATGCATTTCAATCATGTTACATCCATCAAAATGCTCAAAATTAGGATCATCAGCATCCATCCCTCTACTCATACTCTAATTCCCATATATTTCCAATTCACTGTTTTTCATAACTACATATATAAACACATGTGTAGTATTATTAATGGCTTTATCTTTTGGCCGATTTTAATAGCTACACATTTGATTTAATAATGAGGTTCAAAAATCAATAATAGAGTTCGGGTCAATTCATAGCCGGTGCAAGTTGGCCATTGTACATGGTTTAAAATTTTGAGAGACTTCAAAATATTAGTTATATATTATTAACGTTTACAAATTATTGAATGTTTGTAATGATTCAGTAGTAGAATGTAATGTTTTCATACAGGAGGTTCGATCATTAAATATGTTTGACTTTTATCAAAATTTAAATAGAGTCATGTCTATGAATAGTTGCGATATGCTGATAGTGTAAAAGATAAAAATATACTCTGATAAACAATTAAACTCTAATTTATTAGAGAAAAAAATATTATGAACTAAAACGAAAAAAATCACAATTTGATAGGAACTAAAATGAGTAATCCACCAACTTAATCACTAATTTTGTAGATTGCTCTCAAATAGGTCTTTGCGATTATAAATATTCTAAAAAAGTATTGACTTTATGAAATTATCTTGGTCTTTATATTTAACCGTTTATTATCAACTATGTCCTTTTATTTTAGCAATTTACTACTAATTTAGTCACTTTTTATTTAACTATTTACTATCAATTTAGTTCCTAACATACACAATTACTAATGTATATAACATTTGACAAAATTAGAATTTTTTTTGAAATACTTCTAATCTCATAATTCTATTTGAAAGTGCTCTAGAAAGTAAGGGAAGAATTTGACGGTTTACTCAAAAATATTATGTTAAAAACACAAGGAAAAAAATTTATTATTTTAATATTTTAAAAAATATATTTAATTTTTTTTATTAATACATGTTAATCAATTGAGAGGTTAGAGACAAAATTAGAAGAAATTAAACTAAATACACACATGTGTATGTATGTGTTAATATTTAGAGGAGGATCAATTTTTTATTTTAATACTACAAATGTATATGCGTTCATGCTTGCATTCACACAATGTCTTTTTTTGTGTGTGTATATGCAAAAAGAAAAGATAAAGAAAAAATACAAAAGAAGAAATAAAAAGAAATGAGATCGAGAAAAAATTAACATTGGACGATATTTTACTAAATATTAACACGTTATTTATTAAATTCTTTATTGCTTGAGTATTATTTTCCACCATTAGCTTTTATAAATATATTATTTTTGTTTTAGGTAAAGTCACAAGAGTTTACAAATCGATTTTATGAATGTTTTAAGTTTACATGGTATCTTTGGTAAGACAATAAGTTGTAAATGATAATATCTTCTTTTCTTTATCCGATCATAATTATTAAGATATAATTAACAAATTATCCACCGTTAACATTTCAACCTTAGTTGGATACCTCAAATTCAAAATCTCAATCTAAATTGAAACATATTATTTATGAGTTTAATTTAAGATGTCTAATCTGAGGAGAATATTGATATATAACACTTAAAAATACTATTAGATTTAAATACTAAATAACTTGAAAAGCCCTAATATGTTGGTGACCATAATATTAGAGTTGGACAAAAAAAAACTAAAATTTTGTTATGAGAACTAAATTTTATTTTTTTAACTGAACTGATTTATAAAATTAAAAACTAAACTATATTCTTAAACTAATTTGTTAACTGAAGAAAATTTTAAAAGTAAAATTTAACTGTAACTAACCTATTTGAGCCAATAAGAGATATATCAAATGAGAATATTTATTTTATGTGAAAATGAGAGGAATAATTATTAATGCTTAAATCAAAATAAATAGTTGACATTAAAAAATCTCATTTAAATAATGTGTGTGTCTCTCCTTAATCTATTATATCTGTTGAAACCATTTACCATTTCATCTTCTTCAATCCCAACCCACCTTCATCTGCAACATTGTTGGCTTATGTGAGATGAAAAATAACCACCCAATTCATTTTTAAGGAATTTTGATATATCAGAATCAAGACTCCTTGAAGCCGCGGTCGCCGCTCACCCTTCGCTCTTCTCCCTTTGCGTGACAAGATTTTGTCTGTGTCCTCTCAGGTATTCATCCACCTCCGTCTTCCATTGCTTTCATTTGAAGAAGAAGCTAATGTTGACTTGATTTCCATCGGATTTGTTTTGAGGTTTCTGCACTTTTCCCTGAAGCACTTTGCTGGTGCATACAAGGTGAAACCGAAACACTTAATTTGCTTTGGATTGTTATACTGCATTTTTTAGTGACTACTGTGTTCTTCATTTGAGGCTATTTTGCTTCTGGTTTTTGTTTCTTTTTTGCATATTTCAACAAGTCATTAAACTTTTCTGGTTTGCTCACAAGACTGATAATGAAACATACTCGTTATCTTCTTTTCTTGCTATAGTGAAGTGTTGTAGATTCTATTGCTTTTTTGGTTAAGTTCCCTTGTGAAGTAGTAAGATTTTCTTAGCTAATAGAAATTTTAACTTTGAAGTTATGAAGAGATATGATTCAAATGAGTTTATGATTTGTGTTTTACATTGCCACACTCCTCTTGCATTGAAAATGGTAGGCTTAATAGTTAGTTTACAAGTTTTACCATTGTTGCCTATTAGTGAGACTTTGTTTTCTTATACTGTTTTAATGTGAATCTATGTGTTTTATATCAGTATTTTAAGTGAACACATCTTAATTACTTATTAGTCCCTTCCCATCACTCAAGAATGCTCCTTCAAACTAAAAAATAAAGTTAACTAGGCAAGGTTACTCAACACAACTATATATAGTAAAGAAAAGAAACATTGAAAATAGTGTCTTAATTCATACAGTATACTAATTTGTTATTTGTTAAAACTAGAAGAGCAAATTATTGGATAAGCTAATGTTAAAAGCAGGGGTGTTTGAAACAAAAACACAAGTATATTTTATATTTAGATCATGGAACATGAGAACTAATTTGGACAAACCATCTACTGTTCTTTGTCAAAGTTTTTACATTTTAAGTACTCGGTCTATTTATTGGTTTATTATTAATTAATAGTAGTAGTATGTTTTAGGAAACTAACATTTTCTTGCCATGTCAATTGTAGTTCAGTTGCAATTTGGTTGTTGAAGGTTGTTTTTCTCAAGCATAACTAGCCTTGATTGTTATTGTTTCATAGAGTTCATTTCTAACCTTAAAGTTCAGTTTCTGTTATTGTTTTTGTTTGCAATAGGATGCGTCTTACAATTTGGTAGTGGTGCAAATGCTGAATTTAACTTATTTGTTTGACAGCATTATTTTTTACTTAGGTTTTCTCTGTGACATTGGATGACTGGTCAGATGATGAACTCTAAGACTCTCTCTTGGATTGAAGTCAAGACAAACTTGTTTAGATTACAAGAAATGGTTTAGTTAAAAGCATAACTTAGTTTTTATGCTTAAAGTCATCCCCACTTGTTTGTCAGTTTCTAAAACAAAGCATCTTAAAGTTGGTAGTCTCCTAATTTAATTTTTAGAAAATAGCATTCCTTTTTATAATACTTCCTTATTTTCAACAGTCTGTATATGTCTTGTGTGTTTGCTCAAAGTTCAAATCAACCGATGGAAATTTTTGGATAGTTATTGATGCTATGTGTAGGTTAAGAAATGTTGAAGGACAAAAATCCAGTTAAACCAAGTCAGGGGGAGTAAGTAATAATAAAATTGTCTTGTGATGATTATTGTTTTCTTCTTAGCTTTGTTGTGGAATTTATGAAGGTAAGAACAAAAAAAAGCCTATAGGAACAAAACAGTTCGGTTCAATTTGAAATAGAAACAGTTCGGTTCGGTTCAATCTATATTATAATAGTTCAGTTCAATTCGAACAAGTAAAACTTAGTTAGAATCGGTTCGTTTCGGTTTGGAATATTAAACCGGTTCACTGGTTTAAAGAACCAGTTCGGTTCAAAATGAATCAAAAACCAGTTTGGTTTGGTTTTCTCGAACTGAAAACTGGTTGTGTTTGGTTTACAAGCAGTTTTGGTTCAGAACTGAACTTTGTCCACTCCCTACATATTACTATGTTTCCACATTGCCAAGTGGAGATGGATATTGAGATGTTCGTGGGATTAGTCTATACCCTTCCTTGTGCCTCTTTGAATGGGCTTATTTGAGTTTAACTACAGGCATTAACACCTACACTTGTTAGGCTGTTTGAAAGAGCTTATGAAAAATGTTTATGACTTGTCAATATGCCGTTTTTAACTTATTTCCATAAGCTCTCTCAAATAGCTTATGAAAACAAACTTATAGTTTATATGAAAATAGTTTTGACTTTATCTTATCTTTTGCTACATGCATAGCTTACGCATTAGCACTTATGCTATAAGCACTTAATTAAGTTATTTATCCAAACTGGTCCCTTGTCTATAATTGGACTTCCAAATTATCTTTGGTAACATAAGACCAGTTCTTATCTCCAAGGGTTCAGGGTTTTCTCTCTAGAACAATTCTTACATTTGTTTTCTAATGCTTTTATTGTGTAATTTCTAATCCAGGTGGTTGTGGCAGTTTGTTGTTTTAGTGTGCCCAAACTATATGATAATGGTTCAATGACATTGAGAAATAGATGTAACTTGTTTGCTTTTGTTTTTGTTTCTGTTTCTTTTGTCTCCTTTTCAGGAAAACAGAAATGGGTTGTTTGGCTACACCATCGTTTCTTGCTAATCAATTTATTCCATTTTCTACCGCCATTACTAATTCTGCTACGAGCTCCAAATTGGGAGCCAGTTTTCATAGAATATACAGAAGTAAAACCAAAGAAAAGTTCTGTCTGTCTTTCTCTAGGGATAATTATGAAGTTGGAAGTAATTTTGCAATCAAATTAAGCAGAGAAGTATCTTATTCCCAAACCCAACAAGAACATGGAACTTGGGAAGAACCAGATATTGACAGTGACAGTGACATTGAGAGTGAGTATGGTGATGAAGAAGATGAGAGCCTTGGATTTGAAAGTGATGGGGAAGAGGAAGAGACAAAGACTTCAGCTATTACTGGTGTTAATATTACCTCACAGGATGAGTATGAGGAGCAAATTAAGAAAGGTACGTTTGTTTTTCGTGTTTCTTTTTCTCTATTGGAGTCGTAACATCATGGTTTCGAAAACTGGAACCGATGTTGCGTTGACTAACCTTGTTAAGCACTCATTTCTTATGAGAGTAATAAGATATATGACAGAAAAACAATCTTAGGCTTACCAATTTGTTGGTCAATCCGGTTTTCAAAATATTGCTTTACATATTTCTCCTTTTTTTGGACTTGTACTTGCTACTATCAAATGGTTTTAACTTTTAAGCTTTAATACGTTGCTAATTCAGGAGTATATCCAATAAACTAAAAAAAGCATCGAAATATGGTTGATAAATAGATTGTAGAATGTCTTCTTTCTGACACTGTACAATAGTCGGCTACTATAGGGAAGTTGATACACTTATTAATGCAGAGGTTGAACAGCTCTTGGAACCGGAAGAAAGAGAAATATTGCAACAAAATCCAACTCCTAACTTGAAAAATATATCATCTGTAAGTCTGTGACTCTGCATTGTCTCTCCTAGTGCCTTGCTTTCTTATTTACACTTTAGCTCTTATTTACATATTTTCAGGAAAAATGGAGCCCACTGCACTCTCTTGCGCTATCAATGCAGATTAGTAGCATGGATAAGCTTCTTGAAAATGGTTATGATATTGATTTCCTTAATAAGGTGCATTTGTGTTTATATTATATGTAAGTCAAGTTTTACATATCATTTACCTAGTCGTAAATAAGTCAATTTGATCAACAGGAAGGTCTCACTGCACTTCATAAGGCAATTATAGGTAAAAAAGAAGCTGTTATAAGCCATCTTTTACGGAAAGGTGCAAGTCCTCATGTCAAAGATAAGGTGCGGAAAAATTTGTTATGTAACTGTTGGAAAAAGTTGACTGCATTCTGTAAGTGTAATTAGGTGTTTATATATTTATTGATTGATATGGTAGGATGGAGCTACTCCACTTCATTATGCAGTTCAAGTTGGTGCAAAGCAAACTGTGAAATTATTGATCAAATACAATGTTGATGTTAATGTTGCAGATAATGTGAGCATTTTATAAACGCAACTTTTTCTACTTGTAAAGAAGTTCTTCAAAATTGCTTGTTATATATGGGCTATTTACAATTAATAATCTCTCAGGAAGGTTGGACCCCATTGCATGTTGCCATTCAAAGCAGGAATAGAGATATTGCGAAAATTTTGTTAGTCAATGGTGCAGATAGGTTGATAAAAAATAAGGTAAATTTGTTGTACATTTCACTACAGAACTCAATGTTGCAATAATTTAAATTCAACATGGTGAACATGTATTATTAATTTTTTATCATTCTGTTTATTCTTAGCTTGTTTGATGGTTGATTCTTTATAAGTTATATTTTTCAATCCTTTTAGGCTAATACTGTTGTTATCCATTGGAACTAATAAGATCTTGTGTGGATAAACAATTTAATTAAGCACATATAGCATAAACACTTATCATATAAGAAACATATGTATAAGCTATTTTTATAATAAAAGATAAATAAAGTAAACTATTTTGATATAATCTATAAGTTGTTTTCATTAGCTATCCTTGAGATATTCTGGAAATAAGCTGAAAAAAACTTATATACATGTCATAAGCTCTCATGAACCATCTCACAAGTGTGTGTCAGTAGATAGGCTCAAATAAGCCAATCCAAACAGACCCTAAACGAGTTACTTCAGCTGTAAAGTTTAGAAATGCTCTCCTCTTTGATTAGCAAAGAGCTTATAGTTATTCAAAAAGCACTTAATTAAGTTACATCATTTCTATACATAAGAGTTTATACTTATTCAAAAAGCACTTAATTAAGAAGTTTATTCAAACACACTCTAAGAGTTGTTGTACTTGTTAGTTATAAACTTGAGTTGGTTTTCATTCTAGTCAATAGGGGAATTATACTTTTGTACTTGTGGTAGAACTTCATTGATTTGTTATGTTTCAGGATGGAAAAACAGCACTAGATCTAAGCTTATGTTATGGGAAAGATTTCATGTCTTATGACCTTGCTAGATTAGTGAAGGTAGTTCCAGTCAACAGAGTTCTATAATGTGCGGCGAGGTGTAATCGAGCAGAATCAGATTGAAGTTTGAGTTAAATGTTATGTGTTGTTAATTGATGCTTCAAACTTCTTCCACCTTTGGAGATCTTAGACTGCTAGTTTTCCGAAATGGTGAAAGCTTTGGTGGAATCTTCTACATCAATGATTTCTTGGAATATTTTTGCAGCATAGTTCTAACTGACTTCCTAGTCTTGAGAAAAACAAAATACATAGTGCAGAAGTTTTAATATTGGTTAACGGCAGACAAGTGGTCAGTAAAATACCCAATTATCCTCGCAGATCTCTACATGTAGAATTGTTTCAATTATGTATGAATTATCTAATGGGTTAATGTGTTTTTTATAATGAATTTTAACAAGTAGACGTTCATAAATTTCTGTTGTGTAAGTGTTATTGTTGAAAAGTTGTTTATAATATTTAAATGATAGATATTTTTTTATGTTCTGTTTTTGATTAGTTTTTCTTGTATGTAAATGATGAACTTCTTTCTACACTTGGAAGCACAAATCTACATTTTGTATGTTTTGTTATTGTTCTCTCAATTTCTTCTTGACCATTTGAATTGTTTTATTGGATTTGTATTACAATTCAATAATATAAAAATTTTGAATCAAAGAATAATTTTGAACAAATCCAAGAAAAGCTATATCATATATGAGCTGCATTCTGGGCCTTCCTTGGATGTGAAATGGGCCCAATTTGAAATGGATTCCAAAGTTATAGTGGACATGATTTATTTTGGTTCATTTGAAAATACTTTCCTTCTCCCATACATTCAATCTAACAATATCGACATTTGCCAGTTGAGTTAGAAACAATTGCCACATTGATTTGTTAGTGATGTTTCATTGCCTCGCTTCATTTCTTAAATGATTTCCTTTATTCATATATATATATATATATATATATATATAACGATAATGTTGGGAAAAGTGGATTGCCTTAAACATCTAATTAGGCATTGCATGTATAAATATAATTTTAATAGTTTAACAAGTCATTACTTTTATTCTATCATTACAAGATATGGTGGAAATTCCAAGTCTAGAGACAAACAACTCTATTCAACATCTAAATATATTTAAATCAATTTTATACATTAGGATCATCATTGTTGTTTGCACAAATGTGAAATCAAAGATGCAACTAACCATGAATTCAGCAAAAAATATAAACAGAAAAAGACTAAGAAGTGTGCATATAGGGGTGATAATAAGCTGGATTTTGCAAGAAACAGGATGACTTTACCTTAAAATTTTTAGATTTGAATATGATTTATTATCTGTCTTAGATTTAATTTTAAAATCTAACTTGACATTTTAAAAGCCTTACCGGATCTGAAAATTTGTTTAAAAAGCTACTTCATACTTTATTTTGCAAAAGACTACGCGACTCAATTATAAGTGGTGCAGATTTTTTGTAATATGACTAATAAACTAATAGTTTAATTAGATTAAGTCCTATTTTAAAATCTAATATTACATTTTACTATATATGATATTCTATTATATAAAAATACATTTAAATATGTTAAAATTGATGTAGATTAAGAAAAGGTTAACACATATATGACTCATCATAAAGTACATACACAATATTTAGATTTAATTAAGTAGGCCGACCTAGTAGACTTAAAATGTTTTTTCGATAGCATGTAGTGCAATCTATTTAGTTAAATAAGTTTGTTAAAAAAAATTGGTCTTGTCTGTTTTTTTTTAATAAAAAAATATGGTCTTACTTAGATCTATGATAGAATAGATCATCGAACTCTATTGGTCGGCATGATATATTCTCACCCCTTTGTGTATATCCTGGTGTTATATCATTAAGTTGTCTAATTATAATATATTAAATTTAAATATTTGATTGTCTAGCCGACTTCTCACATATATAAAAAAAATGATTTCATTTCAAGATCATTGAAACTAAGACATTCAGGAAATGAGAAAAGATAAGATAGTGAGTTATAGTTTGGTTGCATGCAAACACTTCTGGACCACACCAATTTGGCGTAAACAAGTTGAGAGACAAGTTGCTAAACCTTTATGTTTCATCAATGGTTAACCTGAAAAATTCTTAGACAAATTTTTTGTCATTTAATCAATACTTTTTCTTGATATGACATGTAATCAATACTTAGACAATGTAAGTATATCAATGGCTTTAAATGACCCTTTTAATTCATCACTTTCCCCTACAATTATTTGAACATTATAATTTACTCTAACAAAATGTCTCAAATAACCATGACCTCAATGTTTATCAATAAGGGGAAGCAGAAAATTTCAAGCTTATTTCATTTTCCTTTGTTTCATTGTCTTAAAAATGATTTTCTTTTTCAAATTTGGAAGATAATTAAACTTATCATTTCTTATAATAGATTGATACAAAGAAGTTTAGGAGAATGTGCTTTTAATGTTAATTAGAAGTAATAAAGGTTGTGGAGTTGAAAGTAAGATGATGTTTAAAAAGCACCACTATAATTGTAAGTCTTCCATTATATGGATTGTCACTTTGATTATGAGCATATCTTATGGTTAACTTTGATATGCTGGGCATGTTATAGTGGTTTCCACTAGTCTGTTTTTTTTTTCTTGGAAGGATTGAAATGACTACATCAGAAAACACGGTGAGTTTTACAATGGACCACTTTGATAGATAGTCTATGACTCTATGGTGGATATTACTTAAAAGTATTTGAAACTTTAAAGATGATCGATGAAGTCCCTCAAAAGTATGAGTTCACAATTCTCTTCGTCCTTACCGTTAAGACGATGAATTGATTCGTGTTGATTCAACAAAAAATAAGAAAAAATAATTGAGTTGAGATTTGAAGTACACTTCTCTGACAAACAATATCATGATCATTGAAGTTTTAACCACTTTACGATTTATCGAAAAAGAGAGCCACTGTAATAAAGCTTGAGGTGAGGGATTAAAGCCTGCAAACTGGGGACCCTTGTTGATACTTATAGAAGGCCTGATAATTTTTTTTAGTGGCGCCTCAATTAAAAATATTTGATAATGTTAAAGGTCCAATTAAAAGCTTATATAAACTATACTATAAATACTAACTTGATATTAGCATTGCATATAATAACAAAGTAATTAAATCTTAAAGAACCCTTTATTAAAACTAGAGGAAATAAAGAAAATTAAAGACATAAACCAAATGTCAAATATTAGATTGCTTGAGTAACATTTCAAGTGAAAAGGAAAATACATTCTCAATAGAGTAGAATTGTTTTAAACATACATAAGCTTTATTCCCCCTTATTTTTCGTTCATCAGCTCAAAGTAAATAAATATTTGAAAAAAGAAAGCCTACTATTCTATTTGCTATCTCAAAAGTTAAAAATTGAGAACAAGAATCTAAAGATCATGCACCAGCTTCTGTAGACCTGGATTGTCTTCTCAACTCTTCATCAGCATTCCTTAGAAATTGATCCCAACCACTCCCTGCACTGGTATCCAAGTAATCATATGGAACAGCTGTTTTTAGGCCCGGTCTAACACCGCAACGATCTTCCACAATTCTAAACTCCACATCATCATCTCCTTCACTATGAATATGCTCTAACTCATCCCATGTAAACAACAATGATAATGTAAAGCCACCCCAAGGGTTGAAATCCACAATCTTAACCCTCTCATTCTTTGTAATGTAAACATCAAATGTGTAGTTTTCTGACTCAAATTTAGCTCTTACATGATTGCTGAAAAATCCTTGTATCAGTGATAGGATATTATTTTTCTTTTCTAGC
Source organism: Cicer chorassanicum (assembly GCA_037974735.1). NCBI lineage: Eukaryota > Viridiplantae > Streptophyta > Magnoliopsida > Fabales > Fabaceae > Cicer > Cicer chorassanicum. The sequence continues at coordinate 19,010,276 of JBBPBP010000002.1, forward strand.
AGAACAGGATAAAAGGTAGTAACCTCCCGCTGAGAAATTCCGACTAATTTACCATTCCAAACAAAACAGCGAAATTCCATGTCTGGATTAAGGGATGGATACCATTTACGGAGAGCGAGAAAAAAACTAAGGGGTCGAGATGTAAGTTTATCATCGCAAGAATCATAAGCATGGCACAAGTCATGGACCAGTGAGTCGGATGCGCGGAACAGAAGCGCGATCTCACTGAAAGTGGTGCAGCAAAGGGTACCAGAAGTACTTATCCAAGCTGAATCTTTTGGGGCACTCCAATTCAGTTTGGGGAAGACTGCACCCCCAAGGGACTCAATGGATTCCTTAACTTTCAATTCAAGTTCTGGAAAAGAAGGGGGCGGAGAAGGTTCTTCTGCTTCATCATCAGATCCCTCTGACACCTGAAAATCTTCTTCGTCATCGGGGTTGTGAATTCTATTGGGCAATGCATCCTTGTTTAAGACAGAAGTAGGCAACACAAAGGGCCCGGAATCATCAAGAAGGTAGTCAATGAAAGATTCAGGAAGTTGATGAATTAAGGTTTTGATGGATACAAATTTGAACTTTGGGTACCATTCTTGAATCTGGCAACGATTCACCTCTTCCTCTTTCATACTCTGCACTCTCTTAAAGAAACGAGTTGAACTTGCTTTCTTCAACTATCTGGAATGCAAAAGCCATTGATGAATTATTAGTGATTAAATTTCAAAATGTAGTCAATTATATTTGTTTGCTATTGATACTAGTAACAGGAGCCTTGGTAAGTAAAATGAACCCACAAAACCAATCTAACAGTTCATTGCATTACATACTAACCCTAAGAAAGTAAGATATTGCAAGTAAGATAGCTTGAACTTTGCTTCATAAAAGATAGGAAACAAGGCATATCAAATAGATCAATGGCTAATAGGAACTGGACAAGACTTGGAAGAAAAACGAAATATTATTTCAATGAACCATAAAACACACACACTCCCGAGATTTTTGACGGATCCAGAACTCTCCTCAATACTAGTCCTCGCTAATTGCCTACCTCTCCATCTTACCCCTACTTTTATTTATATCCAATATGCCTTATTAGGCCTAACCTACTAACTAACTATGGGCTACCTATCAATTACCAATTTTAAAATTGCAATGAAATCAAAAGTAGGAAATTGAGTCCTTTATTCTCATTCGTCTAACTCAATTAAAAGATATAACAAGTCTCCTTACAAAGTTGCTTAAAGATAGAGTGAACTAGTGATAGCAATACCTAGTTTAATTATGTAAGATGATATCAACATATATGAGATCAATGTAAAGTGTCAACAAATATGATTTCTATGCACTCAATAGTGAAAAACATCCTTTGTAGGATGCTGTCTATTAGTTTTGAAGTTAACATTCTTGAAATTTAATCATCTGTTCATCCATACAAATTCACTATAACATTCCCTCCAGGCTGAACAATCTATATAATTCTTAATAAGGGATATTCATAACTCTGAACAATTTAGAATCTACATTTCAGTGGACTTGATCTTTCTTTGAGTTCAAGCAAAGGTAAAGAATATGTCCCAGAATTGAGTTCAAGCAACAATTTAAAGAACTGTTTGTTTGGTATCCACCTTTCTCTTGGGAAGACAAATTCTTAATACATTGATAAGACTAAGACGTAAATACTTAACATAACAAGGTGATGTTAAAATCCTCATTCAGGTTTATGTACCACCAACACATCTAATTGAAGGCACGTCTGGTGTTCGATACAGTTGGTTAATGACATATAACACCGACAAATGTGATTACATTTAATCACTTCTATCGTTTTTTCTAAATGAAAAATGTTAGTTGTTATCTTATCAGTGAGGGTTATTGAGCCAATGATCGACCTCCTTATCATTTTAATCCCTATATCCCGTCCTCCAAACCACCAAGTCACCTTATCACTTCTCAAATTATTACCAATTTCTACGTTTCAGTGTCATGTGTTTGTATCTGTGTCAATGCAGTGGCGGAGCTTGACTAAAATGTTTGGGGTGACCGACATAAAATTATAATATGTATAAATCAAATATGCAAATAATATTATATAGCAAAAAATTAAGTTGTAATAAGCACAAAGTGAAGTATCAAATAATTTAACTACATGACTTAAGAACACCTTAAAGTAATACTCTACGCTCTTTAATTAACTTGAAATCATCTCTTTCACTCTTACAAATTTTCCTTTTGAAAAAAGAATAAATTCTTTTACTCTTCTTCATTCTCACAAACTTCTCTAATACAAATAAAAAAATTAAATAAATCAACAAATAGAACCACTTGAACTGCCATTATGGTTGCATTCTAAAACAAAGAGTTGCATTCTAAATCTAATACAGGCAGCCATTATTTATGTTTCTTTATTCTAAATCTGCCATATATCTTGTTCAATAAATCAACCAATTTAGGAAACATAAATCAGCAAAATCAGCAACAAACATCTAAATCAGCACAAAAATCAACAACAAAAATCAGCAAAATCAGCACAAACATTCTAACAAACACCTTATATGCAACAAAAATCAGCAAAATCAGCACAAACATTCTAACAAACATTTTGTATGCAACAAAAATCAGCAAAATCAGCACATGAAATTCAAACAAAAATCAGCACTAACATCTAAATTGAAAATTAGCACTAACTCCAAACAAAATTCAGCACATGAAATTCAAGAAAGTAGCAAAATCAGCACTAACATCTAAAATGAAATCCTGTCATCTTGATATTGAACGAAATTGAAATCCAAACCTTTTGAGTTTTGACGAACGCCCAAGGCGAGGCGAGGCCGAGAGAGCAGGCTGAGCAGTGGCGGGGCGCAAGAGAGCGGGGCGAGAGAACAACAGCGGCGCCGACGCAGGAGAGAGAGGAAGTGAAAGCGGCGGGAAGCCGCGCCGGTGCAAGAGAGAGAGGAAGAAAGAGCAGCGGCAGGAGAGGGAGGAAGAAAGACGCGCAGCAAAGAAGAGAGAAGGATGTAATTTTGTAATTTTAACAAGGGCATTTTAGTCATTTTACCTATAATGATTTTTTTTTGGCCGCAGCACCCGTCCCCGCTGAGATCCGCCCCTGTGTCTAGGGCTGGACATTGGGTCGGTTCGAACGGGTTCGGGCCCAAAAGCAACAACCGGCCCAAACCGCAGGTGAGACACAATGACCCAATATTGTCTGTTTATTACTACGGTTTGAACGGGTTACGGGTTAACGGGTTATCGGGTAAAATATATGGGTTCACTCGGTTTGGGCCAATTAATGGGCTATAAAATATATTTGGCCCAACTACATTTTTTATATTATTTTTATGTGAAAGACCAATTTTGATCCAGTTTTTTGTATATATTTTGGAGACAATTGTTAGACACATTTTATACACTTTGAATTTGGGGTCATTAGTACATATTTGGTATTTTCCTATTGAAGAGCCATTTAGGCGATCCTAACCAATTTAGTTACAGCTACAAACTCAAATTTTTATGTTACATACTAATATCAAATTAAGCATACACAACTGACTAATAGCTTCAAAATATCAATGTAATGACATACAAGTCCCAGTAAAAATACTCAACAATATGAATGTACGTTGAGACACAATATCAAGTTATAAAAATCACACACTAACGAACTGTTTAAGTTTTAATATGAATCATGTCATGAAAGGCAACTGATTGTTTCAAATGACTCTATGACAAATGACATTACAAATCAACACAAATTTTAGAATGAAATTATAATTATCATTAGCTTGTAATCTTTGCTGCACATCCTGAGAATTCAACAACAAATGCAAATCAATATAAATTATTGCTAATAATGAGGATATAAAACAACATTGAACAAACTAAACATAGTCATCTTACTTTTCTCCTCAATGCTTAATGAATGATTATACTTGTTACCACAATTGTTGAAATAACTTGGAACTGAACCTGCTATAAACAAAAATCAGATTTTAATAAAACACAAATGAGGAGATAATTAGAAAAAACAGAACAAAGAAAAATAATAACAATGGCACCCCATCAAACAAAATAGAGAAGTTCATAATTCTTACCACATCAAGCAGAAATCAATAATAACAGTGGCACCTCAAGCATCAAGACAATGAAGATTAATTTGAATTGGAAACACCTAACACAAAATTAACACCACAAACCAATTATATTTGCTTGATTGAATAATTACTAAGTAAAAAATATTTATTAAATGTATCTAATCATATCATAAAACTTCATTTTAAACAACATAAAATTTAAAATAGCAACAGATAATTATGTACATACTTGTAATGTATTTGCTCAGATCTACAAGGCGCTCTTCCTTTGACCATAATAATGAGTCTACAAGATGCTCTTCCTTTGGCCATAATGTCTCTTGCTCTTTACATGCCAACCAAATGGTTAATAAAATGACTCAAGTATCTAACAAAAACACCTAACACAAAATTAACACCACAAACCAATTATATTTGCTTGATTGAATAATTGCTAAGTAATAAGTATTTAATAAATGTATCTAATCATATCATAAAACTAAATTTTAAACAACATAAATTCAAAATAGCAATAGATAAATTATGTGAATACCTGTAATGTATTTGGCTCTACAAGGTGCTCTTTTCGCCATAATAATGAGTCTAGAATCTGAAGGTATGTATGTCTCTTGCTCTCTACACGCCAACCAAATAAATGATTAATAAAATGACTCAAGTATCTAACAAAAACACTAAGACAACACCAACATTAAAATTTGACATTAAATGGAAATATATTTGGATTTACCAGCATAGACAAAATTAATATCATCAAACTAAAACATCAAACTAAAATTAATATATTTTGCTGGTCAATTGCATCTTTTTCTTTTAAATGGACTTCAAATGCTTGTGCCCTTGCCATTTGAGAAAGATGGGCAGCAGCAACAAATGTCTCGTCATTAGAAACATTTTCACCAGCATTTTGATTTGGTTGAGATGAACTGTTTTTTAGGTCATAAGCCTTCTTATACCAATTATACAGATTAGTTAAATTGTCTTTTATAGATGTGAGCAACTCTTTAGCAAATGTTTCTTTAGTTGCATACATATCCTTAAAAGACCATTCAACATATTTTAACTTGTAGCGTGGATCAAAAATTACCCCAAAATACAACAGCTGATTTATTTTTTCTACATTTCCCCAATACTTTTAATATTTTGCCATCATATCCACACCCACATTAGCAAAAACAGTATTTAAATTCAAAGAAGCAAAATCTAGTCCACAATAGATTGCAGACATTTGATGAAAAGCTGTATGAATACTCACGTGTTGTGAGGTAGAAAACACTCTTGTTGCCTCATAAAATAACTTCAAAAAAGTTGCAAAAGCCCAAGCAATATCCCAATCAAAACTACTTGGGGGACCAGCATCTCCAAAAAACTCTTTGTAACTAGAATCCTCTTCTTCAAGTTTTTCAAATGCCACTTGAAACTTCTCAGCAGCCTCCAGCATCAAGTAAGTTGAGTTCCATCGAGTGGAAACATCAAGAGAAACCAATTTTTTACAAGAAATTCTAGCAAATTCTATACATTCCCTAAACTTGGCAGCCCTATGAGGTGAGGACTTAACAAACCTAACAACATTCCTAATGGCAGAGATGGACAAGTGTTTCTCTGTCAAACCGTCATTTACAACCAAATTTAAAATATGTGCACAACACCTCATGTGGAAAAATTCACCATCCCTAATGGCAGAGATGGACAAGTGTCACTGCTACATCATTAGATGATGCATTATCAACCGTTATTGATGACACATTTCGAATTCCCCAATCCTTTAAAATTTCTTCTATCTTTTTACCTACGGTTACACCCTTGTGGTTAGGGATAACTGTGAAGCAAATTATCCTTTTTTGATAATTCCATTCATTATCCACAAAATGTGCTGTAAGAGTCAAGTAATTAAGGTTTTGAATTGATGTCCAACAATCAGTAGTAAGGGCCACCCTATTGCAATCAGACTTAAAGAAAGCTTTCAACTTAAGTTTTTCATCCAAATACAATTGAAAGCAATCTCTAGCTATTGTACGCCTAGATGGAATGGTAAATTGGGGCTGCAATGTTTTACACAAGTATTTAAATCCTTCACCCTCAATCGCCTTAAATGGTTGTTCATCTAACACCACGAAAACAGACACTGCCCTACGACAAGCTTGAAGGTTAAATCTACTACTAGTTGGAACTAAACCAGATCCCTCAACAGATGGAAATGTAAGAATTGTTTGGTTAGGGTCGTTTAACACAAGAAGTGGTTTTTTGAGACATTTAGTAATGTGTTTATTCATGTTAGTTGTACCATGAGATTTAGAGTCACACAAATACCTCTTGTGGCAGTGTTTACACGCTGCAGTATCAACGTCACAATCAGGTACTTTGTTGAAATGTTCCCAGCAGTTTGATGATTGCCTAGGCCCACTTGCATTAGGTTTTCTCTTCTTTGTTTCTTGGGTATTATCCAATAAAGGTCCAACAACATTAGTAATTGTTGCTGTTACACCACATTCATTATTGTTGATATTTTGAGTAGGTACATTTTGACTAGGCTGGTCCATCACTAAAATAATGAACGAGACTTAATCAATAAATACCAACCACATTAACGTTCAATATTTAAAGGGTTGTAAGTTATTATTTAAGGGATTGTATTAAGATTTAAGGGATTGTTACAAAAATTTAAGTGGTTGTAATAATATTTAAGGGGTAGTATTTTGATATTTAAAGGGTTGAACTAATATTTATATGGGCAATTATTTAATAAAGGTGTTGTATTGAAAAAAACTGAAGATATGTTCTAAAATCATACATTACATTTACAAAAAAAAATAGTATACTATACATTTTAAAAAAACAGAGCCATGCATTTCTACCATAAAAAAAATAGAAGCAATTAGCATA